>CM072808.1:44750067-45950067 GCA_037013495.1 Hippophae tibetana | reverse complement strand
ATATATATAAATAAAAAATGTTTAAAAAATTAAAAAAAAATATAACACTTAGTACGCACCTCTCCTTTAAATTTACAAAACTTTTTATTTAGTTTAAAAAAAACAAAAGTACAAAACGAAAGGAAAATATTTTTTATTACAATTTAATTTAATACATGCAATTTTCCTATTAAAAGTAAATAATCTCATAATTATTTAATTATTTTATATTTTTAATTTAATATTTATTATAACACTACTATGTATAATAATTTAATTTAAATACCAAATATTGTAAAAATAAAAAAAAGTTACATTCTTTTAAAAAAAATTATAATTTTTAACATTATATCCAATTTGATCCAAAATCATGTATCCTCTTATTTTTTAACTCAATCAAATTTGATCCTTATATAAATTTTTTATCTAATTTAATCCTTAAATTATTAATATTGTATCAAAACTATTTATCCTTTTTGAAATCACATACCACTAAAAATAAATAATAATATTTAGAAAATAAAATATAACAATAATATAAAGCTAATAAAATTTCTTTTGTGACTTTTTTTCCCCTTAAAATGAAACTATAATAAACAAAGATTGTTTTCAATCCAAATGATTTTACCAAAGGGTTTTAAGAAATTATTTTTAATTTAATTTCATCTAAACGTAAATATGTGATTTGAATTATTAATTTTTATTGTAATAGTTATTTATTAAATTTAAAATTTAAAATGTAATAACATATTATTTTACGTTATGATTTCTTAATATTATTTAGTATGAAGTGACATAAAAATCCTTTCAATTAAGTTATTTATATGGTTTGATCTTTTAAATTAGAAACATTTTCATTTAAATCATTAGTTTTATAAAAATTATTAATTAAAAATAAATTATATTATTTTAATAATTTTTTATTTAAAATATTATTATTTAAAACATTTTAACTTTTATATAGATTCATTATTACTTAATAAGATTAATTGATTCTTATAATTTATAATTTTATATAGGTAGATTTTAATTTAAAATATAATGCATATAAGATTTAGGTTTAGATAAAATATAGGGCACGTTCTCTTATTAACATTCTTACAAATTACGCACGCTTATATTTACATACATATATACAGTATACACTAGAATTAATTCCATATAAATGAAGTATATGATTATAATATAAAGGCAATTGTTTTTATTAGATGTAAGTCATTTATTTTAATTGTCAATAAAAATCACATTATATAATATTTTAATTTTTAACTTGTCTTTATAAATAAATTATTTATTTACTCATTAATAAAAAAATTATTAATGATTGTTAATAACAAATTAATTTAATTTATTATTAGAACATAATATTTTAACAAAATTCAATTAATAAAAAATATTAATTTAATAAGAAATTTATTAATTATTTTATATTATAATAATATATATGAGTATTAAGAGGATAAAATTTAAAATATCTTCTAATATAAATGATTTTGTAAATGTCTGATATGTTATTAAAAAAAAAAACTTGATACAAAATTGAATGTCTAATTTTATTATAGGAAATATTTAATTAGACAAGAATATACTAACAAAGTAATAACTTCTTACCAAATTATTTATTTGTTAAATTTACAAAAATAAATTTTAAACAATAAAAAAAAAAAAAACCCTAATTCAGAGTTCAGTCAGCCTCATTCCCTCCCAGCCTCTTTCACGAACAACCATCAGCCCCAGCCCATTGGGCCACTCCAAGCACCGTCTTAAGCCATTCCTAACTTCTGAAACCATCGGCTTCCACAAGCAGCCACCCCCAATCGCGAGCAGCACTCCACCAACCTAAAATCGACAACCCTTCCATGAGCGACTCCAGTAGCCAAAACTCAGCCTTGCACGACGCTCCTCAGCCACCTTGCAGCTACCTGCAGCCAACACAGGTAACCTCATAACCCTCCCACCTCGAAGCCACTGTTTATTGTGTTGTTTCTAGGCATATGTGGGAAAAGATCAAAAGGGCTAGATCGTCCCGACAAAAAAATTTGTCGAGAAAAAGTTTTTGGCGACAAATATAGGTATTTTCCGACAAAGTGGTTTGTCGTTAAAAACAATTTCTCTTGTAGTGGGTATAAATTGTAATTAATTCTATGGAAAATATTATCATAATTCAAATTATTATTATCACAAGAATAATTTGTTAATAACTAACTTATCTTGTGATAATAGTATTAAGTTCTAATTAATAATATCATCAAAATGAACATTTAGTACAATTTTTTAATACAATATCATTACTCAAATGTTTTATTGAATCATTGAATGCATAAACAGAAAAGTGATGATCTCTTAATGATAATATATTATGCATTGCTCATAATTTACAGAAAGTTTACACATAGAATCATCATTGTTTTACGAGAATTATTTATTTTTAATACAAGAAGATTGTAAAATCTGGCTCCATAAAGCATCCCATGTGCACGTGACGCAGCAAATAACCATGTCAAGCTTATACAAAGACATCAAGAAAAATGGTGGCTTAATTACGCTACTGTTAATGAAAGTGAACTTTGGTCCCGTATATAGCACAAGTCCACGAATAATAATAGAAGTCTATTTTTGTAAAAAAGTTGGGTATTAAAAATTTATTATCTTTACAAAATAAATTTTTGCATCATTTTTTACAAAAATAATAAACTTGTGTACTTTCGTTAAAGATAATGTAATTGTAACATCCTTCGTCAAGAAATCGTTTACTTTAAATTTGCTTTGGTTCTCAAAAATGGGTCCTAAAAGTACCGAGAACAATTTCAAACTTCAATGTGCTAACTCGTTATGCAAAACCAATGTGTCTAGCTGTATATTTATTGACAATGTGCCTTGTGTATGATGATGAGTTTGCTTCTCTAGTTACGAGCTTATACTAATGGTGATGGGTAGATGTTTTTTTTTAATCATTTGCTGGATTTAATAGAGTAAAATGTAATGCAATATATACCTAGCAGCATAATAATTTTTCACATTGGATATTCCTTTCCCACTTTTTCATTGCAGTAGTGGCTGTATGATCTCAAGAGTATGCTGCTATTTATCTCCTTTTCAAGTGGAGAGGATTTGTTCGTCGATCTCTTCTCTTCTTTTATCTTGCACCCAACTTAAATTAATCGAACAAGGTAAACAACTTCATGGTCATATTACTGTGTTGGGTCTTGAAAAATACTTCAGTCTCGTTCCCAAGTTGGTCACTTTTTACTTGAAATTTAATTTACTTGTTGATGCTCATATTGTCACTGAGAACTCGAAGATATTGCATCCTTTGCCTTGGAATCTTCTCATTTCTTCATATGTTAAAAATGGATTTTTTGATGAAGTTCTCATGGTCTACAAGCAAATGTTAACCAAGGGGATTAGACCAGATAATTTCACTTACCCATCCGTTCTCAAGGCTTGTGGTGAAAAAATGGATATAGATTTTGGGAGAAAGGTTCATAAGTCCCTTGTTGCTTGCTCCCAAGAGTGGTGCTTGTTTGTGTATAATGCATTGGTGTCTATGTATGGGAAATTTGGGCTAATCAATGTTGCTCGTGATGTGTTTGACAAAATGCCTCAAAAGGACTCTGTTTCTTGGAATGCACTTATATCTATTTATGTGTCTAGGAGGATGTGGACAGAAGCTTTGGTGCTGTTGGAGGGTTTTGAATTTAATGTTGTAACTGTGAACATTATTGTTGGAGGGTACCTGCAAACTAGGAATTTTGAGGATGCACTTCGGTTGCTTTCTCGAATGAATAGTCGTGGTATTCAGCTAGACTCAGTGACATTCATTATTGGATTGGGTGCTTGTACGAACATGCGAGCCATTAGATTAGGACAGGAGATTCATGGTCTTGCAATTCGTAATGGCTTTTATGAATTTGATAATTTAAAGAATGCTTTAATTACAATGTATTCCAGGTGCAGAGACCTTAGGCATGCCTATACTTTGTTTCAAGTGATGGAAAGCAAAAATGTGACTACTTGGAATTCTATGATTTCTGGTTTTTCTTGCATGGATCGAGCTGATGAAGCATCATTTTTATTTAGGGAAATGTTGATGTCTGGAGTTCAACCAAATTATGTTACAATTGCTAGCATTCTTCCCATTTGTGCTCGAGTAGCAAATCTTCAGCATGGGAAGGAGTTCCATTGTTATATCACTAAATGTAGATGGCTTCAAAATTATTTACTGTTATGGAATGCTCTTGTGGCAATGTATGCAAAATCTGGAAAGGTTTTGGAAGCTAAAAGAGTATTTGATTCATTGACAGAGAGAGATGAAGTGACATATACTTCAATGATTGCAGGATATGGGATTCAGGGAGACGGTGAAGTAGCACTGAGGTTATTCGACGAGATGAATACATTAAACATCAAGCCTGACCATGTAACCATGGTTCAAATTCTTTCTGCTTGTAGCCATTCTGGACTTGTAACCAAAGGTGAAGAACTATTTCAAAATATGCAAATTGTATATGGTATAGAACCTCAATTGGAGCACTATGCTGTTATGGTGGATCTCTATGGGAGGGCTGGTCTATTAGACAAAGCTAAGGAGATAATCACAAAGATGAAATATAGTCCTACGTCTGTTATGTGGGCTACTCTTATTGCATCGTGTCGGATCCATGGAAACGTAGTCATGGGGGAATGGGCAGCTGAGAATCTGTTGGAAATGAGGCCTGAAAATTCAGGTTACTATGTCTTAATTGCTAACATGTATGCTGATGCTGGTTATTGGAACAAGTTAGCAAGGGTGAGGTCTTTAATGAAGGACATGGACGTGATGAAGGCGCCTGGTTGTGCATGGGTCAACGTGGGCAATGAATTGGTCCCTTTCATGGTGGGATGTGCATCCAATCCCATTATCCAGAACATTTATGTATTGTTGGATGGATTTGCTGAGCTAATGAAAGATGATGCTTGCATTGCCACTGAGGATTTTGAATCTTCTGTTGTATTTGAGTAGTGTGGATAAAAGGTTCTATATTCTAAACCAAGTGTCATAGACATTTACATCCAATTTTTTTTATGGTTATTCTTCTAATGTACCATAAGTTCTTCCTAGAGAATCACTTGGAGAACCATGGTTTCCATGGAACTTCTAAACCATGGACAATCATGGTTACTAATGATTTGTATTCTTTTAATCTTTTGTTATATAAACTAATGTCTCATTTCATTTTTAAGGAAAAATTACTACATAATCACTAGGGGTTTTCAAAAATTGCAAAAACTACAAAGACACCTTCTAAGTTTGTAAAATAGACAATTTTACCTCTTCTAATTGTCTCATTGTAACATCCTCTTTTGAATTTCATGATTTTTTATTTTATTGCAATTACCTCCTTTGAAGAATTAAGATATAATGATAAGAATGAGTATAGTTATTATTTTTCAAATATATGAGGTATTTTTACTGTTTCAAAAAATCTAACCGGACGCATTTGTAATTGATAGTATTTTTAATTTTTAACACAAATGTCCTTGTTTTCTGAAATGCATGTCATTGCAAGTGTCCAAGAGAGTGCAGAGCATTCTCTCACCCTATCTCTAGTTTTTTTTCCCCATCAGAATTCAATTAAAATTTCATTAATAAATCATAAAACTCAAAAGGTAATAATCTTAAAACTAGACTAGAAACTTAAAAGAATTGAATATGAACAAAGTTCAGGTCCAATCACATACAAGATTATTAAGCAACATAAAATGAAGCTGAAGTGAAGCTATTCAAGAGCATAGCCTTGGTTACTTGACTCATAAATAGAAAAGGCAGTAAGCTCCCATCAGAAAAAGACCATCGTATTCCTACATTTTCAATTTTGCCATCAAACATAAACAAGCAAAGAAAATCATGTAATTCTACCACGTCAGATCAAAATGAAATTCAAACTGATTGAGATTCATAATGAAGCTAGTTTAATATATTCATATTATCCATGAAAATGAAACCATCCATAAAATGACAAATACCATTAAAAAAAATAATATCAAAGAGATTTTTTTTTCAAATAAAGAATATCAGAAAATTAAACACTCAAATAAAGAAATGGTAACTTTTTCAACGAAGATGGCTTTTAGTAGTTTTAAGAAGTTTATTCTTCAGCAGTAGCACTTGCAGCACTGAGATCCACAGAAAGATCTAGAGCCTGCATCAACATAGAGAAAACAACAATTCTTAACAACAAAAACAATTATAATAATAAACCAAAAAGCATATATGAATTAGAAGAACACTGATGAGTAGTATAAGATTACCTTTCCAGTGATCTTGTTATACATAGCAATCACATCTTTAACTGTAGACTCAAAGTGTGTAGTTGCATCATAACTCTACATTATATATGCCAATTAATACTGAATCTGGTTAGAAAGTTTCTGACTAAAACCAATCTGAGAAATAAACTAAAAGACAACATCTTTACAAAGACAAAGACAAGTATGTTATTCTGATAATGACAACAAAATGAACAAACAAGAACAAGTTTTGTCTACATACAGCAGAAATGTAGCAACTATCAGCCTCATCATTGTTTGTGGGTACAAACATGTCATAATTGTCGTAAAATATGTCATCTATTGAACCAAGTAGGTCAATCCCAGGCTTCAACTCTAACTCAGGATTATCAGTCTCTGCTTCTGTTGAAACAAATGCAATGTACTTTCCTTTTGGAGCTACATTATGAGCATAGGAGCAGCAAAATAAGTACCTACATAAAAAAAAAAAAATGAAGTTAATTGGTAGAAAAAAAAAGCACTTTAAAAATAACATGGATTAAAAAATCGCAAAAAATCGTGATATATTATGAATAATATTCAATATCGACAAAGTTCGGTATACATATAACTATGTAGTATCGTTTTAATCAAATCATTTAGATATTATCGAATATCTCCAATATTTCGTAGATAATATCATGTAGATTTTTACAATTTGATTTTTGCAAAAAAAGATTTAGGCAATCGGTAGGAAAAAAAACTTTGGGAGTAAAGAAGAAATATGTTATCATAGGTGATTTCAGAGTAATGTGTTTCTATTTAAAAACAATTTTTCTTGAAATTGTTTTGTTGTAACAAAAGTAGAAGGAAACAAACCAATGTCATGTACATAAGAATACACAAATAGACCTACAAAAGGAACTTATGAAAGAAATTGCTCGAAGTGCTTTCAAAATTCTTGAAGCCCATTTTATGCTTCATGGTAGAATCATATAGTAATAAACTATGTGCTTCTATCTAAACGCATTATCTTGAAACCACCTTTTACAGAAAAACAAGCAATAAATATCACTTACAAAATGTATTAAATTAACTTAGTTTAATAGGTTGGTGTTACCTATTAGTTTTGATTTTTCAACTGGCTTAAATATCACTTTTTTTCTTCCGAAGTTTTTACAATGGTTGAAAATATCAACTTGGTTAAGACTTCCAAATTGATCCTTTCAAAGTTTCATAGATAAGAGAACTTGTATGTTGAAGGGATTAGTGGTTATAACAATGTTTGTCTATTACACATGATTTTGATTTGTTTAGTTCAGAGGCAAGTCTGTGACCTGCAAAAAGCGCTTCTCATAGTAGAAAAAAAAAAATCAGAGGTAAGCAAAAAAGAAATTGTCATCAGCGTTTTTAGAGACTTAAAAAAACATTTTGTGTGCCCTAACTAAAGCAAAAACTATATGTTTCTACCTTTAACACTTGTTGAATATTGACTTAAAAATAACAAATTTGTGGTATGATTTAAGGAAATTAATGACATAATTTAAGGTTTAAACAATTTAGAGAAAATGAGTCTTGCTTCATCTATAAATAGGGAGAAGTTCATGCATTGAAGAACAAGACAAAAATCAGAGAGAACATAAACAAATTCAAAGAGAGAAAATACTTAGTGAGTTTGAGAGATTTCTGTGAGTTTGAGGAAACACTTGAGAGGTATTATTAGTGAGGAAATATGTATCTATATTTTGTATATTTCCTACTCAGTTCAAATAATATCTGGTGCCTCTCGTGGACTTAGGCGAATTGACGAACCACGTAAACTATGTGTCCTTTTACTACTTTGATATATTCATATACCTTCATTTATCACTTCCGCCCACAACAAATTGGTATGAGAGCCAAATATAGCAGTATTGTATATCAAATCGAAGCTCTCGATGAGACGAACGCAACGATAAAAGAATTGCTCAAATCAGAAATCAGAATCACCTCTAGAAGCCGCCGGAGTGCTGTTGCCAGCAATTGAGTCAACTCAGTCACTAGTGATATTTGGACCGAGTTGGTCCGATTTTTCATCCGTTTTTAGATGAGTCGTACCTATTCCTAGCTAATTGGACCATGGTGAAGATGAAATTGATGATCAAGAAGAGATCTCAGTTGAGGTGGAGGTTCTCTCACCATCACCACTGATTAATCAGCAGCCATAATCTATTGCCACTACTCGACCGAGAAGGGAGATTAGGAAGCCTACCAGATACACAGACATAGTAGCATTCACACTTCTAGTAATTGATGATGATGTCCCATGTACTTATAGAGAAGTCGTGCAGAGAGTTGATAGTATGAAGTGGAAGATGGAAATGGATGAAGAGATGAAGTCTCTACATCATAATCATACTTGGGAGTTTGTTCAACTTCCCAAAGGACAGAAAACTATTGGTTGCAAATGGGTCTATGCTAAGAAGGAAGATGTTACTGGTAGCAAAAGGATATGCTCAGAAAGAATGAATAGACTATAATAAGGTATTTTCACCTGTTGTTAAGCATTTATCTATTCGAATACTGTTGGCTTTGGTAGCACAGTTTGATCTCGAGTTAACTCAACTCGATGTCAAAACAACTTTTATCCATAGAACTTTGAACAAAGAGATCTACATGTCTCAACCCGATAGCTTCAAATTTCCAAGTGGTGAGAATTGGGCTTGCAAGCTGAGCAAGTCACTTTATGGTTTGAAGCAATCATCGCGACAGTGGTATAAACGCTTTGATAGCTTCATCAGAGAGTAAAAGTACATACGTAGTCAATTTGATTACTATGTATACTTTCGAAAACTCCAAGATAGTACCTTCATTTATTTGCTCCTATATGTTGATGATATATTGATTGCATCTAAGAGCAAGGTGGAGATCGACAGATTGAAGGCTCTGTTGAGTTTAGAATTTGAAATGAAAGATATTGGAGAAGCTAAGAAAATTCTTGGGATGGAAATCACAAGAGATAGAGTTCCAAGCACAATCTGTCTAACACAAACTCAGTATATGAAGAAAGTACTACAAAGGTTTGACATTGATGAAAAAACCAAACCAGTAAGTACATCGCTTGCTCCTTACTTTCAGTGGAGTGCGTTGATGTCACCTAGCACTATCGATGAAAAGAAGCAAATGAAGTGTGTTCCATATGAAAATGTTGTTAGTGTCTTGATGTATGCAATGATTTGCACCAGACCTGATATTTCCCACACTGTTAGTATGGTGAGTCGGTACATGCATAATCCCGGTAAATAACACTGGAAAGCATTGAAGTGGATTCTACGGTACATCTATGGTACTATGGATATTGGTTTGAAGTTTGAGAGAGACAAGACTAAAGGCAAACACCTAGTCAGATATGTGGATTCTGATTATGTTGGAGATATGGATAAACGTCGATCTATAACTGGTTATGTGTTCACAATAGTAGGAGGACCAATTTGTTAGAGATCAACATTGCAATCAACTGTAGCTTTGTCTACTACAGAGGCAAAGTATATGGCTGTAACAGAAGCATTCAAAGAAGCTATTTGGCTTCTCGGGTTGACCAAGGATTTAGGTATTGTTTAGAAGAACATGAAGGTTTTCTACGATAGCCAGAGTTCCATTTTTTTTTGGCAAAGAACCAAGTTCATCATGGTTGCACCAAGCATATCAATGTTCAATTTCATTTTCTTCAAGAAATCGTCGATGAAGGGAATGTTATACTCCATAAAGTTAGAACTGTAGATAACCCTGCAGATATGCTTGCAAAGGTGGTTACAGGGATCAAGTTTCAACACTACTTGAACTTGATCAACATCTCTCGAGCTTAGAGCACCTAGGGTGCATTTGGAGGCAGCGTTATAAACTTTTTTGCCAAGGTGGAGATTATTGAATGTTGGCTCTAAAAGTAACAAATTAGTGGCCTAATTTAAGGCTTAAATTATGGCACAATTTAGGGAAAATGAGTCTTGCTTCATCTATAAATATAGAGGAGTTCATGCATTGAAGAACAAGGCAAAAAAAATAATCAAAGAGAGCATAAACAAACTCAAAGAGAGAAAATACTTAGTGAGTTTGAGAGTTTTCTGTGAGTTTGGGAAAACACTTGAGAGATATTATTAGTGAGGAAATATGTATCTGTATTTTGTATATTTCCTACTTAGTTCAAATAATATCTACTGACTCCTGTGGACCTAGACGAATTGTTGAACCACGTAAATTCTGTGTGTCTTTTTACCGCTTTGATATATTCATATACTGTTATTTATTGCTTTCGTTCACAACAACACTTTCTCCTCACAATGCTTTTGACCACTTTTAACAAAAATATGAGCAAACAAACCAATGTCATATGTGTCAAATTATTGTTTCTGTATTTTTGTATTTCTCTGTTCTCATTTCTCTATACACGAGTATAGTATTTGTATACTAAAAAAACGGAAAAGAAACAAATTACACTATTATTAATTTCCACTATTATTCTTGTCTGCCACATTTGCTTGTTATCTGCCATACTTTACTTCAGTGTTATCTGCCACACAACTCACATGCCAACACTCTCCCTCAAGGTGGTGCATATATGTCTCTTATGCCCAACTTGTCAAGTGAGTTGTAAAAGTTCTTTGTAGACACAGATTTTGTGAGTATATCAGCCAATTGATCTTCTGACTTAACAAATGGAAGCTTAATAATCTTTTCTTCAAGATTCTGTTTGATGAAGTTTCGATCCACTTCAACGTGCTTCGTGCAATCATGTTGGACTGGATTATGGGAGATGGAAATGGCTGCTTTGTTATCACAAAATAAATTCATTTCAGAGTTCGGAGCAACACCAATCTCAGTTAGAAGTTTTTTCAACCACAGGAGCTCACATATTCCCTTGACCATTCCTCGAAATTCAGCTTCAGCACTAGATAAGGCAACTACCTTTTGCTTCTTGCTCCTCCATGTAACAAGATTTCCCCCCACAAAAGTGAAGTACCCAGCAGTAGATTTCTTATCCTTCATATTCCCTGCCCAGTCTGAATCTGTATATCCAAGGACTTCCAATTGACCATTCTTTGAAAACATAAGTCCTTTCCCAGGGGAGGACTTTAAATAACGAAGTATTCGCATGACCGCATCCATATGGTCTTCACTTGGGCAGTGCATGAACTGACTCACCACACTCACAGCATAAGCAATATCAGGTCGAGTATGAGATAAATATATGAGTTTACCTACTAACCGTTGATATCTCTATTTATCTGCTGGTACTTGGTCCACATATTCTCCGAGTTTATGATTTTGAACCATTGGAATATCGACAGGTTTACAATCTAGTAGTCCTGCCTCTGCCAGTAGGTCCAGAGTATATTTCCTTTGGGAAAGACATATGCCTTGTTTTGATCTTGTTACCTCAATACCTAAGAAGTATTTGAGCCCTCCCAAATTCTTCATTTCAAACTCATTTGACAGTTGTTCTTAAAGCTTAGAGATTTCTTCTTTATCATCTCCTGTAATGATCATGTCATCTATATAGACTATAAGGGCTTTTATCTTCCCTAATCGGTGTTTTAGGAAAAGAGTATGATCAGAGTTGCTTTGTTGTACCCATATTTCTTCATTGCTGAACTTAACCTACCAAACCATGCTCGAGGTGATTGTTTTAGTCCATACAATGCTCGTTGTAATCTACATGCAGTTTCTTTTCCGGTTGTAACAGTATATCCTGGTGGGATATCCATATAAATCTCTTCCTCAAGATCACCATGAAGGAAGGCATTTTTTTACGTCAAGTTGGTGCAATGGCCAATCTAAATTTGCCACAAGAGATAACAAGACTCTAACAGTTTTTAGTTTAGCCACAAGTGAGAAGGTTTCTTGATAATCTATCCCGTGTTTCTGTGTATATCCTTTTGCTACAAGTCTCACCTTGTATCGATCAACTAACCCATCTGCTTTATATTTAATGGAAAAAATCCACTTGCATCCTACCATCTTCCTCCATTGAGGCAACTCGCTTAACACCCATGTGTTATTCTTCTGCAATGCCTCAAATTCCTCTTTTATAGCTTGAGCCCATTTTAGATCAGATAAGGCTTCTTCAATGCTACTTGGAATTTGACACGAGGAGAGTGTTTGTGCAAATTCCCTGATAGGTTCTGATAACCTTTGAGTAGATACATAATTTGCTATTGGATACTTGGATTGTCGTTCTTCTCTTTCTGGGGAGTATCGATTTGGACGTTTGCCTCGATTGTGTCTGAAAGGTAAAACATAACCAACAGATGTATCTATAGTATTAGTTTGTAAAGGTGTGATAGGATAGCTTACCTTAGGAGTATTCTCAACAGGAGGATCATTGGGTACTAGGGAGTGGAGGGGTACATCAACTACTTCATCTTCTGGAGATTCAATTATTACTTCAGCTTCAGTTCTTGGAAGTTCAAGCTCGGGTCTAGATACTGGCTCCTCCATATGATTGGTATGATCCGAGTATGTTGGACAAGTGTCTAATATTTCAACATCAAGCCAATTTCGTTCTTCACCATAACTCTCCTCCTGAAGAGTGGAATTGGATACCGGTGATGGGAAAAAACATTCTGATTCGAGGAAAGTGACATCCATGGTAATATAGGTTCTTTTAGTAATTGGATCATAACATCGATAACCCTTTTTTTTTGTACGCCATACCCCAAGAACACACAGCGGACAGCACATGGATCCAACTTAGTTCGTTGATTTTTATGGAGGTGGACAAAAGCAACACATCCAAAAATTCGGGGTAGAAGCATCAAAATAGTAGGCAAGGCAAGATGATCAGATAACACCTTTAATGGAGTCTGAAATTGTAAGGTTTTTGTGGGCATACGATTCAGTAGATACACCGCTGTAGTAATAGCATCACTCCAGTATTTATTAGGCATATGTGCACCGATTAGTAAGGACCGAGCCGTTTCTAAAATATGCCGATTCTTCCTCTCTGTAGTCCCATTCTGTTGTGGAGTTTGTGAACACGAGGTTTCATGGAGAATACCATGGTTGTCCAAGTATGTTCGGAATTGTTGATTAACATACTCCCCTCCATTATCAGACCTAAGTATCTTAATTTTTTCAGAAAATTGTGTCTGAACTATGGTGTGAAACAGGTGAAATGTAGCAAATACTTCATCTTTATGTTTGAGAAGGTAAAGTCATGTCATTCGTGTACAATCATCAACAAAAATAACAAACCAACGATGACCCGATGACGTAATGACCGGGGAAGGTCCCTAATTTTCCTTTCTAAATTCGCGCAGCCTCCTCAGCGCAGCTTCCTCGGCGCAACATCCTCAGCGTAGCTTCCTCAGCGCAGCTTCTTCGACTGCGTTCCTCAGCGCAGCTTCTCTGACTGCATTCCTCAGCTGAGTTCCGAGCTAGTCATTATTTCCAGCTGGTGTGAAGCCAAAGCTGCTGAAGGCTTGCGGTGGAGCAGCGCCTTCCTTCTTCTGATGGACAAACAAGTTTGTCGAACCCGAGCCAGCCACAACTTCCAGATGGAGCTTCCACCTTCAACAAAAACCGTTGGTACAACTTGTGTTCTCTAAACCTGAAAAAAAATATCCACAGAAAGCAAAGCAGCTGAAGCTGCTTGTTTTTTTTTTGTGTTTACAGGAACTAATGAGTATAGATGGTAACGCCATTCATTCAGTTTTTCCCTTCTATTACTTTCAATTTTTCGTCGATCCTTGGAACTATCCTCAGGAAGTTGTTTTGCCCCATTTTTCTTCCCAAAGCTAGAACATCTTTTGAGAATTTGCTTCAACTTTGTTTTTTTTTTGTTTTACAGAATTGCAAAGCTGAAGAATAGTGTGGTTTCTCCACGGAAGCAGCTAGAATGACTACCCCAAATTCCGGCCAAATAGTCAGCCAAATACTCACAGATTACCACAATCTGTTGAGTATATCACACCAAATCAGTCAAAGGAGAACGGAATCAACGTAGCAGGTAACTTATTCTTTCATTAGGATAACCAGTAACTCTGCTCTGAGCTCTGATACCATGTCAAATTATTGTTTCTATATTTTTGTATTTCTCTGTTCTCATTTCTCTATACACGAGTATAGTATTTGTATACTAAGAAAAAACGGAAAAGAAACAAATTACACTATTATTAATTTTCACTATTATTCTTGTCTACCACATTTGCTTGTTATCTGTCATACTTTACTTCAATGTTGTCTGCCACACAACTCACATGCCAACAATATGCATAAGAATATGCAAATAGACTCACAAAAAGCACTTATGAAACAAACATTAAATAAAATGTTAGAAGTGTTTTCAAAGTCTTAAAAACGCATTTTATGCTTCATGGTAGAATCATAAACTAATGAACTATGTGCTCTTATCTTAAAAACATTATTCTGAAATCACTTTTAACAAAAAAAAAAAACAAACAAGTCATTGTCACGAACATCAGAATCTATAAATGTTATATACTTAAATTGCATCACCACACTAACCTCAAGAAAAGAAGACATGGTAAGAACAAAAGAGCATAAATGAAAAGAAACACATACATGTCTGATTTACGACCAAGTTGCTTCTGAGGTAGAATAACTTGGGCAGAATGAGAATTATTAGTATCAGGAATAGGGTGGCTCATTATACATATAGCACGAGCCACTTTTCCAACCTTATCAACCTGCAACAAATTGTTGTTTTACATTGTCTAAATTAGTATAAAGTTCTTCTCTCCAACTTGACAACTCAGCACGAAATCATTTGAGCTTTTTCGATCGCAACAATTTGAACAAGTTTTGGACATACCTTATCAGGTAGATATGATGGATCACATACAACTTTCTTACATTTAGCAGTTTCTCCCTCTGAAGTTACTCCAATTGCTTTCCCACTATCATCAAACTCTACCTATAACCATAAATTGTTAAATATTTAAATCGGATCAACATTGTTTTATGCATCTAGTTGAACTAATATTTTTTAACTTATAAAAGCAATAAAGTGAAGTACTAATGGTCTGTTTGCTTATGCTTTTGAAACATGTAAAAGCGTTTCTGACAACTTGAGCCATTTAGGGGGGAAAAATTCCACTAGTGTTTTCAAAGCTCAAATATGACTTTTCTTTCTTCTTCCTGAACAGAAGCACAAATGATACGTTTTTCTTTTTTTCTTATGAAACCTCAGTTAAAAATGAAGAAGAAGAAGAAGAAGAAGAAAGAAAGAAAGAAATGGACTAAAATGCACTTTTTTCCTAAAAAAGTGACTTTTAGAACTTTAACCATAGAATATATGTTAAATATTTAGATCAGATATAGTTAACACATTGTCGTATACTTCTAGTTGAACTAATTATTATTTGTTCAAGCTTTGAAGATCAATCAGAATGAAAGGCTAATGATTTGTTTTGCTTATGCTTTTGAGACCTGTAAAAGTGCTTTTGATAACAAATAAGCACTTCTAAATCAATAAGGAAAATTTTTTTATTAGTGTTTTCAAAGCTCAAAAATGACACTTTTCTTCTTGACAGGAGCATAAATGACATGTTTTTTTCTTTGACCTGAAAGCAATTTCTTCTTAAACTAGTTTTAACAAGAGAAAAGACAAAGAAATTCTAAAAAGGGACTAAAATGCACTTTTTACCTTAAAAAATGACTTCTAATATACAATTCTTATGCAATGAAGCAGAGACCTAAAATACTGAAACTATTTTCATTTTTCAGAATACAAGGAATAATGATATATACCTTACATTCAGGTTTGTTGAGCATGTAAGTTCCACCATAAACAGCACTTAAACGTGCAAAAGCCTGCAAATAACAACTTTTTATCAACAACACAAGTACTTAATGTGGCCTACAAATGCACAATATTATAGATGGAATCAAAATTCAAACCTGAGGTAACTCGCCGAGTCCGTATAGAGGATAGATGTAAGGAGACCCTCCTTGAAAACGTGCCAAGGACTCTGCATATAGCTTTTGAAAATAGGAGGAAAAAAATTGAAAAAAGAAAAAAGGTTTAAAATAAATATGTTCAATACAATTTCTTCATAATATAGAGAAAATTTAATACAAATTGTACCTTAATTTTCTTCACAAATTCCATGGCGGGTTGATCCAAATAAGAATCATTAATATGAAGAGCCAGGGCATGACCAATAAAGTCAATTGTATCATCCTCTAAACCATACTTCCTATTAATTAGAAACAAAGTACAATTCATAAATTAACTTAGTTACATAATTACATTAAACCAATTGTGTTGAATACGGAGAGTGAGGAAGTTTCTTTTTTTAATTTATTATCTCATGCATGAATAATGCTAATGATATGATCATTTTTTATGATAGTGATCAAGTTAAGCAATACTGTTCAAGAACGGAAAGAAATAAGGAGATAAAACTAAAATGATCATATCATGAGCATTATTCATATTAATTATCAACATTTTGATGTTGTATAATAGATATCAAAAGTTCGTTGTCTCATCTTATCTCATACTTTATTTAGTATCTCTAATGAGTTCATAGTATAATATTGTCTCATTTTATTTAAATACAATCTCATCTCATTTTATCTTATTTAAATTGTAGCTCTAATGAACTTAACTTTAAACATATGTTATATCATTTTTTTTAAACTTATATTAAAAATAATCATATATTATATATATATATATTATATTCTTACTTATCTTATTTAAGTTCATTAAGAACAAATAAAATATCTCAATTAGTAATGATTCATTATCATCTCATGTTTGAGATAATATGATATGATATTTAAAAATTAATAATTATGTCATAAATCTCATTAACATCTCATCTCAATTTACGTCTTTACTATATGTTAATATATGAGATTTGAATCTCTTTGCTTATGCTTTTATTAAAAATAGTTTAAGACATGAACGGTTTCAGAGAAAAGTGGTTTCGAGAATAAGTGTTTTCTGAGCCTTGAAAATGCTTTTTGACAATTTCGTCCTGAAGTGCTCTTTGGCTGTCAGAAATGCTTTTACAGGATCCATAAACAAACAGACCCTAAGAACTAGATATAATGCAAACAAACAGAGAAGGCATACCTGATAAGCTCTCTAGCTGTAACTTTGGTCAAATCCAATCCTTCATGAGATTTAGGGTCATTCTCATCATAGTCTTGGATATAAATGAAAAACTTCCTAGCACGACGCTTTTCAAACAAGCCCATCAAAGGCGATTTCAGTGCTTCAACATCATTTGCTGGAACCTTGTAAATCTGAAAAACAATAGTAAAAAAAATTATATGATCTAATTTACTGAGATGAACTAGTAAGTTCAGAAATGTAAGAATAAAACAGTTGCAATTACTTTTACCTTTCCTTTATTGTAGACAAAACTACCATCTACTGCCTTGAAGTTCAAATATTTGGTTACATCTGTATGGATTAGGATTCGAACCAACGCACCATTGGCCATCATGAACTACAAGAGAAAAGTTTTGAAAGTAAATTTTCATATATATCACAGTGAGTGAACAACACAAAATGAAGAGACATTCTAGGAAATGGATTTCCAAAAGCCAATGGTTATAGACATTTTATGGATCTGCTTCGAACTACTTCTTTTGGTTAAAAGTGGTTTTAAGTGATCCAAAGCACTTTTAAAGGTTTTAGCGATCTCCAAGAAAAGTGCTTTCAAATTTTAATTTTGAAAAGCATTATTAGTGCTATGAAGAGAAACAAGTAATATTTACTTTTGTAAGAAGTAGTTTTGGATGCATGCTTCTTTCTTAAAATAAATAATAAAATGCCAACCAAATTTACAACACTAAAATGCTACTCTATAAACCACTTTTAACCCAATCACTTCCCTTAAAATCACTTTTAAGATAAATACATACAAACAAGCCCTATGTTTATGTGCCAAAAGAGCTTTTGAATCAAACATGATTTTTTTCTATAAGTGCTTTTAGACCTCAGAAAGCACATTTTATGCAAAATCACATAAACCACTTTCTTCTAAAACCATGTTCTCCTGAACTCAATTTTAACATAAACATATGCAAATAGGCACCAAATACAAAAAATGCCGCTATATAGTAGATTATAGCAGGTATTAGGTTTTTCCTGTTTTCTCAAACATAATTGAATGAAGAAATAGTTTGTAAAATAAGGAAATAATATTATTAATAAAATGTTTTATTTTATTTTATCATCAAACCAATAAATAAGAATTTAAATAGTAAATACATACCTTAGGTATCATATCAACATTGTACTCCTTACATGAATCCAATTGCTCTATAGGCTTGTCATCTCCCTTGAAACGCTTCCAGAACTAATTAAACAACCATAAGCAAATTAAGTTTCAAAGGATATAAGATGACATTAACACAAAATTAAAATATTTATTTGATGAAATTTTAATTGACTAATTTGATTAAAGTTGGTTACTTGTGTAAGATTAAGAGAGCTTGATTCCCCTCCGTAATAATCATTTCTGTCAATATGCAATACCTGTTTCAAAATACAAGTTATGTGAATCGCACCAAAGTTGTCTTTGGAAATACTAATTTATAATGAAATATTTTAAGGATATTTATTAAGTAGGTCAAAAAGATCTCCGATCATTGAAAAAAGGAACTCACATTGTGATTTTTGTGAATTTATCTTAAGGTTAAATTACTTTACAAGAAATAAACAATTAAGCACAATGGTGACATTTTTTTTAAGATAATTTTTATCATAAATATGATGTATGTATCAACCATATATCATAATATAATTGACATTTTATTAATAAGTTGGTCTCACAATTAATTCAATATCTCAAGTAATTAATTCAACGTCTAATTAGATATAAATATGTTATTTTTCTTAAAAAAATATTTTTAAAATATCAAAATATAATTGTTTGGTTACTTAAATGTTTCATGATAATTAACAATCATGTAATTTGATTTTTTTGTATTTTTTAATAAGTAATCATATCAATATCAAACAATATAGATTCGTAAGTATGTATATATTTATATACTCAAAATTCATAGAAATTAACATAAAATTAAGAAAAATATATTAAAAAAATTACAATTATAATAAATTCTAAAAAATTGGAGAGAGTATATATAGAATCCTAAGAAAAGCAGTGTATAAAAATCACATGAAACCATCAAAAGAATAGAAAAAATACGAACTTCTCGAACATTTAGGAATATTGAAAATAATAAAATTTAAGAAAGAGTGAGAACAAAGAGGTTATTTTAAGTCATTCAATAGAAAAAAGGCCACTAAAAATGTATTCTACAATTACGTCATATCTTTTTATTCATGTTTATCACCAACAATCTCAAAGAGAGAGAGAATGATAATAGTGAATGAATAAAGGTAAGGAGTGTAAGTGTATGTTATTAGTTAGAACGTTTGACCAGTTGGTTATTTATAAATAAATATAAAATATTATTTAATTTTTTAAGTTAAATTTAAAGAGGCAAAAGATAAAATATATTCTTTAAATCTAAATAGTTAATATATGAAAATATAAAAAAATTGGATAATATATATAACTTATCTATATTAATTTAAGAAAGAGAGAATGAAACTGTTATTAATAACAACCCACTAACAAAAAGAAGATCACTAAAAATGCATTCTTTGAGACCATTTCCTAGAGAAATTGAGAAAATGAAAAGATAGAGAGAGATTGATAATAGTGAATAAATAAAAGTAGAAAGTGTAAACGTAGATTATTGAAATAATTCTTTAATTTACCTCTTCTCACTCGTGTACACTATTAATCAAAAATATAAGTCCCTTTTGGCCCCGTATCCCAGATTTTCACTTCAAAAAAAAAAGTTCCCTTTGGAAATACTAATTGTTTCTATAAGTGTTCACGTCATTTTAATTTATAATGAAATGTTTTAAGGATATTTGCATTAAAGGGAACTTTAAGTAAGTCAAAAAGAACTCCCAGTGATAGTTTGTGTGAATTTTCCCTAAAGTTAAATCATGTTACAAGAAATAAACAATTTACCACAACGGTGACAATTTTTTTTTTTGTTTTTTTAAAAATACTTTTTATCATAAATATGATCCATACATCAATCACATCTCATAATATAATTGACATTTTATTAATAAATTGGTACTATAATTATTTCAACATCTCACGTTATTAATTCAACATCTAATTAGATACAAACATGTTATTTCATACCTTATTTATTTTTCTTGATAAAAATAACATTTTTTAGAATATCAAAATATAATTATTGATTGATTGTCCGTATTTTTACTAAGTAATCGTATCAATACCCAAGCAATATAATACAGATTCGTGGGTATATATGTATTCATAAATTCAAAATTCATAAAAATTAACATAAAATTAAGAAAAATAAATATATCAAATATATTAAAAAATTACAATTCTATTAAATTTTAAAAAGTTGGAGAGATGATAAATGGGATCCTAATAAAAATAATGTATAAAATTCATATGAAACCATGAAAGGAAGAGAAAAAATATGTAATAGAGAGCTTGTCTTATTTATTCAATATTATGATAATAATGGGCATCAGACATTTAAGAATATTTAAAAGAAATAAAATTTAAGAAAGAGTGAGAACGAAGAGATTACTTTGAATCCGTCAACAGAAAGAAGGCCACTAAGAATGCATTCTTTGAGACCAGTTCCTAATACAATCACGTCATATTCTTCGTCCATGTTTATCACCGACAATCTTAGAGAGAGAGAGAGAGATTGAGAAAATGAAAAGATAGAAAAAGATTGATAATAGTGAATAAATAAAGGTAAAGAACAATTCTTTAGCGTGAATTGAGGTACTATTTTCATGTTGCTTTTACTTGGTCTCATTTGTTTACGTTGTTTTTGTTACTCTTTCAAATGTTTGACCAGTGGTTTAATTATCGATAAGTATAAAATATTATTTAAATTTTAAGTTAAATTTAAGGAGATAAAAGATAAAATATATTCTTTAAATATGTACAGTTAATATATAAAAATATAAAAAATTATATATATATATAACTTGTACCCTTGTTTTTTCTTTCCAACACTTTTTCTTGTTAATTTTTTTTTTGTAATTCACTGTATTTTTAAATTTATCATATTTAATTCAAATTTAAAAATAATAACTTTAATGCATTAAAATTTAAGAATTAATGAAATGAATAATACAAATAATTTTTTTAACACGATACGATGCAACTAAGCCTAGTAATGTCTAGTATTGTTGTGCGATTGAAATTTAGATGCTTCATTTTCATTTGAAGTTTATATCACACGGCGCAAAAAAGTGTATTTCACGTAAAATTCTATAATGAACTTAAGCTATTGGATATTAGTTCTTAATTCAAAGAATAAACACAAGGACCTTAATTCAAGGAATAAAACAAGGAGCTTAATTCAAGGAGTAAAACAAGGAATCCTTAATTCAAGGAGTAAAACAAGGGATCCTTAATTCAAGGAGTAAAACAAGGAATCCTTAATTCAAGGAGTAAAACAAGGAATGCTTAATTTAAAGAGTAATTAAAGGAATAAAATTTCCTTATAAATAGCTATACAATTGTAATGAAAACATGAAGAAAATAATACAAACTAGAGAACTCTTTTGTGTAGAGTTATTTCTTGTTTTTTCTTCATGGTATCAGAGCAGGAAAATTAACTTGCTTCTGCTTTATTATTATCTTAGCATCTTCAATCTTTGAAATGGCTGAAGACAAGCCGCTAGGATCAGAAGCTGAAAGTTCATCAGTGCTTTCCTTCATGAATATGCATGAGGTGGATGTCAACCCAAATCAAAGATTAAGCTCAGTCTTGTTGAATGAGTTTAATTACCTGCCTTGGTCAAGAGCAGTGTCTCTGGCTCTAGGTGGAAGGTCCAAGTTGGGGTTCATAAATGGAAGCATCGAAGTACCTGATGTTTCCTCACCAACCTATGAATCCTGGCTTAGTAAGGATCAGCTGGTTATGTCATGGCTCCTAAATTCCATGGAACGTAAATTAGCTGAAATATTCAGTTACTCTGAATCTGCATACCAACTATGGGAGACGGTCAAGGAAATGTATGGCAGTCAAAATAATGCTGCACGAGTTTTTCAATTAAAGAAAGACATCTCAGATCTGCAACAAGATGGCAAGCCTTTTGTACAACTCTTAGGAAGCATGAAAAGCATGTGGAATGAGTTGGAAATATATCGTCCTCATACAACCGATGTAGCTCTGCTACGAAAGAGAGCGGAAGAAGATAAGATATTTCAACTTTTGTCCAGTCTGGATTCAACATATGAAGATATACGATGCCATATACTCATGAATACTGAACTTCCTTCCTTCACCAATGTATGTGCGACAATTCAACGTGAAGAAGTAAGAAGGAAAGTCATGAACAAGGATACAATGGCTAGTTCACCTGAGGCAAGAGCCTATCTAACCAACGAGAGGAAGTACAAAGGGAAGCATCCAAACTTGAAGTGTCAACATTGCAACCATACGGGCCATGTTAAGGACACATGTTGGATTCTACATCCAGAATTAAAACCTGATTTTATAAAGGATAAGGGTTTACAGAAAGTGAATCGTACTGGACTCCGTGCTAATCATGCTTTTGCCTCTACCTCTAATGGGTCTGATCCATTCAAGAACTTCACAGCGAATCCAGCTGAACTCATGAATGAGTTTATGTTGTATCTTCAAAGCAAGACAAGAGGAGCTAGAATTGACTGTGTAGATAGCATAGAAGAAGGAAACTCAACAGCATTGCTAGGCAAGTTTGCGGGCTTCTTGGCAGATACAAAACTCATACCACAAGAGGACATGCAAGGTATCATAAAAGCCTTTAAAACTGCTCTTAAAATAAATATGTTGCATGATTTTTGGGTTGTAGATTCAGGTGCCACAGATCATATGACAAACCATGTGTCAAAGTCTCATAAGTTTGAAAAATTAGCAAATCCTTCACAAGTTTCAATTGCAAATGGTGAGAATGTAAAGGTTTTAGGAAAGGAAAAAATAAAATTAATGTCAGATGAAATCGAGTCGGCAGTTTTATATGTACCTTCCTTTCCTTTCCAACTTCTGTCTGTAGGAAAAATCACAAATACCTTGAATTGCTTAGCCATTTTTTCTCCTCACAATGTCATTTTTCAGGATTGTGTCACCAAAAAGACGATTGGTGAAGGGTTTTACTTAGATGGTCTCTATTACATATCCAAGAGCAATCCCAGAGGGTTTCAAGCTAAGTTTAATCCTATCCAAGATAATCAATTGTGGCATCAACGTTTAGCTCACCCTTCTCTACCAATTTTGTCAACTTTATTTCCAAACTTAGGAAATGATGAAATTGCATGTGAAACTTGCCACTTGTCTAAGGCCACTAGATTGCCTTTTAATTCTTCCTTGTCTAGGGCTAGTAAGTGTTTTGAACTAGTTCATTCAGATGTATGGGGACCAATTAATGAATCTTTTGATGGTTATAAGTATTTTGTGATTTTTGTTGATGATTTCTCTCGAGTCACATGGTTATATCTTTTAAAGTCTAAAAATGAAGTTATGGAAGTATTTAAGGACTTTCATAATCTTGTTAAAAATCACTTTTCTTCTAAAATTCAAACCTTAAGGTCTGACAATGGCACCGAATACATGTCCCATATCATGAAACAATATTTGAGCATTCATGGCATTATGCATCAAACAAGTTGTGTTGGCACACCTCAACAAAATGGTGTAGCTGAACGCAAAAATCGGGACTTACTTGAAAAAACTAGAGCATTAATGCTACAAATGAATGTACCAAAGAGATTCTGGTCCCAAGGGGTTATGGCAGCTGCTTACATCATCAATAGATTACCCAGTCGAGTCTTAGATTTCAAGTCTCCTCTAGAGGTCATGAAAGGAAGGAAAATTAACCTTTCACACCTTAGAGTCTTTGGTTGCATCTGTTTTGTACATATTCAATCTCATCATCGAGATAAATTGGATCCTAGAGCTGTTAAATGTATTTTTCTTGGTTATTCATCTACACAAAAGGGATATAAGTATTATGATCCCCAACTTAGGAGATTAATTGTGTCTAAAGATGTTCGATTTTATGAAACTAACCCTTTTTTTAGCAAGTCACATGAAATCACAAGTCAAGGGGATGACATCTTGGATGTGTTTCCATTACCAAGAATCGAACTTGAGGCTCCACAACAACAAGATCCCAGCCATGTCAACATTGATGCATTTCTCACTGAAAGTAACAATGAAGGGTCTCGTCTTAATGGTACACTGCATGAAGATGGTGATAATCAAGATGATCCTCACAATATGGTACAAGATGTGAACGAGTGTGAGATAACTCCTTCTGCTCCACGACGTAATCCAATGCGTGTTAGGCAACCTCCCACAAGACTTCAAGACTTTGTCACCTACAAACCCACACATCCCATCTCAAATTATGTGTCATATAAGAGAGTGACACCAACCCATGCCGCATTCCTCAGCACTATATCGAGTTACAGTGAGCCTCAAAACTTTCATGAGGCCAACAGCCAAGAGGTGTGGAAGGAAGCCATGCAAGAAGAACTTAAAGCCCTAGATCAACACAACACATGGAGCATCACCAAACTTCCAAAAGGCAAGAAAGTTGTGGGTTGCAAATGGATCTATAAGCTCAAATTCAAGTCAGATGGATCAATTGAGAGGTATAAAGCAAGATTGGTGGCTCGGGGATTCACTCAAACATTCGAGGTGGATTACAAAGAAACATTTGCACCTGTTGCAAAAATGAACACGGTAAGAGTGTTACTGTCTGTGGCTGTAAACAAGGGGTGGTCTATGTACCAAATGGATGTGAAGAATGCATTTTTGCATGGTGATCTCAAAGAAGAAGTCTATATGAAATTGCCACCTGGGCATCCTCAAAGCAATGAACTGGATTTAGTGTGCAAATTGCACAAATCCATTTATGGTTTGAAACAGTCCCCACGAGCTTGGTATGCCAAGCTAAGCTCAGTTCTCACTAGTGTTGGTTTCAAAAGCAGCAATGCCGATTCCTCACTATTTGTTCGCACAGGAGCTATGGGCAAATTGGTTGTGCTGATTTATGTAGATGATCTGATAATTACAGGTGATAATGCTGACGAGATTTTCAACCTCAAACAGTCCCTCAAACAAAGGTTTGTAATTAAAGACCTTGGGATATTGAAGTACTTTCTTGGTATAGAAATGGCAACCTCGCACAAGGGACTCTTTCTTAACCAAAGGAAATATATCCTAGATTTGCTTAAGGAAGCTAACATGAGCGATGCTAAACCAGCCATTACCCCTCTTGACAGCAAGCTCAAACCTAGCTTGAAGGGCACGCCACTCAGGGATATAAGTTATTACCAACGACTGGTTGGTAAGTTGATCTACCTAACAATCACCAGACCTGACATCACATATTCTGTAAGTATTGTGAGCCAATTCATGCACTCCCCAACACTTGAGCATTTGACCCTTGTTAAAAGGATCTTACGCTACTTAAAAGGATCAGTGGGTCGTGGTATTATCATGAAGAAGAATGACAACACACAAATCATGGGGTATTGTGATGCTGATTGGGCAGGGAATGCAATTGATCGCAAGTCCACCACTGGCTACTGTACATTTGTCGGTGGAAACTTGGTCACATGGAAGAGTAAGAAGCAAACTGTGATTGCCAGATCAAGTGCCGAAGCAGAGTATCGTGCAATGGCTTCAACTGCGTGTGAGTTGATATGGCTTAAAGGTCTTCTGTGTGATTTAGGTGTTCCTACAACTCTTCCTATGTCCTTATTTTGTGACAATCAGGCAGCTATGCATATAGCATCAAACCCAGTGTTTCACGAGAGGACGAAACACATTGAAGTTGATTGTCATTACGTTCGTGAACAAGTTCAATCACAGGTGATTCAGACACATTATACAAAAAGCTTCGACCAACTGGCTGACATCTTCACCAAGCCCTTGGCTTCTCATCAATTTCAACGACTTTTGTCCAAGCTTGGATCCATAAATCTTCTGGATCCAGCTTGAGGGGGAGTATTGGATATTAGTTCTTAATTCAAAGAATAAACACAAGGACCTTAATTCAAGGAATAAAACAAGGAGCTTAATTCAAGGAGTAAAACAAGGAATCCTTAATTCAAGGAGTAAAACAAGGGATCCTTAATTCAAGGAGTAAAACAAGGAATCCTTAATTCAAGGAGTAAAACAAGGAATGCTTAATTTAAAGAGTAATTGAAGGAATAAAATTTCCTTATAAATAGCTATACAATTGTAATGAAAACATGAAGAAAATAATACAAACTAGAGAACTCTTTTCTGTAGAGTTATTTCTTGTTTTTTCTTCATAAGCATTAAGTACTTCCGACAAGAGCAAATTTGGCCTCCAACCATCTCACTACGTGATTTTTCTTTCCTAACAAATACGAGTTGTGTTTGAGATTCGATATTTTACAAAGAAAGATTAGAAAAAAAAACTAGAACAATTAACTTAATGTGTGGATATTCACCAAAGATCATTCTATTTATAAAACATTTATAACATGTTTATATGTAAAAGGTATTTAAGATAGTTAAAGTGGCAGAACATGATTGGAAAATAAAAGTGGGTCCAACCGTTTCTTCCAATTAAAGTCTGACACGTCGAGACGAGCAACTTTTCTAGCATACATATGATGCAAGAATAATTTGTCCCAATAGTCACTTTCACGGAAAGCCTTATCTAACAGATTCCTAAGGAACCCCATGTCAAACCATCCAACAAAGCAAACCGTAAAGGAAACATCATAAAAAACAGTCTCTCTAATGTGCAATGCAGACAAAGAGGGGAAATGAGAGAAGTAATAGCCAATCTAATGACCTTATTTTGCTGGATGTTCAAGCTATTCACTTCAACAATCACTCCTTGAAAGCCTTGCAATTGAGTTTCCTTTCTTATCCTTCAATTTTAAATAACAGCCTGGATTCTCGACGACCTATGTAAACTGATTTCATCTGGTAAACTATCTCCACTTTTTTGAATGGGAGTCAAACTTCCATAGAATTAACTTATGAGACTATAATTTAGTAGAAAATCACATGCCTCAAGGATCAACCAAAAAAAAAAAAAAAACAGGACCTAATGGCAGTAACCAATATGTATATAGGATACAAAGATAAGCACGGGAATCATGACCTAGTTCAAATATGCAATGCAGCACATGAAAGTCCTCAAACAAAATTATTGTACGCCTTCAAGTTAACCCCCCTAGCGTCTGGGTTTAAGTAACCCAGAAAAACCAGCTTGCAGCAATCTAAGTTTGAGATTGAAAACCCTAGCATGCTATACCTGCTTCCAAAACAATCAGCTAGGTGTTCAGAAAAATCAAGTAATTATTAAAATTTAGCAATGAACAATAAAGGATGGACTAAATTCAGGTAAACTCAACACTTCTCATAGGGGAAAAAAATGCAGAATACAATAAGAAACTGTAAGGCATGGCAGTAGCATTAGATATGGGTAAAAGTTTTACATTGTACCTTAACTTTTTACAAAGGTACAAATTAGTACCAAAATTATAAGGGTATACCATTTATAAAAAATGTGAAATGAAATGCACGTGAGAATTGCGATTACAAAATAATAAGTTTACCATTTTAAAAAAAAATTATTCATTACTGTTTTACATTGGTCAAACTTGATCAAAATTTAGTTAAACTTATCCTTTTATGGTCCTTTTGAACTAAATTGTACAATTTTTCAAAAGAATGACTTCTGATGTCCCTAAAAAATATAACACTTTTATGTAACTTTTCTAAGGATAAGACACCAGTCGGTACCCAACCCCTTACATATATCCCCTACCTTTACATACTAGCACATGAGTACTAACAAAGGTTTTCACAACGTATAGAACAACTAGTCACTCAATAGTTCACATTTCAAATAACTTCATGGTATTCCAACTATAGAAAACTCATTCTTATAGGATCCCAATTAAAAATTTGTGAATAAACACCTTCACACCAGGACAGACAAACATCAAATCCATTAATTTCCAATCAAAGAGCACCTTTCCTAAGCTGTCTACGATAACATAGCATAAACTGAGAAGAGATATCCACCGATTTGTATAGTCAAAACTCAAGGTTCATTTAAAAGTTCAAACCTGTTATCTTGAACCAGGTTAAATCCTATTGAGATTGAAATTAGAACATGATTTGCACTACATAATAATCTCCTCAAGAAGATGCAAAGTATAAAATGCTAAAACAACCGAAAGCTATCAGATGTAATGCAAAAGAGCTCTACATCACTACACAGACAATATAAAAGGAACTACAACACATCATCCAACATAAGTTACAAAAGTGCCTCTCTTACATTATTAAGAAGCCTTAGCCTTGTCATCCCCAACAGCATTCAGTATAGGCAAACTGCTCAAGAACTCATCAAGACCCTCAAAAAACCCAATGCCTTCAATATTATCTTCATCCCTATTCCTTCTCACAATACCTCCGCTCGTCCCCGGTGCAGGCTCCTCTACCTCATTACTAAACTCCACATTCAAATCTAATCTACCCCACTTTGCCTTCCCTTTCTTCTTCGCAGCAACCCCACTCGCCCCTGTCCCCACTCCAGCTCCAGCAGATATCACTTTCGACACTCCATCAGGAACTTCATCAGTGCCCCCATTTTTAGTTACAGCAGGCATTCTCTTGGCAACTCTTGCCGATGAACCCCTTGTCCTCGATTTTTTTGCCCTCTTTTTCCCTCTCCCCCAATCTTCATCAGAATCATCACTCTCCTCTGATATTTCCACAAAAATGTCATCATCGTCATCATTGTAAATGAACTTTGGTGACGATCTTCCCTTCTTTGCTTTCGGTTGTAAAGGACAAGCAAAAATAGGCGTAAATGGCATCCAATTAGATGAAGAATCCCCTAAATCTTTAGCATTCCCAGAAAACCCCAATGGGAAAAAACCCCAAGAACAAAAGTAAACGTCCCCATTATCCGTCACCGGCGGTGACTGCATCATAACCGCTTGGAATGCCCTCTTGCAGCTCTGACACAGAAGCGCACACTCTTCGTATCCATGTGGGTACTCATACAGAATATAACAGTACGGACATGCCGTCCAGAAACTCGGTCCGATTTCTGAAGACGACTCGCCCTCCCCCAGGCCCACCACCTGACTCGCCCGAGTAGGTGGACTTTCATAGACCCTAGTGGGCTCTTGCTCACTCACTCGAGTCGTCTGCCGAACTTGCTGAGGCGACTCGGCTACATTGTTAAGATTCGGCCTTTCTTCTTCATGAGTCCTCCTAGGGCTTCTTCTCATCTGTTCTTGTTCTTCATGTTGCTGATGATGATGCTCTTGCTGTGGCTGTTGAGAATTTAATGGCGCCTGAGGATGTAGCTGTAGTTGTTGATGAAGCTGCAACTGTGGCTGTGGCTGTGGCTGTGGATGTAGCTGTGGCGGCAGTTGTGGCTGTGGCTGTTGATGTGGCTGTAGCTGTAGCTGTGGCTGTGACTGTTGATGTAGCTGTGGCGGCAGCTGTGGCTGTGGCTGAGGTTGTAAAAATGGAAAATGGTTTTGTTGTTGTTGTTGTGGTGGTTCATGATGATGCAACTGATGGGTTAACCCAGAAGGAGAACCGAACCCAAGTCGAGAATAACAAATATTCAACTCATTATCATAGAGGACTTTCTTCGAATGGTTAGAGAGCACTACCCAAGCTTCAGAGACCAAATTAAAAGCCTCGTCAGCAATAGGAAGACGATTAACATTAGGGCTCAAAAGAAGAGCAAATCGTCGATACTGAGAAGCGATGAGTTCTAGGTTCTGAGTATGACGAGGGACTTGTAACACAGCATAATAATCGCAAAGTTGTTGATCATCGCCGATCCGAGAACTACCAGCGAGAAGTACTTCTGCCAAAGCGATAATTTGCTCAGCACCTTCAAGTCTCGGGTCAGATTCTAGGGCACGAATCGCAAAGCCCCGAGTACCACGAAGGTCACGAAAATTTAGAAGCTTTACAGCTGTGCTAAGCCATCGCTTTGCTTCGGAGTTGTTATTGTCGGGCTCCATTGTTCTTTTCTCTAAGTCGCTCGCTCGCTCGCTCACTGAGTCACTGGTTTGGGCTGAAAGTTCGGACATTGTTGAGAGGACGAGGGCAAAAGAGAGTTAGAGGAGTGGACTTTTTATGTAGTTGGACGAAAGTAGACACTGGTTGTGTCGGAATTAACAATCATTTTCTGATCTGAGACTGAGTTAGGACAATTAGTTGATGGGCAAAATTGGAATTTTCAAGTGTAAATAATTAATTATTTATTTATTTTAATTAATTATTTTGGCGGAAAACTGTAGGTATATAGGAAGTAGCATCATGTGGTGTGATTTAAATGGTAGGCTTTGTCTTGTAGTGAGGAGTGAATTAATGAACTTCGGGGGTGAAATAGTAAAAAGCCTCTCTGTACCTCTTCATTGAGTCAATTAGTCCACAGGGACGACGTAGAAGAAGGGGGAGGTAAAGGCAGAGACGGAGAGGAGTTGGGATCATATTTATATAGCTTCCATTCTTCGGTTCCTTTTATATATATTTTTTAAACTTTTGTATACTCGTTCTTTTATCTGAGTGGTTAACTAACTTTAATTAATTTTAAATGTTAAATAAATATAAAATATTCACGTGCATTTATACTTATATTATAATAAGATAGTAACGTTAAATAAAGATAATAATGATATAAAGTATATAAATATACAAAAAAAAAATTAGTAATTTTTAAGTATGTAAATTATTAAAACATGTATTAGAAATTGAATTTTTTTTAAAATATTATAAATAAAACACTGTGAATATAGATGTATATATTTTTTGAATCAATATGTATCTTAAATATCATTTTAAGTTATAATTAATTTAGAATATAGATGGATTTTTAAATAAATTATATTTATGTGTTTTATTTTTAATTTTTAATAATTAATATATCTATGATACTAAATTTAAAGATTTAATAAAAAAAATTATACTTTCGTCATTCTTTTCAAGTAATTAATATTACCAAGCATAACTCACTTGAAATCAATACTAATTATAAAATTTATAGTTATTGGTGGCATTTGAATGGATATAGTTTGAGTGTTGGATTCTCTCTCTCCATCTGAACTAGGGTACAAGCTATAATATGCGTTATCTACTGATATTTTTACAAAATTGAGGTGACTTTCTCCGTTAAAAAAATAAAGAAAGTAATATTATAAAAGTTTATAATGTTTAAAACGTGAGATTCCAAAGGTTCGGCAAGTAATAAAAATACATAGTACTATGTCCTGTCGTGTAGTTTGACGTTGACCAACTGTAATAATAAAATAATATTTTTATAATTTATAATAATAATAATAATAATAATATATAAATTTAATATTATATGAGTTAAAATAATGTATTAAATTTTTTTAATAATAAAATATATAAGATATATATAAAGATAATATTTTTATTATTATAATTTTTAAAATATTAATTTTTTTTCATATTTATAAAAACAACTGTACCTAAAATGCAATAATTAATCGGTAAAATTAAGTTACTTTTTATTTAATAATTATATGCCATTTAAGTCATTGTCAAGTATCAATTTATGAAAATAGACTTTTTGCATAATACGATGACAATATAGATAGTGTCGTAATTCCAATATAAAAATATGGTAGTTTTTTTAATATTTTAAGAAAATTAACTTTTAATAAATTTTAGTATAATATTAAATATTAAAATTATATATTAAAATAATAATTTTAATTATTAAATTATTTGTGTAAAATATAATTAATTTTTCTCAATAATTTAAATTTTTATAAGAGTTAATTTTTTTAAAAATTATAAAAAATAATATATTTAAAATTTATAATAATAAAAATAATATTTTAATAATATTAAACAATATTTAATTAGATATTTTTTAATATTTAATATATCTAAATAATAATAATTTAATTTAAAGATCTTCAATTAAATGATATTTAAAATAAGATAATGTAAAAAAAAATTAATAATAAAAATATAAAAGTATTGTTTTTATAATTATAATTTTTTTAGTTATTTTTAAAAACTTTTAAAATTTTGTTTACCTAAGAATCTCTAGAGTTCTAAACATGAATTTAAATAATGACGGCAGTGGTCAACCATGATTCCAGTTACTAGCTTAGTAGGAATCATTGCGGGGTTTTGTTTTGGTAATAAAATGCGCATATTTTATTTACGATGATTATAATTTTTTATTAATTAGTATATTTTTTACCAAAAAAAATTGATATTATTTACTTTATAAAAGTTGATAAAAAAATTTATAATTATATTTTTTATATTAGCATGCAATCCCTAGTTACCAACAAACTCATAATTTCATTTTTAGAGTGGTTGTTATTTTGATATTATGTATGTTTTATTAATCATATTATTTAAACTTAATATTTTAAAAAATTATGATTTATGTAAAGATAAATAAAAATTATATATTTTATTAATAAAAAATAGTTAAAACATTTTTTATTTTTTTCTATTCTTTCTCTTTCCCCTTTTCTCCTTTTCTCATTATACCTTCTCTTATAATTATTTTATTAATAAAAATAAAAAATAAAATTAAGAATAAAATAATTATAAGTGAGAAAAATAATGGATAAATTTTTTTAAGTATTATTTCATATTCAACATTATCAAATTAAATTTTGTTTAAATTAAATTACTAATATTTAAATATATTTAATATTAAAAACTATCTAATTTAATATTATTATATTATTATTTCTTTTACATAATTGTAAAAGCAAAGAAAAACACACTGAAAACTATTTAAATTTATAAAGGATAGTGATATTATTATAATATAATTATTAGTATTATAAAAATATTTTATTAAAAATAATAACAATAAAATATAATCAATATTAAAAATAATCCATATTTTATTATAATAATAATAATCTTATCTTAATATTATATTTACTTTGTATAGAAAACCGTGATATGTATTGAGTTCATCGTGTATTGTTCATTTAAATTTAGTTATTATTTTTCATGTAAGATGATTTTTTTTATAAATTAAATAAATTAATTATTTTTTAAAAACATTTAAGATGTTTTGTTCTAAAATTATAACAATAAATAATTAAATAATTCAAATATATTAATTTAAAATAAAATAATTAATACATTTAATTTATAAAAATAAATAGAATACTTTCTTCATATATCAATGTGGCATTCATACTTCATTTACACAAAAAGACATAGAGAACCCAAGGCTCCATTATATGCCCCGTCCATATTAGAGATAAAAACGAGTATTTATGAGTGATTTTTGACCATATTAGAGATAAAAACGAGTATTTATAAGTATGATTTTTGATGTAATTATTTTTGAATAGAATTATAAAATTTGAATATGAAAACGTCTTACGATTTGGAACGTTTATTTATCTACGGGTAACAGTTCAAAACGGTTATTAAAAATTATAAAAAAAAACTATTTTTTCAAATTTTTTAAAAAATTCTTAATAAATTCTAATTATTAATTAATATATAAATTAATTTTATATATGAGCGGGTACGGTTATTAGTATAACCGTACTCGTTGTTTCACGTTCGATTTTTACCTAAAATCATATTTTTTCCTAAAATTTATCGAATAAAAACTGAATCGACGATACGAATAATCGAACCCACATTTTTTTTACTCATTCCTAATCCACACATCTCGTCCTAGCAACTCTCCATTCTATTTTATTTATTTATTTATTTTGTTTTTTTATTTATTTGATTGAGATTAACAAAAATGATTTGTAATATTTATATTTTAAATTTAATTATTATTTTAAAATAAAATATAAAACATTTTAACAATAACAAAAATATTCATTACACTCATATCTCTCAAAAATAGGTTAAAATATTATATTTTTCTCATATATTTATATAATTATTTATTATTTTATCTTATTTAAAAATAAAAAAACTCTTATTTTTAATTTTATAAATTTTATTTTAATATTCATTATTATTTTAATTTTACTATCTAATCAAATTTTATTCCTATTTTCATTTTATATTATATTTTCATTTTATATTATATTTTCATTTTTAAATTAAATATAACCTAAATTCATAATTTTACATTTTTAATTTATTTAAAATAAATCAATCAATCAACTTAAACAAAAAAAATCTTCATACTATATCATCATTTATTAAATAAATAATTTTAATTTTAATTACATGATATAATTTTTTTAACCCCTTTGTACTTATGTAATTAAGGTGGAATAATATACTCGATTAATTTAAAAAATTAAAAAAATTGACCAAATTTATTAAAATTGATTAATTTCTATCGAATTCAAATTAAATTTTGATATTCTAATGAGATTTTAATTCGTATTTAAATTAAAAATATTCAAATTCTTATAATTTAATTTAATTTGATATATTTAAAATATCTATATAATAATATAATTAAATATATATATATATATATAATTATCTTGAAATTATTTATCAAATTTATATATTATGATATACAATTTCATATTAGAATATATCATTTTAAAAATGTATACGACAAAAAAAAATATTTTTATGAAACCGTAAATCCCTAATCTGGAAAGAAAAGATTATCCATAATCACACATTTGCATGTCTTAGTTCTCACTATCGTTGTCGGCTCTCGCCAGTCCAATAATTTCTCGTCGCGTCCAACTCTTGCTCTTCACCAGATGCCAGTCCAGCCGTAGTTCTGTTCATTGTCCTTCTCGTATCCTCTGTTCATCATCCCTGTCACGTGATCTCTTCATCGGTTCGGTTCATCCCTCTGCCAGTCCAGCCACTGTTCTTCAACAACAACAACGTGACGTATTAGATCTTTAACAACAATAGGTAACTCAACCGTTGTTTTTATTTATTCAAAATGAACATTACATGGCTTTGTTTATCGTTCGATGTTGTGCACTCGTGCTTTTAACATAATGTAAATTGTAAGCACATTAGGAAGATCTAGTTCACGATATTATGCACTCAACCTTGGTTCAATGTATGGGTACTAATAGGAATTTACATATGTGTATTGACCGAATCTCACTCCTTTCTTATCATCCTCACGCTTACATAGCACCGTCCTATATCAGACCCAATAAAAAAATTTCAACTAGTATTTCTCTAAGATTAAAAAAACATTGACCTAATATGAAATATGATGCATGATATGTATCAACTTTTCAATAACAAAATTCTCGAAAAATGATGAGCATAACAAAATTTGGAATAACAAACATGCAATCAATTGCTATATGGTAAGCAACCAAACATCTCAAGAAAATATTAAAAGAATTAGTTAAGTAAGAGACAATGGGTCAATGAAGATGATAAGGTGGAAGAACTATGAACTCAATTATGATAAGTTAGAATTTGAGTCTTATAACATTTGAATCTTATAAATTTTTGGTGATATTGGATGTGTGAATTTAATCAGATTTTAAATTTTGAATTCAATTTTTTTCTAATATATTAATATATTATAGATTTTTTAAAATATTTCATATTATTTGACAATTAATCGAAGAATTAGCATAAATAAAACAATGAATTTTCATCAATTACATCTAATTTAACATGTTTATTACCGTGTATTTTATTATTTATTTGAATGACTATATTATTTATCGTTAATGTATAAAAAAAATTTCTATAACTATACAATGAGTAATAAGGATGAGATTGTGGCATCAATGAATACAAAAATAATGAAAAAAACTTTGAAAGATATGTATAAAGAGTATCATAAAATTTATTTTTCTTCAAGCACAGAAAAATCTTCTCAACTTTTAGGAATTGATACAGAAAGTTTTGGTTTAGAAGTATATGCATTCAATTTTATGCTTCGAAAGCATTTAAAAGAAGTTCATTTTATGAAAAACAAATATAAGGTGAAAAATACTTGTACAAATTATTGGTTGATATGAATGATGAGAAATTTGATCTATTAAGTTGATGAAATGTTCATTCCTTAAGATTTAAGATTTTGTCTTAAATAACTCAAGATATATTAGTCATACCAGTATCTACTATAACATCTGAATATGCATGATCTATTGTTAATCATATAACCAGTTCATATAGGAGTTTATGAATTGACAAAAAAACTGTAGGTTCAATTATTCACAGCTATTTGCACCGTCGGTTCAGTTTTTATCCAATAAATTTCGAAGATATGTACAATTTGGGTAAAAATCAAACATGAAACAATATGTACGGTTTGGGTATGATTATATTGATAATCATACCCTTCCGTACATGAAATTAATTTATATATTTATTAAATTAAATTATTTAAAAAGCTTGAAAACGATTTTTTTCGGATATTTTTTAATAATTATCCCAAATTGTAATAATTTTTAGACGATTTCGGATGCATATTTTATTATTTAGTTCAGGGACAGTTATATCAATAATCATTCCCACCCCGTACCCTTTCTCATTGCTATAGGAGATCCTTATCCTTTAAAATTGTGTAATCCTTGATTTGTACTCAAAATTGGATTCATTATTTTTCAATCATTGATATCCAAAAGTCACTTGATAAAATTAAGTTTCTAAAATTAAATATATTACATAAAACTTTCAAATATATAATTCAAATATATATAGATTTATTAGTTATAATATTATGTGAAAATGAAAGTGTTTTACATATTATTGTGTTCATTATTAGCTTATTTATATTTCTAACTTTTCAATTTTTTATCATGTAGATGTTTTGGATGGTATTTGTGACTTAAACATTGAATAATTATCTAAGTATTTCATGTTATTATTAATGTTTGGAAAGTGAAGCTTTTGAATGAACAATACTTTAAAAGTTTAAGTTTATTTTGATATAATTTGAACTTTAATTTTTTTAAATTTTATATTAAAGTTATGAATATTTGAAGTTAATTTATGTAATTGATGTTGAATTTTTTTTCTTTTGAATAATTTTTGTTTAACTATTTTTGATCATGTTTTCATTTACTTTTGAATTTGTATGAATAATATTTTTATTTGATTTTATGTAAATTTTTATTTTATAAGTTGAAATTATTATCTTCATCTTATCTAATCTATTCAATACAAATCTAAATTGGAATTTATTTAAATTGATATTTACAACGAATTAGATTCAAATTATCTTATAACTTAAAGTTTCAAACATGTACTCATTCTTATTTTTATAACATAATATATGAAAACTATGTATTTTATATCTTTCAATAAAAATATATAAAAATCTTATAATTATTAAATAGTGCATAAATTTTTTATAACTTTTTTTAAAAAATATACATTAATCTTAAATTCATCATTATCTTTTTAGCTTTATTAATTAAGATTAAAATTTAGTTATTTTTTTATTAATTTATAATTCTAAAAATATATCTTAAAATATGATTATGTGTCAAACACATGACTAATTTTATAAAAAAAATAATGAATTATCAATTAAGGATCATTGTATATCTTTTTTTAAAAATTATAGGAATTTTATATATCATTTAATAACTAAATAACTTGTATATACTTTTATTATTATAACGTATAGAATTTGTTAGTTCATCCTAATATATATTTTTTATATATTTAAAAAAACAATTTACATGTATTTTTCATAAAATATAATTTTTTTATACAGTAATATATATATATTAAGTATAAAAGGTAAAATTATATAAATAATTAAAATATATAAAAATTTAGATACGTGAATTGATACAGGAATAATTTAGGAAATTATTTTACTGTTTCACTGCAAAATCAGCATTAAATTGGTCGAAGAATCGAAAAGATTGCATATTTTTCTCATTTTTTAATTAAAAAGTTGTTATTTTTATAATTAATAATATTTACGTTTGAATAATTTAAAATTTTGATTAATAATTTTATTTTTTAATATTTTTAAAAATGAAAATATTATTTTAATATTAACAAAAGTTGTTCTGCTGAACTTTTTTTAACTTAGTTTTCTCCGTCTTTCTTGGAGACATGTGGGTACTATTCGATTCAACCAACTCACCGAATTCATTTAAACCATACTTTTGCCATGACTCTCTCAACACCGCCATTGCTTTATTCTAGAAAGCTTGTTTCTACTTTGCTTCTCTTTTCATTTCAATGGCAAGTCTTTCCCAAATCTCTATTTCAAACAACCAATTTTCAAGCCCTCTTGTCGTGCGTTCTTCCAATAACTCCATAGTTTCTCAAACAATCTCTTTGAGGCTACCAACTGTAATTTCTTTTCCACTCTCTGCTTATTCCTATTTCATCCTACTGTTTTGGTTCTGTGAATAACTTGCTATTTCTGTGGCAGATCTTTGGCTCTGACCTCAAATCAGGGGAAATTGAGCAGACCCATTTGAGATTATTATCTACTTTCAAGTATGTTGTTGTTCCTTCAGCTTTGGTGCTCAGAATATTATTAAAGTTGTTTTGCAAAAGTTCTGATAGGTTGCTTTAATTTTTTCTGTATTTAAAAGTTTGATCACAGTTTATGGACTGAAATATGCATAACGCCATAATGGTGATTAAAATGAGAATGCTTACTAGTCATATAATTAGTTTTCTAATTCTATGTTATGCTGACTTTTTTTACACAAAGATTATTTTAAATTGTTAGATACATATTCGTGTGTCCAATATTCTCTTTTTTTCTGATTTTTTTTTGTAAATGTGTATCAAATTGAAATGTCAAATATCAATATCTATGTTCATGTGGTATCGCATGGACATATGCACCTCATTAAATTTGAGGAGTCTATGCACCAATGAACTAATTTAGCTATTTTTTAAAAAGAAAATTCAATTGACTATTTTATGTATGTAATTGTTTCAATCAGCTTTCTTGTTTGAATTTTCCATCCAATTGGAAGGAATTTTAGGAATTATTTTATCTTGTCCATTTGCTCTTGAGTTTTTAAAAAGCAAAAAGTATTCTTAAAAACTCATTAAAGGGTACATGACTAAATAAGTTTTCATCTTTTGGCCAATTGGACCATAAAATCTTATTGAAAAAATTGATTGCAACAACTATGCTAGTTCACATGTTTTGTTGGACATTCAGCTAGTCTTGTAAGCTGATAAGTAGAATCTATTGTCGTTTGCATGTGAATGTTTTATTTTCTTTAGAATAAACACCTCTTTTGTTTGGAAAATTGTGGCACGCCAGCTGCTAATTCATGGATCATTCATCTTGTTGTTGAAACTTACAGGGGGTTGCCATGTGTTTGGCTTGTATTCCATCTTAAAAGGTCAATCTTAAAGCATAATCGTTATCAACCTAAACTCATTTCTTTCTCTTTCACTATTCTGGTGCCACTTATTTGCTCATTACTTACAATCAGCCCCCTCTAAGCATACCACATAATTTATAGTCGACACATTCCATCTGGACCCCTTGAACTTCAACCATTGGCTCTCCAGAAACACAGGATCCAGGTTAAACTCCCTTATCTGGGTAATCTCACCTCAAGGTCACTAGCATAATGGCGGAGTTGATTGCTTTCCAATACCACTTGGGAGTCCACCATAATATCAGCTATATCGCAATCCAACATGAGGCCAAACTTTTTCTACTATTCATCCCACCCTTTGCTGACCTCTTATGTTGCCAACAAGTCCATATGGACTTCGAGGATTTATGTACATCCACATCGTATAATCTTGGCCTTAGTTATGACCTGTGATACCACTTTGTTGGGCTTAAAGTTTTACCTTTTAATATTGTTGAGGAGTAACCTAAGCTCTTATAAACCAAGTTTCTTTATCTTCTGTAGTCCACATCGAACTTGTTCGCTCACTTCCAACCCCATATAGTGACAAATACTTACGCTGTTTGTTTATTTGCATACATGTAATATAATATGGGATTCCATACATGCTACCCTTGGATGACCTTGAAATAACAATGTGATTTGTTGTTATGGTAACTGCAGGAAAAGTCCACGTTTTACAATGAAAGCTTCAACAAAATCTGCAGCTATGACTCAGGAACTCGAAAACAGCAAAATACAGAGAGTAGCAGAAAGGGAAAGTGGTTTTGATTATTTTGAGATGATGAAACTTCGATTTCTAAGCTTTAAAAAGCATAAATACATGTACGTCGAAAAATGTCCCCTGTTTGAAGGTTGTTAAACTCTATAAGTCTGCGGTTCAGATTCAATGAACTTGTTCTCTAACTTGTCTTAGTTTCTTGAATAGGGAAAATCTAGAGCACTACCAAAGCCTTGCAAAGGGTCAAGCACCAAAGGTTAGAACTCAACTGAGTTTTTTTATGTTTGAGCTTTACTTGTTAACTGCATGTTGTCAATACTCAATACAATGCGGTGACCTCAAAATTGAGAACTTGTTTCCATATTTTCATAGCCATTTTTGATTCATCCAAGTATCTTAATGATACGATTGTAATAATTTTTACCGATGATTCATAGAACAGTTCATGGTAATTGCTTGTGCGGACTCAAGAGTTTGCCCCTCAGCCATTTTGGGATTCCAACCTGGTGAAGCATTCACTGTGCGCAATGTTGCCAATCTGGTGCCTCCATTTGAGGTGTGTTATACATCATAATCTGAATGAACTTGATTGAAATTCTGTTTTTAACGAATCCGATTTACATAAGAAAGCAAGCACATTCATTTGAATTTAGATACAAAAAGTTATACTACCAGCCTTAGCTGCTCCCTCCCTCCTTCCTGTCCTCTGTGACCTAACTTCTTCTTTGTTTTCTTTGTTAGAGCGGACCCTCAGAGACAAAGGCTGCATTAGAATTTGCTGTGAATTCTCTTAAAGTAAGCATTTTGTTTCCAACAATTTATTTGTCAACTGTACTGTTACCTAACTTATGTGCCTGAAAGTTCTTAGTTAGGAAATGAGAAACATTTCTAGGAACATGGCCTTGGCCCTTAAAGATAGTTTACTTTGTAATGATAAGGACAATGTGGCCTATCATGTCACAACTAACAAAACAATTAACAACATTATGTAAAAGAAAACTCTTTTCATCTTAAGTTGTTATGTGTAAACAAAATGAGGTGGTAGACGGCTATAGGTTAAAGAAAAGTGCGTTCATCAAATCATCATAGAACTTCTATATATTGTACCTCATAACCGATAGTCCAAACGAATTATGTTCCAGTATGATGTGTTAGGAAAGATTGGAGTCTCATGTGAGCTTGAAGGGTATCTTTTGCACCGAGTTAGATTAGAGAGACAAAGAAAGAGAGAAATACATTAGCAAGACCAAAACCTAAAAGATCATGTAATTACCTTTCTAACTTTAAATTAAGCATCAAATTCTCTGCAGGTCGAAAATATATTGATCATTGGCCATAGCTGCTGTGGAGGTATTCGTGCCCTCATGAGTATGGAAAATGAAGGAGATTCGAGGTTTTGGTTAAACCTTTTATCTCTTTTCAAGTTGTTGCCACTGATCATCGTTTGTTCTTTCTTTCCTATAAACAATTTGTATGGCTGTGTTTCTTACATAGCAAAACTCTTGAACAGTAGCTTTATCAAAAACTGGGTTGTCGTTGGAGAAAATGCTAGGCTGAGCACAAAGACTATTGCTTCCAACCTCAACTTTGACCAGCAGTGCCAACACTGCGAGAAGGTATTATAATTCCCTTTAAATATATAGGGATTAGTTCTTCTTTTTCCTATAATTGGCTTTGCTATTTTAGATTACTTTTCTTATAGTTGCTTGCTGAGTAATTAAATATTTTCAAAAATTGGCTGGACAATTAATGAGCATAGCCTTCCCTAATGAACAAAACTTTCTGACTATTTGGGAGTTCAGACCTTAAATAGCTCATTTTTAGAGATTTGGCCGAAAATGTTCCAAAATCTCAAAAATAGTATGTGTACAGCCTGTACAAAAGTTGTACTTAGCTTGTACTTAAGTAATGTATAGCCTACACAGCAAAAAAAGGCAATTTTAGGCAAAAACAAAATTCCCGAACTCATAACTTTTGGGATTTAAAGGCTTCATTTCGTGGAGATAGGGTTTCTGAAGAGTTGTGCGTTCATATCATAATATTAATTATATTATTATAGCTCTAGCACTAATTTGAAGCATTGATCAACTTTTTTTGGATGGTTATTTTTTACCCCAAGCAATGAAACCCTATTTGGGAAATAGCAAGAGTTTGACTCTTACAATATTTGTATTCAGAGTAGGATATCCACGTGCTAGTTAACTATAATTTAATCAACTGAATGAAACATAAGAGTATTACTGTTATATTTTACAAATACAAGGGGTCAAATCTAACTTTTAACTAATAAAGGGATCAAATCTAACTTTTAACTAATAAAGGGATAATCTAAATATATAACCCAAAATATTTTAGAGGCTTTTTATGTGCATAGTGATTTCTCATTATACTTTTGTTAGTATATATACTAGATTAATAAAATATTTTTTCAATGTTGAATGTTAACCATTTATACAGGAATCAGTGAACCATTCTTTGCTAAACTTGTTGACCTACCCATGGATAGCAGAAAAAGTAAAGAGAGGTGTTCTCTATATTCATGGTAGTTACTATGACTTTGTTAACTGTACTTTTGAGAAATGGACACTTGATCATCAAGAAAACCGCTCCAAGGAAACTAAAAGATTTTCGATCAAAGATCGACTGGTTTGGGGTTGATCGAGGTTACGTATTCCTCTCACATTACATAATATGTGGTATGCATATCTACAAAGACGGCACACATATGATAATTGATGTCCACAAAGTGTTATGTGAGAGAATGAATATTTACAATTAGAATAATAGAAGTGGTCTCATACTTCTGTAATATACTTTCTATTCTTTTTTCACTCTTTTCATAGATATTATTTATTATTGTTCTAACATTATTGTATAATATGCTAATACATTTTATTGATTGTCGAATTTTTAAGAATCTCTCTGTGTGTTTTTAATATTTATAACTTTATATTTTTATTTTAATTATATCATCTATTTTTTCTCTTTAGCAATGTCTATTTCCTTTTTAAAAAATCAAAAGTTTTTGTTTTAATTAATTGAAATTTTGATACAATATCAAAGTTTATAAAAAAATATAAGTCATCGAATCCTATAAAATTAACCCAATATATTAAGACATTTATAACTTGTATAAATTTTACCATAATATTTAGTATATTTTTACCTCTAATATTAATATTACATACTTTTAATAAACAATTAATATTTAGGCACCACAATTTCATTCAATTAGAAAAATATGATCATAATTAATTATTTTTGATAGTGTTTTTATTGGAAAGAAAAAGTGGTTGAGTCAACCATCTCAAACTAAAGAGAACAAACCGAATTTCACCAAACATGTTTTCTCCCCACAATTAAATTGTGCTTATAGATTGAATTGGTGTAAATTTGTATATGATTTATTGTTTAGTGAAGTAGATGCCATTATCTGATTTATCAGTAAATTAATGATAATAAAATTTAATGTTGACTTCAATTATGGTTAAATGTGACTAGTTCTCTGCTTTGGTTTGTTCATTCGTTGATGGGTAAATGTGTCTTCAATTATGTGCTTTTAATATTGAAAATAATCCGGATGGTTGAGCTATTTTTTTTTTTAATTTGGTGTTTGTATAGTTGGAAAATTGTATATAACATTAGTAAATAGGAGAATTACATTTTCATTATTTATGTGTCAAATAATAATTAAATATGTGTTATTAGAATTCATCTTTGTCCAAACCTAGTTCAACTTTTTTTTTAATCATTTTTTTCTTTTTTCTATGTTTTTATTGATAAGATAAAAGGTATTAGAAATTTACTGTATTTAACAAAAATATATTTTAATCTGTTAATTATTAGATAATATAAAATGATTCTATTATCTCTCCTAAAAAGATTATTACAAATTTTGAGAAAAAAAATCATTTTCTTTTACCTTAAATATTTGATATGTACTTTAATAACCTTTCAAAAGATATAACATACCTATATCACCGAATAACTAGCAAAAAAAAAATACACTTTTGTAAAATATAAAAATATAAAGGAATTCTGTTTTTAACTAGCACATAGAAGACACTCTTGATACAATATACGTGGCAACTACAAAAGGTAGCTAGTTCATTTGTGAAAAAAAAAAAGAACAGAAAAGAAAAGGAAAAAAGAAGAAGAAAGAAACAGAAGCCAACTTCAATTCCTTATAGCTGTGAAGAGAAAACAAAAGAAATTAAAACATTATGAAGAACTTGAACAGAACAAGTAGCTAAACATTAGTGTCATAAATCAATCAAGAAATTGAAGTTCTCCACCTTCTTGGTCCCTTTCTATTCTGCTGATCTATTGATAGCTGAAATCACATATCCAGATTTTCAAGAGCTGTCATCTTGGTCAATTTGATCAGCGTCTTCCATCCACTAGTCCAAGCAGATTTTTGTTTTTGTTTCAACACTTTATGAAATTGTCTCTGCAGATTCTCCATATCTTTTTGGAGTTCAAGGTTCTTAGCTTTAAAACTTTCGAGTTCTAACTTTAGATTGTTAATGTTTTTTTAGCTGTTGCCTATTCTTCTTGGAATGATTGTGGTGTGCTTTCGAGTAGCGTTTTTTTATTTAAAATCATTGGTTGATATTGTGATTCAGTTGTAGTTTCTTTTAATGTAGTGTTGGCTATTGCATTGCTTATCTTTACTAGTTCAGAGAAGAGTACTTGAACTACTACTATTCTTAATGGCAGCCTTTCATTTTGAGCAGCATGCAGGCAGGCATCAATTGAGAGCTTTTGACAATCCATTACTCTGCATAGTCTCTTCTTTTCATGTTCAGAAAGTGTTGGATGTGCCTGTTAAGTTGTTGATGAAGAGATAACAACTAATCAGTAAAAGAACCAGAAAGATCACAAACACAATTATAGTATGACCTACAATATCTACTGGCAATATAACATGCCCAAAAAAAAAGTGTTTTTATAAAGAAGCACATTATTTGTGTTTTCTATCTCTGAGTCCTGAAGGCATTTATGGTAAAGAAAGTATGTTTAATTCAGAAGCACATAAGTCTGTTTCTTGACTAATCTGCTTCCGAGTTGTCTTCCTCTTTAGTAGATTGTTAAGAAGCTACAATTTCTTCAGTAAAACAAAATGAAGAATAAAGAAGTTGAAATTCAGGAAAATTAAGGGCTTGTTTGGCCAAGTAAGTTGAAAACTGGTTTCTATACTTATTAAAATTGTTTTTTGTTTTTTGTTTTTTACAACCTCAATTTTCAGAAAACATCTAAAACAATGGTTAAACACTCTAATTTGTTTTTAAAAATGAGAACAACTCAGATTTGTTTTCATTGTTTTTGGATAAGGCTTTTAACAACAAATTCAAGTTAAGCCGTAAAACATGTCCCAAGTTTCCTCTTTTTTATTTTTCTTCTCCTTTTCTAGTACTTCTAGAAAATGAGTGACTAAGTTCCATGCTTTGATTTAAAGTAAAAGTAACATGGGCAAGGAAGAAACCACTACCTTTAGATAGGAATCAATAGCTCTATAAAGTCCATCATCAGAGGTTCTTGCAGATTCAGGCAAAGCTTCGGCTAGTACCTGAAACTTGGTAAGAGAGAGATTTCTATCTTTAGACACCTCTATGAGATAACTATCAACAAGCCTAGCCACTCTCATTTTAGCATTTATTAGCACTTGCAATTGCCCTTTGAGTTCCTTCATACATGTGTTTGTCAGAATAAGACAATTGCCTACTTGTACTTGGATTTTCTGTTTGCCAAAAGCCTCTGAACAAAGTCTACATCATATATAGTTTTGGTTTTATTATACGAAGGAATCAAAGCTGGAGCACACTGTCCTTCTGCTGTGGAAGTATGCTAATTAGGCTCTCAATAATCATCCTTTGATCTCTTGCCTGAACGGTTAGAGGGTCGTCTTTTGCTCCAACAACAATCATGTGTAGCCCACCTTTCCAACTGTTGTTGCTGCTACTCGTATTGCTAGCATTGCTGCTAAAATTGCTTACTTCTTCACCTGCTGCAGAAGAATCACTTATCAAACCCGGTAGCCATTTTGCTGCATAATGCATTATTACAGCTCCAATAAGATCATATCTCATACCCTTAATTGCTGTAATAATTCTAACAAAGTGATCAATCCTTAAAATTGAAACATCTTCAAACCACCAATCAGTTGGAACCTGTTGGTTTCTACTAGGGCTTGATTCCTTCATGTCATTCCACTTAGGGCTATATGCCCATCTTATTCCTTTGGGATTTGCACAAGTTTTCCATTGTTGAAGATTGTTATAAAGCTCCTTAATTTAAGGAGCAAAACATAAAGCTTAATTCAAGGAGTAATTCAAAGAACTATTAATTTAAGAAATAATTTAAAGAGTGAATTTTCCTATAAATAGATGTGTAATTGTAATGAATTAATCAACTAAAGTGTTCATTTCAATTGAGAGAAAAACTTAGGGAGAAAATTGAGAGTAATTTTCTTGGGTGTAATTGGATTGTGAGTTGTGAGTTGTGAGTGTTGTAAACACCTTGTGTAATTTCTTCCCTTTCAGTAAAAAGATCTACAGCAGGTCCGGAGACGTAAGCAAGATTAACCGAACTCCGTTATTAAATTTGTGTATTATTTTTCTATTCTTACTTTCTCATAAATCTGGCTTATCGGGAATTTACGTAATTTCCCACAATTGGTATCAAAGCTTTTGGTGGTGATTTCTGTCATTTTCTTGCAATGATATTATTCACGTGAATAATGAAATTTGTCGACGATATTTGTTTGTTGACAGAGGTGTTCTAATACACGGTGGTTTGTAGAAATAGTTGGAAATGATCTAGAGGAAGTCAGATTTGAGTGGGAGCAATGGCCGTAGATGAAGAAAGGGTGAAACTCGAAAAATTCGATGGCACAAATTTTGGGTTTTGGAAAATACAGATAGAGGATTATTTATATCAAAGAAATCTATATCAACCTCTTTCAGGGAAGAAGTAAGAGACTATGAAGGAAGAATATTAGAATCTTTTAGACAGATAAGCCCTCAGAGTTATTTGATTAACGCTATCCCGCAATGTTGCTTTCAACATAGCAAAGAAAAAGACCACAGTAGGTCTTATGACAGCTCTCTCCAATATGTATGAGAAGTCATCGACCTCAAACAAAGTGCATTTGATGAGACGTTTGTCCAACTTGCAGATGACAGAAGGTGCATCGGTAGCTCAACATCTCAATGAACTCAACACAGTCACAACCCAGTTGAATTCAGTTGAAATTGAATTCGGTGAAGAAGTACAAGTATTGATACTTTTGTCTTCTTTACCAGAAAGCTGGAATGCTACTATCACGACTGTGAGTAACTCGTCAGGAAGCAATAAGTTAAAATTTGACGATGTTCATGATCTGGTTCTCAGTGAAGAGATCCGACGTAGGGAGTCGAGTGAATCTTCAACCTCTTCATTTTTGCATACAAAGTCAAGAGGAAGAGATTCAACTAGAGGGAATGGACGTGGCAGAATAGACTACCAAGGTAAATCAAAGGACAGAAGGTCCAAATCCAGGAATCCTAATAATTCTCATAGCTCGAAGACTATCGAGTGTTGGAATTGTGGGAGAATCAGACACTACAAAAATAAGTGCAAAAGTTCACCGAAGGAAAAACAAGTGAAGGCAGAGGCAAATGTTACTTCCACCTCAGGAGGAGATGGCGGAGATGATGCATTGATATGCTCTTTGGAGAGCAACGAAGAATCTTGGGTGTTAGACTTTGGAGCATCGTTACATGTTACTTCATAGAAAGAATTCTTCAAGAAATATGTCCTTGGAAACCTTGGAAAGGTATATCTTGGTGATGATCAACCGTGTGCTATTATTGGCAAAGGTGTAGTGAAGATTAAGTTGAACGGGTCTGTTTGGGAACTGAAGGATGTCAGGCATATTCTCGACCTAAGAAATAAAGAGCTTAATCTGAGTAGGGCAATTGGCTAGTGAAGGCTACATTACGATCTTCCATGGTGATGATTGGAAGATTTCAAAAGGTGCAATGACGGTTGCTCGAGGCAAGAAGAGTGGCAATCGTTACATGATAGTAGGGGCACGTTGTTCAATCATAGTTACATCAGGCAATGAAACACCAAATCTGTGGCACCAAAAACTAGGCCACATGAGTGACAAGGGGATGAAGATTATGCACTCAAAGGGAAAACTTCCAGGCCTATAGTCTATAGAGATAGACATGTGCAAAGAATGCATACTTGGAAAGCAAAAGAGAGTCAGCTTTCAGACAAGTGGTAGAACCCCAAAGAAAGAAAGGCTAGAGCTTATCCACTCTGATGTTTGGGGACCAACGACCATCTCATCCATTTGTGGGAAACACTACTTTGTGACTTTCATCGATGATCACTCTCGGGAGGTATGAGTTTACTTTCTAAAGCATAAGTCTGAAGTATTTGAGGATTTCAGAAGATGGAAAGCTATGGTGGAAAATGAAACGGAGTTGAAGATCAAAAAACTCAAAACCGATAATGGTGATGAATATGAAAACACCATATTCAAAAATTTCTGCTATGAGTATGGAATTAGAATGGAAAGAACTGTGCCAGGCATGCCGCAACACAATTGTGTAGCTGAGCGTATGAACCGAACGTTGATAGAAAGAGCCAGAAGCATTCGTATACAGTCAGGTTTACCAAAGCAGTTCTGGGCAAAAGCAGTCAACATGGCAACTTACTTGATCAACCGAGGCTCATCTGTTCCATTGGAGCATAGAATACCAGAGGAGGTATGAAGCAAAAAAGAGGTAAAACTATCACATCTAAAGAAGATACATGAACTATATGTTGTTGACTGATGGAGAGGAGTCTGAATGCTATGATGAAGCTTGTCAGACTCGAGATGCCAACAAGTGAGAGCTTGTCATGAAACTGAAGTTGTGTTCAACTTCAGTTTGTCTACTAGAGTAACAAGACTAGAAAAGCTGCTACATTGATCGAGGTATGAAGACAAATTGAAATCAGTCTTCAAGTGGGAGATTGTTATAAAGCTTCTTAATTTAAGGAAAAAATTAAGAAGTAAAACATATAGAAAAATAAGGAGCAAAACAAGTAGCTTAATTCAAGGAACCATTAATTTAAGAAGTAATTCAAGGAGTGAATTTTCCTATAAATAGATGTGTAATTGTAATGAATTAATCAACCAAGTGTTCGTTCCAATTGAGAGAAAAACTTACAGAGAAAAGCTTTTATGAGAGAAAATTGAGAGTAATTTTCTTGGGTGTAATTGGATTGTGGGTTGTGAGTTGTGAGTGTTGTAAACACCTTGTGTATTCTCTCATTTCGGTAAAAAGAGCTACAGCAGGTCTGAAGACGTAAGCAAGATTGGCCGAACTCCGTTATCAAATTTATGTGTTATTTTTCTATTCTTGTTTTCTCATAAATCTGACTTATTAGTAATTTGTGTAATTTCCCAACATCTAAGATATGTATACACTACATCTTCGAACAATTTGAAGATTTTCAGCCCACGATGAGAGGTTTTCGCAGTTTTTCAACACAAATATAGAGTCTTTCTATGAAGATAAAACAACATAACTAAGAAAAGCTTGTGTTTTGATTATGAGATTACCTTATTCTAAATCTTCTGTCATTTCTAGGTGCTCAGCAGCACATCTAAGACCTGATATATTAGCTTATGTTAGATCAACTACAATTCCATAGCAGAATTTTGCTGCTAGTTCAAAAGCCTCAACTCCACCAGGAAGATCATCCAAAACTATCTTGTCGAACTCCGAATTACTCAATTCGTATACTGTTCTGTTCATTTTTCCATTCCTAGAAAGCAAAGGAATCTAATTCCATCCCAACAAGAAGTTAAAGAGAAAGAAATACAGAAACTCAGTACTTGTTAAATTCAATGTCAAATAAAGCTTTAAAGTATTTTTATCTGAAACATTTTAACTGTTGGAGATTGTTATAAAACTCCTTAAATTAAGGAGCAAAACAATGAGCTTAATTCAATGAGAAATTCAAAGAACCATTAATTTAAAGAGAAATTCAAGGAGTGAATTTTCCTATAAATAGATGTGTAATTGTAATGAATTAACCATCCAAAGTATTCATTCCAATTGAGAGAAAAGCTTTTGTGAGAGAAAATTGAGAGTAATTTTCTTAGGTGTAATTGGGTTGTGGGTTGTGAGTTGTGAGTGTTGTAAACACCTTGTGTAATTTCTCCTCTTTCAGTAAAAAGATCTGCAGTAGGTCCGGAGACGTAAGCAAGATTGGTCAAACTCCGTTATCAAATTTGTGTGTTATTTTTCTATTCTTGCTTTTTCACAAGTCTAGTTTATTAGGAATTTGCATAATTTCCCAATAACTGGTATCAGAGCTTTTGGTGGTGATTTCTATCAATTTCCTAAAAGGTTACTATTCACGTAAATAGTAAAATTTGTTGACGATAGTTGTTCGTTGACAGAGGTGTTCTAATACACGACGATTTGCAGAAATAGTCAGAAACGATCTGGAGGAAGTCAGATTTGAGTGGGAGTAATGGTCGTAGATGAAGGAAGGGTGAAACTCGAGAAATTTGATGGCATAGATTTCGGGTTTTGGAAAATACAGATAGAAGATTATCTGTATCAAAGAAATCTATATCAACCTCTCTCAGGGAAGAAGCCAGAGGTTATGAAAGAAGAAGATTGGAATCTTCTAGACCGACAAGCCCTTGAAGTTATTCGATTGACGTTATCCTGTAATGTTGCTTTCAATATAGAAAAGGAAAAGACCACGGTGAGTCTTATGGAAGCTCTCCCTAATATGTATGAGAAGCCATCAGCCTCAAACAAAATGCACTTGATGAAGCGTTTATTCAATTTTCGGATGATGGAAGGCGCATCGGTAGCTCAACATCTCAATGAACTCAACATAATCACAACCGAGTTGAGTTCAGTGGAAATTGAATTCGATGTAGAAGTACGAGCATTGATACTTTTGTCTTATTTACAAGAAATTTGAAATGATACTATCACGGCTGTGAGTAGCTCGTCAGGAAGCAATAAGTTGAAATTTGACGATGTTTGTGATCTGGTTCTCAGTGAAGAGATCCGACGTAGAGATTTAGGTGAATCGTCAACTTCTTCAGTTTTGCATACAGAGTCAAGAGGAATAAATTCAACCATAGGGAATAGACATGTCAGAACAGACTACCGAGGTAGATCAAAGGATAGGAGGTCCAAATCTAGGAATCCTAATAATTCCCATAGCTTGAAGACTATCGAGTGTTGGAATTGTGAGAGAACCGGGCACTACAAAAATCAGTGCAAGAGTGCACCGAAGGACAAACAAGTGAAGGTTGAGGCAAATGTTACTTCCAACTCAGGAGAAGATGATACATTGATATGCTCTTTGGAGAGCAAGGAAGAATCTTGGATGTTAGACTTTGGATCATCGTTCCATGTTACTTCACAGAAAGAATTCTTCAAGAAATATGTCCCCAAAAACCTTGGAAAGGTATATCTTGGCGATGATCAACCGTGTTATTATTGGCAAAGGTGTAGTGAAGATTAAGTTGAACGGGTCTGTTTGGGAGTTGAAGGATGTCAGGCATATTCCCGACCTAAGAAGGAACTTAATCTCAGTAGGGCAGTTGGCCAGTGAAGGCTACACTACGATCTACCATGGTGATGATTGGAAGAATTCAAAGGGTGCAATGACAGTTGCTCGAGGAAAGAAGAGTGACACTCTTTACATGACAGCAGAGGCACATTGTTCAATCACAGTTACAGCAGGCAATGAAACACCAAATATGTGGCACCAAAGACTAGGCCACATGAGTGAGAAAGGGATGAAGATTATGCACTCAAAGGGAAAACTTTCAGGTCTACAGTCTGCGGAGATAGACATGTGTGAAGATTGCATACTTGGAAAGCAAAAGAGATCCAGCTTTCAGACAAGTTGTAGAACCCCAAAGAAGGAAAGGCTAGATCTTATTCACTCTGATGTTTAGGGACCAATGATTGTCTCATCCATTGGTGGGAAACACTACTTCGTGACTTTTATCGATGATCACTCTCGGAAGGTATGGGTTTACTTTCTAAAGCATAAGTCTAAAGTATTTGAGGCTTTCAGAAGATGGAATGCTATAGTGGAAAATGAGATGGGTTTAAAGATCAAAAAGCTTAGAACCGATAATGGTGGTGAATATGAAGACACCATATTCAAAAACATTTGCTATGAGCACGGGATCAGAATGGAAAAAACTATGCCAGGCACGCCTCAACACAATGGTGTAGCTGAGCGTATAAACCGAACGTTGACAGAAAGAGCCAGAAGCATTCGTATATAGTCAGGTCTACCAAAGTAGTTCTGGGTAGAAGCAGTCAACATGACAACTTATTTGATCAACTGAGGCCTATCTGTTCCATTGGAACATAGAATACCAGAGGAGGTATGGAGTGGAAAAGAGGTGAAACTATCACATCTAAAAAATTTCGGTTGTGTAGCATTTGTGCATATCAGTGATCAAGGCAGGAATAAGCTTGATCCCAAATCCAAGAAATGCACCTTCATCGGCTATGGTGAGAATGAGTTTGGCTACCGCATTTTGGATGACTAAAACAAGAAATTTATCCGTAGGAGAGATGTGATTTTCAACGAAAGGGTAATGTATAAGTACATGCATAAAATAGACGTCAATGACTCAGAGCAGAATGAGTTAGTATTTGTAAATGCAGATGATGTCCCAGATAGTTCCGCAACAGAACCAATTGTAACAAGTCCTCAGTAAGAGAAACTTGTTGGATAGAGCAGTACACAACATTCCGACACACCATAACCTTTTACTCCAGCTCCTATATTGAGAAGGTCTTATCGACCTCATATGCCTAATAAGAGATACATGAGTTATATGTTACTGACTGATGGAGGGGAGCCTAAATGCTATAATAAAGCTTGTCAGACTCGAGATTCCAACAAGTGAGAGCTTGACATGAAAGAAGAAATGAAATCTCTCATCTCTAACAAGACATGGGAACTAGTTGAGTTACCTATGGAAAAGAAGGCACTTCACAACAAATGGGTGTACCGGGTGAAAGAGGAGCATGATGGTTCCAAGAGATACAAAGTCTGCCTAGTTGTCAAAGGGTTTCAACAGAAGAAAATAGTTGACTACACTGACAGTTTTGCTCCTGTCATGAAAGACTTGGGTCCAACAAAGAAGATTCTTGGAATGTAAATCACAAGAAATAAGAAGAAAGGATCCTTGTAGTTATCTCAAGTAGAGTACATCAATCGTGTTTTACAGAGATTCAACATGGGCGACGCCAAGCCAGTTAGCACACCCTTGGCCAGTCACTTTCGCCTATCCAAGGATCAGTCCCCTCAAATAGAGGAAGAAAAAGAATTCATGGCTAAGGTTCCTTATGCCTCAACCATTAGAAGTTTGATGTACACAATGGTCTGTATGAGACCAGACATTGGCCATGCAGTGGGAGCTGTTAGTAGATTTATGTCAAACCCAGGGAAAACTCATTTGGAAGCAGTAAAGTGGATTTTGAGATATCTATGAGGCACCACAGAAAAGTGCTTGTACTTTAGTAAAGGAGAGTTAAAAGTACAAGGCTACGTAGACGCAGACTTTGGAGGTGAAGTTGATCACCGAAAAAGCACCACCGGTTATATATTTACTGTTGGAACTACAGCTGTTTGTTGGATGTCACAAATACAAAATATTATCACTCTATCCACTACAGAGGCTGAGTATGTAGTAGTGACTGAATCCAATAAAGAGATGATATGGCTTCAAGGTTTGTTAACTGAGCTGGGATTCAAATAGGAAAAGAATGTTTTGCACGGTGATAGTCAAAGTGCAATACACTTGGCGAAGAATTCAGCATTTCATTCTAGAACCAAGCATATTGGACTTCATTATCACTTCATCAGATCTCTATTGGAAAATGATGTGTTAATACTGGAAAATATTCAAGGAAGCAAAAATTCAGCAAATATGTTAACAATGTGGTGACTTTTGACAAACTGAAGTTGTGCTCAACTTCAGTTCGTCTGTTAGAGTAACAAAGACTAGAAAAGTTGTTGCATTGATCGAGGTGTGAAGACAGATTGAAATCAGTCTTCAAGTAGGAGAGTGTTATAAAACTCATTAATTTAAGGAGCAAAACAATGAGCTTAATTCAAGGAACCATTAATTTAAGGAGTAATTCAAAGAGTGAATTTTACTATAAATAGATGTGTAATTGTAATGAATTAACCATCCAAAATGTTCATTCTAATTGAGAGAAAAACTTAGAAAGAAAAGCTTTTGTGAGAGAAAATCGAGAATAATTTTCTTGTGTTGTGAGTTGTGAGTTGTGAGTTATGAGTGTTGTAGACATCTTGTGTAATTTCTTCTCTTTCAGTAAAAAGATCTGCAGCAGGTCTGAAGACGTAAACAAGATTGACCGAACTCTGTTATCAAATTTGTGTATTATTTTTCTATTCTTATTTTTTCATAAGTTTAAACTTATCGGGAATTTGTATAATTTTCAACATTAACAACAGTTTGTGTGCTACCTTATGTAAGTAAAATTTAACATCTCCTATATGAACTTGCAAGTCATTTGGAATATCAATTGCAACGTACCTATACATACACAAAACAAAACCCACCAACCATTTCAGAAGCTTGTATTCTTATGTAACTCAAGATTTTGATTGCTCAAAGATTTTTTTAATGATTTTTAGTTATGATCAATATAGGTATATAAAAAAATAAGTTAAGAGAAATAATAAATACCATGATTGGCCTCTTAGCTCAAACCCATCCGTTTTGACAGCTTGTTTGCTTGAACTAACAACTCCATTCCCATAATCTCGTCCTGTATAGCTAACTCATACGTTGAATATTTTAATTGTTAATATTTTAGAACTTCATTAAATTTGTAAAAGTTGATTAAGTTTTGAAAATAAGATATTAAAAATATCTTATTTTTTAAGAAAAACGAGATAACATAAGTCTATAAGGTTATTAATATCCTAATTTTTAAACTTAATATAATCTTAAGGGATTCTTTGAAAACTAATGTATTAAGATATACAACTTGGGGGCCACTATTAAATTTTTTTTTTTTTTGGGAACCCTTGTTTCCTTCAGTTTTATAGTTAGTCTGTAAATCTTTCTGATAGCAATGGTCTTCTTAGAAGTTTTTTAAATACTCAATGTAATATAAAGTCAATCTGTTTATATAGAGAGATTTGAAGATGATGATAAATGCTTTTCTACACGAAATTTGGTAATTACCAAGAAATGCACATTTTATAAGAGACAAATCAACTTATCCAACAGTTTGCTATGATTTCAATTAGATAGATATTAAGAGAGTTTAATCATTGTAACTTAATATGGAAAAGAATTAATTTTTTTATTTTTTATTCAAAAATATTACATATTTATATACAAAATTATAAATACTATTAACCATATAACTAATATACAATTTAACTAATAATAAATAACTAATACACAATTAATATATCTACCGATCACAAACCTAATAACTAATTAAGATATCAAGAAACTTTGGATGGATTGGAACAACTGATATTCAAACTTTTCCGGCTGATATTTATGAAAGAATTTCAGTAACAGATAGGAAACTCTCTGTTTTTATTCGTAGAAATAAATAAATCTTTTCTCATTTGTATTTTTTATTTATCATTCAGTACTCAGTATTGGAACAACATTCGTCTGACTCTGACAAGACAAAGGATAAAGGAATAATTAGTTTTTTTTTTTTCCTTTTGATAAACAAATAATAACTGTAAAGGGATGTATTGTGTTAATTATATCAAATTTCTATTTTTTTTTAAGTACCAAAATATTTAAACAACTTTTAATCAAATTAATTATTTATGATGGTAAAAAAATTATTATATTTATAAAACACAAAATAATTAATAATTAATTTTGAGTAACTAAGTTTCAAGTTTAAAAAAAAAATTATTTAAGTTATATTAAAATTTTAATTACAGATTTATCTGAAAATAGTATTACTCTTAATTCTAAAATTATTATACTTATTTTCAAATTAATTATTTTATAAATTATATGATTTATAATGAGATTCGAATATATAATCTAAAATAAAAATAAAAATAATTTTACTTATCAAGTGAACCAGAAACCATACTACATATCATTTTGATTTACATAGGCCTATGATATTTTGTTAATAAATTCGATACAATGAGAATTTTTAAGATTATATAAATTTAAAATCATTTTTATACACATATAATTTATATTATATTATATTATATGTGAATGTTAATTTTATTTTTAAAATAATTTAAACACTATTTATTATTTCTCGAGAACCTATCAAGCAAGTTATAAAGTGGATATGGAGATAATCAAGGTGGGTGGGACATGTTGATATAGTTTTAGTGGATGATAGCTTCCCATTCCTCTAACCAATGACACCACGTGACTAACTACCAATCATGTATTTCTTCTTTTGGGAAATTGAGCTTTCGTCAAATTTCGTTAGCAGAGGTAAAAAGCAACGAAAATAATAATAATTAAAAAAATTTTAAAAATTTAAAAATATATTATTATTATAATATTTAATTTGATAACTAAAATTAAAAAAAATTAATATTATAATATTTGATTTATAATTGAAATAAAAACATTATATACTAATTAATTAAAATTTAAATAATGTAATATATTTTTTAATATATTATTAAAAAATATTATTTTTTAAATCATTATTATTTAAAAATATTATTTAATCTTAAAACATTTAAAAATAAGAATAGATATTTTGATAATTTTTTCTTCTGTATTATTTATAAAATAAACTTAAGTTTAAATAGATGATAGTAAGATCTTTTTTGTTACAATATTGAAACAATAATTTTTATTATTTTCATTATAAAAAATGTACAAAATATTAATTTTATTTTTAGTATAAATGTATAAATATTTTTTTTTTCTTCTTTTAATTTAAAATATATTTTATATGAATTGTAATATAAAAGAATGAATTTTATACCAAAACTAGGTAAATATATGAGTGGGAAATTCACTAGCAAGTTATATGTTGTTGAAGTTTACAGTTTTACTTCGTATGTATATACAGTGAAGTAGTAAAAAAACATTTTTTAAATAATAAATTACTTTTTTTTCACTACAATGTAATAAAGTACTTTAGCTAAAAATAAATGTGTGAACTGAGAAAATGCATTATTTTTGTTATTTTTAACGATAATAATTTAATTAAATCATAGATAAATTAGTTCTTCGTATAATCTCCGTTTCCGTATTAAAAAAAAGTGCATTTCCACCTTTTCCCGTTTTGTTTCCATGTCCGATGGCTTCAAGAAGTAGAACTCCAAGCATCAAAGCAGTGAGTGAATCAAATAATTTCACTTCAATCCCATCAGCTTATATCTTCACAACCAAACCCAATCTCCATTTTCAACAAACTCCAAGCAACCCAGAACAACAAGAAGAAGACGATGATTCATTACCCACCATTGATTTCTCTCTTCTCGCCTCTACTCAATCTAATCAACGTTCCAAAATCATCCATGATCTGGGTAAAGCAGTTCAAGGTTGGGGATTCTTCCAGGTGATCAATCATGGTGTTCCAGAGACGTTGATTAAGGCGATGATCGATGTATGTGATCGTTTTTTCAATCTGACGGAGGAAGAGAAGATTGAGTTTGAAGGGAAACATGTGTTGGACCCAATTAGGTGTGGGACCAGCTTTAATCCTGATGTTGATAATGTTCTCTTCTGGAGGGATTTTCTTAAGGTTTTTGTTCATCCTCAATTTCACTCGCCTCATAAACCCAATGATTTTAGGTACTTGTTCTTTCTTTATTTTTACCTATTGAATTAGAATTTCTCCAGTGTTTTGAATTATTTTCAGTGTATCTCTGTTTGTGTGTGAGAGAACTTAATCTGATTCGATTCTGTACTTGTTTCTTTGGAATGGTTTAGGTTGGTTTAGTTAAATGTGGTTAAAAAAAAGTTAATATAATTACGTTCGCTAGTTTCTTGAAATTTTGAAAGCACCTCGTTTGGAGATTGCTAGGGACTTTTATAACTGTTTTGTCTCATTTGAAAGCACTTTCAACATCGAGAAGTAATTCCAAATGACACTTGAAACATTTTTTCTTTCAATTCATAGAAAGATTTAGGTTGCTTACCCTAGAAGTGTTCTCAAGAAAAAAGTAGTTTAAAAGAAGCATTTAGGTGTCTAACATTTACAGCAAGTGGTTTTATGGTTTTCAGTAGCATTTTAGTACTTATTTGAAGAAAGAAAAACGCATACAAATTATTGAATTCTCTTAAAATCACTAAGCACTAATAATACTTCACAATGCTCATGAGATTGCCAACCCATCATCAAAAGTATTTTTAGCCCATTTGTTAGCACATTTAGTGAAACAGTTCATAGAACTTTATTCCTGCAATGGTACATTCATTTCTTAAAAATTCTTGGCTAAATAAGTAGCAAACATAAAAACTCAGCCAAAGAACATTTTAATTCATAATATTAACTTTTGTATAGCTTTATCATGTTGTAGAATCATTTTTGGAGAGTATGTAACTATGTATGGAAAAGTAGGCATTCTAATGCCAGTCAGGAGACTCAATTTCATTAATGATGTGTTGGATGCAGTGAAATCTCAATGGAATATAGCAAAAGAACAAGAGAAGTAGCAAGAGAATTAATAAAGGGAATATCAGAGAGTTTGGGATTGGAAGCAAATCACATACACAGAGTTGTTAATTGGGATAATGGGTTAACAGTTTTAGCTGCAAATTTCTATCCACCGTGTCCTCAACCTGAATTTGCAATGGGTATGCCTCCTCATTCAGATCATGGACTCTTGACCATTTTGACACAGAATGATATGGGTGGCCTCCAAGTTAAACATAAGGGCAAATGGGTCATTGTGAATCCAATGCCTAATGCTTTTCTTGTCAATGTAGGTGATCATATGGAGGTAATTTATCATCCCTTTGCATAATTTACGACTAATTTGGTCTTTATCGTGCTCGTTTAGATGCACTATTTGAAAACATTTTTTGAGAAGGGTCTTTTTATGTTTATGAGTGAAATAGAAACTTTTTCAATATTTGTAGAACCCCTTTTTTTTAACAATAGAAGTGCTTTCTTAAAAGGGGACGTAGGGTTTGTTTGGAAACGCTTCTCATTTTGGTTGAAAGTGCTTTCAAATGAATCAAAGCATTTTCAAGGGTGTTTGGCAATCTCTGAGAAGTGTTTTTAAAGTTTGAGAAGCGCTATTTGTACTTTTAAGATAAGTAAATAATACTTACTTTTTGGTGAAGTACATACTCCCATCCTATAATAATTATCAAAGTACCACTCAAAACCACTTCTAATATTTTCATCCCAAACACCTAAATAGTTCTCGTAAAACTACTTATAAATAGACAACTTTATTTTAAACCGCTTCTCTTAAAATCACTTATGGAGAAATACATCCGAATGGAGCTCTACTCTTGGGAGGAGCCCTATTTCAAAAGCACTTTTACAAAGTCTCGTAAGAAAAACAAATGAACTTTAATCAGAGTAAATGTGAGAAATTATGGACTAAACTGGGCAGTAAACTTAAATATTTCATGGTTGCATCTACAACATTATATGTATTGTTTGTAATTATTTTCAATCTCAGAGCTATTATTATACAAAACATCGAGACAAAAATAAGGTTTGTTTCCTTAAAACTTATTTGAGAATGTATATGTTTTGTGCAAGATCCTGAGCAATGGTAAATATAAGAGTATCATTCATAGAGCCATTGTGAACAACAGAGCCACAAGGATATCAATAGCCATGGCAAATGGACCTTCATTGGACACAGTTGTTAGACCATTAACTGAATTGATAGATGAAGAAGAACCTTTCAAGGAAAAAGCATATATTGAAATAGGATACAAACAGTACTTGGAATTGCAACAAAGCAATAGAATCAGAGACAAATCATGCTTGGGTGGTGCTTCTACAGTAATATGAAAGCATTTGTAAATTAGATTACTAAACTTGTTGAATTTATGTCAGTTTGTTTATAATGTTTGTGTTAATAGTAATTTATGTGTCTGGTTTTAGTTCAAATAGAGTATATTTAAATAGGTAACCCTAGCTATTTGCTAAATTGAAGTTTTTAAATTTAAAAATACCTAATCATTAAATTATGAGCATAAATTTTAAATTATTTTTCCATTTGTATTTTTTCTCCAAAAATATCAATTCCCTTTAAATAAGGTTATCCAGAAGTATAATCTACATCATTTTTAGATCATATAGAACTTGGCCTATATACCTTGAAACATTATTCAAATGATAGAATTTGATATTTGAAGTTGTCTTGAAATATGATATGGACCAGAGGGAGAAATGTTTTTAAGGTACTTTCTTTTGATTAGTGAAAAAGTGGGTACTCTCTAATATAGAAACTTACAAACATTGGTTCATTCTATTGTTGGATTTTACTAAGTTTTCTCGCTCCTACGTGATTTTGTTTGTCACTGATCAAAAGAAAGTAGCTAATGGGTAGCAATAAAAGATACTCTTCAACCATAAAACAAATAAGAAGACATAATAACCAATAAACAAACAAACTTATTCTACCAAAACCGAATCAAATTTTATGTTTTATAGATACAAATAAGTTGATTTCGATTTTAAAAATACAAAAACCAACTTGTCACTTATCAAAACAAAGTAGCTAAATAGGTGACAATTATTTTATAAAAGAAACAAGTAGCATATTAACATAAATAAGTTTGTACAAAAAAATATGACAATGAAATCAAAAGGTGTCATGACAAATAAAAGATGAAACAACCAAAAATAAAGATTGAAGAATCAACTCTTAACCCATGACTATCTTCATTATATATGAATATCTTTCCTATAAATTGTTTCCTCCGTGTATCAAACCAAAAAAAGTAACTAATATCATACTCATATGCCTTTAACAAGATTTTACCATCATAACCAATTGTGAATGACTTGATAATATTGTTTGAATTTTGATTGAAAGTTTCTTGCTCCAAGATTCTCTACTACATCATCCTCTTCCATAACCCACAAATCAATAACATTGTCATCCAAGTAAGAAGCTAGAGTAACGAGATGTCCTCTTCCATGACCCACAAATCAATAACATCATCATCCAAGTAAGGAGCCAGAGTAACAAGATGTCCTCATACATCTCCTCATTTTCAAAAATTTCGAGCCATGATGCAACTTGGTAAAATCATCACCTCAATCACATCCTTACCAATATCAAAAGCAATGATGTAACCATAAGCTAACCACACATTTAGAGAAAGGATCGAATACAATAAGATTAGGGTCAGGGAATATGTTGAGTTTTCTCCGAAACAATGGCTAAGTTATAAACACTAATCTCAAATCACAAAAAACATAAGTTTCAATGATTAAAAACCACCTTGTAGTCACTAGTCAAGTGGTCATAACCGAAACCAGTTTAATATTTCAAAGTCATACTATGTCGTGGTCCCAATGGAAGTTGACGAATTTGACCAATAATAGGGTTACATAAAAAATTAAGGTCTATTTCAAAATTATAAATCAATAATAAACCATTACAAGTAATAAATTGTTGAAGAGATTTTCAAAATATATAAATCACTAACATGTATGTTTATTACTTTCAAATTACACTCATTCATTTGCATAACCATAAAAGGTCATGATAGTTGATTTATGATCTTTGGATTTGATAAATTGTAATGATGGTTGATTCATGACCTTTGGATTTAATGAGTTGTTATGATAATTGATCATGATCATTCATCAATGATTAATTGAGATTTGACCCACGTTGACCAATCAAACGAGGTGCAATCTATGTCATACTATCATTGAGGACCTTTGATTGATGACTCTTATCTCTTGATAAAATAGAGTTATACTACTTGATATTTAACCATTAAATCAATATCTAAGGGCTAGAAATGAAACAATGTAATCCAAATTAATAAGTGCCAAATTATTCTATAAATACCAAAGGTCTTAAGTCATAAAACTCACCCAAAACAATTTTCTTTTTATTAATTCCATTTCTAAAATAATATTTTGTGATAAAATATTCATAAACTTTAAATATACAAATTAATGTTTTAAATATACCTAGACAACGAAAGCTTCATTGTATCTTAAAAATGTATTTACCAAACCATAATGCATCATTGAAATGATGGGGCAAAAAGCATCTTAAAGAGAACGATATTATATCATGCTTTGAAGCCTTTATTAAATTTACTAAATTTAAAAGTAAGCTCTCATAAAATTATTATTTTATTTTTCAATAATCTTAATACGATAATTACTATGATGCCATCATCATCTTTACTTCATGAATTTGAAGTTGACAATGTCAAAATAGAGAGGTTCGATGGAGGAAACTTTCGATGTTGACAAAATAAACTCTATTTTATGTTAGCAAATTTGAATATAAAATATGTTCTCACCACATGAAAACTTGATGAAAATGAAAATGAGCATGTATGAGATACTTGTATAAGATAGAAGTGGGAGCAAGATAACTTGTGTGCAAGTGACATTTGCAATGCTACGTGTGATGCTCTCTTTGATTAATATTATAATAAATCTAATGCTAAAGAAATATGAAATGCTTTAGAAGCCAAATATATGTTTAAAGATGATATAAGTAAAAATTTCTAATTTTAAATTTTTTTTAATGTCACATGGTTGATAATAGGAAGATAATAGAGAAATTTCAATATCACTTGAGATATGTCATATTCATAATAAATGTAAACATGACATGAAAATTGATGAATTTATTATTGTAACTTCTATTATTGATAAATAAATTCCTTTATAGAAAGACAACAAAAAGAGTATTAAGCATAAGAAAGAAGATATATATTCCTAGAAGAATTGGGTCATCGTCTCCGTATCAAGGAGGAAATAAAATTAAATAATCTAGATGATCAATTCTCTAAGGTACTTATACTGGAAGAGAAAAATGAAAATAATTTCAAAAGAGAAATAGATGAAACTCCATTGGACGACAATAACAATAAAAAAAATTGATTCAAAATATAAAAGAAATAAGAAAAGAAAGGACACATGCTTTAATTGCGATAAACCTTTTAATTTTAATAGAAATTATCTTCCCTCGAAGAAAGTAAAGAATAAAGGAAATTCAAATGTCAAATTTGTGGCCATAATTACTGAAGTATTTATTGACGTAGACAACACGATATGGTGGATTTTTTCTAGTATAACTAAGCATATAAGAAAGTTTTAAAAAATAAAACTAATAATATTATTAAAATTTATAATCATAAAAATAATATTATCTACATCTATTTTTTATATTTTTATTATTAAAAAATCTAATATATTATTTTATTTTGAACATTATTCAATTAGACAACATTCAAATATAATTATAATCATTTAGATTCCTTAATTAAATTAAACTACGATCATTTAAATTTATTTAATTTAAACGTCATACAACTATTTAATATTATTAAAATATTATTTTTATTATTTTAAATTTTAAATATTATTTTAAAAAAATTATTCTACATCGTTTCAATTTTTTTGTAATTGGATTAAGGAATAACTTATGTAGAATTATAAAAAAAAATTAATTTTGATATAATAAGAATATATTTGATAATAATTTAAATTTATAAATTATATTTTTTAATTAAATAATTGATTTTATGATTTTGAATTTATTTATAAATATAATACAAACATCTTTTACTTAATAATTTTAAAGAAAAATCAAAATTTATTTAATAACACTTTCTATTATCTGTTTTTTTATCAAAAAATAGTTATTATTGAAAAACAAATTTGAATCATTTTATTTTAATATTTATATATATTAAATCCCAAAGCTTCTCTTTTTTTTTTTGTAGAAAATATGTTTTGTGAAACAAAAGGAATCTAAAATCTAAAATGTGATTTAAAAATCCCTTTTTAAAAAAAATTATAAATTATCTAATATTTTAATAATAATTCCTTAAAAATAAAATAAGAAATTATCAACTATTTAATTAAAAAATTATCTAAAAAATCGAAAATTAAAAATAGGATCATTATTAAACACCCCTAAATTAATCGAGCTTATTAAAAATTTAAAGAAATATATATATATATATATATATAAAAGACCGCGCCTAGCTAATTCTGTCGAAACGATATTGAGCCGCTCTGATTTTGGGTTTAATGAAAATTCCAAATAAATTTATTTCTATAAAAGAAAATTTACAAAGCTTTTTTTTTTAACTCATTCGAGCGCAAAATAAATACCAATGCAAGTGCAAAATTTACATAAGTCAACCCTTCTAAAATATCCGAATTAACTTAGATTTAGTTTAAAATTTTATTAATTTAATTTAATTCTTAATTTTAAAATACCTTTTAAATGTTAAAAACCAAACTATCACAGTATATTATTTTTTAACTTTATTTTTATATTGATATTAATATATTATTATTATTTTATACAATTATTTTTTAAAAATTTACTTAAGAATAAGGGAAAAAATGAAAATAATTCTTTACAATTTTATATTTTACTATAATAATGGAATAAAATCAAATTTTAAAAGAGAAAAAATAAAAATTTCATCTTTCATAAAAATAGTGATTCTATTCCCATTGGTTCTAATTTTATCCTAACTCTAAATATAATCCTAACCATTATATCCTTATAACCTAAATTCTATACACTACCCTATAAAATATATTTCATTCTATTATAATTATAAACTGAAGACTATAATACTATTTTTTCTTTAACTCCAGTAATAAAATCAAACAATATAATATTAATAATGTTTTAATTTCATTATATTTAACTAAATATTTTCATACCACTCATTTCATTTTTTTCTCAATTCTTATTAATTATCAAACAGCAACACTTGTCTCCTCCCAACCTCTGTCTATGCCTCTGCTCGCCTCACCCAAATCTACACAAACTATGAACAAGCAAACAATAAAAAACAATTCCCCTAGATACATTGTTTTTATTTATACATTACAACATCTATATTTTTTCCATTAAAATTCACATCCCATGAACAACATTATAGATAACTTAGATATTAAAATTAACTAATTATACCAAGTAATTAAAATCTAAATCTTCAAATTTAAATAATATAATAAAAGTAACATTAAAAACATTATAAGTTAAGAAAAATTAATAAAGAAAATTCATTAAAGAAAAAAAGAGAATTTCTTTGATCCAACTCAACTCAAAACAAAATTAAAAAATTTAACTTGAGTTCAACTAGTTTTTCAAATTTATAGGGTTATATTAATTCTCATTTTTCAAAAATTGAAAAACCTAGTTTCGATTTAAATCAAAACCTAAATCGATACACCAAACCCAATTATTTAATGACAACAAATATTGATCTCACGAAGCATACATCAACAATTTAATAACTAAAATTACAAATAAAACAACAGAAGTGGACTACTACCTCTTGACCTTAGCAGAAACTACAAAGCATATTTATCTAAAGTAAGCAAAACAAATAATAAGGCTTGCAGGAGTCCGTGAAAAACAAAAGCCTACCGTTAAACCTTCAAATGTTCACACTATCAGCTTACTATGAAAGTTTCAGACTAGCTTATTCCACAATTAAACTCGTATGACTCAAATTCAACACTAACATGCACAGCATCAAGCCAATAACCCATCTTACATGCAGCATCAGCTACTGACCCATCTTACACGCAGCATCAGCTACTGACCAAAAGAGAAAACGACAGTTCAATTGGTGCTACATCTCATCAGATCATCACAGCAACTACAGCTGCATCTACTACTCGTTCCAACTACAGGTCCATCCCACAAGCATCATCAGCTACAGGTAAAAACACATTCAATTTGTGATGATTTAATAGATTGATATCATCACAGCAGATAGAAACCCTCAAGGCAGATCTTCTAATGATCAATAATAGACCACAGACAAATATCAAATGTTAAAATTCTAAAGTATGCCATGCTTTCTATGAACAATGAGTTTAACCAACATCTTGCAACAATATTATGTTATTCAGTTACTTATCTTAATCTTCCTGCAATCAAGCACAATGCTAAATCAATAATGCTTTTAAAACAAGCAAACTGCTGCAACCAGCATGAGATGGATCATCTACAACTTAGAGACGGCATCAACAGCTACATATCATCAACATCCTCCTATCAGGCCCAAGCCACTCTTCTCACGAGCATGGCTATAAAACCCAATAAATATTTTATAGTGAATCAATAATTATAAAAGGAAAACATAAAAATTAAATGTATACTAAAGATAAGAACTAAAATACCAGTCACAATAAGCACTTAAATATCAGCACATAAACTGCAAAGTCAATAGATATTGGACTAGCAAAACAAACTAGCACAAGTCTTATGCAATTGAGTTCAGAAAGAAATCCATCCTACCAAAGCTATTGCTTAAATATCCCTCAGAAACATGTAGGACGATCAAGAGTCCTCAACATTGACAAAACACCCACAAGCCAACTACCGTAGATGTATTTATATTTAAATGCAGCCAGCAGTCATTCCTACAAAACAAGGATTACATTAACACAACATTAATTCAGGCAACTAAATTCCTTGGAGAGGGACTGAAAGAATCAGCTGTAGAGACTCCAGATGCAATTAAATTTGAAATGAAACTGCTGTAGAGACTCACCTCAAGGCTCAGCATCTGAATTCCTTGGAGAGGGGCTGCAAGAATCAGCTGGTCGGCCTCTTGGTGAAATGCTCTGGGAAGGAGATCGCCCGTCATGGCTGTGCCTATCTGGGCTCTCACCCCTAGGAGATGGAGTATTGCAAACAGAGGGGCTCCTAGCAGGTGAACTGGAAAAATGGCAAGAGAACATATTATTAATAAAGAAAAAGATCCGGGTTTGTATATTAGGAGGCAAAAAAATCATAAGCACAATCGTAAAACCTGTCCATAGATCGGCTCCGGCTCCGGCTCCGGCTCCGGCTTAGACTGCGACGTTCATCATCATGCCGACCTCTACCCCTGCTCCTGTAATAATCTGGGCTAATACTGAAGCTCTGGCTTCGGTGACGGTAATCTATATCCCTCCCACGGTACCTGTCTCGCTCATACCTATCCCTACTTCGACTGCGACTTCTCCTCCTGTAGTCACGTTCTCTATAATCATCTCGGTACCTGAGAAACAAGTATTATACAGAGTATGCAGGCATCAGAAATTCAAACAACCCAAAAGATGATCATTACATCCAAAGAGGTCAAAATCATTTTGATAAAATTATGTGAAGGCAAAATACTATCAATTACCAGCTGCAACCTAATTACTAGATCAATAATTTTTCTATCTTCCCCATTCAGCCTAAGATGATAGATATAGTACTTCTCATTATCTGAATAATCTGGAAACAGCATAAGTCATTTGTTTTCAGCACAAGAATTAACACAAAATTGTTGCATGGAAGAAACAGCACCTACAACATTATACATGTATCCTGAAGTTGTGATCATTAAATCACTTCACTCCACTCGAGAGACAAAAATTGTAAATTACAATGGACTACACTTCCTGATAGAGTCTCCACCAAGAATCTCGAAAGGTATCTTTCTTTTTCTCTATTCTCTCTTGTCAACAAGTGTGCCATCCCTCTGAAAACCATGCTATTTCTGCTTATACCTAAGTGCAGACACATTAAGAAACAAAATAAAAAATTCTTTATCAACTTTTCTCCATAGATTCTCATGCTACAGTGTAGTGTGAAATTTGAGGAAAGTTTGCTCAAGTTACTTATTTTGGTTTGATGTTCTTTTTTACCAGGCATTTGTTTATTTAATTACTAATGAAAGTGTACAAATGTACATCTTATATACTTGTGTTGTGATCTCAGGGATGGATTTTTACCTCGTATTATGTTACCACTTCAGGATTTCTCTAGTCTTGTAACAAAATGTAATGACCCTTCTGTCACAATCTAAGTGAAAGTAGATGAATTATTGAGTGTGGTTTATGTTGGATTTGGCTAGTAAGCACTGAGTAGTATAGTATAATAGTTATGGCATGCATGACTAGCCAGTGTATCCATATATTTAGACATTATATTAGGCAAAATTGCAATCATGGTGTTCCCAAAACCGTCATCATCTGTAGGCCTCTTGAACTTTCGTGTTTCTTTATAAGAATTAAATAAAAAGAAATACTAATAAACATAAATGTATAATTAATATATAAAAACATGTGCAACAAACAAAATAAGATAAAGGAGGACCAACCTTCTCCGGGGACTGCAACTCCTTGATCTATATCTTGATCTTGGAACAGGTTCAGTTATCCGTCCTTTATGACTGAAACAAATACAAATAAATATTAATGAACTGATAAGTCCACTGCCTTTAATTGGTAATGAAACCTGCTGTTCTCAACCATTAAAATCAAATGAAACCTGCTGTTCTCAATCATTAAAATCAAATGAAACCTAGCAAGAAAATAATTAGTTATGCAAATAATAGATCATAAATAGTCCAGAAAACCAAAGGCAAATGCAAGTAATGCAGAAAGTACTTCCATTAAGAACCATAGATTTAGTGAAATAGTTGTGTAATAAAACCATTATACAAAATAAAATAAACTACACACCCCACTGGCACAGCTATTTAATACCTACAGCAAGCCTCGATATAAAATAAGCTATTTACGAATTGTTAACTATGGCAATGCCAAACTTAAACTTTCAAATTTGCATCCAAGTTCAAGTTATTGAAAAATAATATTTGCCCACATACTGTTTAACTGGATGCAAATCAAACAAAGAATACAATCCAAAGCAACCTTTTTTATCAACCAGCACCTCATATAAACTAATAAACCACAAACTTACATCCTCTCAGCATTTGGCCCATATTTTGCAAACTGAACCATTATCTCTCGACCATCAACAACTCTTCCTGAGTCAAAGTTACACTTGGGTCAACATATGATCAGCAACTTCTAACGTAAGCCTATAGTCTACTTCCAAGAAGTTTGGATTAGTACTGATGTAAATATATACAAGGATGTCAATAACCCAAAGAATATCCGATAAATTAAAGAGGGAACATTAGATATATACCATCAAGCCTCTCAACAGCTTTTTGTGCTTCATCAGCATACTTGTAGCGCACAAAAGCAAAGCCCCTAGACTCACCAGTCCTAAACCACAGAACAAAGAGAACAAAATAAAAATATTACATGAACACCAAAATACTAAAACCATAAAATGAATACTTTCGTTCTTTTTTCATCAACAAACCAAAGTAGCATAATAAACCATCAGAAATATAAAATAGAGCAATATTTTCAGTCCTAACGGCCCACACTTCGGAGGGATGTTATTGTATAAAAAGAGTGTCTCATATTGATTAAGCAATATACTAGTGTAATGTGTATGAGTAGTATAAGATTTGCTTCATTTGGGTTAGCCTTTTAAGATTAGATGGCTCATGTTGTTTATACATTACAAAATTTACATACGAAAATCCATTTTTTATTATGATTTTTTTAATTTTGATTTATTATAACAAAAGAAGCCCGACTGGGCAAGCCAACCCTAAAAGGATAATTGATATTCTATTTTCTGATATTTTACTGAGAAAGAAAGATTTTTTTTATTTTTGCACAATAATTTTTATATTATGATTTAAGTAGTTTTGCAGGAACATATATGTCAAAAATTTCCATCAAAAGAAAACAAATTTGTATTTTTAACCTTTTTTTTTATATTTTAATTTGGATAACTTGTACTCTCTTTTTTTGCAAGGCCAATATATTTTTTTGTGTAGGAGGCCCATTAGTTTTGTTTTTGCCCCATTGATCGACTGAAGCTCTGATATTATTAGATATGGTAATAGATTGGATCAAATCCGAGCTAGTGATGATCCAATCCAAAAAGATTCAGTCTGATCTAATCTATTTTGATCTATGGCTCAGTTGAATCGATAAGATATTGATTCGTAAACCAATGGACATTCATGACCCGATCTAAATTATTCCAATATTTTTTCCTTAAAACTAAAATATTATTTAATGTGATACATTACATATTTTATATTAATAAATTAAACAAAAAAAGCAAACATTGTATATTGTAAGAAAACACTTTCTTATTAATATTTTTTTAGTCGTTCTCATTCATTTATAATAAATATACTTAAACTTTATTTAATTTTCTTATTAATATTATAATCATATATATTCCCAAAAATATTAGTACTTTTATAATAAATTTGTTTACATTATTAACTTAATCATATCTAAAATTTTAAATTGAGTATAATTTACATATTCATTCAATAAAACCGATGAGATTTCCTTGTATTACAAATAAAAAAATAAAATTTTAGTTAATTACTCAGAAATTGGAAGAGAATATTATCATATATAATAATTATAAGAAATAAATAGTTATGAATATGAAAAGATTTAAATTTTGGTTTAATAAATTTTAAGGAATAATATATAGATTTATGAAAATTGTAAAAGAGATTTAGATTTATAAAAACATAAGAGACAAGAATTTTAAGAATGATTATTCTTAATGTAAATTTTTTCAAATAAATCGTTGTAAAAATTAGATAAGTATGTTGAGAATGTGTGATTCTTTTCGTTTTAAAAATATTTAGATTTGGATTGATCCATGTATAAACCCAATTTGTCCTATCCACAAATCGATATCCTAATCTAATCCAATCTGTTGATTTAATATGTAGATCATAATCCAATCCATTGATCTAATATATGGATCATGATTCGATCCAATCCAAAAGTTATCCATCTTGATCATATTCTTTGTGAATCAAATATCCGTAGAGTGCATCTTTTTGCCATCCCTAAATACTATGTAAATTTTGTATAGTATACAAGCAACATGAATCATCCAATCCTTAAAGATTAACCCCAAAGCAAGATAAATCTCATATTACCTATAAACACTATGTTAGACACTCTTTTTTTATACACTAACAACAAAACAGAAATAACAACATGGATACTGGTACATGAATGATGAATAATGAATCCAAATTACTGGAAGGAGAAGCCTAAAATAAATGTTTTCTCGTCATAAAAACCATAAGAGTCCAAAGTCACATCTCCACATTTTGGCCCTTAACATCAACGACGATTCTTTACATGAAAAGCAATAAAAATTTCTAAATAATATTATACCTAACTTTTTTATACAACAACAAAAATTTCATAAAGACGACAAATTAAATCCGTTCTCTGAAAAAATAAGGAACTCCTATAACAGAAAACAATTAAATATGCCCAATTTCTCAAGGAAAAAAAATCATAAAAACAATGGAAAAAATAAAAGTTCTAGAACCTTCGGTCTCTGGGAATGAAGATATCCACAACCGTTCCATACTTATCGAAAAGAGGAAACAGATCATCGGCAGAGGTACCTGATCGTCAAACAAACAAAACCCCACAAAATATATAAAGAATGGGATAATTAGTAAATTACCATCACACACATCAACTAAAATTTTCAGATAGAGAAGAAGCTTACGAAAAGTGATGTTGAGGACGAGAAGAGAGTAGGTGTCAGATATGTCTGGAGGGCCAGCCCTGCCAAAGTGAGACATCTTCGCTGTTTGGGTCCTCTCTGATCAGGCGAGGTTATCCGCGTTAGGGTTTCAGGATTCGAGCTAATATTATGATATATTATCAGCATATATTATATTAATATTAAGTTATAGGGTTTATAATAAAGAAAGGAGAACTCTCTAGAGAAAGAAAAAAAAAAAAAAGAGAGGCGTGTGGGTAGTGTAATGTTTAACATAGGTAGCATCAACGTGTGAGAGTTAACTCTTTTTGTCTTATTATTTTTTACTTTCAACCCTAAAATAATATTTTTTTATGAAAATTTTGAAAAATATAATAATTTTCACACGCAAAATATATATATATATATATTATAATTTTTATGCTATTTTTTATTACTCAACTGAAAGTAAAATCTTCAGGAAAATTTTGTATAATTTCAAGATTTTCTTTATTTTTTATTTTATAATATTGTTTTAAAATATATTTTAAATTTTATAGGTATAATTGATTCTTATGAATCATTACAATAATTTTTCATAAAATATAAGATTGTATGACTTATTTTATCTTATTCAAACTACAAAGATTTATGAATATTATATGGCACAAGTTTTCTTCATGCATTACAGAAAATAAATATGTTATAGATATATTAAGTTTATATATGGTTGATAGTAATAATAATTATTTAAAATGTTCATAGATTTAATTTGACTAATAATATGAAATATAATATAAAACATTTTAAAATTAATAAGAATACTTATTCCTTCTGTACTCATAAAAAATACGTTAAAATATTATATTTTTTTCATAAATTAGTATAATTATTTGTTATTTTTTTTATTTTATCATATTTAAAAATATTTTATAATTTTATTTTATTTATGATCTTATAAATTTCTCTAATATTTATTATTATTTTGATTTCATGCTTAAAGATACTAATAATAATAATATTTGTAAGTCTTGTTGCTCTTAGTGTTTGTATGTTGACTCTTCGTGTACAAAACACGATGTTTGTTTATTTTTAATCAGTAATCAATCTTTTTCTGTATAAGATTTATTATTACGAATTAATAATATATATGCGCACAAAGTTATATATATTTTATAAATGAGTATGTTTACACACAAGATAGCTTGGGCTTTGTAGTGTATATGCTGAATCAAGTGTTGTTATTTTTTGACGAGTGATTGTACAAGCGAGTTGACATCGTCATTCATGTTTTTGTTTCCTTTCGGATGTGGATATTTGTGAAAATAACTTGGTATTTTTAGAAATAAAAAAATATATTTTTTAACACTTCGACACCACCCTTGACGAGGCTTATGACGAGATAGCCAAGGAGGTGGCCGACCAAGTTCTATAGATACTTCTACTTCTCCTTTTTCTATACCCATTGACTTCGGTATAAAATTTTTGCCAATTTTTGCACTAATAATTATATCTATTTTTTTAAATTATTTTAAAAAGCATACATTTGAGTGCAAGTCAATTATTGAACTTAGTGATTAAATTATAAACTGTGTGTTTACGTGGTTTGATTGTGTATCTCTCGTACATGTTTGACATTTATAATGGACAGTATGTCCCTTAAAGTTGTAAGTAATTACGCTTATTGTTATTAATTAGTGATTACTAATCACACTATATTGGTTGGTGTTGCTTATGGAAAAAAGTAAGGTTCGGGTGTAAAACCACGTCATTGTAAAAATAACAAGCAAAAACAACAATAGATAGTTCGGAAGAGTCACGACTGATAGAGATAATAATAGTTTTATTTATTTTAAAATTGTAACTATTTTATTGATTAGTGAATGATGTTACCACATATATAAGGTCTTTATATGAATTTACCTTGTTACATCGTTTGTTATGCATAATACATTATTATACTAATATAATAAGTTTAAGGCGTGTATGTTACAATATAATATAGCTTAAACTCTAATTAGAAAAATATTTACTTTTTTTATGTTTTCTATTATTATATAATGCATGTTAGTGAAAAGTTTAATGCTTATTTGATATTATATTATTTTTACTTATATTATATTTTATATTTAAGTGTTTTACTTTTTTATTTGTGTAAGTTTTGATTGAATTCATAAAAAAATATGTTTTTTTTTTTACCTTGATAGTGTATAAGATCTTAAAATATTTAAATATTATTTTTATTAAATTCAATTTTTATAACCATCTTTTATTTTTTATTATATCTTATTCATGCTAACAGAATATGAATTCTAAGAAATTAGGGTAAGGGAATGGAGACCGCTCGTACTTCATGATAATTTTAGCTAACATGTAAATAAATATTATGTTATATTCTATCCACCATGCAAATAAGTTGTGAGCATATATCTATGTTTATATGTATTACTTATATATAAAAAAGTGAGTTGACCAATAATATTTATTTGTATTTTATTTTGTCTGATGATTTTTTTTATTTTATTATTTTCACTCCATTTAAAAGGAGATTTTGATTCCAACTTACTTATTTGGTAATTTTTAATTTGTTTGAAAAAAAAATTATACTTAAAAATATAAAAGAAACATAGAGAATTGTACCTTTTGCGTTTAAAAATAATAGTGAATTATACTTTGTTTGATATTGATGATTGTAATATTCATTACTTACTTATCTGACATATTTTAATTTGTTTGACAACTTTTTATATTTATCTATTTGTTTGATAGAGGGAAGTTGGTTCAGTCTTTGATTACATCTCTATTTAACATTTTAAATATGTTTGATTTTTTTTAAAGAAAATCTTTATATATTTACTCTTATCTTACAAGAATATTTTCTTTGATAATATTTAGATTTTTATTTCCTAATCTATTTTCATTATTTTCATTGGGCATTTTACTTGAAAAGAAAAGAAAAATTAACATTGACAAGACTAATAAAAAACAAAAAGCAACCTTTTCAAAGAAAAGACTGAACTATCATAGAAAAAATAAAAAGTTGAACCATATATAGATAAATCCTAAATTACATGCCTTAATATCTCTTTGATCACTCTCAATTTACATGCCTCTCACCAAACTCTTCAACAAATGAAAATTAAAACATCTATAAAAGAGAAGCTCTCTTCATTAATTCATTTTTTTGTTAGTTTAATAGTTAGATCTGCAACATCTTTTTCCTCTCACTTTTTTTGTTCTATCTCTAATTTTTGTTAATTTTTATAAAGTATATGGTATATATTTATTTGATGTGATTACTAAGTTTATTTTCTGTTAAAAAAAACAGTGTCATGTTTATTACATTGCATCAAAATTAATATATAATATTGTTATACAAACAATATACCATCACTTCCACTAATGCAAACATTAGACACAAATACATAGCAATCATAAACTGCTTCCCAATCATGGTGAATAATAATAATAAAAGGAAGTAAATTTTATATTATTTCTATTTCATTTTAAGATATATTTTACTAAATTTAAAGTTTCTTTGTAATGTTAATTATTGTGTTTAAGACTTTCAATTTTTATTTTCATTTTTAATTAAACATAAATATTTATTATCTAGTAGATTCTCACTATGATAAAAAATTAATAAAATAGTACTGATTTTAGTAACAACCAAATAAAATGATTTCCTTTTTACATTTATTTCTTTAACTATAAAACTTTTTCCTTACCATTATTTAAATAATATATATATATATATATATTCACTTCTATTTCCATTTCATTTTAGGATTTTTTTTAGTATCTTAAACTTTTGGGGACTTTTACATCAATTTTACTTTAAGTTTTATTTTTTCAAACTTTTTTTTTAACTATATGAATATAAAGTTATTTAAAAATATATGTATTTTTATTTATATAATTACACATAAAACATTTTTAAATTATAATTATATATTAAACACGTACGTGTCCAAACCTAGTTATAATATAAATACCAAAGTTAACACAAGTTGATAGCAATAAATTTATTTGATGATTTTATATATTTTTGATATTTTTAGAATCTAATATAGAAAGGAGAAATGATGTCTCAATAAATTTATTTGATAGTTTTTGTTTGATGATTTTATTTAGTTTTTTATTTGACAACTATAATTTTTTGTTTTTATTTTTCATAAAAAATATACATACAATGGTGAAATATTAAAATAAGGGATAATTTACTCTCTTATCACAAATTTTCATCTACCTACAATCCTAGCCCTCAATAGTCAACATTTTTTAGAACTAATTTTTTTAAGTTTCTCGTCGCAATGTCATGGAAAATTATCTTAAATGCTCTTGAGGTTTGACGTATCTTTAATTATATCCCTAAGTTTTATAAAATATCAAAAATGTACTCATATATTTAATGGTGTTAATTTTTCATCAATTACTATTTAGATTATTATTCTTAGGCTTTGATACCAATTTTTTAGGATCGATAAAATTTTGAATCGTGAGTCAATATTGACCTAGTTGATAGTTTTTGTATATTTATTGAAGGTAATAATTTATCTAAAAAACTTATTATTTTGCTGTATAAATCTAATTTTTTCTATATTCATTACAATTACATAGTATATTATGTTATTCGTTATGTTGGTTGCTTAATTCTAATCTTGAATCTATTAATTATCTTTTAAAATTAAAAATTATTCTTTTATTTGTTAAATCTAATAATTCTAACTTATGTACTAATGATTCTATGTTTATAGAGTATTATCTTAATAAATCATATGTGTTTAATGTATATTATTTTGTCTTATTCTTAGTATACAATCAGGTTTTTTTGTACATACAGTGTATTTATAATCTCAAAAAAGTAATGTCCAAATATGAAGTTGTTGAATTTTTCTTCCTTTATTTTCACATATTTTTTACTAAAACAGACTTTTAATGTCCTTGAAACAAGATAGTCTATGATGCTTATAATAAATTTAATATAACCTATATAAATATCTAATAAGGTATTAAATCTTTTAAAACTTTCAAGATAGGTTTCATATTCCTCATTTTTAAAATATTTATTTAAATAATAGAGATAACTTTTATCAAATGTTTCTAATAGAATTAGACTTTTGTCTTTGATTTCCATTGGAATTATTACTTGTTATTTTGTTCTAAAAATAAATTCCATTTTTCTGTTTTAACAATATTATGTTTTGTTGTAAGCAAATACTTAATTATTCAAGAATCTTAACTGGCTTAAATTTATAATTATCATATCTGAATTTGATGAGTCCACAACGGTTTTCCCTTTTGTTCCTCTTCTTTTATTACACCTATTATGTCTCAACTTTGCTCACACCTCAACACCCTATTGGCAATGGTGAGCCTTCTGTATTCGTACATAAATGATATCCAATAGTTGACTTACTGGAGAAAAGTAACTGGACTTCATTTTATTCATAGTATAATAATTATTACAACTTAAGGCCAACTAAAAACCTTGAAATGGGTGTTTAATTGCTCATAATTACTGGATATAACATTATTGGTTTCGGGGTTTTTAGATAGAGAGTTTTTCTATGCTAGAGTTTTTCATAGTAGAGAGCTCTGGATTTATGTGTATTCGTGTGTTTTGAAATGATAATAAAAGTTCCTTTTATAGAACAAGGAATCCCTATTTATAAGACTAAAATTATTATTTTACCCATGTTATAATAATTCATCTGTTTTTCTACTTTAAAGGATAGCTATTACTTTTTTTATTGGCACATGCTGCCGACTAAGATGTGGGGTCTACATCTTTATTTCATTTGTAGTCTTCCGTCGATAACTTATTTTCTTATTTTTCTGTCATTTTCTACCGACAGTTTCTTTTATGACGTTGATGATGATGCATCTTCATCTTCTTGGTCTTTGATGCAGAGAATGCATATATGGTCTTTGGTGGCTTTTCTGGTATATAAGCAAAAAAATTTCCTTGTTTCTTGACCAATTTCTAGGTTATTGCAATTAAAATTGGTTTTATATTTGGTGATTTTTTCACCATTTTCTTCTGACAGAGTCATGCTACTGTGTGAAATGATAATGAATTTACTATTTGAATAATTTACTTTAATCTCAATATAATTGTCAATCTTTTTGAGTTCATAGTAAATTTGGCTTAACATTTATCCTTTTAATACATATAGTTCTTATGTGTTGAATTCCTTTTCTAGAAGTGCCATTGGTTTGGGAACCTCTCTGTTTGTATTGGAAATCCCTATCTGGATGAAGTGGTAGTGACTAATACTTCCTTCCTCATTCCAATCCATTAATGAACTAAAAAATCTAAGATAAACAAGTTTATCACCTATTTTAATTTTTCTTCTGAAATTCTTAATTGTTTTTTTTAATTTTATAGGAAATAATTTAATTCATTTAAATTAATTACTAGATATATATTTTCTATTAATCCTACATAAAATGCTTTATGCACAAATACTAGATCAGCTTCTTCCAATATATTGAATTTACTTCATACAGAGAATTCCTTGTTTGTAATATAGAATTCCATATCTTCAATATGTTATTGGGTAGATTTTCTTGCCAAAATATAAAGACTCAACCATTGTAGTTTTCTAAGGTTTCTATAGTGATCATTTCTTATTCAATGATTGGAGTAGTTCTAAGAGATGTCTTCTTAAATAGTATTGAATGTTTTACTATTTTTGATGTCTGTGGTGGAAATGTTTCTTTAAATAGCATTGGAGGCCTTCCTATCTTTCCAATATTTGTCAATCTGCTTGGAGCTGTTGGTTGTTGTTGTAGTACTACAGAATAATTTCTTACTACCTCGTATGGAGTTATTAGTTTTGGTGTTTTGTAGTTGGCATAACTACTTTCAGCTTCTGTTATGTTGGTGAAGGCTTTATGAGTTACTCCACTAATTTCTATAATAGATTTGCTAGCTTCTTCCCAATTATTATAAATTCCTGGTTTTGGGTCATTATAGACCACATAAACTTTTTTATGTTCTTCTTTTTCTACCTCATCTACCCAATTGAGCTTTGTGGTTTTAGAAGTTCTTCTTTTTATGTTATTTTTTTCTACCTTATCTACCGAGTAGAATACATATCTATTGGCTACACACATACTAGCTTATGTATCTATATATGCATGTAAATGATAAGTGTTATAACTTTTAAAATTTAGTCCTACTTTAATGTAAGTACTATTTGGATTTGTAATACTATACAAATCATTCATCTCCTGATGAAAAATATTCATGATTTGAGTGTTCATAATCCGAGTCACTTATTTCTTCCTTAGTTTCTTCTAATAGATAGATACTGAAAGTATCATCTATATCAGATTTCTTGTTCGGTTCTAATTCCCTTTTGAAAGTTTTTTCTAAGATTTTTGCTTTTTGTGGGAATTCCTTTTTAAATTCTTTTTATGTTAAAGTTTTCCTGAACATTCATTAGCATAATGTCCTTTCTCGTTGCAGATCCAACATCTGCATTTTTTCTTTCCTGAAGGGTAATAATTCATTTTTTCAGAAGGTTTATAAATCTTTCTTCTAAAATATATTTTCTTGTAGCTTTTTCTATTAAATCTCTTTTTATATTTTTGGAAATTTTGTTTTCTAAATTTATATTTTTTAAATCTTTTATATTTTTTTATAAAATTTTATATTACATCCATTTTTTCCTCGTATTCTAAAATATCTTGTATCACAACAAATTTTATCATTTTCTTTTATTTGTTTATATTCTTTTGTTTCTTGGCATTTTATAATAATCCAATCTTTAAGACTTCTTATTCTTTCTCCTAGAGTACATGGTATAGTTTCTCTATTCCTTTGTTCTCAATTTTCTATTAAAATTTTATATAATGTTCCAGGTAATTTTTGAAAAAATATTTCTTTATAAATTATTTGTATAAAATGTGGTAATTTATGATAATACATTTCATATTCACAAATAAAATAATCTATATAACACATGTTACAAATTTTCATAATTTTTAGATGCCATTTAGTTTCATTGATTTCATTTTCATTGGATTCATTGATAGTCCTTCATTTATCCTCTCTAATAAATTCTTTGTATATTTCATTTATTATTGTATCCAAGTATTCTCTTCCCGTTGAAGCATTTCCTTACATTAATAAATGTTGTCGATCTACTAAGTTTGAAAACCAAATTTTTACATTTCCTGTCATTTTATGTGCTATAAGCACTCTACAAGTTGAAGGATTTGTTTGGGTAGTTGGAGAAGTTTGTATGAGTACAATCATCCCACTGGACCATTCATCTAAGGATTTTTTTCCTATCTCTTATATAATTTAAATCTAGAAGTTCATATTTATAATTATCATGGAGTTTGATCTCTGGTGGAATACTACGTCTAGTTCCCCAATGCAACCCTTCCTCCATTTTAGGTGGTTGTCTTCTTCTATATGTAGTATCAGGTTGTTATGATCTTTGCCTATTTCTTTCCCCCTTACGTGGGTCAGATGTTCCTTCTTGGTAAGGAACTGGTAACGAAATTGGTTTCATATGATCTTTTGAGGTCATGTTTTCTGATTCAGAATCAGTTTCACTGATTATTATCATATCTTCTTCTTCTTTGTTTGTACAAAAATTTCCACTATAATGTTCTCCTATTTCTTCATTGGTTAATGTCAATAATCTGACCAATGTTTCTATATCCCTATTCTCAAGGTCCATGAATTTTCTTTCTAATTCTTTTCTATATTCCATTAAATTGGAATTATCTATTTATTCTTAGATTGTTCCTCATTTTTCCTTTTCTCGTTTTTAGGAATCAAAGAATCTGGTTTATTTGATGGTTCTTCTTTTAATCCTTCTAAGGGATCATATTTATAACTCATTATTTCATTATCCTTATGTATGTTGTATATATCTTTTCTTAGTTCTGAAAATTTATTATGCATATCTTGTTGTAGTTTATTATTACCACATTCCTTTATTTCCTTTAGTAATTCTTTTTGTATATGTATTATTTCCTGTAAATATTTTGTGTTTGATTCTTGGACTAAATCTATTTTCTCTATTAATATTTATACAGTTTCAAATAATATTACTTGATTTTTTGCTACACCTACTAGACTTCTATTTATTTCTAAATGCATATTTTTTATTTTATCTCTAAGCATTATTCTTTTCTTAATATACAATCATGAACTAATGTCTTCATTATTTTAACTTCATTTTCTAGTTTTTTAACTTCTTATTGATTAAAAGTTTCTATTTTATGATATATAAAAGTAAAACTTGGTATGCTATTAGTTTTAACAATATTACTATTTCTTCCTGTTATTAATAGTTTTTCTTTAATATTTAATTTCCATTCTTCTAATATTTTAAAGTCAGTTAGTATTTCTGGTTTTATTATTTGTCCAAATTCTTTAAAAGTTTTTTCTATTTCTATAAATTCATTTTATCCATATATTGGATTATTATGACTATTTGTTAAAGAATATGTCACTAGATAATGTATTAAAAATTGATGATTTTCTTCTTTCATTAAATCTTATCTTTCAAATTCATAAGCTAAACTTAATACTTAATTTAGATTTTTATCATGTATATTTATAGCAAATCTAGAGTATGTTGTAAATTTTAGCTTTTGGTATCCTAGATTACCATGAATTATTCCTAATAAGACATCTTGTCTATTTATTATTCTGTTATATAATAATACTATTTTTATCGGTGTATCTATTACTTCTCTAAAATGAGATTTTATTAATATTTGAATTCTTCCTAAATAGATATATCAAATTTTTCGTTATCTTTATGAGGAATCTTTGATAACTTGTTTAATATAGTTTTTATTATCAATTACTAATATATTATATCTCCTTTTTGCATCTGTAATTTTAATACTCATTTCTTTATTACTTATACCATAATAAATTATATTTTTAAAGGAAATAATTTTCTTAATAAAAATGATGGGTCTTTAAATCCATCTTCTTCTTTAAGATTTAACTTTGCCTTTTGAATTTCTTCAAATTTTTTTTTTACGTATTACCATTTCTTATGAAAAACATCATAAAATATATTATGTTTTTATATCTATTATTTCTTAATTTATTTATTTAATTTCATTTTGAGACTTTTTTTAAACTTTAAAGGTATTTTTGATAACTGTTAAATTTAACTTCAGTTATGTTTTCAAGGATATTTCTAAATTTTTTTAAACCTTGAGGGTATTTATGAAGATTATTTAAACTTTGGGGATATTTATGATTTTTTCCCAATATCATCCATAAACCTCATCAATAAACCTCCCGGTAAAATTATTATTTTCAATTCATTACCTAATACAAAATTTCTTAATAAATAAAATAAGAATTGTTATCCAATTTAAGTTATATATATAATTACACACAATGACATATTTAACATTTGAAATAAAAATGATATTATATAGATACTAAAGAATAATACTACTTATTTTTCACTTATATATATATATATATATATATATATTAAAAATATATATATTAAAAATATATTCAAATTATTGAGTTATAAAATTAAAAATAAAAATTAATATAGAACGATTCTATTTTATATATGTAATATATCTATGATTTTATATACGAAAGAAAACATTTCATCCTTATTGTATATTAGAAAATCTTACATACAATCGAAACATAAACACTTAATAAAATAAGTTTATGTTATCTCTTCATTTTTATAAAAATAAAAATATATAAAAAAATTGAAATGAAATCAACAATTAATATTAACAATAAATATATAATGTGTTGTATCTAAGATTTTTTTGACTTAGATACCTTATAATTATACTTATTTTTATTTAATTATTAATAATGTTTTGTGTGAAAAATTTATAATTATAATTTATTTAAATTAATATCAATTGGTTATCGTGGGAAAAATATGTTTATACTATATATTATATTAAATTATTGATTGTAAACATAATTTATAATTTTTCAAATTTTAAATTATAGTTTAAGTTTTTTATTTTATATTGTATGAAAGGTGATGGTGGTAAATTTTACACTACACATCTAAAATAAAATTAAGATATATTTTTATTTATGATAAATATTAAATAAATATAATATAATTTTATATTTATGTTTATATTAATTATATGACATTATATGTTAAAATAACTTTAATTTTTTTATAATTTATTTACTTTTAAAGAAATTGGCATATGATGACCATGATAATCATAATGACCGCCAGTGTATAAATTTGCATTTAGTATTTATCTTATGAATGTAACAGGGTATAAATTTGCATTTAGTATTTATCTTATGAATGTAATTATACATGGCCGACATCAACTTATTATTTATAGTTTATTTTTAATAACAACGTGGTTTATTAAACATCTAACTTTGATTTTATCACTTGCTATAAATTGTTTACTAAAAAGTTTATTAAATATTTAAAACACTTTTTTAAAAGATAGCTACAATTATTTTTTAAAGAAAAAATTACATTTCATTAATTAAATATATTTGTTACTTTATTTTAAATGAATATAATTTAATTACATTATTATTTATATTTATTGATACTTTAATCATTTGATGTAAATTTTGATTATTTCAATTATTTTATTTTTTAATTTTATTCAACTTTTTTGAATCATTTTTTTCTTAAAGTTCAAATCAATTCAACTTAAATTTTTGGGTTAAAAAAATCAAAATTGAAAAAAAATGATTAAAATATCCAAATTTATAATAACAAAGTTATTAAAATACACTGATTTTAAAAAATATGACTTATATAATTAATTTATAAAAATAAAATGAATGAACATTAAAATTAATACACTTTACTCACGTAATTTTGTAATTATGTGATTAAAATGTCTAATTCTTATCATTTTAATCACATAAAATGATATTTTAGTAAATAACTTTATAATTAAATTAATATGATTTTAAAAATCAAATAACTTATCATTTGTAAAAACTATGTAACCAAAAATACATAAAATAATTTGTTCTAGTAATATTATCAAAATTTCTTACTACCCTTTTTAACAAGCTTAACAATTTCGAACATACCATGTAAAGTTTGACATAAGTTATAATTTATAGATACATAATAATTAAGCTACAATTAGCATTCCTCAAATTACAATATTAGTGTTTCTTTCTAGCGATTTGTTATTTTTAATTGATTTTAGAATTATACAGAACCCAAATTTAATACTTATTTGACATGTTTGAAAACTATTTTTATTTTTATTTTCAAACAAACAATTACAAAATATAATCGTTTATTTCATTTAACATGACTTGAAATTAGGTTATTTCGTTTTTTATTTTATAAAATATTATTTACATATTTTAAAACATATATTATTATAATATAAAGTAATTAATGATTAAAAATTATTTTAAAAATATAATTTATTAAATTAAATATTTACTCATCAATGTCTATTAACATGTATAGATTTTCAAGCTTAGTTGATGTTTATTTTTTTTACGTGAACAGAAAAATATTTATTGTTGAATTTATTAGTAAATTTAATAAATATTAACATTTAATTATAAGTTAAAAGTTACATTTTATTATTTTAATTAATAATTATTTAATATATTAATTATAATTATATCATAATTTATAATATAAAAAACTCTTAGTTTTACTTTTAGACAACGATAAAGCAAAATTTGCGATAGAAGGTAAAATTTTAATTTTTTTTTAAATAATATTAAATAAATTTAAATAATTATATTTAAGATTTAACGTGTTAGATTTTTTAATAATAAAAATGTGATAAAAAAAATGAAAAAAAATCTTCGATCTCCAATTCACCGGTTGTTCCTCTCATGAGTCATCTCTCTTCTTCATTTTTTTTTTTTTTTTGCGTATAAACATTCCAATCAGATCTTCAAATCACCTAATCGAATACTCAAATAAAATTCATGCTTAGAATGTTCATGAAATACTGAAGCAGCAAGAAGTTCAGATATGGCGGAAGAAAGGAGTTCAGAGAGGAGTGAGATTAATGGCGGATTAGGATCCATGGATTCTACCGAGTCGCGTTGGGTTTTCCAGGACGAGGAAGATTCGGTTGTCGATGAAGATGATGACGATGTTGAAGAAAATGACCACGTTCGGCATCTTCTTCGTACGTCTTTGGATTCGGAAGATGATGAAGAGGACGACGAGGATGACAATGCTGAGCAGAGATTGATACGGACGGGTCCTCGCATCGATTCCTTTGATGTTGAAGCCCTTGAAGTCCCTGGAGCTCACCGAAGCGATTATGAGGTGCTCTTTCTCTCAATATCTATCTCATTTCTCCTATTTTAACAATTGCATCGTGTATGTTCTAAATAATTGCAACATTTTGGGATCGACTTGTTGACCGATTGAGCTAGGACTTGTATGTTCTTTTGTTTTTGTTTTTGGAGGTTTTTTTTTTGTTGTGGGTTATCTTCTTATTTTAGCATGTCATTTCAATTGTTATTTGAACAACTTGTAGCTCAGTGTAAGGCGAGTAACGCGATTTGCTTGATATATCTGCTAGGTTGTTATTACCACATATTTTTTCAGCATAGCTTTTACAATTTGATGATATTGCACCATGTTATTGCAAAGAGACCTATTTGTTCTAGCTTCTTATGCTCTCATATTGTTTGGTAAGTTATGATTATTGCTAGAACCTAGCGAATGGGCCAGTATAAACATTTAAGTTAGTGAAACAAAGATATTTTTAATTTAATCCTTGCAATGCTAATTATTAGTTGTGATTCTATCCAATGAATATACATGTTACAGTATTTTGCCAGTTTCTTGCATATTTGAATATTTTTGTCACATAACCTGGAATAACTGTTGATTATAGGCATGAACCATGTGGTTTCATTTACTTTATAGTTTCCTTCTTTTTATAGCTATCATATCAGAAAAAAGGATGTTGGCAAGTGTGTACATATGTTGTGATTTCCTGTTGTCTACTTGTTGATTCCTTTAATTAAGAAACTAGTTAATGACGGAGAAAGATTTACGTTGATGCCTAATGTGACCTAACTGCCCCTGCAAAGGGGTGATGGTTGCTACTTAATGATTACACTCTTAAGACTCAAATAATATTTTGGAGTTTATGTTGCATTTGGTGAGGGATACTGACTATGTTTTTCTTATTACCGTGTTAGAAGTTATACCTTGGAAGTTACAACCCCTGAAAACCAATTAACTGATTTTTTGTGTGTGACCTCATCCTATATCAGCTTTAATTCTTCCATATAAACCCCACTAAACCAATCAGCTTTTTGATTGGAGAATGTGTCAGTTTTTTACTAATGTCAGTTTATTGTCTTCGGGGTGCATTCTATCCTGGCTTATGTTTTCTAAACACAATTTGATGTGATAGCATCCAGTACAGAGCGTTGGCTTTATTGTTTTGTCTTTGCTTAAATAGTTTCTCAGAATTTTACTGTTCATTGGACCTTTTCTGTTGTTTGGTACGAGTAAAAATATTTGACTTGGAAACCTTTTTTTGTATTAGACAGTTGTGAAATATTTGTTTTCCACATGGCATTACTAGCATGATGTCTATTGACGACGCATATAAAATTACAGGACTTCAGTTTGGGGAGGAAAATAATAATTGCTTTCCAGACACTTGGGGTGGTCTTTGGTGATGTTGGAACAAGTCCATTATACACTTTCAGTGTGATGTTTAGTAAGGCTCCTATTAATGGAAATGAAGATGTTCTTGGAGCATTATCACTGGTGTTATACACTTTAATTTTGATTCCTATGGTCAAGTATGTCTTGGTGGTTCTTTGGGCCAACGATGATGGTGAAGGTATGCTAGATTTTGTTACTCAAGCCTTTAGCTTTCAATGAGCTTCTTGTAACAGTCAAAAACTCATAATACAAGTTAGATGTGTGAAAAGTTTTTTCTTCTTTAATCTGTACAGTTTAGTTGTTTCACAGTTCATAATTGTTCCAGGTGGTACTTTTGCTTTGTACTCATTAATTTGTCGGTACGCGAAGGTTAGTCTTCTTCCAAATCAGCTTCCATCAGATGCTCGTATATCGAACTTTAGGCTCAAGGTTCCTTCCCCTGAACTTGAGAGATCTTTAAAAATAAAGGAGAAGCTTGAGGCTTCACTCACTCTGAAAAGGCTACTCCTGATGTTAGTGCTGGCTGGTACCGCTATGGTGATTGCTGATGGTGTTGTTACTCCTGCAATGTCAGGTTTCTGCTGCACTTTCCTTCTGTTTGCTGTTGGTTTTGAAATGTTTTTCATGGAGGGGGAGGAAAGGGGGTTTGGGAGGGTGGAGGTGGGAACATGTTTTGCATCTTCGAAAAACTGAAACATATGGATAATTCATTTGAATTGTGGGTTTGGAGAGTTAATATGATGGTCTGATAACAGCCATGTTTTTTATATTTATTTTGATGCAGTCGTTTCTGCTGTTGGTGGATTGAAGGTTGGAGTAGATACCATTAAGCAAGGTATTTTGTCTTGGCTGATCACCCTACAAATTTCATTTTCAAATTTATTTTATTTTTTGAAGTAGAAAAATTCCACTGTAATTTATTTAAATTTGTGCCCCTAATTTCATTGCATTATAGATATTAAAACTTCAAACAGTTAACCTGAAGAACTTAGACAAATCTAAGTAATAATTAGCTCGAATGGTTCTTTTCTCCTATAGTCGTTTTCAGTAATTCTTAAGTACTTTTCAGTTTCATATAAGTCACTTACATGTGCTTTCCACGAAAGCTCTGATAGCACTTTCTTAACGCAAGAAAATGCTTTCTCTGGAATTTTTCAAATAGCATGCAGAGTTTTTTTTCAACATAGCAATAGAGGATCACAATGGGTTCCTTGTATGATACCTTCTGTAGTTTATTAGCATGTATGACCTAATAATTGAATCAGTATTGATACTGACCAAGTAAAGCATATGTAGTAGATATTTAAATGATTGGGACACTTAAGAGTATGATGAACTATTTTTTCTCTCACTTATTCTTTAGTAATTTGATGGAAATCCTCTTAGGAGATTTGGACGATATTCATCCATAATGTTGTTTAAAGTTTCTGGTACTTGTTTTGGGAGCTTGTCCAAATTTTGGCATTGATTAGACTTTAATTTGTGAAATATTTTTTAATGTATCACAAGTTGGATGTGCCTTCTGTAAGGAAATTTCAGATTCAAATGTTGCATAGGATATCTTTAAGTTAGTTTGAAGAAACAGATTGGCATCGGGCTGAATCCTATGTTTGCACAGAATCTTCTTTGGTATCATCATGCCATTTAAATACCATGGTCACAAATGCATATGTTTAACATTTTTCTTCTATCAAACTTAAAAACCCACTCAAACAATGATAAGATGCTTTCCAACTTCTTTTGTGGAAAAATGGCCTGGATGGAAAAGTAATGCAGAATTAACTCCAGTTGGGTCTCCTTTCCCTTGGAGAGCTTGATATTGAGGCCTTCTGTTGTTCTATTTGTTTTTCTTTGGAAGTGTGGGTCCTTTTCTTATTAGGTAGGTAGCATTATTACCTTGATGCAATTAACTTGTATTTCTCATGTTGCCTTTTGGTATGTAATGTAATAATAAAAAATGATCTAGTCATTCTATTAAATTTATCCAATTCCTTCTTTTTGGATGCAGACCAAGTGGTGATGATTTCAGTTGCCTGCCTTATAGTATTATTTAGTGTACAGAAATTTGGAACAAGTAAAGTTGGACTTGCTGTGGGCCCTGCCTTATTCATATGGTTTTTTTCCCTGGCGGGCATCGGAGTTTACAACATTGTTAAATATGACAGCACTGTATTGAGGGCCTTTAATCCCGTCCACATTTATTACTTTTTCAAGAGGAATTCAACTAAGGCTTGGTATTCTCTGGGAGGTTGTCTTCTATGTGCAACAGGTTGGAAATACTTGAAAGTTGCTATATTTTATGGAGGAAATATATACAAGATGAATCCCTTGATAAATTTAGTATTTTCTTTAAAAATAATATAATTATTCATTTATTCCTTCTTGTTTATTGACTAATTGCATTAGATAAAGTCATGTGCTAATGAAGCATATGAAGATAGTTGGATTTAGTATATGCCTAGTTGTGGGACTTATGGGCTTTGATTGCTGTGATTGGTGGGAGAATGTGATAAGAGGTTGATTAAATTAATTGCTCCTTTCTATTATATAATTAGGACAAGTTGAAATAGTTCAAGTTTCTGTTCCATAAATTTATGTTAGGTCTGCTTTTCTTTGTTGCTGACGGCAAGAGTGAATATCAGGTTCTGAAGCAATGTTCGCTGATCTTTGCTACTTCTCTTTGCGATCAATTCAGGTAAAGAAGAAGCAGAGTGTTTTCTACATAAGCTACCTTTTTGGGATAAGAGTTGATTGGCTTATTGTTGGTTGCAGCTTACTTTTATCTTTCTTGTTTTGCCATGCCTTATGCTGGGTTATTTGGGTCAAGCTGCATACCTCATGGAAAACCACTCAGGTGCTGAGCGTGCTTTCTTTTCTTCAATCCCGAGTGAGTTCTTCTTTTTCTGAATAGATATTTGTTGTTGTTTTCATATTTATTTTCATTACTCACTGAAATTTGGAAGATCTTTTGTTTGTGACTTATTTTGAAGTAGCACTTCTAATGCAATTATTTACTTTGTGGGTGAGAAAAAAAATTAATGAGAAATCATCCTCTTGCATAGGTGGTGCTTTCTGGCCTGTCTTTCTCATTGCCAATGTTGCTGCATTGATTGCCAGTCGTGCAATGACAACTGCCACATTTTCTTGCATAAAACAGTCTATGGCTCTTGGTTGTTTCCCTCGTCTTAAAATTATTCATACCTCCAGGAAATTCATGGGCCAAATTTATATTCCTGTAATAAATTGGTTTTTGCTGGTGGTTTGTCTAATCTCCATCTGCTCTATCTCAAGCATTGATGAGATAGGAAATGCATACGGTAACTCTCTTACCTAGTTTTACTGAGATTCACCCCCCCCCCCCCAAGCTGTTCTATTCAGTTTTAGTTGTCAATGAGAATTTTTATGGTTAAGGGCTAAATATCCTATTATGAGAAAGAATGAGATCGCTGTAGCAATTTTCCCTTCTCTGGAATCTTTGAGTTTTGTGTATAGTCCTTGTCTCAGAGTGCTTTATTCTTAGTAGTAACATAGTATAAGGAATATCATACTGTATTCTTTAAAACTCAGCATTATGCATCAAATTGAATTCAACCATACATTTCCATGAGCTGCATGAATTTATTTTAAACGCGCTTTATGGTTGTTATGCAACCTAATAGCTTGTCTTTTGCAGGAATTGCTGAACTAGGAGTGATGATGATGACAACTATTTTAGTGACCATTGTCATGCTTCTTATATGGCAGATAAACATCATTATAGTGCTAGTTTTTCTTATATTTTTCCTCGGATTGGAATTGACCTTTTTCTCATCAGTTCTCTGGAGTGTGGGAGATGGAAGTTGGATTATCTTGGTCTTTGCTGTTGTCATGTTTTTTATAATGTTTGTCTGGAATTATGGTAGTAAGCTTAAATATGAAACTGAAGTCAAACAAAAGCTTTCAATGGATTTGATGCGGGAATTGGGCTGCAATCTGGGGACTATAAGAGCCCCTGGAATCGGCTTGCTTTATAATGAGCTAGCAAAGGGTATACCTGCAATTTTTGGCCATTTCCTGACTACTCTTCCTGCAATTCACTCAATGATTATATTTGTCTGTGTAAAGTACGTCCCAGTTCCTGTGGTGCCTCAAAGTGAAAGATTTCTTTTCCGGCGTGTCTGCCCAAAAAGCTATCACATATTTAGATGTGTTGCAAGGTAACCTGCCCAATTCTTTTACTGCAAACTCTAAATGCTAATAGCTGAACTGGTTCTCTCTCTTCCTTCCTCCTTCCTTGTCTCCCTTTTTCAACATGTCCAATTGTAGGATGAAATAATTTTATGCTTAGGACCTGAAGCACAAAGTTGGAATAACTTGCATACAAATATTGGAATAAATTGAACTTTTTCTTTGTGTTTGTACTCGTTTGTTAAGAAAGATGACTTTTATTATTTAGAATTTAGGAAATGGTTACAATATTTTTAATGTTAGCTTCTTTTGCTCAATATTTTAAACCAAGTTTTCTTTCCACTTGGAAGAGGATAAACATTCTTGGATCTCACATCTTCAAGTAACTCTTCTTTAATTTCGAATTATGACTCATTTCTGTCGGACTTTTTTCTCTAATTCTTCTTTTGTAAGTTGGGAGCTCCATCTAAGTGAAATTCCTTGCTTTGTTTTTGGCTCATGAGAAACTTTATACTAATATGCCTCAGAAAAGGGCCTGTGGCATAGTTTGATGAAAAGGGGCTGGTAGATTATCATTTCTGTATGATTGTTTATAATATCCGATTTCAATTTTGTATAGAATGCCTTGTTCTCCAACTGAGATTTTATTATTTCACTTTATCAGGTATGGGTACAAAGATGTCCGGAAAGAAAATCATCAAACATTTGAGCAGTTACTTATTGAGAGTCTCGAGAAATTCATTTCTCGGGAAGCACAAGAGAGGTCATTAGAAAGTGACGGCGATGATGATACAGATTCTGAGGACGAGACTTCCCTCTCAAGGGTTCTCATTGCTCCCAATGGAAGTGTGTATTCACTGGGAGTTCCTCTCCTGGCTGAGTTTGATGAACCGCACCAGCCTAATGTTGAAGCAATCACATCAGAAGAGGTTAATATAATGCCTTCCACGGAGCCAACAACGCTTGATCCTGAGCAGAGTCTTGAAAGGGAGCTATCTTTCATACGCAAAGCTAAAGAATCTGGAGTTGTCTATCTTCTTGGTCATGGGGATATTAGGGCTAGGAAGGACTCTTGGTTCATCAAGAAGCTAATCATAAATTACTTCTATGCTTTCTTGAGAAAAAATTGCCGAAGAGGAACTGCGAATTTAAGTGTACCCCACTCGCAATTGATGCAGGTTGGCATGACTTACATGGTTTGAGGTCAATTTTGCTTCCAAAAATAAGAATCATATGAAGTATAGCATAACCAAGGTGACCGAATGAGTAGGGACCCGGCTTCACTGCACCATGCACAGCTATGTGAAAGACTGAATCATCAGTTAAAAGAAGAATCTCGTCGTTTGTTTTAATCGTGCCATATTCTGTTTGCCAATCATCCATGCCTTCTCCATTCCTCTATAGGTATTTTTACTAAGTTTATTTTCTGAGTTCATTCTCAGTATTATGCATATAGAATGAGACTCTCTTGTAATTGGGCAAAGATGCACAAATGATTATCTGACTACAAATTGTTTTTGTAAGAATATTCTTGACAGGTATGACAGTGTAGCTTCCAAGAACAGTTTATAGGGATGGTTCAAGTTAGAATATCGCTTGCTTCTATCCCCCCCCTCTCTCTCTTTGAACAAGAAGAAAATTACTTGCTTGTATAGGCCTTCTCAATATTATTACAAATGTCTTTTAGTAATTTTGTTCTTTTTTGTATTATTATTTTTAGAATTGTATGGATGAACTCATGTTCTCTATAAATCTTAAAACCTGGGCCAATACTCGTTTACATATAACTTTTATTTATTTGTTAACCTCGTCTGGGATTAGGTTAAATTACGTTCAATTGGATGCCTAATAGACTAACTTGGTGGTTTATGCCTCTTAGTGGATATATATATTTTTTAGATCGAAAGTGCTTGATGCGGTTTGAACAAGTGAGAATATTTTTATCCATCCAACAAGAAGGTGAATACCTAACAATATGTGTTGAATGCCTGAATAAAAGACCAAAAAATGGCACCATTAAAGTAAATAAATATTGGTGGCAACTTATCCTCTTGGATGTGGTTAAATGTGGATTCAAATACTCTTCACATAGTTTATAACAATTATAGCACATGTTATTTATTTCAAAAGAGCTTATATTTACTGAACAAAAACAAAAAACAATATTGACAACAATAGTTCCTAGGACATGATTTCGACAATCATCTTTGACAAATCATCTCAAACAATAAATCTTCGTCATCCAACAATTTATATGTAGTTTTATTTAACTTAATATCAAAATTTAAAATATGCTAACGTTCATCACAGTCAACAAATACTACATATCAATTTTTTTTTTTGAATGGACCGATAATTAACATATATTAATCACAGTTTCAAAACAGGCCGTTTGTTTTAAAAAACATAAAGAGATATGAAGCCACTATCAACTTTGTTGCAAAGATTTCGCTTGTATGTGCAAATGTTCTTCAAGCAGAGGTAGTGTACCATAGCGTTACTCAAACATATAACATGTAAAAATAAAGATAAGGGATTTCTTAAAATGTTATGTGCCAACTTTAGCAACACCCATTGAATTGCTTGAACAGGTGGAATATTTTCTTTCCTAAATGGAACTGTTGAAATCTAAAAGACTAAAGCATGGAGGTAACAGCTGGCTGGAAATTTTAAATTACTACTAAAAGTTGATATGAGAACTCAAAGATTCAACTTTTGCCTACATCCCAAGTAGGAGATACGAATTATTCTTGGCAAAGATGCCAAAATTCATGTTCTTTTGCTACACTAGTAGTTTGTCATATAAATAAGGTATTGACTCCATACAACTATGAGATCATAATGCAAATTACAAGCAATAAATGAAAGCTAAGTATCTACACAACGAAGATATAGGTAAATATAAAACAACACAAACCGAAGGAAACACATTTGGCGTCTATGTTGAAGCAAATACCAAACTTCTGCTTGATTTAATGAGATTATAAGAACATGGGTCAGCTCGTAACATTGCATCATATGCAACGAAAAACCCGGATAAGAAAATCCCACATCTCGAGTAGTATACTTACATACCATCTTTCAACTCTTGAAACGAACAACAACACAAGAGATATCATCCTTGCTCTCTCTATTCAATGCTTCAGTTACTAACTGTTTTGCTGCCCTATGTGGGTCTTTTATCTTCCTGGCAATATCAACAGCCTCTTGATTGGACATGACCTGAATCGTTGGGGGAAAAAATTAGGGGAAAGAATAAGAACAAGAAGCATACTTGAAATGTCAGTTGTATTAGGTATATTGAAAAGAGGACAACGATAAATAACAAGTTAGGGAGAATAGAGAGAACCTTCCATAGACCATCACTTGCAAGAACGAGAAGATCGGTATCTGCGTCAATATCAGCATTTTCTACGTCTGGGTCCGATCTCAGGTGTAACTTTAGGTTCTTGTCCCCAAATGCCCGTGAAACTGCCAGCTGGCCATTGACTCTTGCAACATCACCTAAGACAGCATGACACATGCATTAATAAGCACTAATACGGACAGACAGGAAGCTGAACCGAACAGCAACACGTAGTTTTTTTATTTTTTCTTATAGGAGGGGGAAGAGGGATCATTAACGAGATAATGTATCATGTCAAGGACAAATACAAGAAGCTGAAATGAGCCCGATCACCTCTGTGTGTGTGTGTGTTGGGGGTCATAAATGAGAGAACCTGTTATATAAAAGTGCAGAGCAAACCAATTACAAAAGCAAGTTCTAAAAAACCGTCCCGCCAACCCATTCTTTGTTATACAGTGAAGTTCACAGAACAAACCCCCAAAACTGGTTCCAACCTCAGCTGGTTCTACTGCTCAGAATAGGAACATGTCATCGCAATCCCAACCTAGGCTAGTTAAAGGAAGTAGCACCTCAACAAGCTGAAGAGAAACATCCGATTAAGCCTTAAACACTAGCCTTGAACACTACAAGCTTTATTTTCAAGGAGTTTAAACCATAAACTAGACTCAGAATGTAGCAAAACAAAAGGTGGAAGAAAAAAGAGTAAAAGGTCTCTTCAGTAAACTATTAAAAGGCATGACAGCAGAAACCTCTTGTTAGCTGCGCTCTCAAACATAGAGACACACCTCCAAACTATGCAATTGAGAGATGGCTGTAAATAACTTAACAATAATGTGTAACAAAGAGTTATTTACACACTCATAACATAAGCAATTGAAAATTCAATAGAGATCTATCAAAATTTTATAATGTTTATATTGTCTTGGAATAAAAAGCCAAAAGCCAAAATACACAATCACAACCATAATACTATCCATATTTTTCTCTTTTAGCCTTTGAAAAATATCTATAATAACATTTGAAACCTGTAACCTATAAAACCAAGGCTAGTGAAACCAGTTTCAAAACTCAACTAATGATTGAACATGCTGTAATAGTTTGGAAATTTTTAGTCCATGGTCAACCACACTGCACATAAATATTAACAAAGACAAACATGCATATAAAACCATAGAGATCTCGACTGTGAAAAGAACCTGGCATGTTCGAGACAAAACCTCCTCTTGTCTCAATGCTACCCCGCTCAGTGTTGGGTTCATGATCAGTAGTCATCTGTATTGCCTGCCCTTTCTTTGAAAGAACAGCTCGTGAATCTCCAACATTAGCAATCCACAATTTCTGGCTATTTATCAGAATAGCAGTAACTGCTGTAGATCCCCCTCGTCCCAGGTCAGGACTGTGTGAGAGAATTGCTTGATCAGTTTTCTCATAGGCTTTAGATATGGATCTGCGGGTATCAGTCCAGAACTCATTCTGAAAATGATAAAAATAAATTTGTTCATGCTTTTTCAAATTTATCCATATTATACAAGGGCATTAAGTAATTAACCCATTTCGATACAAAAAGAATCATGCCAGTACTTCTAGTCTTCTAATGCAATTTTACATAAATTTTCTTTTCAAAACTAGTAAATACTAGCAATATAGAGTGAAGCAAGTCAAAATGAAAAACTAATTTTTCCAATATTTCAATTTTTCAATTCAATAATCTCAATGAATATAACCTACTGAAAAATTCATATCCAATGATACTAAAGTAGAAACAAAACATTTTTTTTCCCATTTGGTGCATAAATGCCCGTCAAGGTAGTGGATAAAAAAACGACACATCCTTTTAGTCAACAACTCACATCCTTTAAGATATTTGAAAATAGATGCCTTTGCAGATAGGCGGGTACACTATCTCCCAAATGTCCATCATATATGGCAAAAAGTCCAAGTTCATGTCCTTGGATCTGCACAAATTTTGCAACATGAAAATCTTCCATGGGATGATTTGCTTTCCCTTTAACCAGACTAAAGCCATACTTGGCTAAACCTTGATGGCTCCTACCCTTGCCTGAGCTAAATGAAGAGGGTCCTCCAACCAGCTACAAGAAAAGACTAAATATTACATTAATCTTGCATGCAGCAGCGTCCGAATATAAAAGAAAGGGCGATCAAATAAATAAAATACCCAACTGTCAAAAGGGATAGCAGCAAAGGCCAAATATATAAAATGGAAACAAGAAATTGTCGAATTTTCCTGCAAATAACAGTAAACAAATTTGGAACAAACTTTCTGGAACTACTACCTTAGCTACCTTCCACAGTATCTATGATCTGGAAAGATAAGTCAACACAATGACCTCAAATCCACCCAACATTAACTGTCCTTGGAGAAGGCATCCAACATTAACGGGCCTTGGAGAAGGCACCCAACGTTAACGGGCCTTTGAGATGGCACCCAACATAAGTAAGGTGTCAGGTTTGACATGAACAGAAAGGAGGAAATAAAAAAATAAAGTAGAAGCAAGCTAAACTCAAAAATCTCTTAAGATCCACCAACCCAATTATAGTTGGAGGGGAAAAAAAAGAAAAAAAGAAAAATAAAAGTGTTCGATCTCAATTTATAGGAAAGTACCTTTAATACTTGCCTGTTAAATATGAACGCAATTTCAATTTTAATTGTATTTGTGAGTAACTCCCAATAACAACCCCCAGTCATCCCCCAATATGAAATTTTCAGCATTCATCTGAAAGTTTCTTTCACTTCTTTTCCAAGTATTTCAAAAGTTTCAAGAACAGTAAGACAATATTTGAATCTAAGATAAAATTAAGATTTATTTTATACTTCCAAGTTAAGTTTCACACACAGAGGCAGTTGGTGGGTCTTGATCCCACAACCTTAAAAACCCACTTTAGTGAGCTAGAATACCAACTGGGTTACAAGCACGGTGGTAAGATAAAAATAAGATACACATCTTTATATGAGGAATATGTGTGGTGATTCATAAGAACCTAAAAGAGTTTCAAAATGTAATGTCAGTGTCCCTATTACGGATATGAACAGTTTACACAACATTATTAAGTTACAATTCATAACTGAAACACTTAAACCTTTCTTTCAACTAGGAAGTTATGTCGTTCAACAAATTTGGTTTCCCTCTTAAGGAACAACATAAGGACCCAGTGAATATTACACCATCTGAACAAACAAGGAAATGAAAGTGAGAGCTAATTTTGGTTATTGTCAAACACCTTGACTACAGTTGTTAAAGGCTTCACATTTGTTCAGGGAATTTTCTGGTTCAAATCTTTCTCCTCGTAAAATATTTTAGAAAAAGGAAATTAAAGTGAGCAACAAACTACGTTACATCACACCATTTTTCATGAAGTATTATGTCCAACAAAGACAAGATGCACTCGACTCCAAATTGATAGAAATGTACAAAACAAATGAAGAAAATATGTACCCAAAAATTTAGGATACCATTCCTATTTGAGACAAAAAAAGTAGTAGGATACCCAATGTCCTAAAAGTGTACATATGACATAGGGATAAAGGGCATAGAACTTCACGCCACTTCCAAAGCATATGCTAATCCAAATCGTTTAGCTTTTACAAAATTCAAACAAACACAATAGCCAAATCTCTTAAAGACAACCAATCCAATAAAAGATTTATAAATAAAAGTTCCCAAAAAACAGAGACAAAGTTAAAAAGGAAATCCTGATATAAACTCACCTTAGAATAGAAAGAATTGAAGCAACATAAATTATCCATTTATTCAATCCCAATTCAACTCCCTCCTTTATCATCCAACATCGACCACTATCTGCAGAAGCCAAGAGGAAAAAGAAAACAACCTTAAAGTCCCACAAAATCCCCAATCCAATTATGAAAAATAAAATACTTTGTGGGTAATTCACCAACTACATAATCGAAACAAAAAATTATGAAAATTCAAAAACGACAAACCCATCATCATCAAAGCAGGAAACATAAAATTTTACGAAGAACAAGTAAACGGGTATCTCGTAATGATCCTTACCGATCCAACAATCCACTAATTTTCTAAGAAACTACGAGCCAAAGAGAGCTGCAAAGACTTCAACTGTTGGATTTTGACTCCTTCTCGTAAACTTTTATAAAAGGGGAACATACAGATAGAATGATACACCACCCCTCACTGAGACAGAAATTTAATTCAATTCATTAAATAAATAAAATACATAGAGATACAGATAGAGATAGAGTAGAAAAATAAAAAAAAATCGTTGAAGAGTGTAACCGTTCAATGACTTGTTGAGAGAGGCAGAGAGTTGTTGCTAAAAGGCACAGCTGGCCCTTGTTGACTTTTATAAGTTTTCTCTCGAGGAAAATTCTCACAGATACAAGAGTTCGTACGCTAATATATACACGCTTTACATATAACATGTATTATATATATATATATATATACAAACAAAGTATATAATTTATAAAATATATAAATTAAATACTTATATTCTATATAAAAAATAATATGTAATTTTACGTCTTTTTTAGTAGTGTGTTTTCTTTATTTTTTTTTAGTTATATTAGTTTTTTTTTTTGCAACCTATAATTATTTTTAAGATAAATGACTTATTGTATTAAGATTTATGTTAATTAATCTCTTATATAATAAAATATATTATTTAATCTCTTATATTTTATAAAAGATAATAAAAAATGATAAATATTATTATTATTTATTTAATATTTTAATAATTTTATACTAAAAATTTATTTAATTATTTAATATTTTAATAATATTTATAATAAAATACAACAAAAAATTATTTTTATCATTTTCTTATTTACAAATAAAATAAAATATTAAGAAAATAATATATTTTATTCAATTATATTATTAAAAAAAATTAATTATTCCGATGATTTTTGCAAAATTAAATACCAAATGCCATATTTTTTAAATAATTAAATGACTCATTTAATTTAATGTAAGGAATATATGTAATATTTTTTTATTTTTTATCTATTAAAATTTTATTTAATAATAAAAATAATGAAATATAATAAATAAATTATACACTAAATTGGATTCGAAGACACATTCAATAAATATATGGGCATCATCCTTACTAATATATGATGGACATAAATTCTTTATTTTAAAGATTGTTGCTTATAATAAGTTAAAAGTAAAATAAAAAAGTGAAGTTTATCATTATACTAATAATGAATCACATACTAGATCGAATTAATTAAATTCTTGGTTGGTTTTTCATTTTATACATACTGTAACACTTTATAATAAAATATACAATAATCTTTTTTAATTAGTAATCAATTATAGCAATACCCATTAATTTACACTAAAAAAATCACTAATAATAAATATATACTTTATTAATTCATAAATTTTAATATAAATATAAAAATTTATTGTTTATTAACAAAAAATGGTAAAAATTTATCCAATTATTTTGACAAAAATAACTAATGGTAATTTTTTATTCCCTATCATCTTTTTTGTTCTTATTTATTATGTTGTTTTTAATGTCTTGAATTTTATACCGAAATATATTAGATGTATTAATACGATTTATTATATATTTTAAGTTATATATTAATTATTTAATAGATGTAAAATTAAAAATATAAAATAATAAAATAGTTATGCAATAACTTATTAAATAATTAGATTATGCTATCTATATAAATTGATTTATGCACAACTTATGATAAAAAGTATTTATAAATTTTCTTTTATAAAAAAATATGATGTATATTGTTGGGTCAATTTTTATCATGTTAAAATTTAAAAAAATTAAATGTATTATTTTTTTAAGTAATGACTCGTTGAAGAAGTTATTTTGTAATTTGGTAATGATAATATTATATACAGTGATATCAAAAATATTTAATTATTTAACAATGTTAAATTTATTTTGAAGTGATTTTGGTAAAAAAAATAAAATTCATAGTATGTTATTATCCTTTCATGATGTATGGAGGCATATATCTAACATGAAAAAACTTATCACGAACATTTAATATTGTAATAAGATTTATCACAATATGATAATATCTTATCATAATAACGATAAGTCTTATATTTTAGAGTGATTTTGTTAAAAAAAATTAGAATATATGATGTGGGAAGACATTGATTAATATAGGAAGACTTATCACTCATATCCAATATTATGGTAAGGTTTATCACGATAATTCATTTTTTTTATCAAATCACCTATGAAGTAAAGACTATTATCAATTGTCTTACTAATTTGATGAGTTATTAATCTTCTATTAATTTTTTTCACATTAATTTTGTTTATTAAAAAATCAATGCACGTGTGTTATTTAAATATATGTACTTATTTAAGTTTCAATAAATCTATCAAAATAACATCAAATTATTATATTTAATTTGTTTATATTATCAAATTATTTTTCGTTTGGTTTATATTATCTAATTATTATATTTGTTCTATCTTTAACATCTTGTTAGTCTCTAATGATGTCATATGACAAATATACCACTTAATTATTTAAATTGTTCTAAATATGTCACTTAATTATTTAATTTATTTTAAATCTAACATTAACGTGTGATGTCGTTAGATGAAAATTAATCGGATAATATAAATGAAACATATGTAATAGTTGGGTAGTATAAATAAATATAAATTTGTTCAATGGTATACAAATGTAATAATTTAATTATATTTTTGTAAGTTTACTCTTTAAGTTTTAGTATATAAGCAATCAAAACTATTTGTGTGTGTATTTTATCCATTTTTTTAATATATAAATCAATAATTTACTAATTTTAAGATAGTCTATTTGATATCTAAGTAGTTGCTATATTCACGAAATCGTATCAAAACTATTTATGTTTATGTTTTTAAATAGCTCAATTAAACTCTATACTAACCCAAAATATGAATGAGTATTTTAGTCGTGGGTTCGTGTATTCACGATTATTTGCACTATTAGTTTAGTTTTTACCTTGGAGACTTTAGATTGAATGGTTTCGAATATTATCTGAATATAAATTAATAGTTACGAAACGAGTATAAATGTATTAACATTTAGTAATGTCCGTAATCTATATATATTATATATATTATATTTTTTTAATTAATTTATATATTTGTCAAATTAACAAAAAAATTAATTTTTAGATTTCAAACATTTGTTCTCTTTTGTGCTCTTTTGTGAAGAATAAATTCAAATTCCAATTTGTCTATACAATTTTCACATAAATATTTTATTTATATTTATTATTTCTCTCTTAAAAATAATAAAAGTAAAAAATTAATAGATTTATTTATTAATGGTATTCTCACTTTCATAATACATTAAGACACGAAAAAACCCTATTAGAGAGATTCGATCCAAGTCACTAAACTCCCCTACCCAACGTCAAGTGAGATCTCTAGTATCCATCTACTTGACAAATATTGCATTTCTCTGTTAATTATGACAAATATATTTCATATCATTTTCTGCTCTTTTTTCTTGTACAAGAGTCTCATTATGTATACTAAGGAAACGAATATAAAACCCTAACAGCTGCTGCACATCCATATTTTCTACTCCACTAACATTGTTGTCTACCACTTTCCAACACACACCAACACTTTCCCTCAAGTTGGTGCATATATGTCTCTTATGCTCAACTTGTCAAGTGAGTTGTAGAAGTTCTTTGAAGACACATATTTTATGAGTATATCAGCCAATTAATCTTCTGATTTAACGAATGGAAGTTGAATAATCTTTTCTTCAAGATTTTGTTTGATGAAGTTTCGATCCACTTTAACATGCTTCGTGCGATCATGTTGAACTAGATTATGGGAGATAACAATGGCTGCTTTGTTATCATAAAATAAGTTCATTTCAAAGTTAGAAGTTTTTTCAACCAAAGGAGCTCACATATTCCCTTGATCATTCATCGAAATTCATCTTCAATGCTAGATAAGGCAACTACCTTTTGCTTCTTGCTCCTCCATGTAACAAGATTACCCCCCCACAAAAGTAAAGTATCGAACAGTAGATTTCTTATCCTTGATATTCCCTACCCAGTCTGAATTTGTATATCCAATGACTTCCAATTGACCATTCCTTAAAAAAATAAGTCTTTTCTTAGGGGAGGATTTTAAATAACGAAGTATTCGTAAGATAGCATCCATATGGTCTTCACTTGGGCAATGCATGAACTGACTCACGACACTCATAGCATAAGCAATAGCAGGTCGAGTATGAGATAAATATATGAGTTTACCCACTAATCGTTTATATCTTTGTTTATCTAATGGTACTTGGTCCACATATTCTCCAAGTTTATGATTTTGAACCATTAGAATATCGACAGGTTTACAATTTAGTAGTCTTGCCTCTACGAGTAGGTCTAGAGTACATTTCCTTTGGAAAAGACATATGCCTTGTTTTGATCTTGTTACCTCAATACCTAAGAATTATTTGAGCCCTCCCAAGTTCTTCATTTCAAACTCATTTGACAGTTGTTCTTGACGCTTAGAGATTTTTTCTTTATCATCCTCTGTAATGATCATGTCGTCTACATAGACTATAAGGACTGTTATTTTCCCCAATCGATGTTTTAGGAAAAGAGTGTGGTCAGAGTTGCTTTGTTGAAACCCATATTTCTTCATTACTGAACTCAAACTGCCAAACCATGCTCGAGGTAATTGTTTGTCCATACAATGCTTGTTGTAATCTACATAGTGTTTCTTTTCTTGATGTAACAGTATATCTTGGTGGGATATCCATGTAAATCTCTTCTTAAAGATCACCATGAAGGAAGACATTTTTCACGTCAAGTTGGTGCAATGACCAATCTAAATTTGCTGTAAGAGATAACAAAACTCTAACAGTTTTTAGTTTAGCCACATGTGAGAAGGTTTCCTGATAATCTATACCATGTTTCTGTGTATACCCTTTTGCTACTAACCTTGCCTTGTATCGATCAACTGACCCATATGCTTTATACTTAATGGAGAAAATCCACTTGCATCCTACCATCTTCCTCCCTTGAGGAAACTCGCTTAACACCCATGTGTTATTCTTCTACAATGCCTCAAATTATTCTTTTATAGCTTGAGGCCAGTTTGGATCAGATAAGACTTCTTCAACGCTGCTTGGAATTTTACATAAGGAAAGTGTTTGTGCAAACCTCCTTATCGGTTCTAATAACCCTTGAGTAGATACATAATTGGCTATTGGATACTTGGATTGTCGTTCTTCTATATCTGGAGAGTATTGATTCAGTGGTTTGCCTCAATTGTGTCTAAAAGGTAGAACATAACCAATAGATGTATCTATAACATTAGTTTGTAAAGGTATGATATGAGAGCTTACCTCAAGAGTATTCTCAGTAGGAGGATCATTGGGTACTAGAGAACGGAGAGGTGCATCAACCACTACATCTTCTGGAGATTCAATCACTAATTTAGATTCAATTCTTAGAAGTTCGGGTCTAGGTACTGGCTCATCCATATTGTTGGCATTATCCGAGTATGTCGGATTGTTACTAATGTCTAACACTTCAACATCAAGCCAATTTCGTTCTTCTCCATAAATTTCCCCCTGAAGAGGGTAATTGGATAGTGGTGATGGGAAAAAACATTCAGATTCTAGGAAAGTGACATTCATGGTAATGTAGATTCTTTTAGTAATAGGATCATAGCATCGGTATCCCTTTTTTTGTACGCCATACCCCAAGAATACACATCGAACAACACATGGATCCAACTTAGTTCATTGATTTTTATGGAGGTGGACAAAAGCAACACATCCAAAAATTCGGGGTGGAAGCATCAGAGAACACCTTTAATGGAGTATGAAATTGTATGGTTTGTGTGGGCATACAGTTCAATAGATACACAACTGTAGTAACAACATCGCTCCAGTATCTACTAGGCATATGTGCATTGATTAGTAAGGCCCATGTAGTTTCTAAAATATGCCTATTCTTCATCTCTGTAATCTCATTTTGTTGTGGGGTTTGTGAACACGAGGTTTCATGGAGAATACCATGATTTTCTAAGTATGTTCGAAATTATTGATTAACATACTTCCCCCTATTATCAGACCTAATGATCTTAATTTTTCCAGAAAATTGTGTCTGAATCATGGTGTGAAATGAGAGAAACGTAGAAAATACTTCATCTTTTTGTTTGAGAAGGTAAAGCCATGTCATACATGTACAATAATAAAAAAAATACAAACCAACGATGACCCGATGACGTAGTAACCGGGGAAGGTTCCCAAACATCAGGATGTACTAAAGCAAAAGGAATCATACTTTTATGCATGCTCATAGGATAAGACATCCTATGATTTTTTGCTAAGATACAAGTATCACATTTGAAATCTGAGTGTGTGACATTTGAAAATAAACTAGGTAGTAGGTGTTTTAAATACCCAAATGATGGATGCCCAAATCGACGATGACATAACCAAATTTGTTGCTCCTTGTTACTAACCGTGTGTTGCATGTGGTTGGCTCTTCTTGAACTGAGGTCATCCACGTAATATAAGACTTCTCTCTTAGTGCCATGCCCAATGATCTCCTTGGTGAGAATATCCTGAAGAAGATAAAATGTAGAATACATCAATACTACACAGTTAAGATCTGAAGTAACTTGACTTACATACATTAGTCTGTTTGAAAGAGAGGGTACAAGTAATGTATTAGATAATGATAATGAAGGAGATAAATTCACTATTCCAGCCCCTGTAATTGGATAAGTGACCTCATTGGCATTGGCAACACGACTCCATCTCGGTTGGGTTGTATTGGAGAGATCTTTTGGGTCAAATGTCATATGGTCTGTAGCTTCAGAGTTGAGAATCCAATTCTCATTATCATTTTGAGTACAAATGTGAAATGATTTACTTGAAGTACTTGGATCCTGGGAAGATTCGACCTAAGAAATAAGGGATAATGATGCATTATTGATAGCCATAATAGCTTTCCCAGTGGTTTCCTGTTTCTTCCGTGCTTGAAAATCATTCCACCACTCTGGATACCCATGTAGTTTGAAACAATTTTCATGGGTATGTTTGGAGTTGCAGCAATGGGTACATTTTAGGTCAACAGAAGCTATATTTCTCATGGATTTCTTGCTACCCAAAGAAAGAGTTTTTGGTTTTGGTAACATTGGAGTATGGTGTCCCTTCATCCCTTTGAAAGCCATAACTGCTCCAAGAGTCACATCTGTACCCATGATCATCATGGTCTGCCTGACCTATTCCCTACGGACGAATCCATAGGCCTGTTCCACCGTAGGGAATGGTTTGATTTGAAGCACATCACTTCGAATCTTATCTAGTATGTCATCAAGTCCATTGAGGAAGGTATAAACTCGATCTTCCTGTACGATGAAGTTGTATTTTTGTATGTCAATTGCACACTCCATTGGGTTAGGACGATGGAAGTCAATTTCTCGCCACAACTCTTGAAGGCCATTGTAGTATTTTTCAATGGATCCACCCGCCTGCTTCATACGAGTAACTCGATGACGAAGATCATACACTTGAGACGTGTATGTCCCATCAAAATAGGTTGTAGTAGCAGAATCCCACACCTATTTTGTAGTTGGGAATCAGATAAAATTTGCAATCAAGGAAGGGTCCATCGAATTGATCAACCATCCCTTGATAATGGCATTTTCAGTGCGCTATCTTCTGAATGAGGGGTCAGTTTCAGCAAGTTGAGGAAAATCCCCATTAATATATCCCAGTTTGTCTTTGCCAGAGATATACATCTCCACCACCTGGGACCATAAGGCATAGTTGGATCCTCCCAACTTGATACTAATGGAAGTAACCGATGCTTCAGTTAGTGAAGGTTGTAAGACGGTCTCAGCTCTAATTAAAACCTCAGTCATTTTTTTAGTCAAATCGTTCAATATAAAATTGGTGGTTTAATCCCCAAATTCTACCATAAAATCTATTAATTATGTAAACGGGAACAGAAACACTGTAACCCTAATTTGTTTTGGCTATTCGTATAACTTCCATTTTACGTTGTGAGGCTGTGGAGCGGCGCTTTCTTCTTCGCTGCGTTCCATGCTTCTTCGAGACAGAAGAGTGGTACGGCTGCCCATGACGATGGCTAGAAGGGTGCGACTCCAATCAACCAACCACAATAACAATTTGTGAGAGTCCATACACCAACCAAATGACCACAGATAAAAAATTTGTGAGTTCACACGCAGTTACAAAAAACACTTGTGACCTCAGTGTCATTTATTGTTGCGAGCTCTAGCTTGAAAGTCCGAGTTGCATTCTTTGGAAAAACAAGGATTTCTGGTGGATTATGAGGCCGATCCACAATGGCAACGAGAATGGTACAACTCCAATGAACGAGCTGCGCTGGACCAAAGAAGTACACCAGGTCACCCAGTTCAAAGAGGAACATAAATTAGCATAACACACCAGATTGGCCAAACCAGATCGACCAAAACAACACACCAGATCAACTCAGTGTCGAGGAGAACAGAAATAAGCGTAACAGGTAGCTTATTCTTTTGTTAGGACAACAATAAATCTGCTCTAATACCATGACAAATATTGCATTTCTCTGTTAATTATGACAAATATATTTCATATCTTTTTTTGTTCTTTTTTTCCTGTATAAGAGTCTTATTATGTATACTAAGGAAACGAATATAAAACCCTAACCCTAACCCTAACAGCTACTGCACATCCATACTTTCTGCTTCACTAAATATTGTTGTCTGTCATTTCTCTACTCCACTAACATTGTTGTCTTCCACTTTCACAACACATGCCAACACTACCAACTGTCGGCTCACCGCTCGTCACTACTTTGCCAATAAGTTCTTCTATCTTCGTCTTCTTTGTAAGTTTTTTTCCCATTTATTTTCTCTAATTCATAGAATGTGATGAATATTAATTTTATTACTAAGATTTTAGCATACATATAAGTTTTCTCTTTTCTTTTTTTGGAACCTATGAAAAACGACTTACCGAGGATAAGAAGATAGACGTAGTATTCTCTTCTTGGTTTGACTTATCTAGAGAAAAATGACTATTAATTTTCATTCATACACAATGCTTATAGGAAATAGATATAATATTAGCTAATTTTTAATACATATATACATAATTTTATAGAGAAGAAGAAGAAGATAGATGTATTATTACATACATCAATGTCCAATAAGAGAGAACTTAGATGTTGATAGTGATATATCAAATGAGGCTTTAATAATGGGTTTATGTAGTGTGACCCTAGTTCTCATCTTTGTATTGTTATTCAAATTTTAGTGTGCAAATTGTTTAATTTGTTTTAGATATTATTCAATGATTAATGAAGCCAACTGTAGGAATTTTTAATGATTTTAGACAAAAGTTATAGTTTGGATATTTTTTTCTTACCCTCTCGTTCCGTTGTACACGGTATGTGGACCCTTTAGGTAAGGAATCATAATATGTGATACAATGTAATTCATATTTCTTTCAAAATTATTGCAAGTGTTAAGATGTTGGACAGTTTCCTCCAAATGCCCCTTCTCAATAAGTTCTTTCATAGAAATCAAACTATTCATGGAGTTTGTTCTAAAAAGCTCATACAATGTAATTATTTCCGCAACTTCTGCATCAGTGGGATTTTCATATACAAAAGACTCTCCCGTTAGAGAAAAAGGCAGGAAAATAAAAGTATGATTGTTCAATGACTATTTCTTCATATCTTTTTTCCTATATATGTAGAGCATGGGAAATTAAACAAACTTATAATTCGTAATTGAGTATCCAAACTGTGACATAGGATTTTTCAAGCTCTGCAAGTTATGAGAAACTTGATAAAATGGTGTTTCTCTGATAATTCATGTATATTTCCTTATTCTTTCTGTTCTGTTTTTCTATACAAGTGTTTTAACTATATGTATACAATGAAAACGAAAATTAAACAATAACCATAATTCCTGCACATCCATGTTTTATGGCTCCACTAATAATTGTCTGCTCCATGTTTTGCTCCACTGAGCATTGATGTATGTCACTGTTGTAGCATGCACCACAACACACACCAATACTCCTCCTCAAGTTGGTGCATATATGTCTCTTATGCCCAACTTGTCAAGTGAGTTGTAAAATTTCCTTGCAGACACAGATTTTGTGAGTATATCAGCCAATTGATCTTCTGATTTAACAAATGGAAGCTTAATAATCTTTTCTTCAAGATTCTGTTTGATGAAGTTCCGATCCACTTCAACGTGCTTTGTGCGATCATGTTGAACTGGATTGTGAGAGATGACAATGGCTGCTTTGTTATCACAAAATAAGTTCATTTCAGAGTTAGGAGCAACACCAATCTCCGTTAGAAGTTTTTTCAACCAAAGAAGCTCACATATTCCTTTGACCATTCCTCGAAATTCAGCTTCAGCACTAGATAAGGCAACTACCTTTTGCTTCTTGCTCCTCCATGTAACAAGATTGCCCCCACAAATGTAAAGTACCCAGCAGTAGATTTCCTATCCTTCATATTCCCTGCCCAATCTGAATCTGTATATCCAAGGACTCCCAATTGACCATTCTTTGAAAACATAAGTCCTTTCCCAGGGGAGGATTTTAAATAACGAAGTATTCGCATGACCGCATCCATATGGTCTTCACTTGGGCAGTGCATGAATTGACTCACGACACTCACAGCATAAGCAATATCAGGTCGAGTATGAGATAAATATATGAGTTTACCTACTAACCGTTGATATCTCTGTTTATCTGCTGGTACTTGGTCCACATATTCTCCGAGTTTATGATTTTGAACCATTGGAATATCGACCAGTTTACAATCTAGTAGTCCTGCCTCTGCTAGTAGGTCCAGAGTATATTTCCTTTGGGAAAGACATATGCCTTGTTTTGATCTTGTTACCTCAATACCTAAGAAGTATTTGAGCCCTCCCAAATTCTTCATTTCAAACTCATTTGACAGTTGTTCTTGAAGCTTAGAGATTTCTTCTTTATCATCCCTTGTAATGATCATGTCGTCTACATAGACTATAAGGGCTGTTATCTTCCCTAATCGATGTTTTAGGAAAAGAGTATGATCAGAGTTGCTTTGTTGGAACCCATATTTCTTCATTGTTGAACTCAACCTACCAAACCATGCTCGAGGTGATTGTTTTAGTCCATACAATGCTCGAGGTAAATCTCTTCTTCAAGATCACCATGAAGGAAGGCATTTTTTACGTCAAGTTGGTGCAATGGCCAATCTAAATTTTCCGCAAGAGATAACAAGACTCTAACGGTTTTTAGTTTAGTGACATGTGAGAAGGTTTCTTGATAATCTATCCCGTGTTTCTATGTATATCCTTTCGCTACAAGCCTCGCCTTGTATCGATCAACTAACCCATCTGCTTTATACTTAATGGAGAAAATCCACTTGCATCCTACCATCTTCCTCCCTTGAGGTAACTTGCTTAACACCCATGTGTTATTCTTCTGCAATGCCTCAAATTCCTCTTTTATAGCTTGAGCCCATTTTGGATCAGATAAGGCTTCTTCAATGCTACTTGGAATTTGACACGAGGAGAGTGTTTGTGCAAATGTCCTTATAGGTTCTGATAATCTTTGAGTAGATACATAATTTGCTATTGGATACTTGGATTTTCGTTCTTCTCTTTCTGGAGAGTATCGATTTGGGGGTTTGCCTCGATTGTGTCTGAAAGGTAAAACATAGCCAACAGATGTATCTATAGCATTAGTTTGTAAAGGTGTGATAGGATAACTTACCTCAGGAGTATTCTCAGCAGGAGGATCACTGGGTACTAGAGAGTGGAGGGGTACATCAACCACTTCATCTTCTGGAGATTCAATTACTACTTCAGCTTCAGTTCTTGGAAGTTGAAGCTCGGGTCTAGATATTGGCTCCTCCATATTATTGGCACAATCCGAGTATGTTGGACTAGTGTCTAATATGTCAATATCAAGCCAATTTCGTTCTTCACCATAACTCTCCTCTTGAAGAGTGTAATTGGATACCGGTGATGGGAAAAACCATTCGGATTCGAGGAAAGTGACATCCATGGTAATATAGGTTCTTTTAGCAATTGGATCATAGCATCGGTAACCCTTTTTTTGTACGCCATACCCCAATAATACACATCGGACAGCACATGGATCCAACTTAGTTCGTTGATTTTTATGGAGGTGGACAAAAGCAACACATCCAAAAATTCGGGGCGGTAGCATCAAAATAGTAGGCAAGGGAAGATGATCAGATAGCACCTTTAATGAAGTCTGAAATTGTAAGGTTTTTGTGGGCATACGATTCAGTAGATACACAGCTGTAGTAACCGCATCACTCCAATATTTATTAGGCATATATGCACCGATTAGTAAGGCCCGAGCCGTTTCCAAAATATGCCGATTCTTCCTCTCCGCAGCCCCATTCTGTTGCGGGGTTTGTGAACACGAGGTTTCATGGAGAATACCATGGGTGTTCAAGTATGTCCGAAATTGTTGATTAACATACTCCCCTCCATTATCAGACCTAAGTATCTTAATTTTTTCAGAAAATTGTGTCTGAACCATGGTGTGAAACAGGTGAAATGTAGAAAATACTTCATCTTTATGTTTGAGAAGGTAAAGCCATGTCATTCGTGTACAATCATCAACAAAAATAACAAACCAACGATGACCCGATGACGTAATGACCGGGGAAGGTCCCCAAACATCAGAATGTACCAAAGCAAAATGAGTCAAACTTTTATTCATGCTCATAGGGTACGACGCCCTATGACTTTTTGCTAGGATACAAGTATCACATTTGAAATCTGAATGTGTGATATTTGAAAATAAACTAGGGAGTAAGTGCTTTAAATACCCGAATGATGGATGCCCAAATCTACGATGACATAGCCAAATCTGTCGTTCCTTGTTACCAACAGTGTTTTGCATGTGATTGGATTTCCCTGAACTGAGGTCATCCACATAATATAGTCCTCCTCTCCTAGTACCATGCCCAATGATCTCCTTGGTGAGAATATCCTGTAGAAGGCAAAAAGTAGAATACATCAATACTACACAGTTAAGATCTGAAGTGACCTGACTTACAGACATTAGTCGGTTTGATAGAGATGGTACAAGTAAAGTATTAGATAATGATAATGAAGGAGATAAGGTCACTGTTCCAGCTCCTGTAACTGGATAAGTGACTCCATTGGCATTGGCAACACGACTCCGTCTTGGCTGGGTTGTATTGGAGAGATCTTTTGGGTCGAATGTCATGTGATCTGTAGCTCCAGAGTCCAAAATCCAATCCTCATTATCATTACGAGTATAGATGTGAAATGCTTTACTTGAAATACCTGGATCCTGGGATGATTCGGCCTGATGAGTAAGGGATAGTGAGGCATTATTGGTAGCCACAGCGGCTCGCCCAGGGGTGTCCCGTTTCTTCCTTGCTTGAAGATCATTCCACCATTCTGGATACCCGTGGAGTTTGAAGCAGTTTTCACGGGTGTGTTTAGAGTTTCCGCAATGGCCACATTTCATGTCAAGAGATGGTGGATTTCCCGTGAATTTCTTGCTACCCAAGGAGGGTCCTGTTTTTGGTGGCATGAGATTATGGTGTCCTTTGACCCCTTTAAAAGCCATAACTGCTCCGGGTGTCGTATCTATACCCGTGATCATCACGGTCTGCCATACTTCTTCCCTACGAATGAATCCATAGGCTTGTTCTACCGTAGGGAATGGTTTGATTTGAAGCACATCACTTCGAGTTTTGTCGACTCTGTCATCAAGTCCATCAAGAAAGGTATACACTCGATCTTCTTGTACGATGGAGTTGTATCTTTGTATGTCATTCACACACTCCATTGGATTAGGACGACGGAAATCAATTTCTCGCCACAACCCTTGAAGATCATTGTAGTATTTTTCAATAGATCCACCCGCCTACTTCATACGAGTAACTCGATAGCGAAGATCATATACTTGAGACGTATCGGTCCCATCATAGAATGTGGTAGCAGTAGAGTCCAAAAATTGTTTCGCAGTTGGGAATCGAATAAAATTTGCAATCAAGGAGGGGTCCATTGAATTGATCAACCATCCTTTCACAATGGCATTTTCAGTGCGTCATCTCCTGAATGAGGGGTCGGTTTCAGCAGGTTGGGGAAATTCCCCATTAATATATCCCAGTTTGTCTTTGCCAGAGATATACATCTCCACCACCTGGGACCACAAGGCATAGTTGGATCCTCCCAACTTGATACTAATGGGGGCAGTCGACGCTTCAGTTAGCGGAGGTTCTGAGACGGTCTGAGCTCTAGTTAGAACTTCCGTCATTTTCGTCGTCAAATCTTCCAATATGAAATTGGTGGTTAAATCTCTAGATTCCGCCATGAATTCTAATTTTTTTTCCTTCCGTTTTTCCTTTTTTTTTACACTTCGTTCGTACACTATATAAAGAAAAATACGTAACCCTAAATTTTTTTTTTACAAATTAGCGCAGCTTCTTCTGCGCGTTTCTAACCCTAAACCAGTTCCAAGTTCGCGCAGCTTCTTCTCAGCCAAGATTCGCGCAACTTCTTCTCAGCCAGATTCACGCAGCTTCTTCTGCGTTCCTCAGCCAACTTCTTCTTCGTTCCTCAGCGCAACTTCTTCTTTTGCGTGGTTTCACAACAACTCTTCCTTCATGCAACCTCTGTGCTTCTTCTCAGCTAGATTCACGCAGCTTCTTCTACGTTCCTCAACCAACTTCTTCTGCGTTCCTCAGCTTTTGTGCAGTTCCATCTCGTTCCAAGCTTGTCCGAGCTTAGAAGAACATTATGGTTACCCACAACTGCAGATAGACCTACCAGCTACACGTACATAGACAAACCACAAATTATATGTTGTTGTTTTTCAAGTTTCACAGAGTCAGGAAACTGGTGCAGTTTGCCCACGGCTACGTAGATAGACTGCGAACAATCTGTGACTCCAACTGCAGTTCCTTCTCGTTGTGTTCTGTTTTTTTTTCAGAAAAGAAACTGATGGTGGAAAGTGTCGAGAGATCAGAAATGGCCACTTTAGAAATCAAAATGGCCACCCCAGAAACAGATTCAGAGATCAGCAACCACAATCAGTTTTTTTTTCCAGAAAAGAAATTGATGGTGGAAAGTGTCGAGAGATCAGAAATGACCACTCTAGAAATCAAAATGGTCACCCCAGAAACAGATTCAGAGATCAGCAACCACAATCAACAAAAAACAAAAATCAGCAGCCACAATCAGCAAAACAGAAATCAGCAGCCACAATCAGCAAAAATCAAAAATCAGCAGCCACAATCAACAAAAAACAGAAATCAGTAGCCACAATCAGAATCAGATATCAGTAGGTAATTCCATTAATCAGCAATAACTTGCTCTGATACCATGATAAAATGGTGTTTCTCTGATAATTCATGTATATTTCCTTATTCTTTCTGTTCTGTTTTTCTATACAAGTGTTTTAACTATATTTATACAATGAAAACGAAAATTAAACAATAACCATAATTCCTGCACATCCATGTTTTATGGCTCTACTAATAATTATCTGCTCCATGTTTTGCTCCACTGAGCATTGGTGTATGCCACTGTTGCAGCATGCACCACAACACACACCAACAAAACTAAATAACATAAAAATAAAATGTGAGAAATAGGTCATATATACTTTGAAAGTATTATTACAATTGTTCGAAAAATGCAGAAAATATTTTTTTTTTACAACAATTCTTAGATGATACTTAACATGCTACTATTTGAGACACGATCAACTTGAATTAACTAGTAAAACAAGCAATTCTTTCTATTACTAGTAGGAAAGCTTTGACTTATATATAATTTTTTTTTATCAAAATTTGACTTTTATTTATTTGCTTATTTTCAACTTTTCAGCGATGTTGAACATTTTTGACTGTGTTGGTAATCGGCTATTAATACAAGTGAAATCGATTGGGTCATATTTTAAGTAAAATTCACTCAGAAACCCTTAGTGTACTCTTGATGGCCTTTTAAGACAAATGTCCATTACTATCTTGAAATTTTCTTTATATATCTCAGCCTGAGAAAGTTCTTGATTTTGATTTTTTTTTAATGCTGTGACTTTGTGTTTCCAATGAGATGGCCGGTTGACATGATTTGTATTGAAGATGATGTTGTAGAGTCATTGTCGAAACCACTTTATTCACTAAATTTGTTGGATAAGTCAGAAATATCATCTTCATCTTACAGGTTGGTTGTTAATTAATTACTAGATTTATGTAAAATAATCTTACAAGTTGGTTGTTAATTACTAGATTTATGTAAAATAAGAAACCAATCTTCTGTTACGTAAACTGACTCTTATTATTTGGACAAATAGAGCATAAAATAGGTTTCTTATATGTTTTCTTAGTCAGATATCACTCAAAGTCCCAAATGAGCAGGCATGATATCATGAAGATGACTCTAGGAGGGTTACACAAAGACGATTAAAATAAGCCTATTAATTGATCAGTATATGATCCCATTTAACTCTAAACCATTTCAAACAATATGATGAAATTAACACTCTTACACTGTAGTGTACGTAGTTCTTTTGTTTGCAGGTTGAAGAATCAGCCACTCTTCTTGAAACTCAATCTAAGGAAATCTATATGACACCTACTTTTATTACTACTCAAACCTGCAACATTACTACTTTTGACAGCAGAAGAATTAGCAAAGAAGAAGAAGAAGAAAGTGGAAGTAGTAGTGGTAGTATAATTACCGTAATATTGTTGAATATTATTATTGTTTTGATGATATAGCATGATATCTTCAAATTACATGGACCAACTACTCTCTTCAGGTGTCTCTGTTGTGGAAAAGCTAATCACCAGAGGGAAATAAGGAATTATGCAGGAGGTTGTTTGACGGAGATCAGATGTTTTAACTTAACTATATATGTTCATCTTCTAAAGAATAAAATTGAAACCATTAAATCAAAACCTTCCTGATGCGACAGGTCCAGTTACATATATACATTACCTATTACTAAAATCCAAAACAGTCGCACTAACTTGGTCACTGTAATCGGCTCCTTTTGCAAGGAGGCACCCTTTCTTTTGAAGTTACAAAACTATTTTCCTGAGTTTTTATAGCATCCATAGGTATTCTTTACCTACCAGACTTTGTTTGTTTGGGTGACCAACATCTGTATGGAAATTTAATTTTGATATTGGTGGGGAATGCTCATTCGGGATGGGGTGAAAATTGAAATATATTACATATTTATAAAATTTTAGAATTAAATTAAACGAAATCTTAAATGATGTTTTTAGCAATAAATTAATATAATTATGAAATTTTAATTTTATGATATATGAGAAAGATTATTATAATGATTTGTAAACCAATAAAAATAATTTTTTTTAATTATAGATATTATTTGTATTCTAAATATAAATTTACTACATTTAATTACAAAAAAAATTAATTTTATAGGTATTTAAATAAATGAGATTTAATTGATTAATTAATTATTAATAAGAAATTATCAATACCCATAAAATACCTTCTTCTTTATACATACATACATACACATATATATTATTCAGAAATATCCGCCTTATAAATAAGGGTTAATTTGACAAGATTATGTACATCTTCGTTTGCTTGTCTTTTACAGAATTGTTAGCGTATACATAGAAGTTCTTAGCTATTTCAAGAACCAATTAGAATTCCTTTAGGAACCATGCATTTATCACCTTCATTTATGTAATTAATAACCAATAGTGAATCACTTTTCACAAGCAAATTACGAACTCCAGCCGATTGAATGTAATTAAGAATTATGTGCAATTCAGTAATTAAAGCTGGGATAAATTTTTCAATTCACTTTTATTGTAGAAATAAGTACTTTTCTTACATTGTTCATGATAATTGCTCAAATCCTTATCTTAATTTGTACTAACAACATTAAGTTGAAGGATAGGTAAAAATTTGATTTATTGAGTATCCTTTTCTGTATCATTTATTATCTTATATTTCTTAATAAAAAGATATAACATACACAAAGTATAGTTTTTAGAATTTGGGATGGATAGTAATGTAAAATATTATTATTTTCATTTCTTATATGATGTTTCACGTTTGGAGATTGTTATAAAGTTTTTTAATTTAAGGAGCAAAATATAGAGCAAAACAATGAGTAAAATATAGAGCAAAACATGGAGCTTAATTCAAGGAGTAATTCAAATAACCATTAATTTAAGGAATAATTCAAGGAGTAAATTTTTTTATAAATAGACGTGTAATTGTAATGAATTAATCATCCAAAGTGTTCATTCCGATTGAGAGAAAAACTTAGAGAGAAAAGTTTTGTGAGAGAAAATTGAGAGTAATTTTCTTGGGTGCAATTGAGTTGTGGGTTGTGAGTTGTGAGTGTTGTAAACACCTTGTGTAATTTCTCCTCTTTGAATAAAAAGATCTGCAGTAGGCCCGGAGACGTAAGCAAGATTGATCGAACTCTGTTATCAAATTTTTGTGTTATTTTTATTCTTACTTTCTCATAAATCTGATTTATCGAAAATTTGCGTAATTTCCCAACAATTAGTATCAGAGCTATTGGTGGTGATTTCTGTCAATTTTCTGCAAATGTTACTATTTACGTGAATAGTGACATTTTGTCGACAATATTTGTTCGTTGACAGAGGTGTTCTAATACACGGTGGTTTACAGAAATAGTCAGAAACGATCCGGAGGAAGTCAATTTTGAGTGGGAGCAATGGCCGCAGATGAATGAAGGGTGAAACTCGAGAAATTTGATGGCACAGATTTCGGGTTTTAGAAAATGCAGATAGAGGATTATCTGTATCAAAGAAGTCTATATGAACCTCTCCCAGGGAAGAAGCCAGAGGCTATGAAGGAAGAACATTGGAATCTTCTAGACAGACAAGCCCTCAGAGTTATTCGATTGACGTTATCCCGTAATGTTGCTTTCAACATAGCAAAGGAAAAGACCATGACGGGTCTTATGACAGCTCTCTCCAATATGTATGAGAAGCCATTATCCTTAAACAAAGTGCACTTGATGAAGCGTTTGTTCAATTTGCGGATGAATGAAGGCGCATCGGTAGCTCAACATCTCAATTAACTCAACACAGTCACAACCCTGTTGAGTTCAGTGGAAGTTGAATTTGATGAAGAAGTATGAGCATTGATACTTTTGTCTTCTTTACCAGAAAGTTGGAATGCTACTGTCACGGCTGTGAGTAGCTCGTCAGGAAGCAATAAGTTGAAATTTGACGATGTTTATGATCTGGTTCTTAGTGAAGAGATCCGACGTAGAGAGTCAGGTGAATCGTCAACTTCTTCAGTTTTGCATACATAGTCAAGAGGAAGAAATTCAACCAAAGGGAATGAACGTGGTAGAACAGACTATCAAAGGATAGGAGGTCAAAATCCAGGAATCCTAATAATTCCCATAGCTCGAAGACTATCGAGTGTTGGAATTGTGGAAGAACCGGGCACTACAAAAATCAGTGCAAGAGTGCACCAAAGGACAAACAAGTGAAGGCAGAGGCAAATATTACTTCTACCTCAGGAGGAAACGATGCATTGATATGCTCTTTGGAGAGCAAGGAAGAATCTTGGGTGTTAGACTCTGGAGCATCATTTCATGCTACTTCACAAAAAGAATTCGTCGAGAAATATGTCCTCGGAAACCTTGAAAAGGTATATCTTGGTGATGATCAACCATGTGCTATTATTGGAAAAGGTGTAGTGAAGATTAAGTTGAACGGATCTGTTTGGAAACTGAAGGATATCAGGCATATTCCCGATCTGAGAAGGAACTTAATCTCAGTGGGGCAGTTGGCCAGTGAAGGCTACACTACGATCTTCCATGGTGATGATTGGAATATTTCAAAGGGTGTAATGACAGTTGCTCGAGGTAAGAAAAGTGGCACTCTTTACATGATAGTAGATGCACGTTGTTCAATCACAATTATGCACCAGAGACTAGGCCACATGAGTGAGAAGGGGATGAAAATTATGCACTCAAAAGGAAAAATTCCAGGTCTATAGTCTGTAGAGATGGACATGTGCGAAGATTGCATACTTGGAAAGCAAAAGAGAGTCAACTTTCAGACAAGTGTAAGAACCTCAAAGAAGGAAAGGCTAGAGCTTATTCACTCTGATGTTTAGGGACCAACGACCATCTCATCTATTGGTGGGAAACACTACTTCGTGACTTTCATCGATGATCACTCTCGGAAGGTATGAGTTTACTTTCTAAAGCATAAGTCTGAAGTATTTGAGGCTTTCAAAAGATGGAAAGCTATGGTGGAAAATGAGACGGGTTTAAAAATCAAAAAGCTCAGAACCGATAATGGTGGTGAATATGAAGATACCAGATTCAAAAAGCTCAGAACCGATAATGGTGGTGAATATAAAGATATTAGATTCAAAAATTTCTACTATAAGCACGGGATCAGAATGAAAAGAACTATGCCAGGCACACATCAACACAATGGTGTAACTGAGTGTATGAACCGAATGTTGACAGAAAAAGCCAGAAGCATTCGTATACAGTCAGGTCTACCGAAGCAGTCAACACGGCAGCTTACTTGATCAACCGAGGCCCATATGTTCCATTGGAGCATAGAGTATCAGAGGAGGTAAGGAGCGAAAAAGAGGTGAAACTATCACATCTAAAAGTTTTCGGCTGTGTAGCATTTGTGCATATCAGTGATCAAGGTAGGATTAAGCTTGATCCCAAATCCAAGAAATGCATATTCATCGGCTATGGTGAGGATGAGTTTGGCTACCGCATTTGGGATGACGAAAAGAAGAAAGTTATCTGTAGTAGAGGTGTGATTTTCAACGAAAGAGTGATGTATAAGGACATGCATAAAATAGACGCCAATGACTCAGAGTAGAATGAGTCAGTAGTTGCAGATGCAAATGATATCCCAGATAGTTCCGCAACAGAACCAATTGTAATAAGTCCTCAGCCAGAGGAGCTTGTTGGACAGAGCAGTACACAACATTCCGACACACCACACCCTTTTACTCTAGCTCCTGTATTGAAAAGGTCTTCTCGACCTCATGTGCCTAACAGGAGATACGTGAACTATATGTTGCTAACTGATGGAGTGGAGCCTGAATGCTATGATGAAGCTTGTCAGACTCGAGATTCCAACAAGTGGGGGCTTGTTATGAAAGAAGAAATGAAATCTCTCATCTCCAACTAGACATGGGAACTAACTGAGTTACCTATGGGAAAGAAGGAACTTCACAACAAATGGGTGTACCGGGTGAAAGAGGAGCATGATGGTTTCAAGAGATACAAAGTCCGCCTAGTTGTCAAAGGGTTTCAACAGAAGGAAGGAGTTGACTACACTGACATTTTCGCTCCCGTTGTAAAGCTCAATACTATCAGATGAGTATTGAGTATTGTAGCCATTGAAGATCTTCATCTTGAACAGTCATGGAGATTTAGATGAGATATATATGTACCAACCAGAAGGTTTCTCAGAAAGAGGGAAGAAGAACATGGTGTGCAGACTTAAGAAGAGTTTGTATGGCCTGAAACAAGCCCTGAGACAATGGTACAGAAAGTTTGACAGCTTCATGCACAAGGAAGGTTTCCAGAAGTGCAATGTTGACCATTGTTGCTACTTCAAGAGACATAGGTCCAGTTATATCAGTTTACTACTTTATGTTGATGATATGTTAGTAGCATGTTCAAATATGGATGATATTAAAAGGTTGAAGCAGCAATTGTCAAAAAAGTTTGACATGAAAGACTTGGATCCAGCAAAGAAGTTTCTTGGAATGCAAATCACAAGAAATAAGAAGAAAGGATCCTTGTAGTTATCTCAGGCAGAGTACATCAATCGTGTTTTGCAGAGATTCAACATGGGCGATGCCAAGCCAGCTAGCACACCCTTGGCCATGTAGTGGGAGTTGTTAGCAGATTTATGTCAAATCTAGGAAAAACTCATTGGGAAGCAGTCAAGTGGATTTTGAGGTATCTGCGAGGGACCATAGAAAAGTGCTGTACTTTAGTAAATGAGAGTTAAAAGTACAAGGGTACGTAGATGCAGACTTTGGAGGTGAAGTTGATCACCGAAGAAGCACCACTGGTTATATATTTACTGTTGGAACTACAATTGTTAGTTGGATGTCACAAATACAAAAAATTATCACTCTATCCACTACAAAGGCTGAGTATGTAGCAGTAACTGAAGCTAGTTAAGAGATGATATGGCTTCAAGGTTTGTTAACTGAGCTGGGATTCAAACAAGAGAAGAATGTTCTGCATAGTGATAGTCAAAGTGCGGAGAATTCAACATTTCATTCTAGAACTAAGCATATTGGATTTCGTTATCACTTCATCAGATCTCTATTGGAAGATGATGTGTTAATACTGGAGAAGATTATAGGAAGCAAAAATCCAACAGATATGTTAACAAAAGTGGTGACTATTGACAAACTGAAGTTGTGCTCAACTTCAGTTGGTCTGCTAGAGTAACAAAGACTAGAAAAATTGGTGCATTGATCGAGGTGTGAAGACAGATTGAAATCAGTATTCAAGTGAGAGATTATTAGAGATTGTTATAAAAACTCCTTAAATTAAGGAGCAAAACATAGAGCTTAATTCAATGAGCATAATTCAAGGAGTAATTCAAAGAACCATTAATTTAAAGAGTAATTCAAGGAGTGAATTTTCCTATAAATAGATGTGTAATTGTAATGAATTAATCATCCAAAATGTTCATTTCAATTAAGAGAAAAACTTTTATTAGAAAAAATTGAGAGTAATTTTCTTGAGTGCAATTGAGTTGTGGGTTGTGAGTTGTGAGTGTTGTAAACACCTTGTGTAATTTCTACTCTTTCAGTAAAAAGATCTGCAGGAGGTCCGAAGACGTAAACAAGATTGACCGAACTTCATTATCAAATTTATGTGTTATTTTTATTTTTATTTTTTTATAAATCTAACTTATCAAAAATTTGCATAATTTTACAACAACAATGAACATTATCATTAATTCCTCGTCTTGTTATTAAGATTTAATAAGAGACGATAGAAGAGATTAAAAAAGTCTCTCATAAATTTTACAAAATGTATTTATCTTTCACTGCTGCCCTGCATTCACACAATGCATCAGTACACATCCACATCGTGGCCAATTAAAATTTTCGGTAATTCTTCTATTCTCAATATTCCATTTACATGGTAGCAGCCTAGCAGGGGCGTAGCTTCGTGGGGATTGGGCGGGACTGTATGTCGGTAAAAAAAATTACAAAAAATTAATTATATATATATATATTTTTAAAATAAATATTTTATTTGTAATAATATATTATGTTTAATTTTTTGTGTATCTATTTTGATATATCATTATATATGTATTAACAATATCAAATATTCACCTAAATAAAAATAATAAATGAATTACAAGTAAAATGGTTAAATATAAATATTTTTTTCATGTATTTGTTAAATATTAATTAATTATACACATATAATTATAATAGTATATGTTATATAAAAATATTTTTTAATTTCATACAGTATAATTTAAAAATATTTTATATATTTAACTTTAATTCATAATAATAAAATATCAATATTAAATATTATAAAAATAAAAATAAAAAAGAAGTAGTACGTCGATAAAATATAAAACTAAAGTTATTAAAAAAAATTATTTTTATATTCAAAGGTTTGATATTTTGTTTAACTTTAAAATTTTATTTTATTTAAACTTATATTATTTCATTTCAATTTTTTTAATGTTTTTCAATAATTTATCTTTCATTATTATCACTATTATAAAACTGATTTATTTTATGGATAAAGAAAACATATACAATAAACACACATATAAAAATATTTATATTTAGTAATCTTTTTTATTTTTTAATAATATATATTTTTAAACTTAAAATCCTAAATAAAATATTATTCTTTACATTTTAATACATTTACTTTAATTTTAATTTTAATTATTTATATTACTTATTAAATTATTAAATTATTTATTTATGTTATATAATTTTTATTATAAATTATAACTGTTACATACAAATAAAGCATATGATATCAGCTTTACGAGGAAAAAAAATGTTTGATTAATTGCTACCTATCATTAACATGATTATTTTGTCATTAATAACCGTAGGATAAGAAAACCTTCGGTTACAAACTTACACGTGATTTTATTTGATTAATTCACAGATTTAAAAAATTAAATAGTTACATTCTATACACAGTCAAATAATAATATTATTATAAATTATATAATTATTTATTACAATAAAAATATTTAAATTATCACTTTTATTTTTATATTTAATTAAATTTAATTATCATTATAATTAATAATAAATAATTATGATAATAATAAATTGAATTATATCATTATCATTTCATTTTTGAAAATTAGAAAACATTTCACATAATTTTTTATGTTTAATATATTATTTTATAAAAAGATTTTGTAGAGATGTGCTTTTTAGTATACAGCTGCACAAGCTTGTTCACTGTGATCCCTTTTGTGAAGAGGCACTCATTATTTAGAAATTACGAAATTATTTTGATGGGTTCTTTAATTTAGAGACAGTTGTTTTGTACTCGGGTATTTTCTACCTACCCAGTGTTATTTGGGCGACCAAAATCCATGATTTTTTTTATAATTTTAATGCCAATAGAGAATGCTAATTGTAGTTTTATGATATGAGAAAGATAATTATATTGATTAATAAACTAATAAAATAATTTTTTTAATTATAGATATCATTTGTATTTTAAATTTAATTTTATTATATTTAAATACATAATAAATAATTATATTTAAAAAAATTATTGATATTTTAATAATTGAGATTATTATAATTATTTATTAATGAGTAATTACTAATACGCATAAAATCCTTGAATATTCACTAAAAAATCACACGTCCTCCGTAATATTTAAATGAAAATGAAATAGTCTCTTTCCTTGTGACATCACTACCGGCCTCTTTTTCTTGACAACCCTGTGAGTGTGGAACCTTTAATTCACACCTTTCTCCCATCAAACCCGCCTAATAATAAGGAAAGGTTGAATTAATTTTTAAATAATATATTAAAAGTTTATTAATTAACTTTTGAAATATATTGATTTAAAATCAAATAAAAATTACATATATATTTTCAAGTATTCTATTTTTGATAATTTTTTTAAATTTAATACTTTTGATTTATATTTTAATAATTTATAAAATTGTAATATTTAATTAAAAAATTAATTAATTTTTATATACTTTAATCAATTTAATGAATTATTGGTTTATTAACCTACTTAAAACATAAAAAATTGAAGATAATATTTTAATAATATTAAACGTGATTAAATTTAATATTATAAATTAAAATAATTATAATGTAATTTAAAAAAAATTAATTAAATAAATTTTAATAATAATATTTCATTTTTCATATTTCATATAATGGAACTCACATCTCTTTCTCACCAAAACCATCTAACTATTATAAAGCAAGTTACAAAATTGAAACACCTCTTGTCAATTTCGTAACTCACTTCACTTCAACAATCACATTTCGCTATGGCGGCTAGCTTCTCAGCTTCTCAAACCCTTCGAACCCCATCATCCCTTTCTCTATCCTCTAAACTTCCTTTCTCCTCCTCTTTCTTCTCCGTCAGCTTTAACGACTCTAGCCGACGAGCCAAGTCTTTGGTTGTGGTTGTTTCAGCGTCTGTCGATGCCAAGCCGACGGTTCTCGTTGCCGAGAAGTTAGGAGATGCTGGGCTTCAGCTTTTGAAAGATTTTGCCAATGTTGATTGTTCGTATAATTTGACTCCTGAGGAGTTGTGTACCAAGATCTCTCTTTGTGATGCGATAATCGTACGGAGTGGGACTAAAGTAAGCCGTGAGGTGTTTGAATCGTCTGGTGGAAGGTTGAAGGTGGTTGGTAGGGCTGGTGTTGGGATTGATAATGTGGATCTGGCGGCTGCTACTGAACATGGTTGTTTGGTTGTTAATGCGCCTACAGCTAACACTGTTGCTGCTGCTGAACATGGGATCGCTCTCCTGGCTGCTATGGCTCGGAACGTTGCTCAGGCTGATGCGTCTGTGAAATCTGGTCAGTTGGCATTTCTTTTTTGTCTATTTTTATTTTTGTTTTAAAAGTTATTTATTTATTTTTTGTTTAGTTCACATTTTAGGATTTGAGTGGTGGAATGGATTCTTGGTTAGATTTTTGAGTGATTTTGATTTTTTAGGATTGTATTTGTAGTAAATTTATGTGGAAGAACTTTCACTGTGCGAATTAAAAATAATATTAAGCTTATAGTTTGAGATTATCGAAGGTCACGGTTAAAAGTTTCAATAGGCTTTTTTCTTTTAAGGCTTTTTTTTAGTTAAAGCGTGGAATCCACTTTAAGGCTAATGATATTCTTGCTTAAAAATGTAAAACTTCGTCAGATCTTTAAAAAAAATTCTAAACCTTTTGATTTTTTCCCCAATAATAGAACAGGGAAGAAAAATGTTGGTTAAGTGGGGAACTGGGTTTTAGGAAGATCGTTATTGTGCATGAAAGTTCATGATCGTTACTGTTAAATATCTATGAAGATGAGCGAGATGCTGGGTTGATCAAATTGATGTTTGTCTCAAGTTGTGGTGGGGGCATAAGCAGAGATATCGTAACATTTTCATTGGCTTATCGCAACATAACACTGTGGAGTTCAAATGCTGTTCTGTAGTGTATCCATCTCCCAGTCACAAGTTGGAACAGATTTTGGAAGCATCAGAGTTCTTTCCTCGTGTAACAGCAACCTTGTCATTGTTCCCATGCTTTTTTGAATGTGTTAATAACTGTCATAGCTTTTCCTATGAGTAATTATGCTTTGGCCATTTGCAAAAGTAAACTAAGATGTCTTGATTAATGCACGATTGGGTTAATCCAGGTAAATGGCAAAGGAACAAATATGTTGGTGTATCCCTTATTGGAAAAACACTTGCTGTCATGGGGTTTGGAAAAGTTGGATCCGAAGTTGCTCGACGGGCAAAAGGGCTTGGTATGCATGTTATTGCTCATGACCCATATGCAGCAGCTGATCGTGCTCATGCTATGGGTGTGGAGCTTGTAAGCTTTGATGAAGCAATTTCTTCTGCAGATTTTATCTCTTTGCACATGCCTCTCACTCCTACCACCTCAAAGATGCTCAATGATGAAACTTTTTCAAAGATGAAGAAAGGGGTCCGAATTGTTAATGTTGCTCGTGGAGGAGTTATTGATGAAGAAGCCCTTGTGAAGGCACTGGATTCTGGAATTGTGGCACAGGTAGTGTATTTTCTCAACTTGAAGTGTGTATCCTCAATTACTGACCAAAGTAGATAACATGTTCAGATTTTTTTGTTTTAGGCTGCACTTGATGTTTTTATAGTGGAGCCACCATCGCAAGATAACAAGTTGATATTACATGAGAAAGTTACAGCAACTCCTCACCTTGGTGCTAGCACTGTTGAAGCACAGGTTTGGATCCCTCAACACATTTGAAGTATATATCAATATTGTTTTAAGCTTTTCTTCGTTTATATGAGAATATATTTCTATGTAGTAATTTTGATATATTATATAATAAATAGAGAAAAATACCATAGAAGTCCCTTGAATTAGGTCATTTGTATCATTTAGTCCCTTAACTTTATAAAAAAGGCCACTTAAAGACAAATTATATTATTTTAATGTTTTTTCATTAAAATGTTATTATTTTTCTATCAAATGGTTAAACACGATTAAAACACGTATCCTTAACAATGTTTAAAGTTACAATTAATATAAAAAAATCACAAAATATTTTTTTTTAATATTTGTCAATTGCCATTATTTTATTTTAATGTTTTATTAATTTTTAATTTTTATTAAAATTAAATATATATTTAAAAAATGTTTGAATTTTATTATTGTTTATTTTTTTCTTAAATTATTTCATATTAAATTTCACTTTTATTCTTGTTAAAGATTCATATTTTAATCGTGTTTTAATTACTTAACAGGAAATGATAATATTTAAATGAAAAATTATTAAATAATATAATTTGTCTTCAATTGACTCTTTTTACAAAATTAAAGGATTATTTATTGAATAAAACAAGTAAATATAAAGTAAAAAAGTATGTTAATGACTCTACTTTTATAGAGTCATCACTAAATGACACCATTTCTAATTTAAGGGACTTATGTGTCACCTCATCGTATATAATAATATATATATTAAAATATTTATTTACTGAAAAAGATATTATGCAATACTTTATGTAAATGAATTATATTCAATTAATAAATGGTTATGTCACAATTCTTAATGTGCAGGAAGGAGTAGCCATTGAAATAGCTGAAGCTGTTATTGGGGCCTTAAAAGGAGAGCTTGCTGCTACTGCAGTCAATGCACCAATGGTTCCTTCAGAGGTATGTCTTAAGTTCTTTTCGGTATACACCTTTTCAATTGATGACATTCATTCCGAATCTGATTTGACTTTGTTTTAAATGGTTAGTCTTTTTTTTTTGTATAAAATTCATGAAGAAATTATTAATAGATTTATTACTCTTATTGTATTCATGAATAAATCCGTCAATACATAAATGAAATATCTATAAAATGATACTTGTGGGAAAATACCTTGGGAGTCCCATGGAGGTTTTTTTTGTTTTTTTGTTTTTGGGTGTCAATAATATATGATACTTGGTTTGCTTTTCTTCTTCTTGTTATAAACTTTTGTTGTCCATGATTGTAGGTTTTAACAGAACTAAAGCCATATGTTGAGCTTGCTGAAAAACTTGGTAGATTGGCTGTCCAATTGGTTGCTGGAGGAAGTGGTGTGAAGACTGTAAAAGTTTCTTATGCTTCTTCAAGAGCACCTGATGATCTTGACACTAGGCTGCTCCGAGCGATGATTACCAAGGGTCTTATTGAACCCATATCTGATGTTTTTGTGAACTTGGTTAATGCTGATTTCACAGCTAAACAGAGAGGACTTAGAATAACAGAAGAACGAATAATTCAAGATGGCTCACCTGAGAATCCACTTGAATCCATCCAGGTCCAGATTGCCAATGTGGAATCAAAGTTTGCCAGTGCTATGTCCGAATCTGGAGAGATAAAGGTGGAAGGACAGGTTAAAGACGGAATTCCTCATTTGACAAAGGTTGGATCATTTGAAGTTGATGTGAGTTTGGAAGGTAACATAATACTCTGCAGACAGGTTGATCAACCTGGTATGATTGGAATCGTTGGAAGTATTCTGGGAGAGGAAAATGTGAATGTAAGTTTTATGAGTGTTGGAAGGACTGCTCCAAGAAAACTGGCAGTGATGGCTATTGGTGTCGATGACCAACCCAGCCAGGCAGTTTTGAAAAAGATCGGGGACGTTCCTGCTGTTGAGGAGTTTGTTTTCCTCAAGTTGTAATGTCATATGTATTGTCGCTACATCTGTCTTTCCAATGCTTTTCTTTTTGGGTATAAGCTGAATTTTGATATTATTTAATTATGAGTATGTTGGTAGAGGTAGTAGGGTGAGGGATGAATAATTCAAGCTTTGAGATCGAAAGTTTGTTCCTTATCATTATGTTTCGGTACTTGATTTTATTGTTTGTTTCGGCTTTCTGACGTAGAGGGCGGGCCCTTTGGATGTTTAAACTTTCGAGGTAAATTCCATAAGCCCCCTTAAGTATCCCAGGGCTTCTTTTAATATCAATATGGTTTGAGGCTTGTTTTAGGAAGTGGGGTGCCAAATAATTAAATACGAGTTTTTAACTAGTGCCACAAGTGTTTCTTCTTAAGAAAATTCACGAACCTGAGTAAAAGAAGCATTGTGCAAACAATTACGTAGAAAACACCACCTTTGAGGACCAAGGCGAAGCAAAGAGACACAAGGTTGTTCAACTAACATGATGAAAGATAAAGTACATGTAAAACAAACCAAGGTTGGACAACTAACATGCGTATATTTAATTCAACTGTCATCTTACCTTTTCTAATCCTTATTCAACTCATTCTACCAAAACATTTGATAGTGTAATCTTTCATCAATTTTATCCTTTTAGAATCTACGATCTTTTATCTCTTCTTTTAAAACTTTATCATACAAGCCCCAAGTTTTTTCTTGAAAGAAGCATTGTCATGTCCTTCCATCTCTTCCATCTCTTCCTTAAAGGTCTTTTTTTTTCAAAACCAATTAGACATTCTAGCCTCAGCCCTTTAATGTGTGAACCCAGATAGAAAAGGAATCTGAGCTACAGTTGTTGGTAGGGAAATCTGGAGGTTATGAAGTGCTAGATAGGCAGCAATACCAGCTGCATAACCGGCAAAAGCAAAACCACTCACCTGCACAGAAAATATATTTTCATTTAGCGATAGAAAAATATATGTTTTAATGAGTCACTATCCAAACTTTCAATTTTGGTTCAATTTATTGCTTTTAGCTTCCTTTTTTTGGTACTTCAACTTCATTCAGAAAACTATTTTAGCAAATTGTTGAAAATTCATGTTAAAAACTTAAGTGCCGTGCATATCTTCACAAATTTACTTAATTTTGATTTTTTCGATAGGTTTTCTTCTAATTTGAAGCAACGTGTACTGCATGCATTTTTAACTATGGTTTGCAAAAATAATTGATTGATCCAAATCGTAAAGTTTAAGTACCGAATTAGAGAAATGAAAAGTTGAGGTAAATTGTAGTAAAATTGAAAATTTGGGTAGTAAATATAATGTTTACTCTATTTTAATTCGAGCAAATATCACATTTCAGTAAAGTCCATACCTTCTTCATGTACCAGAAGAAATCCACCTTTTCCATCCCCATAAAAGCAACTCCAGCAGCAGAGCCTATGATTAACATGGATCCACCTGTACCAGCGCAAAATGCAATCAACTGCCAAAATTCTGAATCTTGGGGAAAGGATGTTACATCATACATTCCCATTGTGGCGGCAACCAGCGGAACATTGTCTACAATTGCTGACACAACCCCTATTGCACTGGCAACCAATTCAATATTTGGAATATGTGCATCCAGATAATTTGCTAATTCGCGAAGAACCCCAGCTGCCTCCAAACTAGAAAACAACAGATTGAGTTTGTCATGAGGCAAAGAGCTAAGATTGATACCCTTGAAGTCAAATGCTAGCAGAAACGTGGAAATTGATGAATTTTGTGCAAAGGGAGACAAGAAAAAATAAATAAATAAAAGGAGTGGGGGAAAGCATGATACAAAGACATAAGATTTGTTTGCTTTTGCTACCATTCAAAGTAGTTTTAAGAGAAGTGCTTTCAAAAAGCACAAGATGTGCTTTGGTTCATAAGCACTTTTACAAGGTCTTAAAAGTAGAAACAAGCTGACCCTTATATAGTTATATTAGCATTATAATTAATGAAGACAAAGGAGAAAGACCACACCAAATGTAAGTTGAAAAGAGAGCTTTCAGGAAAATAAAAAAAGTGGAAGATCAGCTAATGCCAGACCAAATTAATCTATGCAAAGTGAATACAAATGAGATTATCTAACAGAACATTCCATTTTCAAGCAGATTTGGCAGTGAGGAACAATCTATTCACAGATAACAATTTATAATTGTTAAAGAGTATAAATGATTGTTAAGCCCACTTCACACAAACTTGAGCTTTTAAGAGAATTGTTACTTGACACTTCTTTATGGTATTAGAGCAGTAAGGTCATGTGATCGAATCCCTATGGTAATCTCCAATGTCAATTATAATTTTCAAGTTTGATGGCCCTTGTAAAATAATAAGAAAACCCACTCTTGAAAATAGTTCAAGTGATCGACATTTGCAAAGACAAAGTAACCCATAGTTGAGAGGAAATGTTGAAGAGTATAAATAATTGTTAGACCCACCTCCCAATAGCTTAAGCTTTTGAAAGAGTTGGTTTCCCAATTTACTTCTAAAATGGCATCAGAGTTGGAGGTCCTACGTTAAAGGCCCAGTAGCTCCGATTGTTGAATTGCAAGCATTTGGTCTGCATAATGTATAGAGCTAACATTTGTGGGAGAGTAATAAATGTATAAAAATAATATTAGCCCTTCTCCCAATAGCTTAAGCTTTTGGAAGAGTTGGTTTCCCAACAACTTTTAATGATAATGCATTTCAATACAACAAAAATCATCACACAGAAATTCAGGCAACATTTGTATGTTTACCTGCTAACAGACAGAAGGATTCCAAGGAAGAAAAGCGCTCCTTGAGTATCAATCCTTGACAAAGCCTGTGGTACTTTTAACTTTTGCCTTTCGGATTCACCATAATGAATGGCATCAGTGATAATCCAAAGAACTCCAAGTCCAAGCAGCATTCCCATGTAAGGAGGCAAACCTGTTAGCGACTTGAACACAGGAACAAACATTAAAGCTCCAATGCCTACGGAAAAAACAAGTTGCCCTCGAGGAGCCATTTGTTCCGATGCCAATAAATTGGGAGAGTCCTCTCCTTTTCCAGTAACTTCACTGAATGGAAGAAGAAAAACTAGTATTAATTAATCTCAAAACATGTAGTTTTTAAAGGGAATTGGTATTTCCTGAGAAAAAAATTACTAGATCATGAGCATTAAAAAATTTAACCTGACAATTTTATACTCAAGTTGCTCTAGGACAAGAAAAAAATAATTCGGGGAATAGCAATTATTGTTATGAGAATACGGCCACCCTTTTTCAACTGCAAATTTCAGAAAAAAAAGTTTCCCTTGCTTTGCTTTAATGTGCAAGAAGAGTACCTAGTTAGAGACAAAAGAGCCAGTGGGACAGCTAGAGAAATGGCTGAGGGTATCATCAAACCCTAGAAGCAAAGAAAATATTCTGTATCAAAAGTCTGGAAAATTTTCACCGAGGATGATAATATATTTACTGACAATTCTAATATCTCAACATTAAGCTATAGCCCAAGGTTTAATCAAAGACAAAATTTCAAGAAGCATTAAAATACAGCATTCAAGAAGACAATGTATTGTAGTTCAAATTAGATTGAAATATTTCCTCAAGTCTTGTCTGCATCTAATTTGTAGGATGTAATGTCCTATATAATGCAAGCATGGAAACATTGTACATAAGAGATAAGTTTCACGAACTTATAAAGATTACCTTAATTGTTTCCACTGTAGTTATCTGTCCATGTATCCACAACATGGTGGTGGTAACGTCACCGATGGGAGTCCATGTACCGCCAGCATTTGCAGCTATAACAACAACACCTCCTAAAAGCCTGCAAAAATAATCTCTGAGTTTAAATGAAGTGTGATCGAGTCAACTGATTATATAACCTTACCATCAAAATTCCCATTCTCCCATTAAATCCAAAGAAAATGCCCTATCAGAGTACAAGAAATCGCAAGTGCAGTTTTGGTTGACGAATTTCTTTAAAGTAACCAACAGCGCTCTTAAATCATATTTAACTTTGTTTCTACAGGATGTCCAATCTATGTATTAACTCCGCTCTACTCGTATCAATGTCTAGATTAGATGTCCCCTACGTATTACAATGCATGCAGGCGATATAGCTAGGCATATAATTTAGTGAGGGTACTACTGAAACCAAATGAAAGAAATACTTAATTGCAATGTTCATGACCTCTTATTTTGCATTAGAAATCATCCTTTTCCGATACAAAATCAAAAACATTTATCCCAAAAGAAATGGAGTTCAGCTCATGAACCATAACAACAATATCTAGAAATTCGTAAAAAAAATAAAGAAGATTGCAATGAATGGATTTAAAGATTATTTTACAAGTACTGAATTGCTATTGTCAATGTCACATCACTTGTAGGCATAATTGTAAAATCATGGATCTAAGATGATATCGTTCGAAAAGATCTTCAATCATATGTGTTAATCTAACACTCAGCTGAAACATACTTGCGATATTCAGATGGAGGCACTAGTTTCCTCAATAAAGAAACCATGACAATGGTAGAGGTCAGGTTGTCCAGTATTGAACTGAGAAAAAAAGTAACAAAACCAACCTGAAATTGTAACAGTTACTGGTTATGAAATTGGCAACAGATGCAAAGCATAATAATAAGCACGATTAGAAGACAGGGAGTGAGATCAAATTTTTGCATTTCACATGCAATGCAACCTAGAAAAAAAAGAGGGAATATTATTCACTATACAAATTATATAAGATGCTACAGTTCATCAATTAATGACTATAAGATTGTCTGTAAAGTGTAGCTATTGCAACACTTTTGTCCTCCTGCATGGTTGACACTCTTCCTCATAGAGTGTCCACATAATTGGTTGATTCATGAATAAGAATGTTGGAAATAATATTAATCCTAGAAATATGACTAGTTTAATTTAAGAGATAAGATATATGTCTTTATATTACTGGGAGAGTGGGAGTTTGACTCATGTTAGATTTAGATCTTACTGTTGGGACTAAAAATATTGGATGTTTCTCTGATTAGTATTATGAAATTATAATAATGGGAGTTTTTGTCTTCCCATTTCTCCTTTCGACCTATTTTTATTTTCATCAACATGAAACGGCAGTAGTCACATAAATGAAGCACTTACCACCCAAAGAAGAGTCCGTGGTTTTCGAGTAGTGATATTGTCTGTAACCAGCTTAAATCCTTGATGAGCATCTACTATCTCCACAATGGTCATTGCACCAAGTAGAAAAAACACTATCTCACTGACTTCACCAGATGCATGTGCTAGTTCTGAAACAGCTATATCAGTTGAAGGAGCCTATAAAAGATATTGAAATAAGACAAGGTTTAGCAAAAACTACTCCACGAACTAGAACGCAATTAAATCCATTCCATATTTGTACTGATATATGAGAATGTTTGCAAGTGACACGAGTACTTAATGATACCACTGTTTCTTTTTTCTTTTTTTCCTTTTAAGTTGTTGATAATAACAAAAAATTATGAGAAGGGACTGAATGCAATTTACCATTAACTAAAACACCATTGGTAATTCCTAATAATAAGTATGAATCTTACCCCAATACTTCGTATTACCCACAAACTCACAGCCATTAGTAATCCAACTCCACTTTTATTGAAGGCTAGAGATTCTTCGAAAATGATACCTGCATATCCTATTCCAAAGAGCAATGCCATTGCAACATCCTGTATCATGAGCTCCAATCAAGTCAACTATGGTTGTGGAAAAAGCTATTCCAAAAGCGTGTGGCGGTTTTGGCTTTTATTAGGAAAAAAAACTAAGCTATGATGGGAAATCACAAGCAAGATGATTATTAAACAAGATAAAGGTATACTTGATTGGCAGCAACCCAGGATTGGTTTATTGCCACTGCCCCTGTCACTGCTGCTGCAAACACTGCAAGAGCTTTCAAAAAATCGGTCTTGGGCTGGTAAGTAACTTCAAAATCTCTCGAGCTTGATTCATCAACCGAACATAAGGGATCACATGACCCAGATGTTGGTGTAAACTCCTGATGATATGTAGTAAATGGTCAAATATGAAATAGTGTATATTCTATAAATGATTATAATGTACAGCAAGCTCTTCACATTTATAAGTATATTTCAAATGGATAACATGAATTACATGATACACACAGTAAGCAGACGAATATCTGCTCTAGTTATAACCATTTAACGCAGAACCACAACATCAATCCTAGCTATTTTCATGAATTCAAGCAAAAATTAGTTCCCACAAAGCATCCAGCTTTATTAATCAAAACCTAAAATATATAAGCGGATGCTACTGCAAAGCTATAAGAACACTAAATTGGTCGGAATTTAGAAAAAAATGAGAAAAATGAATGTGTCTGACACGGATACGTATCCAACACCTATTGTCCTAAAAGAGTCCTTGTAACATAGTATTAAATCAAGCACTGTCATAATCTTCTAGAGTAGAAAATCAAAACCACAACAAATTAATGAAAATAAAAATCCTTTATTTTTCACTAGTTTTGCATATTCAGACCAATTCTAGGAACTTCCCAATCAAAACAGCTTATAATCTGCCAAAATTCAAACAATCAGAACGAAATACTGGCAAAACGAACAAATGGGTTCTCTTGAAATCCAAAGTACCTTGGAAAAAGAAGACAACAAATAAGAACATGTACATATACAATACAGCCCAAACGAAACCTGAAATTGTTTTTCGGAGTTGGGTTGACCTCGTTCCTGCTGAACTGGAGAAGAATCAGAGTCTTTGGCCTTATATTCGGCTCTGGGTAACATGCCATTTCCCAGCCATCTTTGACTTCCTTTACTAAACCAGGCTGAGCCAAAGCAAAACTTAGATGGAATTGAGAATTGGGCATGAAAAAGAAAGTTGGAAGATTGAGAGCGAAGTGGATGTTTTTGGATAAAGTGGCAAGTCGACAAGTGAGTACCAATTAAGAGGGAAGGCATTGAAGCTAATGATTTGGATGAAGCAAAGGAGATGAAGATTGACAAATAAAAAGAAGAAGAGAAGTATTAACAATATATGAGTGGAAACCGTTTTTTATTTGTTGGGGTGGCTCGTTAACCCTGACAGCCTCACTTTCTTACTAGGCGCTCTGACTTGAGCTTTGCAGTTTGCATAGTATAACTTAAAACAAATACGGAAAACAATATTATAGATAATTTAAAATAAATTGTTTGTGTTAAGTTGTATATTAGGATATTTTACGCATTTATTTAAATTTATATAAGAAAACACAACATCCTAGTTACTTGAATAAAACAACTTAAAATGTATTTACATATTATCGTGTAGAAACTAATAATTGAAGTCTTCTATTTATAGGTTTTAGAAAATGTATTATCATTATGATAATAATCAATCATGTCTACATATAGAGCATAACAACCATTTTTTTTAGTAAAGAAAAATAACAATCATTTAACGATCGGACGGACGACAACGTATACGTATGTACGTGATATCATATTTGTCTAGATACTCTTTCCTGTTATAAAAGTGTGTTTTTTGTAAACCAAACCCAATAATCAACTCTTTTATATTCATACATATTTTAAATAATGTAAAATATGTGTATGATAAGACAAAAAATTGACATTATTTATTTTTTAAAAAATTTACTTTTTTTTTAATTATATTCATATTATATAAACCATGTCATCTTTTAATCAAATAATAAATATTCATTTATTTAACATTAAATTTTATTTCATTAAAAAAAATTATTTATTTATATTATATTATTAAAAAATAAATAAATAATTTTTTATAACACTGAAAATAAAAATTCATATATAAAATATCATGTAATTAACCTTATAATATATTAATAATTCAATTATTTAATATATTTTTACTTTTAATCTAAAAAACATATATTATGTTATTTATGTTTTAAGTAAAATAAATGTATATTTTATAAATAAAAATTGTACCATATAATTAAATTTAAAATTATTATAATAAAAATAATATTTATTATCTTAAAAAGATGATAATAATAATAATATTTAATTAATTAAAATCTAATATTAAACGAGAGCTCGTTCATTTTCAACTTTTTTGTTATGTTATCTCTCACACTATATATATATTTTTAATTATATTAACATAAGTTAATAAAACAAAATATTTTTTGTATAATGATAAACATTATTTGTGTAGAGATTAAAAATAAAATATGAATTTAAATTAATAACCATAATCATAATGTTTATTAATAGTAAAAGTGATCTAATAAATACAAATAAATATAATATAATTTAACGTAATATTTTTTATAATAATAAAAATATTAAAATATAAACTTAACATAAAATTAATAATAATATAAATTAATATTAAATATAATTTAAATAAATAAAATTATACACAAAATGAATCTAATATAATTCAAACATAAGATTTTCTACTACGCTAAAAATAGTAAAACAAAAACTTCTCCTAAAATAAACATTATTGAGTTGATAAAGATTAGGCAGATATGAGAGAGGTAAAAAACAAAAGTGCTGGGCCTGTGTCCACTAGCTACTCAGAGAAGACGTGTCCTCTTTGGGTTCTTAAAAATGGATAGGCATATTATGACTCAAATCAAATGAATAGTCAATTGTTAAGTTAAAACCGCCATTGAACCACTTCCTACTATCTGGAGATAAAACTGGTGAAACCACAAAACTCTTTTCATACAAATGGCAGTTGTGGCTCAAATCTCTTCCTCTCTTTCTTTCTTTGCCCGAGGTAACATCTCTCGCATTCACAAACTCATACACATTTGATTTAGCAATTTGATATGATAATTTTTGAATTTTACCTTTACCAATTTAATTATAATAATATTTGCTATAAACAGACGCAACTGTTATTAGCTCTTCAGCAGTTCCCGTTCAGCTCCCTTTTTCAAATTTGGCTCAAACTAAGGCTGCTTTTACCACTGGCTCTCCCCTTTGTAAGCATTCTCATCCTCTTTGCTTACTTACTTTAATTGTTTCTTATTATTTTTTAAATTCTAGTGATGTGATTTATAACTTGTTTGGTGCAATTTAACCTAACCCAGATTTTCCCTCTTTTTTGGCTATGGAATTGACTTCTAATTTAACAGTGTAAATTGGGTATTTTCCTTGTCCTTTTTGTTCACTAATTTTAATTGCTTCATCATCTGTTCAAATTCTACTGATGTGATTTATAACTAGTTTGGGGCAATTTAATCTAACCCAGCTTTTCATTTTTTCATTTTTTTCATTTTTAATCTGTTTGCTGTGGAGTACCAAGAGCAAAGAGCAAGAGAGAAAACTAATATTGTATTGAATGCTGAATTGTATTAATGAATCAATGTGATACACAGTTGTATGTAGTATTGTTTATATAGAGCTAGTTACAACAATGTGAAGTGTTTAACAAGTAATGTAACAAACTAACAAACAATGATTGCTAGCGTAACTAACTTTCACTGTCTTCCCTCAAAACCATGGAGATGGAAGAACCATGAGTTTTGGACGCAAAGAACAAAACCGTGGTTCTGGTAGGTGCTTTGTTAAAGCATTTGCAAGCTGATGAACAGAAGGGGTAAACTGAATGCAGCCACTCTATTACGCATGAAATGCCAATCAAGCTCAACATGTTTCATCCTAGCATGTTGAATTGGGTTAGCTGTTAAATTCTTTGCATTAATGTTGTCACAAAACGAGATGGGAGCTACTGGAAGAGAAATATTCAGTTCTGCAAGAACTAATTAGGCCAGAGAAGTTCAACTCAAGCATTAGCTAATGCACGATATTCTGCCTTTGTGGAGGAATGAGCAACTACCTTCTGCTTATTGGAGGACCACGATACCAGTGAGAGTGAACTCCACAGTTTTATGCAAAGTAACATCATAATGCATTGTTCCCTTTTGTTACCTCAGTATATGCTCAATGAACATCAGTAGGCTCATGCATAAATTGGCACAATTTATTCACAACAAAAGCAATATTAGGCTTCGTAAAAACACAATTTTGTAATGCACCCACAACCTGTCTATACTGAGAACCATAAGTCAAAACATTGCCATCAAACTTTGAAAGTGGAGCACTAGATGTCATAGGAATAAAGATAGGTGTAGTAGAATCAAGGCCATATTTTAACAACAAATTAGCAATATATTTGTGTTGATTAATGTATAAAATGCCATCATCTCTCTTAATTTCAATGCCAAGAAAGAAACTCAAATCATCAAGCTCTTTTAGTGCAAAAGAACTGTTGAGCAAGACAGTGAACTCTTTAAGATAGGCATTATCGCTCCCTGTGAGTATAGTGTCATCAACATAAATGAGAACAATTGTCATATGTGTGTCTAGTCTCTTAAAAAACATGGAATTGTCAACCTTTGAATGCTCGAAACCAAGAGTAACAAGAGTGAAGAAAGCTTTTAAATCCATGCTCTAAGAGCTTGCTTAAGTCCATAAAAAGCTTTATTGAGCTTGCAAACCAAATTAGGTGAAGATATGTTTTCAAAACCTTGTGGTTGACACATGTAAACCTCTTCTTCAAGATTGCCATTTAGGAAAGCATTATTGACATCAAGCAGTTTGATATCCAATTCAAGAATCAATGAAATTGTAAGCACCATTTGAATGGTTTGAGATTTAACCACATGAAAGAAAGACTCTGAATAATCCACCCCATATTTCTGTTTATATCCCTTTGCCACTAAACGTGATTTATACTTGTCCAAAGATCTTTCACTCTTAAGTTTAACTCAATACACCCATTTACAAGTGATAGGTTTGTAACCTTTTGGCTTGGGAACTAAGGTCCACATATGGTTTTTAACCAAAATATTAAACTCAAGTTGCAATGCATCTTCCCATTGAAGAATTCCTTTAGCTTCTATATAACAGGAAGGCTCAGGAAGTATGACATTAGAAATGGCTCTATAAAACAACACTTTAGGTTCAAAAATACTTGCTTCAAACCTAATGATCATAGAGTGTTTGTGTGTGTGACCAAAAGAGGGGGAATTGTGTTCAATGTTATGGACAATGGAGATGAGATCAAGTGGAATAGTATTAGAGGTATGAGGAATAGAAACAGGATGAAGATCAGACTGAGAAGAAACAAATGGTGAAGACAAAAACTCAACAACAAGCTAAGAATGTGTATGTGACTCAACAATGGACTATGGGGGTGTATGTGAAATCAACAAGTTATTGGATGATGAGTAGTAGATGGAAAATGATCTGAGAGTACCATAATCAATGGAATGATTGGAATAATTTGACACAGGTGCATGAAGAAAAGTATTAACAATTTTAACTTGTGTACTAGATTGATCAAAAGGTAGGTTGGCAAAAGGAAAAGTATTCTTATGGAAAGTGACATGTCAAGAGGTAAAAATCTTATTGCTAGAAATGTCAAGACACAGATAACCCCTTTGTTAAGGAGCACACCCAACACACACACACAAATAGAGGACCTAGGTTGCAGTTTTGTTTTGTTAAACCCACGAAGGCATGGAAAACACAAAGATCCAAAAACCATAAGAGAGTTATAATTTGGTAACCTATCATAAAGCTAGTAATAAGGGACTTTGAAGTCTAAGACAGAACAAGGGAGCCTATTCATTGTATAAATTGCCACACGAAAAGCATATGTCCAGAAATGTTGAGGAACATAACTTTGAAATAATAGGGTAAGATTTTTCTCAACAACATGTCTATTCCTACTTTCCACAACACCATTTTGTTCAGAGGTGTAAGGGCAAGTAATTCGATGAATAAGGCTAGAGTATGCAGCCTAGCAAGGAAGTGAAACTCTCCACCCTCATCGATTTGAACTTGTTTAGGTCAAATACATCAGTAGCTAAAATATGTTTTGAAATGAATGGGAATTTGTGTGTCTTAGCTAAAGGGGTACAAGAATCCTTATTTTTATGTAAAGAAGCAATAAGGCCAGATTGTGCTAACACTTCTTAACCATAGAATCTAAAGCACATGCTAGCCTCTTATGAAGAACATCAGAGCTAAAAACATTAGCATAGATTGAACATCAAAGTAAGAAGAAATAGAAAGACATAAATTCCCAATAAAGGGAAGTGTAGATGATGCAAATGAAACTCTAGTGTGATTGTGTAAGGTGTAGAAACCATCATAAGAAGATCCTCTAGTAAGCACTATCTTTGTTTGTGCCTTCTTGACACAAAAAGAGTTAGAGTCAAACTTAATAGTAACATTATTATCATTGCACGCTGTATGCACGGAGAGTAGATTAATTGACACTTGAGGTGTGTGCAAAATATTGTTGAGATTGAAGGAACAATTATCAACCTTAGGAATGCTAGAACAAAAGTGAAGGATAGGCAGAGATTGACTATTACCTACTGTTGTATTTCCTTGGCCATTATAAGGTTGAATCTGCTAAAGGTTTGATGCATTTCCAATCAGATGGTGAATTGCACCTGAGTCGAGAAACCATTGATTTGTAGCTGGTGAGGCAGACTTTGAGCAACTGGCAAAAGGAGCTGCTGAGGCAACAAAGGCAGAAGGTTGTCCAAATTTTCCTAAGAGAATATCTCGAAGCTTTAAACACTTATTTGCAATGTTACAAATTTGGCACATATGCCTATTTGCAGATGGAATAAAGGAGCCAAATGAAGGAAAATTCTTCTTGTCTTTACTGAAGTTAGAAGGACCTTGAGGCTTGATAGCATTTTGAGAATTCTACTTAGATTCCAATTTGACCTATTAGATGGACATATAGAGGAATCAGTTGCAGATAAAGGTCCTTTATAGGCAAAAACAACCATATGAGCCTGAAGTGACTCAGTATTATCATAAAACTGTGATTGATGTTCAATCACACGTTCATGTTACAAAAATAAATTCTGGAATTCATCAAACGAAAGATATCCAGGCCTTATCACGAGAGAGTTAATGAAAGTGTTGTAACGAGAATCAAAACCTCGAATAGCACACAAGATCAAATCTCGATCAACAACAACTTCACCTATTGCAGAAAGATGATCAGAGATTGATTTTATATTCATCAAGTAATCATCAATGGTGGAGTAATTTTTACGAACTGTTTGAAGCTAGATAAGAGATCCATAACTCGAGCATGCGAGAAATTAGAGAAAGCACTCTCAAGTGCACTCCAATATTGATAAGAAATACCTATTTGAACAAGAAGAACTGAAGCAATGGTAGAAACAGAAGTAAAGATTTAGCTCTTCATTATACCAATCATTCTTAACCAATTCACATAATCAGGATTTGGAATTTGTGAAGTAGGCATTGTAGGCAGCTGAATTGGAGAAGAAGCATCGATGATCTTTTCTAAACCATGTGCAGAAATGAGAGACATTAAATGCTCTCGCCATAATAGAAAATTAGTTTGATCCAATTTGATCGAAAAATTCATGTTTATCAGTGGAATCGCACAGTGTGAAGAACTCAGACTTGAATCAACAGTTTGAGAAGTTTGATGAACAATCTCAATAGCTGATTTTTCTTGTTGCACTGATTTTATTGGTGGTATAGCTGAAGGTTGCTCAGATACCAGACCAAGAGCAGAGAGCAAGAGAGAAAACTAATGTTGTATTGAATGCTGAATTGTATTAATGAATCAATGTGATACACAATTGTATGTAGTATTGTTTCCATGCAGCTAGTTAGAACAATGTGAAGCGCTTAGCAAGTAACGTAACAAACTAACTAGCTATGACAGCTAGTATAACTAATTCACTAACTGCATAACTCTCACTATGGAGTTATCTTTATTTTTCATGCTTATCGATGTTGTGCAGAGTTTGGGGTGTGTGTGAAACTCTTATTAGTATATAATGTTTTCTTTCATATCCAGCACTTACGAGAACTTACAAAGGTAAGCTTGCAAACAAAGCAGCAACATTGACAGTAAAATGCGAGCAAAGTACCCAGGGAGGCAACAGTGTGGACGTCTGGCTGGGCAGGCTTGCCATGATTGGCTTTGCAGTAGCTATTAGTGTTGAGGTAACAACAGGGAAAGGACTACTGGAGGTACGACTAGATTCTATGCTCAACAAAATTTACTTTATAAGACTCCCCTCTCCCGTTTCATGTCTTCGAGTTACAGAATATACCATTTTATCTAAAAACCTGAAAGTTACTACAACTATTGGTTTGCACAATCGTTGATAACTATATTTTAGAACTTTAGATGACCTTCTTTTGAAGCTTATGAAAAATGCTTATTTAGGTTCACATGAGTAAAAGCTTCTCTTCTATAACCTATGTGACAACTTGTATAAACTATAAATAGGTGTTACAGATTTGTTGAAAACTAAAGGAATATTTAAAGTAACTTGTTGGTATGAGACCACAGGCTCTGTAATGCCTGATATTTGTGGAAATAGAAGCTTTATCTGCTGCTAAAAGCTGGGCAGCCAAGTTTAGTTTGAAACTTTTCGATTTTACACACTAATCTCAAAAAAATTTAACTGCTTCTCTTCTTTCTGCAAACACACCCAAAGAGAGGATCTAACGCTAAAACCATTATGCTATTAATATCTGGTGTATGTTGTATGATATTATTGCCACAATGCTACATTTCTATTTCTGTTCTAACTCTATTATTATACTAGCTCAAGTTTAGACCCGGGTTTCTTTCCTAGTTTCACTAGAATAAATATGCTTTTATTTTTTTTCTATCTTATTCAAGAAAAATATAGAAACGAGGCTATTCACCTATATTAGATTATATCCCTAATCATCTTTGCCCCTTCCTATCTCAATAACTTGTTAAAGGGAATATCAATTCATTCAAAAATGAACGATTCATCTCTATTAATAAACCTGCCAAAGCACACACTTGGGAGAACGGTAAAAGCAGTTGTAAGATTGATGATTGCACAAAAGAAGTCTTGTACCCAAATTTTGGAATGGGCAAACTGCCATACTTGTGCTGCTGTAACTTTTTGAAACGGGCACAGTAAATTTTGGCTTTATGGGAAATTGTAGTTGATTGTCCTTTTCAGAAGTTATTGGACTAAACCTTCCTATCCTTGAAAATCACATGATTAAGTGCACAATTGGAAGACTTAATATACCATTAATGGTTGATAGTTCTTTGTCTCATGCCTGTCTTCGCATTAAAACAACTTATTTTGGTTTTGCAGAACTTTGGACTAACAAGTCCCCTGCCTACGGTTGCCCTATCTGTTACGACATTAGTGGGAGTTCTGACAGCAATTTTCATCTTCCAGTCTGCCTCAAAAGATTGACGGCGCTAGAGTTTTGTTGTTTCAAGTTTGTATATGATACTGAACAAGATTTGAAATTATATGTTGTTTTTTTTATAATATTTCCATTGGTAGCAAAACGTGAAGCCTGATATGTACTTCTCTGCCTTGTGGTGAATTTTCATTCATGTAAAGGTTTCTTTTTTAAAATTGGTCCTAACCAATGTGTTGTTATGCAATCAAAGCAAAGTTGATTATGATGGCTATTAGATTTGATTAGGAGTTCAGAACATTCTCCGAGTAATATGTATCTACATTACAATGCCCTACCGCTGGGTTCATGCCTATTTGTTTTGTAGGCTAGAAATTGATAATAAAATCTTGATGATACCATGCTAGGGAGGCCAAAGTACTAAATTTGCTACTCTCTTTTGTTTTTGTTTTTTTCTTTTTTCGGTAAGGAGCATCACTAATCCTTTATTAATTTATGGTCAGTGAAAGACTCAAGTTCCTTATTTATGCAGTTTAATAAATTAATAAATCAAATAATATTCTTATACTATTTAATATAATAGTATAATAAACTAATATTTAATCTTAGCTTAATAAACAAAATCATAAATGAGAAAAAGGTTTTATTAACAAAAATCAATTGTATTATAATACGTAGATTAAAGTTTACATCAAGTTATGATAAAAAATATTTTCTTAAAATAAAATGTAACATATAACAAAAATAAGTTATAAAAAGGAAAAAAAAAAGATACAACTCTCAATAAAAGTAAAAGAGATCCAATTTGTTACAAAGTGAACAATGTTATTTAAATCTCCAAGTATACACGAAGTATAAATCATATTGATGAACCCACTAAAAAAAATGATCTTACTTGAGTAATTTAATTACTTGCCTCTCAAAGAAATAACAAAATCTTTTTAAATTTGAGTATTTATGTAGTTTTTTTGTCTTCTTCTAAGTAAACAGTTTTAAAATTATTTTCAATTACCAATTACAAGCAAAATAATAATGCGTTAACTTCGTCACTTTATAAAAGTTTTTTTTTTTTGGTAAGAAAGATTATTCCTTTGAATATATAATCCTAATGTTTCTTAATTATTTTTTTTGTTTATGGCTTGTTTTATTTTGATATTAATAAAAATTATCTTATAATTAAAATAGAATTTATTTTATTTTATTTTACAACTTTACGTCTATGAATGTTTTACTTAGATATTACTTACTCATTAACATTTATAGCATATTTTGTTAATTTAATTTTACCCAAAGATTAAAGTAACTACTTTGATAACTTGTATCTATTATGCAAATTTATTTTTTTATATATTAATCATAATTAATTGGATTTTATATTATTTTGTATGGTTTAATAGAAATTGTATGGATCAAATAGTAAGTTTATTTTTCAATAGGATAAGAAATCACAAAAACAACAAGATCAACATAGGTAAATATTAAATTTATTGTATTTGTACATAAAAAAATTACTTTACTTTGATTTTTTTTATTGAGATACTTAAATTTTTCAGATCTATGATTCATATAAGATTAACTTCTTAGATGATAAAAATATTAATTGAATAAATATATATGTTGTTATGTTATATTTGAATTATTTATTAATAAAGTTATAAAATTATTATCAATATCTTAATAAATTACTCATATTTATATTATATTTAAATTTTATTACTCATAAAATAATTAATATTATATATTTATTCATTACTAAAATAATAAACTAATTAACTATTTATTTTAAGAGTATTTTTACAAACTAGTTTATAAAATATTTTAACAAGAATTTTTCAATTATAATAAAAATAATTTAAAAAATTATATTTAAAGACTTGTTTTTATATTTTATAAAATAATCAAAAATAATAATAATTATTGTTTAATAATTAATAATATTATATCTTTATTAGTTTTGAATCATTAATTCATATATCTATACAGATCTAAAAATTAGTATATAAAAACCTCTGTAATTTGGTAGTCTTCAGCGATATTTCCATGTTGCTTTCTCAAGTTTATCTTCTTCTTCTTTACTTGTTTTCTTACTATCATTCTTACTCTTTTAATAATTTTTTTTCTTGATTTTTCTTATATATCAATAAATATCAAAATAATCATATAAAAATATATTTTTTTATGCATAAAAAGCCTATATTATTTTTGAATAATTATTTAAATGTAAATTTATACAATTTATACTTATCATTTGATGAGTGATAGCACATGATAAATTTATTTATGAATGAATCATAGAATTAATAATTTTATGTCTTATATTTCATATCAAGTAATAAATTCTTCTTATATATAAAAAGTAGCTATAAGTTTGTTGTTGTTGCTTTTTTTAATATTTTTTGTTGATTTGTTTTATACACCAATAATATTGAAATAACCCTGTAATAAATACTTATAAATAATTATTTTTGTAATAATTTTATATTATTACTTTTTCATAATTATTTAAAGTGATAATTTATGTTATTTATACTTATGAATCTAATCAATTTATTTATTTATGAACAAATTCTATTTCTATTTATAAAAAACTAGAATAACTAATTAATACTACATTAGTTACTCTCTTGTTAGTTTTTTTTTTACACAAATAAATACTTTTTATATATAATTAGTTTTCAACTTTTTACCTTTTACTTTTTACTTTTTACTTTTTAATACACTAATAAATATCAAAATACACCTATATAATATCCTTCATTTTTGTGAGTTTTTTACTGTTAATTTCTCCACTTTTTTTCTTATACATTAATAAATATCAAAATATATCTATATACTTATCAAATTTAAAAAATTGTATTTAAATTTTTTTTAATTAAAAATTATGCAACAATATAAATTTTTGGTAGAATACCAACACTATATATATATATATATATATATATAATTAAAATATTATTTATATTTTTAAAAAAATATATCAATATTTTAAATCAAATATTAATACAAAATATAAAATAATTATAATTATAATTATATTTTATGTATTATTATGCACTGAATCAAAATTAATATAAATAAAAAACTAAAAGAATATTAATAATGAAACCGTTTAAATACTGGTGAATTAAAAAAAAGATTATTTAGTACAATAAAAAGTAAAGAAATATAAAAAAAACTAATAAAAATGTCATCATTAAAATTTATTATAAAAATAACTCTTATATTAAAAAAAATATAATACAATATTACTTATTAAATACTGTTAAAATTAAAATACATTCTTTAATATTTAATAACATACAATTAAAACCCATATAATATTATTTAGGTTTTACTTTCACTGTTATAAAAGATGTTACTTCTTTAATTTCCGAATAAATTCTTCCCATAAAAATTAATGAATCGCATCAATACTTACAGCACGCACGTACGTTGAGAGAAGCAAAGGTTGCTTCGATTCGTATATGGTGCGGTAACTAGAGAACCCAGAACGAAATGTCACTAGCATTGTTTATAACTCATAACATTCAAGTTGACAATCAATAAGCAAAAAAATTGTTCTCTTCCTCATCAATAAACCTAGTTTAGGCCGATGTCCTGTGTGTATGGTGTATACCATCAGAAAGAAGCGTACAAAAACCCCAGAGGCATGAACAGTACTCACATGAACTGATTCCAATAACCATCAATTATGTTAAATAGATACAAAAACAAAAACCTCATGTTCTAACAGAGCAAAAAAATATTAGATTCGCTGTCATTTATATAGTCCATTAATAAAATATGAACAACCAGTCACAACCTCTGGGCTCACTTTTTCACTTCCTCGTAATCTGCCTCAGGACTTTGTTGGTCACCTCCCTGTGATGTTCCCCCAGGACCACCCGACATGTGTTGTCCAATCTTCGATGCGGCTTTGTTTGCCGCATCAACCTTTGATTTAATTTCTTCTACATTGTCACCTGTCATTGCCTTCTTTAAATCTGCAACACCATCCTCAATCTCTTTGGCAACCTCGCTGGGAATCTTGTCCCGGTACTCGCCCAAGCTCTTCTCAACGCTATAAATGGTGGTGTCAGCACTGTTTTTGACATCAATGAGAGCTTTTCTTTCCTGATCCTTCTGAGCATGCATTTCAGCTTCCTTGACCATCTTGTCAATTTCATCATCTGAAAGTCCTCCAGAGGAGCGGATAGTAATTTGCTGTTCCTTTGCAGTGGCCTTGTCTTTAGCAGAAACCATGACGATACCATTGGCATCAATGTCGAAAGTAACTTCAATCTGGGGCATGCCTCTAGGGGCTGGAGGAATGCCTACAAGCTCAAACTCTCCAAGAAGCTTGTTATCAGAAGCCATTTCACGCTCTCCTTGAAGTACTTTTATACCAACCTGAGTCTGGTTGTCAGCTGCGGTTGAAAATACCTGCAACAAGGTCACACCAATTAACACCACAAAATATCATAACATAAGAACAAAAATGGGGCCCACAGATAACCACGTTATCATTATGAAGGACAGTCCTGACATGTACATTTTTTCTAATAGGCATACCTGACTCTTCTTTGTTGGAATTGTGGTATTCCGATTGATAAGCCTAGTGAAGATACCACCCAGTGTCTCAATTCCAAGGGATAAAGGGGTAACATCAAGGAGAAGCAATTCCTTAACATCACCACGGAGAATACCACCCTGGATTGCAGCTCCCATTGCAACTGCCTCGTCAGGGTTCACTCCTTTACTAGGGCTCTTTCCAAAGATCTCTGATACAACCTCCTGGACTTTGGGAACACGTGTCATGCCTCCAACAAGAAGGACCTCATCCACATCCTTGATAGATACGTCAGCATCTTTCAAACAGTTCTTACAAGGGGCCCTAGTTCTCTCAATCAGCTGACTCACCAACGTTTCAAATTTGGATCTTGTTAATGTGATGTTGAGATGTTTGGCACCTGAGGCATCTGCTGTAATGAATGGAAGATTAATTTCAGTTTGGGATGTAGAAGATAGCTCAATCTTGGCCTTCTCAGCTGCTTCACGAAGCCTTTGCAAGGCAAGCCTATCCTTTGTGAGATCTATCCCTTCTGTCCTCTTGAATTCACTGACTAAATAGTCCAACAAGGTATTGTCAAAATCCTCTCCTCCCAAAAATGTGTCACCATTTGTAGCTTTTACCTACACAGAAGGGATTGATAATAGAGTTATACATCAAAGAGATTAAGAAGCAGGATCAATCAGCAAAGACTTGCTACACACCTCAAAAACACCATTGGATATCTCTAATATTGAAACATCAAAAGTTCCACCTCCAAGATCAAAAACGGCTATAACACCTTCTTTGTTGTTCATTCCATAGGAAAGTGCAGCAGCAGTGGGTTCATTAATAATCCTTTGTACATCAAGGCCTGCAATCCTGCCAGCATCCTTTGTTGCTTGTCGCTGGGCATCATTGAAATAAGCTGGAACTGTAATCACAGCCTTTGAAACAGTCTTTCCAAGGTAAGACTCTGCAGTTTCTTTCATCTTAGTAAGAACAAAAGCCCCAATCTGGCTTGGAGAGTATTGTTGTCCATTGGCTTCAACCCAGGCATCTCCATTTGGGGCTTTGACGATCTTATAAGGCACCATCTTCATCTCCTTTTGAGTTTGTGGATCATCAAAGCGTCTCCCAATGAGACGTTTGGTCCCAAAAATTGTGTTAGTAGGATTTGTCACCGCTTGACGTTTTGCTGGAGTCCCCACAAGCAACTCTCCCTTCTGGTTGAAAGCAACCACAGATGGTGTGGTCCGGGCTCCTTCTGAGTTCTCAATAACTTTAGGATTCTGGAAAATGGCAATCCAAAGTTGAATTATAAGTTGTCAAAATAAAATAGTACAATCAGTTGACAAGAGGGAAGATTTTCATATAGATACTGTTCAAATCTCACCTTCCCCTCCATGACAGCAACACACGAGTTGGTGGTACCCAGGTCAATACCAATAACATCGTTTCCATTAGGTTTTGAACTGTATTAAATATGTGGTATTAGAACAAGCACAGTATTCCATGGAAGAATATAAAAGATAAAAATAAAACATAAAAACTGAAATCACAATAGACCACCTAAAGAGGACCATTGTTCATCACAAATGTAACAACTGACTTGGCAGAGCTGCATTTGGACTTATTTGGACCCAACTGTAGTGCCATGTCAGTTGTAGTTTGTCAAAATTTGGGATACCCTTCCTCACCTAAATGTTCTTGACAAGTTTGTCCAATTGTGCACTTGATGCGACGGTTTGGAAAGGCTAGTAAACTACAGCAAACATAATAAGAACATAAATATATGACTAATGTTATAGAAAAGCAATAGCACCTTCCACACATCAATAGCACAAACATTGAGTATACATTGATGCAGTCATCAGCCTCAGCAAACTAATTCATTCTTCATTAAGTATGCATAAAATTCCACTGGATTCTAAGTAACCACTACGGGAATTAAACATGAACAAAGAACTAGCAAACTGCATATGAAAAACAAAACTAACATCTCACCATAGGGCTCAGAAGGTATACGTTCTCTTTGTAAAAGATTTAAAATTTTCAACTTTCACCATCAATGAAGAGAGAACTTCACACTCCACTTTACTCAAAAGAATTCGAAAATAGATCATAAAAACAAAAATATTGAAGGAGAATTAAAAAACAAATGTTCTGCATCATTCAAAGCATAATTATTCAGTAACATCCCGAGCAACAAACCTACAAATGAAACGTCTAGAAACAGTTACAATATTGTAGGTAAACAAACAAAAGCACCTTAACGAATAAATCAAAAATCAAATTAGAGGATAAAAAATCAAATGAAACTGGAACGAAAAGAAAAGACATACAGATCGGTAGGCGCAGAGAGGAGCTGAAGCAACATCGCGACGTATGAGAGAGCGAAGCAAAGCAGCGGTAGCCATGGCGGTTGTTGCTCGGATATCAGGCCCAAGAAAAAGAGAGCTTGGTTGTGAAATGTGAGGGTTTTAGCTCTTTGGATATGTATTTATGTATGAAACGTTAGGGTTTAAGCTTTTGCTAGAAGGTGAAGGTTCTAGACTAAACGCGAGAGGGGGCTTTTTATTTATTTATCAAGACAGAGTAGGAGGAGGCTTTGTTATCATAGATTTGGGGATGCAAACAGAAACGTCGTCGTTGCTTATTTATGTGGCTGAATAATTATTAATGTTATATAAAAAATTAAATTATTTTTTTAATTATTAAAATAATTATGATATATTATGACATATGAAAAATATGAGCGAAACAATATATATATATATAATTAATTAATTGGTATTTGATAGACTATTGATATACACACCTTAAATGCTCCCTTATTTAAGGGAAACGAATAAAACAAATACTTATTAAATGTAACATACAATCGTGAATTCGTAGAATTTGGTTAGCATACTATTTCTTATGAATATATACAGGTCCACCCCTATCACATGTGTGGATTTAATTTGCAGTAAGTACTCAACTTAAATCTATAATTTTTATTTTAAAATTATATATTTTGAATTTTTATTATTTCTCAAATTATAATATAAAATATATATATATACAATAAACGAAAAGTAATAAAATATTAAAAATGAGCCTCATTCAAAAATCTGTAATTTTCAAAGAATGGCCGTCATTTATAAATTGAGTGGAGAAAGCACTCGTGACTTTTGACTTTTGACTAACCTAACCTTTTTTAATGAAAAAAATAATAATTTAATTAATTTAAAATAAAATTATATTAACAATATTTAAATTAAAAAATTAAAAATATATTAAATGACAAAAATCATAACAAAAATAATAATAATAACATTTACGTGGTGATTAAACTTTTCAACCATTATTTTTCATTATTTATGATATTTATTTAACTTTGATTTTTTTAATTGATGAAAGGATAAATTTTTAATAAAATTTAATATCAATAATTTAAATTATTTAACTTTTGAAGAGTAACACAACTCTATAAATTAATAACAGATGTAGGTTTATATCTATCCAAAATTTGACAAAACATAATAAAATATGATTAATTTTATGATAAATTAAATTTAGGTAAAAAAATTACCATTATATATTTAAATATATTTAGAATAAAAAAAATGACAAAGTAATTTTTATGATATTTCTTTAATATATAGTCATTAATTAATTATGTAGTTTAGTGTTTGATATTTCGGATTAGACGTTTTCTTTAAAGATAATCTTTAATTTTTTATCAGTTTATTTGACATTAGGATATCAAATAAGAAAAATAATATGTAAAATGCGTACAATAACCTGTATATTTTAACAAATGTATAATCATTAGTTATACAGATATATATAATAAATAACTGTATATCTAGTTTAATTCATCATTAAAATATACATTATTTGTAAATCTCTGTATATTAAAAGTTTACACCATATTATATACGTTAAAATCAAATTACTTAAAACTTAACATATCATTTTTAAATGAGCTTAACCTTTTATGATATTGTATAGTATATAATTATTCATAAATAAACTCAATATTTCGGGACATTTTCTAAATTGCCCTTGAGGTTTGCTATATCTTCAGTTATGCCTCTAGGTTTATTAAATATCACAAATGCCCTTGTGTGTTAATAGTGTTAATTCTCCATCCATCATTACTGTTTGAATTTTACTATTTATTGCTGTTTGAATTTTTATTATTCACTTTATTTTACTATTTACTAGCTTTCATACCATTTTTCAAAGGATCGATACAATATTTAAATTTTTTAATCTAGAGTTAAAATTGACCTATGTGACGGCCTTTGTATATTGGTTGGTGATAATAAATTATTTAAAAAACTTATTATTTTCCTATATAAATCTAATTTTCTTCTGTATTCACTACAATTGCATAGTATGTTATGTTCTTCATTATGTTAGTTACTTAATTCCAACCCTGATTCTATTAATTGTCTTTTAAAATTAAAAATTACTATTTCATTTGTTAAATCTAATAATTCTAATTTATGTACTAATGATTCGATATTCATATTTTTAATTGTTTAAATCTTATTTTCCTATTTTAAAGATATTATACCTTATTATAAGCGAATATTTCAACAATCAAGATCCTTAATTAGCTTAAATCTATAATCATCATACCTGAATTTAATGGGTCCACCACGGTCTTCTCTTCTGTTCGTCTTCTTTTGTTACACCTGTTATGCCTTAGCATTGCTCACACCTCAACACCCTTCTGGTAATGGTGAGCTTTCTGCATCCGTACATGAATGGTGTTCAATAGTTGACTTACTGGAGAAGAGTAATAGAACTCCATTTTATTCAAAATTTAATAATTATTACAACTTAAGGCTAACTAAGAACCTTGAAAGGGTTACTTAGCCGCTCATAGTTACTAGGTACAACATTATTGGGTTTGGGTTTTCTAGAGAGGTTTTCTCTGGTAGAGTATTTCAGAGTAGAGAGCTCTGGATTTTTTCTGTGTGTTTTGTTATGATAATAAGAGTTCCTTTTATAGAATAAGGAATCCCTGTTTACAAGACTAAAATTATTATTTTACCCTTGCTTTAATAATTCATCTGCTTTTCCTTTTTAAAGGATAACCATTACTTTTTTCCTTGGCATATGTTGTCGACTAAGATGTGGGGTCTACATCTTTATTTCTTTTATAGTCTTCTGTCGACAACTGCTTTTCTTACTCTTCTTTGTTGTTTTCTACCGATGGTTCCTTTGATGACGTTGATGATGACACATCTTCATCTTCTCGATCTTTGATACAGAGAATGCATTTATGGTCTTTGGTGGCTTTTCTGGCATAAAAGCAAAAATACATTCCTGGTTTCTTGACCAATCTCTAGGTTGTTGCAATTAAAATTGGTTTCATATTTGGTGATTTTTTCACCATCTTCTTCTGAAAGAGTCATGCTGCTGTGAGAAATGATAATAATTTTACTAGTTGAATAATTTACTTTAATCTCAGTAGAATTTTCGATCTTTCTGAGTTCATAGTAAATTTGGCTTAGCATTTGTCCTCTTAATACACAGAGTTCTTCTGTGTTGAATTTCTTTTCTGGAAGTGCCCTTGGTTTGGGAACTTCTCTGTTTGTGTTGGAAATCCCTATTTTGATGAAGTGGTAAGGACTAATACTTCCTTCTGCATTCCAGTCCATTAATGAACTAAAAAATTTAAGATAAATAGGTTTATCACCTGCTTTAATTTTTCTTCAGAAATTCTTAATTGCTCTTTTAAAATTTTCTAGAAAATAATTTAATTCACTTAAATTAATTCCTGGATATATATTTTCTATTAATCGTGCATGAAATGCTTTATACACAAAAATTGGATCAACTTCTTCCAATATATTGAATTTACTACCTGCAAGAAATTCTTTGTCTGTAGTATAGAATTTCATATCTTCAATATGTTCTTGGGTAGATTTTCTGACTAAATTATAGAGATTTAACCATTATGGTTTGCTGAGGTTTCTGTATTAGTCTTTTTCATCTTAAATGACTGGCGTAGTTCTAGGAGATGTCTCCCTGAATAATACTGAATGTTTTGTTATTTTTAATGTCTCTGGTGGAGATGTTTCTCTAAATAGCACTGTAGGCCTTGTTATTTTCCCAAGATTTGTCAATCTGCTTGGAATTGTTGGTTGTTGTTGTAGTACCTCAGAATAATTTCTTACTATCTCCTCTGGAGTTATTAGTTTTGGTGTTTTGTAGTTGGCATAACTACCTTCTGCTTCTATCCTGTTGGTGAAGGCTCTATGAGTTACTCCACTAATTCCTAGAATAGATTTGCTGGCTTCTGCCCAGTTGTTATAAATTTCTGGTTTTGGGTCATTGTAGACCACATAAACTTTTTTCTGTTCTTCTTTTTCTACTTCATCTGCCCAATTGGGTTTAGAAGTTTTTTGTGAACGGTTAGGTTCTTCCTTTTTTAACAGAGATTCCTCATTTGAGGTTCTGCTTTCTAGAGGTTGTTTTGAACCATTAAGTTCTTCCTGTTTTATTCCTGTCTCCTTAAGAGATTTCTCGAGATATAGCAACTCGAGTTGTTCCTATAGGATTTTTATCTCCTTTTCTTTTATCTTGACTTTAATATCAAGATGTTCCATTCCTGTAATCATAAAAATAGTTAGAGGTGCTAATTCTATGGTAAGAGCATCAACTAAGCTATTTTTATGTTCTGGAAGATGTTTAACATAAAAATTGTAATGGTTGAACCATTGTTGCCATCTGATTAGTCTTCCTTGTTTATAATCTCCTACAATATTAGTTCTTAAGAAATAGCCAAAATTCTTGTTATCTGTCCTAATAGTGAATCTATAACTTATAACATATATTGCAAATTTCTTAATAGCTTTTTTAACAGCTAAGTATTCTTTTTCATTACTATGATAATTTAATTATGGCCCTTGGAAAGACCCTGATGTGTATCTGCAAAGATATTCATCTTTGTCATCTACTCTTGCTTTGAGGACTGCTCCCTAATATTCTTGTGAAGCATCTGTTTCAATTATCATTTTATCGTCTGGTCCTGGATGGTATAAAGTTGGTAAATTTTTTATTTTTGCTTTTACTTTATCCATATATAGAGTATCTTCTTATGTCCATTTCCAGACATGATCTTTTTTCAATTTTTCTTGTAATGGTTTTCTTATTTCTGCAAGTTTCTTGATATAGGCTTCTGCATATGTTAAGCATCCTAAAAATCTTTGTAATTGGTTTTTATCTTTTAATTCACTAAGAAAACCTTGAATATTATTTAATATACGAGGTTGTAGATTATGTTTTCCATCTTCAATTTCCAATCCTAAGTATTTGATTTTTTGCTGAGCAAGTACTTCTTTCTTTTCAGAGAGTACAATGCCTTCTTTTCTACATTCTTGTAATATATTGATAATATCCAAATAATGTTTATTTAATTCATTACTGAAAACCAAAATATCATCTATGTAAACACAACAAATATCTTGTAATTTTTAAAAAATGTTATTCATATATTTTTGAAAAATACCTGGAGCTTGTTTTAAACCAAATGGTATAACCGTCCATTGAAATTGTCCTTGGGGGCAACTGAATGCTGTTAATTTTTGGGATTCTTCATCTGATCTTATTTATCAAAATCCACTTTTGTAATCGAAACTTGAGAAATATTTCTTTCCTTTTATTAATGATAGTAGTTCCTCCTTTTTTGGAATGAAGTATCCATCATCAATGGTTTTTTTTATTTAATGCTTTAAAGTTTATTATCATTCTCTTTTTTTCTCTTCTTTTCTCAGCTTATTTTTCAACTAAAAATGCTGGACTATAGTGAGGTGAATTACTTGGTATTATGACTTTTAATTCCAAAAGTTCTTCAATTTGTTTTTCAAATTCAATCCTATCTTCTGGAGTATAAATCATTGGTTTTACTCTTATGACCTTGTTAGGATCTCTTAATTCTATTTTGACTCTTGTTTTAGTTTTATTTATTTTTGGATCCAAAGGATTTTATGAATTGATTGTTTTTAATAGTGTTTTAATGCATGTTAGGGCTTTATCTTCCTGTATTTCATTTAGAAAAGAGTTTTGTTTTTCTTCTATATCTAATGAAATATTTTCTAAACAGGGTTTCTGTTTTTGTTGGTCTTCTATCTCACCATGTTTTCGCTTTTTATGTTGTTGCATAAAAGTTGGGTTGGAGACAGTTAGAGCTTTTCTTACTTTAGAGACATATATTGTATCTCCTTCTAAAGTTGTAAGGCTTATTTTGTCAGAATGTTGTGTGAAAGGTTGGTATAAATTTAAGAAATTATTGCCTATTAACAAGTCTACACTTGTTTCTTGTTGATATATTGTAGGAATATGAAAGTTTTCTCCTCCTATTATTATATCAGTATCTTTTAATACTTGATTAAGTTTTATTGTAGTATTATTAGTAATTCTTACAATCAAATCTTTTGGTGCTTGTTTCCAGTTGTCCTCTGAAAATACATATTTACTGGCTACACACATACTAGCTCATGTATCTATATATGCATGTAAGTGGTAAGTGTTATAACCTTTAAATTTTAGTCCTACTTTAATGTAAGTACTAAGTTTTATTGTAGTATTATTAGTAATTCTTACAATCAAATCTTTTGGTGCTTGTTTCCAGTTGTCCTCTGAAAATACATATTTACTGGCTACACACATACTAGCTCATGTATCTATATATGCATGTAAGTGGTAAGTGTTATAACCTTTAAATTTTAGTCCTACTTTAATGTAAGTACTATTTGGATTTGTAATATTATACAAATCATTCATTTTCTGATGAAGAATATTCCTAATCCGAATGTTCATATTCTGAGTTAGTTATTTCTTCTTCAGTTTCTTCTAATAGATAAATACTGTAAGTATCATCTATATCAGATTCCTCAATTGGTTCTAATTCCATTTCGAAGGCTTCTTCTAAGATTTTTGCTTTCTGTGGAAATTCCTTTTGAAATTCTTTTTTATGTTGAAGTCTACTTGGACATTCATTTGCATAATGTCCTTCCTCATTACAGATCCAACATCTGCATTTTTTCTTTCCTGAAGGACAATAATTCCTTTTTTCAGAAGGTTTATAAGCATTTCTGCTAAAATATCTTTTCTTGTAGTTTTCTTTATTGAATCTCTTTTTATATTTTTGGAAATTTTGTTTTCTAAATTTATATTTTTTTAAATCTTTTATATTTTTTATATTTTTGTTTATAAGATTTTATATTGCATCCATATTTTCCTAGGAAATATTTTTCTCAATAAAAATGATGGGTCTTTAAATCCATCTCCTTCTTTAAGATTTAATTTTGTTTTTCGAATTTCTTGAAATTTCTTTTTACTTATTACCATTTCTTGTGAAAAACATTCTGAAATATCTTATCTTTCTATATCTAATATTTCTTGATTTATTTTCTCTTCCATTTTTTTTATATATACCTTAGGGGTATTTTTTATAAGTGTTAAATTTAACTTCTGTTATATTCTTAAGGGTATTTTTGAATTTTTTAAAACCTAAAGGGTATTTCTGAAGATTCTTTAAACCTTAGGGATATTTTTGATTTTTCCCCAATATTTGATTAAGGATCCAACACATAATTAAAATTATAGTTATCCGTCAAAATTTGATGACTTTTATGTGAAAATAACCATAATTGATAAAATGTGGGGTAATAATAGTTATTACAATATCGAAATAGTGATTAACCAAAATCGAAGATATATATTAATATTATTTTCAATATAGATAAGAAATACATTTTTGATAATAAAACACATAATATTTAAAATAATTAGATTAAATTTAATTTATTATTTTTTTATTTGATTTAAAAACATGTGATAAATAGTTAAAAGATAAAAAATAATATAAATATTAATATTTTAAATAATATATTAGAGTAAAAATAATGTTAATATTTATTTTTTAAATTAATATTAAAAAATAAAAAAACATGATTAAACTCTAGAAAAACTTTGACATATTTAAAACCAATAATTATTTTTCAAGTATACCTAAAATGAATGTAAAATTATAATTATTATTATCATAATAATTACCGTGCATCTCATGCTATTTTTAAAGGCACCTTAACAACAAGCGGATTAGCCATCACTAATGTGAGCCAAGATTTCAAATATTAAAGTCCGTAAAAATATCAAAATATAATTTTGTAAAAATATCAAAGATATTATTATTATTGATAGAAATTTTAGAAAAATCATGAAAATTATGGAAAGAAATCATGAAAACTATAAAAAAATCAATAAGTATAATATATTTTAATTATATTTTAAACTAACTTTTTTTTATTTAATACATATATTTTTAAATACATAAAATATTTATATTAATAAATAAATTGATTAATTAATTAAAATAGTGTATAATAAAATATAATATTTTTGGTAAATATTATAGAATAAATAATTAAGTTGACTATCTAATTATAACATTTATAAATAGATAAATCTTGTTAATATGAAAATAAATTTCATTAATTATTTATTTTTAAAAATATTTATATATATATCAAATATGCTAAAAAATAGATAATATATTTTCTATTATAACGAAATTATAAATATTTTTGCAATAATTTAACTACAAAATATATAGATATTATATGTCAATACTAATATTCATCTTTCTCATATATGTAACAATTTAAATGACATAGGTACAATTTATTGGTACTTATCGACACCTATGATAATATATTTGTATAATTTATATATTATGTTATTAAAATATTATATTTTAATATCTTAATTATAATATATTTATTTTTTTACTAGTGGATTTTTAACATCCATATTTTCGAGTATCAAATACAAAACTTTCACCTTATAATTAGATGGTATATATCGTTTGGTTACAAAACTATTAGTTAGTACCATAATTTAAATATTGATACATAAATAATGATTTTTGTCGAATCATGTCACGTGGGTTTTGTGTGATAAATTTTATAATAACATTGTGAGAATTAAAAAAAAAGACGATATTTTTATCACCAAATTACAACGATAATCACATCGATCTTATCAAAATTTAAGCTAATGTAAAACTACTATAAATTTTTAATTGTTGTTATTTAAGTACTAACCTTTTAAAAAAGTCACATAAGTATCAATATCATTAAAAAAATTGGTTATTTTTTTTTACAAATTTAATAACAATAATATATTTATGACGACAATATCTGAAGTTCGGTGATAATTTGATAAAGATTTAAAATTTAGTGGTATTTTTATTACTATCATACACTATAGTTTAGTAGTAAAAAAAATTATTAACAAAATAATAGAATAATCTCTTTGATAATTATCTCACAAAAATTTAATAACTAAATGGTATTAAGTAGAAGCTAAATTGTTATCAAAAGAGTTAACATTTAAATGGTAAAAATTAGTAGAGTATTTTGAGAATAGGAATCGATTTTGATTTCTAATTATAACAAAATATCTGAAATTGTTGCCATAATTTATGAAATGTTCAATAATTATCATGCCTAATACTAATTGATGATACAATATCAGAGTTAGGACAAGTGATCTTAATAAACATAACTATAATAATATATATTTTTAAAATTCTCACAACACATTTGTTAATTTTGTTATATATAACTTATATGATATACCCTTTAATAAAAATATTATTGAAAATGATTAAAAAAATATAAATATTAAAATTAAATATTTAATAACATAAAAAAATACCAATATATTAATACTGATACTCTCAATGTCAAACCTAGAGGTAAGGTTGGTAAACCCTTGGTTTTGGTTTATCTTTGCTATTTTTAAAAAATTAGATAGTTGAGAAACATTAATGTGAATTAATTTTGTATTTATATATTATATCTTATAATTATTTTAAAAATTAAAAAAAATCAGTTTTTTAATATATAGACTCGATAAATTTTAAATAATATGAATATAAAAATAAATATAAATTCATGTATTTTTAGTATTTTTCTTCCAAAAAATAGTGCCATTTAGATTATAAAAAAGTTAGTAGTAAAATTCCACCTCAACCCCACCAATCTTCATTTCTGTAGTCCCGCAAGAACACTCACGTGCACAGTTTCAGCACGGTAGTCCACATTTGTCCAAAATAAAAAATATCACAAACAAATGGTGCTCCTTAGTTTTCTTTTTTTTTAACTTATCGCCGTAATGGGTGACGCAATTCAAAAAGCTCAAAGCTCTATCAAATTCAATCCTTCTCTGCATTAATTACGAATAAACAAACAACGATGTTAGTCTCTTATTGACTCTGTCTTCCTTCCTCCTTTATAGTCCAGTGCTCAGGTAAAATTCGATTTCGTTCCATTTTTGGATAAAATATCCATTTCCATTTCCATTTTCATCTTCAATTGATTGTTAGTGTTTAAGATCGGATCCGAAAATTTGGGATAAAGGAGTTTTTCCAATTTTTCAGCAATAATGTTATGTTATAATTTAGTTTCAATTTTGAAACCTTGAGAATAAATTCCAAAATTCGATTCTATTTCTTTGCTTTTTTACTTTTCATTGTTTTATTTCTCAGTGCTGTTGTGATTGGATACAAATGATAAAAAGGATAATAAACAAAGAAAAGGTTACGCGTAACAGTTATAAATTTATCTCCAGGAAACTTTCTTGAAAAACTTTTGTTCTTTTTCTTGTTCACTTTTCATTTTCAACCATTGAAGAGCTTTTTGTTTTGCTTCTCTGCTTTTTATGTTGCTTTTGAATTTGAGAAATCGTGGAGTTTTCGATATTATGTGTTTATGACCTTGCACTAGTAAGTTTGTAGCTTTGTTCATTACTAATTTTTTATTTGACTATTAGGTTTGACTGTTTTTGATTTGCTATTGGTTCAGTTGTTTTAGTTTTTTACATTTCATTAGTTCTTTTGATGTTTCTGTTTTGTTATTGTGAAATTAGTTTCTTTTTCCAGGTATAATTATAATCGACGTGATAAATAACTATTGATTAAAATAGCAGGACTTATTTTTTCATCCTTTAATTAACTGTTACATCAGTTTTGATAATAGTATAAGCTGTTAAATAGACTTTTTCTTTGTTTTTGGCCAAGATTCAAACTAATTTTTCTTTCTTTAATTCTTTGAAAATGTAAATATTGGAAACCTTTTTGGGACAGTTGGGATTCAAAATTACTTTAATTCAGGCTAATGTATTAAGTTTTTATACGATAGACTTGGTTTTGTTACCCCTCTTTCCTTTCTGGCTAGGAAGCTTTTAGAAAGCTTTTGAATAAGGAGGAAAGTTATGGATACATAAATTTGTATCCATTTTTATACTTATGATACTTAGATTTTGTCACGTATTAAGAAAATTGAATAATTTTTTAATTTCTAAAATAGTTATGATACATGATAAGATATAAAATTTAAGGATGTAAAAATACGTGTAGACATGTCTCTAATCACCTTCTTGGTTGACTTGATTGGTTGGAATGTCAATAAATCCCATATATTTTAATAATTTTTGTTTCTTGGAGAGAAAGCTTAGGCAATATGGAAAATTTTGATTGAGTAGTTGTAGAAACATCTCAACTGTAGAAAATTGATTTGCTACTTATTTGTTTAATTATTTTTGGGTACATGTATTTAGTTATTTATATTATGGGAAATTTTTTCATTTAAATATTTTAAGCAAAAAATTAGTCAATTTAATCAAAATATTTAAGTTATTAAGAGACATTAAACTTATGAAGGTTTATTGTAAATAAAATAATGTGATTATAAATTCATAGGTTGTGTATATGATTTATTATTATTATTTTTAATAGTTCTGTTGTTTGAAAGATATCTAGTGGGGTCATAAGGAATGGATATTTTCAACATTGGCAACTTTTTATTATTTCCTCTCTTTGAGAAGAGTGGAGTTGAATGGTAGGTATTTCCACTTCAAGCTGATTATGTATTGATTATATTCAAGGAGTTCCTGAGCTAAAGATCTAGTTTGTGAAGAATAATAAGAGAGTAGGATTTTGTGCTTGAAGTGAAGACTTTTGAAGTGAAATTGTTTAGAATGGCATTTGGTCCGTTGGTTTGTTATTGTCGCCCCAAGTCCAATGGAGTCTGGGCAAAATTAGTAGAGAATGCCTTTGGGGTATACACACCATGTGCAGTGGACTCTTTGGTGGTTGGTCTTTCTCATTTGGTTCTTCTGGGGTTATGCTCCTATCGAATATGGCGAATCAAGAAGGATTTCAAAGTCCAAAGATTCTGTTTGAGGTCAAAACTTTATAATTACATATTGGCGCTATTGGCTGGTTATTGTACTGCTGAGCCCCTTTTCAGGTTGATAATGGGAATTTCAGTCCTGAATTTGGATGGTCAGGCTAATCTTGCACCATTTGAGGTATGTTTATTGTACTTACATTTATGATGTCTTTGTTTCATCTCATTTACCGATCCTTGAAGGTCCACTCCAGTTACACTGTAGCTCTTATCAATTATCCTCTCTTTTCCAACTTTTGATATTCTTTTGTTGCACGCATATGCAAGTGGTATGTGGAAACTTCTTTCAGTTTCAAATTTTCAAAATGGAAAAGAAAGCAATTGTTATGTGTTGATTCAACTTGATTCAACTTGATTCTGAATGCATTATTTACTACTCAAGGTATTGAAATGCTTTGTCCAGCAAAAAGATACTCAAATGCTTTTTCGTTTTTGTTGATTTGAGTATATTTTGTCTAGTATATTACTCTTTTTCTTATCTATTAAGACAAAACTTACTGGATAATTAGTTTCATTTGTTGCATTTAATTTTAAGTAACAAACAAAAAACGATATGGTAGAAGAAGACACAAAGGAAATATTGTTTTGAGAGACATGGCTACGTTTTCCTAGGAAGACTAAATTTGTATATCAAATCCATTGCCTCCCTCCATTAGTAGTACATCTAGGATCACAACATCCTTTCCTTTTTTTGGTCAAACAACATACTTTCATTTTGACAATGCTTTCTAAACCTAAGAGTTAAAGGTTATCTGAGGTTAAAAATGCTTCCTTAAAATAAGACTTCTGCTTCTCTAACCTTTCATTTTCGACTATGATTTATGCACTTAAGGGTTCAAATTCTATTTAGTTTTAGTCCAGTTTGTTCCAAATCTATTTGTCAAATCATCTTAGTCATTCGATGTTATTGAGAAATATTTGGATGTTCTATTATTTCTTAGTTTCTGCATCTTATGCTTGATTTAAACCAAATTGGTATGAGGAAAGACAAGGAAGTATCTCTGCTTGTTGGGTATGATCAGTCAGCTGGCCAAGTTTGGTTTAAAACCTTTGTTAGTTTATATATATTTTATTTTATTAATGGTATTATGGTTCTTAAAAATTAGAATGCTAAGCTCTTTTAATATGCTGAGATGTATCAAGTAATTTGATTACAGTCGAGTTGTTCTGGTATTTTTTTATTCTTAAAATTGTTTAAGTTAAATGCTTTCATAACAGGTGGTATCTCTTGTCATAGAGTCAATTGCTTGGTGCTCTATGCTGGTTATGATTGGTGTAGAAATTAAAGTTTACATCCGTGAATTCCGATGGTTTGTTAGATTCGGAGTCATTTATGCTTTAGTTGGTGATGCTGTGATGCTCAATCTCATTCTTTCAGTGAAGGATTTCTATAAAAGGTTTGTGTTTCTTTTGTTACTTAAACTAGTTTTAGTTAAAATGGTATATTCTTTCTAAATTGTTCATATTATAAATCTTTGTTTCTTATTCTTGTGGTGGTGAGAGGAGTGGAAGTATGCATCCATGGCAAATGAACTTCGTTTCAGATAATTTCTTTTTCCTCAGATAAAATCTATCTTGTTGGGCTTCAATATTCATTCTGGCCAAAATAATGACATAAATAACAGTCTGAAAAGCTGCTGCCACTATGTGAAATAAATTCTTGGGTTTTAGTTGTATTGGTGATGAAATTGACAATTCTCAACTTGAAACTGCATTTGACATATCCATTGTATTGACCAGCTGCAAAGCTACCTTACTAAATTAATCTGTAGACTGTAGTGATACTTTTAATGAAATAAACAATTCTAACTTGAAATTGAGTTTGACATATTTATTGTCTTGGCAAATTATTATCACGTCCTCTGTTCTATGGATCTACATTTTCATGTTAAATTGGTTATTTGGCATTCAGAGCAGAGACATTGAACATTTTAGATCGTGGAGAAAATTTCAGTTTTTTTTTTTTTTTGCAGATCTATACTATATCTGTACATCAGTGAAGTTGTATTCCAGGTTTGTCAGTCAACTGTTTTATGCTTTCTTTTGTGTCTTTTATTTGAATTTTCATAATTGTATTATGGCTTCCTTTTTTTTTTTTTTTTTTCCTTTGGCTTTTGTTAGATCATTAAATCAATATACAGTGGTGCATAGTGGTTCCATTCTTAAGATCCAAAATTTGTTGACTCCAATATATTTATTTGTGGTGAAAAGAATACTATGATTTTAGCTGAGAATGCCATGCCTATGCCTTTATTGAAAGTTGCAATGTATTTTTTTTTATAAGAAACTTTATATTATGTTGATATAAGTTAAAAAAGAAAAAGAAAAACACAAAGTGGATCAGTAATCCACTTACAAACAACCCAAGTAAGCCGAAAATTAACTAGAAGTCATATCCCTTACAAAGTTAACTTCGTAATCCCAATTAAGACTTATGAGAAATTGGGAATAATCTTTTAATTCTTTAGAGACCGAAGCCCATAAAGATGCAAAAAAAACAACACTTTCTCCGGTAAAACATTCTGATTATTCTCACAATTATAAAAAAATTCTTCTATTCCTCCCCATCCACAAAACCCAAAGAATTGCTCCTACCCATTATAACTACATTTGCCTTCAAAGTTTTATTAGTGTTTCCGTACATAAATAAAATCAAATATCCATAGCAATGTAATTGAACGTGAAGTCTGGACAGTGGGCATCCTGATCGACCATAGCTTTGGCAGTTGATAGGTTTCTCCCAATATGTACTGGGTTGATATTATCCTTTCTTTTTTCACAAGCTAATGTTGGTACATCATACAGTTAGTGGTTGATATGTATCTTACTGCATTCTTCATTAGTCGTTGTATGCAATCAACTTATGGTCAGTCACCAACATTTGGATATGTATGATTGGTGCAATTTAGTACAGTATATTGATTACAAGTTTAACTTACGGGTTCGTCGTTGCCTGTCCCTTTTGCTGGAGTATGGACACATGTAGATAACAAACTGACGATGAAGTATAGTTAGGGCCAGTTGGCAATGCTTCTTCACAATTTGTTTTTAGTAGAAAGTGATTCATAAGAAGCAATGTTGTTGCTTTTTTCTAGAGAAGCCAATAACAATTTTGGCTGTTTCAACCAAGGTTTTAAAATGCGGTGCCTTGAGGCATTTTTCTCAAGGTGGTATATGTTGTAAACCTCATCTTAAAGAGCCTTGAAACAATTTTCTCCCATGATGTATCTCTTGTTTGAGCTTTTGAGGCTTTGTGCTTGATGATTATTCTGTATGACTGAAAGCTTGATGATAATCTTCCATAAGGTTGAAAGCATTTTAATTTATTGCTGATGTTCTATTTTAGGTTCTGTTTGGAGTACTTCTTCTTGTGTATGTTCCAAATCTGGACCCATATCCTGGTTATAGCCCAATTCAGATGGATTCAACTGATGATGCTGCATACGAAGAACTTCCTGGAGGAGAGCAGATATGTCCTGAGAGGCGTGCCAATATGCTTTCAAGTATGTATCTTTTACTTGATCTGACCTGATATTGCATTACTCTTAAATGCACTACATACGAGAAAGATAGACTATTTATAGTTATTACGTGATGAGCCATTATTTGCATCACTGCTGATATCCAGTTGTGTTGTTCTATCAGGAATAGTTTTTTCTTGGATGAATCCCATTATGCAACTAGGTTACCGAAGACCTGTCACAGAGAAAGATGTTTGGAAGTTGGATGATTGGGACAGAACTGAAACACTAAATGCGAAGTATGTCCATGTATTGTGCTTGTCATTATTGTGCTTTTCTGAGAGAGTTAAAAATACACTAAATTTGCATCAACATATATTGTATTTTTTTTCCTTCTCATTTTATTAGTTGACTTTGGTAGGTTTCAAAGATGTTGGGCGGAAGAATCTCAAAAGCCAAAACCATGGCTATTGAGAGCATTAAACAGCAGCCTTGGTGGAAGGTAAGTTTTCTATATGTACATCAAGAAGGTGGAAATCCTGCACAGCTTTCCTTTCCACCCTTGTACATTCAATGATGTTAAATGTACACATGACACAACTGATTCTTTTACATTTTTCTTTGTTTGTAGGTTTTGGTTTGGGGGCTTTTGGAAGGTAGAGAGATTTTTCTTTAGATTTTCGTACTTTTATGTTATATTTGAAGTCATTAAATATAATGATCATTATCATTTTTTGGTTAAGAAACTATATTAACAAATAAATAACCAGGTTATAGGAGGTGGGCAGGCAGTATGCATCCAAACAAAAGATAACAACCAAACTACTGTAAAAACCAACATATACCAACTAGAAGTCAAAATTGAGGATCACAATTAAGAAGTACCAGCCTTCCGATTATTCCATATGAGGAACATGGAAATAATATACAGCTAATCATTATATTCAAACCACCGCAGTGATAAAAATGACAATAACAACATCCTCACTATTACTCCCCCGTGATAAGCTGCCTTTTGCCTACTTTGTAAACTGTAGCCTAGATAACAAATTCATCTCTTTTATTCGCATCCTTTCCCTCCCAAATAAGATCAGTCATTAGTTTCAAAGAGCTGACTTGCTACCTTTTTCGGAAGCTGTGACAAAGATGAATAATACGACGAATTATGAGACTAGTTGCTCCTTTATGTTTATATCATGAACATCTTATCTTTTGAGATTTGCATCACATTATTAACTCATCTTTTTTCATTATATTATTAACATTTTTTGTTGTTATTGTAAACTTTTTAGATCGGCAATGATTTATCTCAATTTGTGGGTCCCCTTATCCTGAATCATCTCTTGCAGGTTGGTTCAGTTCTTTTGAATTCATTACCTTGGTTTACTTGTGTGAATTATTCAGGCTTTTCAAGTAATATCCAATTTTAGGATGTTTGTTCTTCCAACATTTAACTATGCATGAGCCCATCTAAGGATGAAGAATTCCAAAATATGGAATATTTGGTACTCCAAGTTGTGCTCATCAAGCATAGCTTCACACAGATGGGCATTTTCATTCCAAAATATGGCATATAACATCTCATTCACAGCTCAAATATTCTTAAATATGTCTGCAATGTATATTTGTGTTTTACTTTTGAATGTGGTCATGCTACAATCTTATTTTTGGTGTATGGTGAATTGTACTCTAGGGTGGGTAGACTCGTCTCCATCCAGGTTTAATGGAAACGATGTCTGAATTTGTTGACTCATAATGAAGTTATATTTTTTATTATAGAGAGATAATTATCGTGTGCTTTTTATAATTGGTAAAATGGGCATTACTGTTACTGCTTTTAGCTTTTAACAACTCCTGACTTACTGTTGCTTTCTATATCCTTGTTATGTTCAACTTGTGACTTAAATTTTTTATATGGATTATCTGCAGTCAATGCAACGCGGGGATCCATCTTGGATTGGTTACATCTATGCCTTCTCAATATTTTTAGGAGTGGTATAGTTCAGATACTTTTTTCCATATCTAATCTTTTCATGTATTTGAATAATGAATTCTCTGCACATGCGTAAATCTTATTCTTCTATTTCTAGGCATAAAGTTCGTTTGGTTTCTTCTCTTTTTCTGTAGTTTGAGTGCTGTGTGATTAATTTCTACTTGTTCTTTAACAATTTCTTGAAGTTTATGCCTATTGGATTTTACTTGCAAGTTGTCATTTTGCTGATTATCTCAGTTAATACACATTAAATAACTAACTAGTCAAGAGGTGTTTATGATTGATATCTAAATATCCAGGTTTTTGGTGTTTTATGTGAGGCTCAATACTTCCAGAATGTCATGCGTGTTGGTTTCCGACTAAGATCAACCTTGGTAATTTATTTTCTTCTGTTTTGATAACTCTGTACTGATGGCTCTATTTATTCTTTTTACTTCAGCGTTAAAAATATGATTTTGTCTTAGGTTGTCCACAAACAACAGCAGATATAAGTTTATCAGCTTGTAGGTCATTTTTGTCTGGCCTCCTAAGTGAAGTTAGTGTTGGCAATAACTGACCTCACATTTCTGGGATTATTTCTATGGTTGGTATTGTTGTCATGGATTTGGTAATATGTTAACTGTAAGGATCATTGTGTGAAATTTTTTTTTGAGGCTCAACTTTGAAGCTTGGCTCAGTACGAGGTTCCAGGTCTTCGGCCTGTGAGACACCTAGATGCTCATATACCTTGAGCATTGTGAGGCTTAGGCATCAATCATGTTTATTTTGGACTTTTTAAAAAATTGGAGTTGTGCAAAGTAATAGAGGATTTAACAGGTTTCGGAGGCTATGATTGTTATTTATCAATATATTCTTCTTGTCTGTAATGACTATGGAGTTTTTAGGCTATGATTGTGCTATGATTACTACAGTTATGAATATTCTAACTATACACGCTTGTAATTATCACATTAATTCTACTGGTTTACTACTTATAGAATTAAATTTGAAGCTTCTTGTTGGAGCAAATTGCCTATCTAAACTACCCTTTTGCATGTTAGCCTTGCTACTTTTTTTTTAATTATTTTTATTTTTATTTTGAGGAATTGTCAATCTCAAGGTTTCCCATGTTAATTTTAAGAAGCTAGAGATTAACAAATTTTCTTTTGACCATTCCCCCCCACCTTTTGTATTAAGAAGCTGCTCACATATTTGTGCATATTTCTTCTCTTTCTTTCCATTGTAGATTGCTGCTGTATTTCGCAAATCTATGAGGCTAACTCATGAGGCTCGTAAGAAGTTTCCATCTGGGAAAATTACTAATTTAATGACTACTGATGCTGAAGCACTTCAGGTATGCATGCTTTATTTTTTCCCCATTATATTATAGTAACGTGTTATTAGTGATATTATCTTTATTATTGTATGGTTTATCTTAGTGTCAATTTGAAATTAGGATTAGCTTTCCTTCCTTATTTAGGACTCTCTTGTACATGTATATAAATACTCAATTGGGTTAATAAATACAATAAGCTTTTCAAAATCTAATTTACAATTGATATCTTCCCTTACTTTAGTAACATTTAGTAGTTCTTTATTTGCTGTAATTAAATCATGAAGAAAAATAGATCATATTAGAATATCTGCAGTGGATTGCTACGTTAATGCTTAGAATCATAGCATTGGGTATATCATTCATAGATATTAGGGAGATTGATAAGGAAGGAGAAAAGTTACTAGCAGTATGTAATACTTCTGCACTGCTGCAGTAAAGCCACTGTATTTGAATCACATGGATTTCATGTAGGTCCAATGTCATTTGCATTCCTAATCAAGATGGGAGCCTATTGGACATACATTGGTTGCAGCCTAAACCAATCATGTAATTGTAGATTTGATTTTGAAGCTTTGCAGTCACTAATACAAGAATATTTGATGATTATGTTCTTAAATTTGAAAGTTTTCTCAAAAGGTCAAGAGGATAGGAGATGGACTCACATGTCTTTTATATTACTTATTTTCTTGTATTATTCTGGCCTAACACTCCTATGAAGTATAGGCCCTAAAACTTTTAGGCCAATCACTATTTTATCATGGGGTTGCAAAGATTTGATCTGAGGATCTCTTGCTCCTTAGATTTGTATTGGCTGTTACTTATGCTAAAAGCTAAAGCTGTTAGGAAATTGGTCAACGATTCTTTTACATAGCTTATTTTGTTCTTGTTCTTGTCTATCATTCAGTGTTCCTGTCCCATTTTTTTTATGGTAAGATATGTCTTGATTAAACAATATAAACTGGTCAATATTCTGCATCGTTTTTAATGTTTTATTTGGATTAACATCCATTTTATTTTCTAGAATTTTGAACTACCAACTTTGTTGATCTAGCTGCTTTTTGTCTTTGCACAGCAAATATGTCAATCTCTTCACACTTTATGGTCAGCTCCATTCCGTATTATTATCTCAATGGTTCTTTTATATCAGCAATTGGGGGTTGCTTCACTACTTGGTGCACTGCTGTTGGTTCTTTTGTTCCCCTTACAGGTGCAAGAGTTGCACTATTTCATGTCTTTTATTATGTTATTTACTTTGCTGTTAAATTGTTTGCATTGCTTTTGTCTGTTCATGTGTTGCTTAAGTGTTTGCTGATAAATGTTGTTTTAGCATTCCTTCCTCTATTTCTGTCTTGTTATTTACCATATTGTTTATGAAGCTACTTTTTGGAGAACATGAAGAAGGATCCTGGTGAAATTTTAGAATTGAGTTTTTATAGAGAATTAAGATTGGGAGTATGATTTAATTCTAAATAAGATGTAGACATATGGTTATAGTAATGTTGAAAATGATTAGATGTCTAATGACACAGGTAGAACTGGCATAATGTATTAGGGCTAAGTTTGGAATGTGGTGTGATCGGAACAAAAACTGAAGAAACATAGGAAAAAGATGAAGAAAATAGAGAGAATATCTTCTCATTTCTTATTAATAGAATAGTTGAAAATATACCTTTATATATACAGCCAAACAAATATAAAATATGAAAGGAAATCCCTGATTTCAAGTACACTGTTATAGTTGTGATTGCACTGTTACAGCTGTGGTTACAGTTGTACATCTTGCCTTTCCACACTCCCCACAAGTAAGGTTATAGATATCAATCATACCCAAATTGGATTTGAAATCTTTAAAACTTGTTCTTAGAAGAGCTTTGGTGAGAATGTCAGCCATTTGAAAGGTAATTGGAACATGTACCAATGAAATTATTCTTTCTTTTATCTTCTCTTTTATAAAATCTCGATCAATTTTCTACATGTTTTGTACGATCATGATGAATTGGATTCTTTGCAATACTTATAGCTACTAAATTGTCACAAGATATCTTCATGGGTTCTTCTAAAGGAATTTGTTGTTTCCGAATAAGTCCCTTTAGCTACATTTATAGGTTCCTTGAGCCATGGTTCTATACTCTACTTCAACACTGCTTCTAACTACAACTGATTGTTTCTTGTTTCGCCATATAACTAAGTTTCCTTATACATATGTGTAATAACTTGATGTTGATTTTCTATCAATTAAGAATCCTACCCAGTTAGTATCTGAAAACATTTCTACACCTTTTTTTGAATCTTTTTAAAGTAAAAACCTCTTCATAGAGTCATGTTTAGGTACCTTAGAATTCGATATGTAGCTTTCAAGTGTTCTTAATTTGAATTTTTCATAAATTGACTAACAACATTGACAGAAAAACCAATATCAGGTCTTGTGTGAGAAAGATAGATGAGTTTTCTCACAGTCTTTGATATTGCTCTTTATCAATTGGAGCACTTCCTTTTGGAGTTCCTAACTTTGTTGTGTAGTAAATAAGAGTATCAATAGTTTGCAACCTAGCATACCAGTTTCGGTCAAGAACATATTTTCACTGAAAGATCACAATTCTTTTCTTTGATTGAGAAATTTCCATTTCTAGAAAATATTTGAGATTTCCTAGATCTTTAACTTTAGATAGCTTCTTGATTTTTTTTCCTTGAATAGGCAATAGTCTCATTGTTATTGACAGTTTGAGACAGAGTTAGAGATGTGTTAGGTTTGACAAGATTGAGATCAATGCTTTTAGTAGAAGGTGGTGGTGTCTCGGTTGAGATTGGTGGTATTTTGGGTATAGGAAGTCCCTTGGTTGATGGTATAAAAGTATCCCAAAACTAATATTCTTGGATTCTATTCTCCCATTGAAAGTTTGTTTTGAGGTAATATGGTTGATTCTCAAAAAAAGTTACATCCATGGTGTTATAAAATTTCCTTTTGAAAGGAGAATAACACTTGTAACCTTTCTGAGCCAAAGATCTGGATCCAATTGCAGAGATGGAGGATGGTGAACCTTGTGCTGGTTGGTTGATCATTTTCTGAAGGAGTTCAAGTTGCTCCTTACTGAATGGACTCGGTTCTGGATGTGTTGACTTTTACTCAACAGAGGCTTGGTGTCCTCGGCTCTCTCTTGGTTTCCAATCCGTGGCTTGCCATGAATCTTCCAACAAGCTTCCTTTGTGTGACCTGATTTTTTGCAATGATCACACCAAGATCTTCCTTTCCTTTGATTATTATTGGAGGAAAGTAGTTGTCCACGAGCAGTAAGAGAAGAACTTTCAGATTGTGGCCGAGTGGTTTTGGAGGCCATTATGATCTTCTTTTGACTCTCTTCTTGGCCAACTTCAGAAGCAACCTCACGGATATTGGGTAGATGTTTGGTTTCCAAAATTCTATCACATACTTCATCAAGATCTTTATTCAATGCCAATAAAAATGTGTATATGCATTTCTTCTCCACAATCTTTTTTGTATTTTGGTGTACATGTACTACAATCCCAATCGGGATTCTCAAAAAGATCCAATCGTTGCCAATAATGATTAAGAAGGTTGTAGTATTGTGTTACTGAAATATTTCCATGATGTAGATCATGGAGAATCCCTTTTATCTCAAATATCTCTATAATAGCTTCTTTATCGGAGTACATTTCTTTGGTTGATTCCCATATTTCTTGGGCAATTTCATAAAGCATGAAATATTCTCCAACATCGTTAGTCATGGAATTGATCAGCGATGACATATTAGCTTTCCATCTCTTGAGCTTTGGATCCTCGTTTACTGATTGAGTTGTTGCTCCAATAAGATGGTCATCATTTCCACGGCCACTTGTGAACATCATCACCGAATGTGACCACTGGATATAGTTTTGTCTATTCAGTGTTTACCCTGTAATAGGCAGAATAGAACTATCCGAAGTACCATGGTTGCTTGAATAAGAAATTCCATGGCTGATGTTTGTAACTCCTTGGTTGTTTATCATTTCAGATGTAGTGTTTGAAGTGTCTTTGTTGGTGGTCATCCCGTATTTTGTCATAGCCAGAATACAAGGTTCAAATTAGGCTCTAATACCATGAAGAAATACAGGAAAAATATGAAGAAAATAGAGAGAATATCTTCTCATTTTTTATTAATAGAGTAGCTGAAAATATACAGCTATAAATACAATCAAACAAATACAAAATATGAAAGAAAATCCATGGTTTCTAGTAAATTGTTACACTGTTATAGCTATGGTTACACTGTTACAGCTGTGGTTACATTGTTACAGCACTAAATTCAGCCTTTCCACAAAAACAATTAACTCTATAGAAACATCTTGAATCTTAGAACAAATTGTGATGATCTGTATGATTTTATATTCTGATAGCTAGTTAATATATGTTCTTTGTAGTTGGGTTTGGAAGAAACCGAAACTAATGTGAGAAATGCATTTTGCTCTAATTGGATAAAAAGGCTAGACGAATCTGATTATGCTTGTTCGATCTTTTGCAATGAAGAACAAATATTTCATGAATGGCAAATGAAGTGGTCAGAGGGAATAGTTGGTTTCTATCAGTATGGTATTAGTATGTAACTCTTGATTGAACAGAAAGGCAAGCTTGTGAATAACTTAGGATGGTTTTGTTTTCCTATATCTAGAGATGAAGCTCATGTAACATGTATTGGAAGAAAGAAATGTGTCCTTGATCTTAGCTATCCTTTTGCTTTCTTGGAGTACAATCTCTTTGTGATGTGGCGCATGCAGTTATGTTACCATTGCTGATTCCAAATTTTTCAATATGAGGATTGCTTTTCGATATAAAGTTGATACTCTATTTATGTAATTCTTAAGCAAATCATATGCCCTACAATATCCTTAATATTTGTAATTCATTTTGTGGCAACAGACCTTTGTGATAAGCAAAATGCAGAAATTGTCTAAGGAGGGGTTGCAACGAACAGACAAAAGAATTGGCCTCATGAATGAAATCTTGGCTGCCATGGATACCGTGAAGTGGGCCATACTTGAAATTGCAGCTTTTATTCTTTGGTCTTTTTAATTTGTATTTATTGATCCATTTTGATAATTTATGGTGAAAATACATTAGGTGTTATGCATGGGAGAGTAGCTTCCAGTCCAAGGTACGAAGCGTTCGGGCTGATGAGCTGTCCTGGTTCTGTAAAGCTTCACTACTAGGAGCGGTATGACAATGAACATTAAACATTACTTAAATTTCTATTTATATAAATCACGTGAAATATGCAAAAAAATTATCATGTAAATCTATCATACTACATAACCTATCCTTTATTTCTTTTGAAAAACATCCCATAGTGAGGAACTTTGTCGATTTTGTTGCTGTTAATTTTCCATTATACATCTCTTCCATGCTTCCAAATTGGGTCCTTTGTGCTCCAAGAAAAACAGATAAAAGTGGAAAAATCAATAGACAAAAAACCCTGTGCTGCAAACATGCTCATGGCCCTAATATCTTTTCTCATGTATTTTACTAAAGCTGAGGAATGTAGATTGCTTTAAGTGGTTAAAGTCTCTTCTATGGAAGAGGTTCAGTTGACATGTTGACCTCATGGTATAAATTACTGGTTATGCGTGTTCGTAGGTTGTCCTTGTGTAATCATGGCTATTACCTGCCAACTAAGAAAAAAACGAAAACTGAATCGTTTTATAGTTTATGTTTATAATATCACAATAGAAACATAAATCAGGACTGATAAGGCAGAGAGTAATTGTTAGTGATATTGAGCTGGTTCTTGGAAAAAGAAGGGAAAAAAGAGATCAGTCCTGCATACATATTACACTGCGATCTTACGTGCCTCGTTTACTAATATATATCAACACAATCTATTGCCACAAGTTTATCTTTTCTTTAAGTATACACGATAATTGTTAAAATTGTATTGGTCATTGCTTTTCCCAAAAGCATAGATGTAAGGTTGGTCAACATTTCTATTATCTCATATTTTTGTTTTTGGTTTGCATTTTCTAGTACTCCTCTCTAGTGTGAGCTTTGGGGTTGAACCCGGAACCACTTGTTATGATATCATGTTTAGATTGTGTTAGTCATCATTTTTCCCAAAAGCTTAAAGTTGATTGGGATGGGCCAACATTTCTTTTCTTTTCTCTTATTTTCATTTTTATTTTGAATTCTCTAAAAATGAGAATGCCGTTTTTAACATTTTGTTGATTTTTCCCCTTATTTGGCAGTGCAATGGCTTTATACTCAACAGTATTCCAGTTGTTGTGACGGTGATTTCATTTGGAATGTTTACTTTGCTTGGGGGTGATCTAACGCCTGCTAGAGCATTCACATCACTTTCTTTGTTTGCTGTGCTTCGCTTTCCCCTATTCATGCTCCCTAATATTATAACTCAGGTTTTGCTTTCTTGAACTCAGTGGTATCTCTATACTGATATAATATCCTGCTTGACAATTGATCATGTAGTGTATGTAAATACTTATTGCTTTCTTGCTAAGTTATTTGGTACTCGTTAATGTTTTACTTAATTAAAGCAGTTCTCAGTCAGAAAACATTTTATTGGGATTATCGGTGGAAGTTTACTATTATATGTATTAAGCGAATCATGTTCTAGAGCGTAGTTTTATCAAATTTAACATCTCTTTAGTGGTTCTAGGGTTGGATTCCTGGATGGTACTTATTTGTGTATTTAAATATGAGACTGCAATTGAACCTTTTTGGTCCTTATCTGTGAAAAAAATGCATGAAGGCTCAAGGAACTTGGCATATGCCATATTTTCTTTCAAGATCAAATAGTATGTGCACTTAATTGTTATAATGTATGTTGTTTTTATATGTAAGTTTTGAGTTGGTTTATCATTTTTTATATTTCTAATCTTGCTTCTTGACAGGTGGTTAATGCAAATGTATCTCTAAAACGATTAGAGGAATTACTGTTAGGTGAAGAGAGAATGCTTATACCCAATCCACCTCTTGATCCAGAACTACCAGCCATCTCCATCAAGAATGGATACTTTTCTTGGGATCCAAAGGTTCATTTAAGATTATCACTTTCATTGCAAGTTATAAGTTTCTACTACATGCATTCACAAACAAAAGATTAGTGAAGCCGGGTCTTTATACTTTCATCACAAACATATGCAATTATTTAGATTTTTATTCTTGCATATTTTATTAGAATTTCATTTTTGTTTGGCCTGTATTGTTCTAAAAGATTGATGTGCTATTGATCGCCACACGTGAAGTGTGTGTAATGAATACGCAAGTATACGTATCGCAACAAGTAATATAATAATAAGAAAAGATCGTTTCCACGGAGACGGATGGTGTGGTGCACGAGTGGAACGCGTGGAACAATGACGTAGCGACATGTGGCATGATGCTTTGACCAATTTCCAAACTCGGATTGAACACCGTGCTAACACGTGGCACGCGTTTTGCCCTCCTCACCGTAATGTGATTCGCTCTCCGTGCTTGCGTGGCATGACACGTGGCAATTCTTGATTGATTATGTATTGAAAATTCTAGAAAAATTTCAAAAATTATATTTTTACCCCTTTTCACTAAAAATATTATATTTTAATATTTTTGGCCATAAAAATACTATTTATTGATGAATGTTGGTGATGGAAGATGAGCGTTGCTTTGCAGTAATACACTGAAAATACTTCCTTCTGAGAAAGCTCTATTTAATCTTCCTCCTAATGGTTGCTACTGTCCAGTAACTTCTCATTAGTTAACCTGTGGAGTCCCAATTGAAAAAGAATTATTTTAGCACCCAAGTAGATTGGCCTTGCAAGAGAAGACAAGGGATCCAGTGTCACCCTATGATTCTTATGACTCTACAAGCTTTAATATCAACAATAGGACCCTATGATTCTTATGACTCTACAAACTTTAATATCAACAATAGGACCCTATGATTCTTATGACTCTACAAACTTTAATATCAACAATAGGAATCTTATAGCTTTCCGTGAAAGAAATGTTGTTTCTGGTTCCCTTTTGCCTTATAGGTTCTTCCGAAGAATTTCAGGGCTATTATCAATTCCACATTTAGAGCAATTGAGAGACTTGTTTTTATTAATAATGTTTGTGTTGCTCAACTTTATATCTTGGCTTCAGCCAGCAGGAGGTGTTTGCTGGGTTTGTGCCTTTTTTTGGTTCTACTTTTCAATGGGTTTTTCTGTTTCACTGTGGGCAACTAGTCTTTTATTTATTAATCAATTTATTTTTTGTTTTTCCTGTCGTCTATGGTTATCATGCTCTAGGGTTTTTAGAATTTACCAATTTTGCATTTGGTGAAATCGTGTTTTATCTTGCTTTGCAATTTTTAGATTTGCAGGAGTCAGCCTTTAAGGATTGTGGTTTATGAATGGGGTCCATCTCGGTATGGATCAAGCTGCCTTTGTGTTGAGGGTGTATAGATTGCATAGTATGTGGACTTTTTGTTCACTCATTGCACTGTTTGTTTTTTATTTTAATTGAGTTATCTTATTATTGCATTTTGAATCTTTCAGAAATTAGCTTGTGCACAAGAGAAAATATATCATGATGTCTAATTTGGTGATTATTAATTTTCATACGAAATCTGAGCATAATTTAAAGGCTGAATTAGGGGATTGGTTTCCTTTTATCGAAGTTGTAGTGTTTTTTGTTATTTTTTTCTTTGTTGGATTGATTGACTTGGAATCCTCTCTTTGTTATAGGTTAATTGAATGATTAAGTAATTGATTTTATCGGTCTGGTTGACAAGTTATGATTTTTCCCAATTTAAGAGAAATAGAGTTCAATTATTCAAGGCTTTTAATCTCTAGTCTAAATCAGTATGATGAAAGCTTTTGACTATCAAATTAATTCTCCTTGTTCTTTGTCTCTATTTTCCATCTCCACTTCAATCTTGAACTTATGATCTTGTGTTTTCTTTTCTTCCCTTCCTAAATTTCTCCACTCCTTTCTGTGTCACTACAAGTGTTCAACATATCAACATTTTCATGTTTCTTTCAGGCAGAAAGGCCCACACTGTCAAATATCAATCTGGATATTCCAGTTGGAAGCTTAGTTGCAGTTGTTGGAAGTACAGGTGAAGGAAAGACATCGCTTATATCTGCAATGCTTGGGGAGCTTCCTCCAGTTGCTGATGCCAATGTTGTTATAAGAGGATCAGTTGCATATGTCCCGCAAGTTTCTTGGATTTTCAATGCAACTGTAAGTGCACTTGTTATCTGAAGTATCCAAATCTGATCTGAAATCTGAATATTTAATATCAGTGACCTTTGCATCCATATAGCATTTCTTGAGATTCTAGATTGCTGGAATAGGTTGGATAATTTTCCGTGGTCTTCTAAATAATGATATTAAAAAAAAAAGGTTGCATATTTATCCTTTTAGACTTGTTTACTTAACATTCAATGCAGTAAATAATAAATCTGGATCCTTTCAGGTACGTGATAACATTTTATTTGGTTGTCCTTTTCAATCTGCAAGATACGAGAAAGCTATTGATGTTACTTCACTGCGTCATGACCTTGACTTATTGCCTGTAAGTGTTACTGGAATTAACCTCTGAAGCTAGTTTCTTTCAAGTTGTACGACATGCATGTTTTGGTACTCATTTTTGTCTACTGAAAATTTGAGTTTTTCTATTTTTCTGAGTACAGGGTGGTGATCTCACTGAGATTGGGGAAAGAGGCGTAAATATTAGTGGTGGGCAGAAGCAAAGAGTTTCCATGGCTAGAGCTCTGTACTCCGATTCTGATGTTTACATCTTTGATGACCCACTAAGTGCCCTGGATGCTCATGTGGCTCGACAGGTTAGTGTCTAAAATTAAATTTGGGAGCTTGATTGTAATTGTTACTTCTTGCCGACAGAGAATATTTGTATACTCTTGCATTTGATCTTTGAAGTCTTTGAGTTTACCTTTCACTATTATCTATTTCAAAGGGAGAGGATTATATTTATAAGTGAAACAGAAAATTCTAAAAATCCTAATGAATGCCAAGTACTTAATAAAAAATAAAAAAATTCTTGAAATAAAAAAAATTCTCATTTTTGGGATGCATCTCTGTCATTGAGATTGACTTAACATTAATGAATTTTTGGTGATTGAATGCACTCTTTTTTGTATTTTCTATTTTAAATGCAAATTAATCCACAAATTGGCTCCTGCGATCCTTTACATGGTGCCCATTTGTGCATCATCTTGAAAATTATTTGTAAATTGAGGCAAAACTAGATGGAGAATACACAAAACTTGGGATGAAGAAGTCCTTGTCCGGTTCAATCACAAATCTTTCTCGAGTTTTCTTGAGAAAAGAAAAAGAAATATGCACGATTAAATTAGGAACTTATTATAGTTTTAAATTAGTTTTTTTTTTAGAAATAACATTTACATCCACAGATATATATTGGCATGGTTCGAACTCACACCCTCTCTATGCCCACAAGGAACATAAACCATTGCAATTGATTAAGTTTTAGAATAGTTAGAATTCTGTAATTTGAAGCTTTATTCTTATTGCAATTGTTACTTAACCAGAACCTATTCTTTTGTTATATAAGATTTAGTTAGAATTTGAGTCTAGTTGAATTAGTTTAAGTTTTATATTATGCCTATAAATAGTTAGTTTTATAATGTAATTGTAGTCTTCAATAGAATTTTTACTATTACAAACATTGTTCTCTAGTTATCCTATTTTTTTAATCTTTGTCTCCCCCCCTCTCTTTTATTATAAGAAACTTAAATTCATTGAAAATAGAAAATGTTACTTCAAAAGAGTTGGACCAGTGGTCCAATTTTTTTATTTATATTTTTATGGGTTGATGGATGTGAACCAGGAATTCTTTGAAGAAATGTCAAGTCTTCCATCTATACTAGGAGGCTACCATAATGTTATTTTAGGGGGAAATATTAAATGTGTATAGAAAATATTAATTCTTTTTTCTTATCTTTGTATTTTCATATTTTCCGGCACGTGTGACAAGTAAACTATATTACACTGAGGGATCTTGCCCTCTTTTTCACTCAGCATGTATCTGTAACACTAAAAGTTGCCATGATTTCAATGATCTATGTATTTGTGAACTGTGCATGCAAGTGTAGTTATATACTTTAGGTGTTTACCTTGCAAAGCTTGTAGGGATATGACCATGAAGCTATTCTACTTATGTCATTTCATTTTTCTGCTTTTGTTTTTATTATTCATGAAATCTTCTTTATAAGAATTGTCAAATTAGTGAAGATTAGTATCCATATTTCTTAATTTGTTGTGGAGTTTGCTATAGTGTGTGTATTTCAAGTTTTTCTTTTTATTGGTGGCATGCATCCTGTTGAAATTTATTTATAATCACTTAGCTTCTGTTATATTAAACTAACTCCAGCTACTCATGAACTTCAGGTTTTTGATAAATGCCTGAGGGGAGAATTAAGAGAGAAAACTCGAGTACTTTGCACGAACCAATTGCATTTTCTTTCACAGGTTGATAGAATTATCCTAGTACATGAAGGTATGGTTAAAGAAGAGGGAACATTTGAGGAGCTCTCAAACACTGGTGTGTTATTCCAAAGGCTAATGGAAAATGCAGGAAAGATGGAAGAGTATGTAGAAGAAAAGAAGGATAGTGATACCATTGATCATGATACCTCTTCAAAACCTGTGGCAAATGGGGTGGCTAGTGACATGCAGAAGAGCCTGAATAATACAAAGAAACCAAAAGAAGGAAAATCTATTCTCATCAAACAGGAAGAGCGGGAAACGGGTGTTGTCAGTTGGAATGTCTTAGTAAGGTAATTAAGTGCTTCTTTTATTATCATGCTTCATTGTGCATGACCCTAAACAATTACAAGTTCTATCCTGGATGTATCAGATGGGAAAAGGCATGCTAATTTTTGGTCGAGAACAAGAAAGAAACAGCTACTTCATTACATATTCTGCCTGTTATCATTTCAGTTTGAACCAACCGAAATGGTTGTTTATCATAGCATGACCTACGGGGATTTTGGTTCCCCTGAAAATAGTTGCCACCTTTGCTTAGTCTTATTTTTCATAGGATACTATGATTTATAACTTGTCTTTCACTTGTTCACAATCTGAACCATATTCTTATTAACTTTTATTTTCAACTTCCTTCTAGGTTGTTTTGGTTGAAGTGATAAAAGATATTTTTAAATGTGTAGGAGTGAATACGATGGAGAGTAGGATTATGAATTTATTAGGACATTCACTGAAGTTTACAATACTTATAAGATACCTAACTTTCTTCTACTGATGTATTTCGGAAACTTGGTTTGTGATTTTTAATGAATATTGATTTCTCCCTCTCAAGTCCCTAATTTCTAATACTCAAACCCTAATCCTCTTCTTTCCTGTTTGCATCAAAATAATGATTAGTTTTCACTTTTTCTAAAATCTTAAGCTACTAGGAAGTAAATCAACTATAGTTTTTTTATTATTAATTTTGATATTCTTTGGCATTGTCATTCACGAGTATGCAATGGTGGGCTCACATTGAATAAATTCTTGTATACAAAATGGCATTAACATGTGGTAAAATGGGTTCATCTTAATCCTTTATTTTTATAAAAAAAAGAAAGTGTTAAAGGTGAGGATGAAATCAACAACTAATATTAATAGGAGAGGTTTACAATATGTTGTATTTAAGAATTTCTCCTATATTAGAACAAGAGGGGTATATACCCACAACCCTATAGATCATCCATTTAATTTTTCTTTTATTTATTTGTTGATTTATCTAAAATATTATATAATTGCTTTCTAATGTTGAAATATTTTATTTATTGTAGGTAAATCTTTTTTTTTAGTTTGTGTATCATTAGAAAATCTAGGATGATATATAAATTTTAATAAGCTGTCTATTATCTTTCTAACTAATGCCAAAGACGTGGCCAAATCTTTTTTTTTTTTACTTTATTATATTTATAACATGAATCTTTAAGATTTAAGGAACTTTTTCACAAGTTTGATAATATAGAAATTTAGACTTCTGCATTAAAAATGGGTGCTTCAATCATCTCGCATAGTCCATATAGTTTTCTTTTGATTAGTTAAAATTTTTGAGGATACATCAATAAGTTATCTACTTAATGGAACATGTCAGATTGTTCATAGAAAATTTAGCCCCAATTTTTTTGATTATGCTTTTCGACCATAAAAATCTAAACATTCAATTGTTTTTATTATCTAGCACCATCCAGTTGTTTAAATAGTGCACCTCCTAAACTTAATTCTTGTGTCCACCACTGTCTTTATAATTAATTGGAAACGAAAAAAACTTGAAAATACCTAATTTAACATTTCATGTGGGAAATTACATGTTCTTCTGCTCTAGTACCATGGTAGTGATTTTTTTTTTTTTGCAACTTTTCCTTTAAAATTAAGCTCGAGGTGGTGGGTCAAGAAAGGTTTTTTGTTGCATGGTTTGATGCATTTTTAGAAACATCGTTTTGATAAAATGGAAGTTAATAATTTCCAATATTCGTGTTCCCACAACCAATTTCTGAAACTTGCTAGTAAGTTTATGCTGTTTTTCTGCCTTGATCTGATTTATCAAGCTGTGTTTGGACTCTGTGTGATAGGCAGTGATATGTTGGTACTCTACACGAGATGGTGTAATGAATAGGATATCTTATACTTTTTTCAATTTGTATGTGCTATCAAATAATATTTTTTGGTTTTAGGTATAATAAAATAACTTGTTGACCTCCTTTCTTTTGCCTTATCTTTGTCATTCTCATATCTCTGGCCATAGGTATAAGAATGCTTTAGGAGGTCTATGGGTGGTTATGATTCTTTTTAGTTGTTATGTCCTAACTGAAGTTCTCCGAGTGTCAAGTAGCACCTGGTTAAGCCATTGGACTGATCAAAGTATTTCAGAGACATATAATGCCGGTTACTACAATCTGATATATGCACTTCTATCATTCGGTCAGGTAACAGAGCTGTCATATTATCATTGGCTCAAACTCAATTTTTATTAGCCGACTCATGAAATACCCTTTTTGTTATTATACATCTAATGTCAGGTTTTGGTTACACTCTCAAATTCCTTTTGGTTGATCATTTCAAGTCTTTATGCTGCTAAAAGACTGCATGATGCCATGCTTAGCTCTATACTGAGGGCTCCAATGGTCTTCTTCCACACCAATCCCTTAGGGCGGATCATCAATAGGTTTGCAAAAGATCTAGGTGATCTTGATCGGAGTGTTGCTCCATTTGTGAACATGTTTCTGGGCCAAGTTTTTCAGCTACTTTCGACTTTTATTTTGATTGGAATAGTGAGCACTATGTCCTTGTGGGCCATAATGCCACTTTTGGTTTTGTTTTATGCAGCCTATCTGTATTATCAGGTAAAAGCAATCTCCTTTTCTTTTTTCTTTACCCATTTAAAGTATTTATGGATGATCTGGAGAAATATTGAGCAAAAGTATAGTTGTCTATTCTTGTCTTCAATTGATTTATCTAAAGACTATCTTAATGTCTTTTTTCAGAATTTAACGTGAAGCAAATTTGATATTATGTTTTGCTTTTGTAGCCATGATTTTCTTTTAACTGGATAACCGATGACCCATCTTATTCTTTTGATAGGTCATCTTAACCTACATTTCACCTCTTAGCCTCAGCATGAAGCACCAATTTTTTTTCCTATCAACATTGAAGATTTGTATATGCCAATGTAAATTGTAGTAAGATTGTCTTAAGTTGTTCGGCTTGGTTAAAAGTTTTTTTTTTAAATTTTATTTTATTTAAAAAAGAAGAAGAATAGTTACATTCTATAGTAGGATATTTTCTATCATTTAAGATGGCACCCTATATAGTTCCCGTAATATTACTATATTGAGAAAAACGTAGCTACATATTTGCTATTATTTGCATCATTACTCATTTAAATTTGTTGTTTATATAACATAGTCATTAATCTCGACTCACTTCCAGCTTATTATAGACTGCGTGTTGACAAATGATTTTATTGAATTTCCCCCTTTTTTGGAAAAATATTTGGACATTTACCTTGTATAAGCAAAGTCTTTCTATTTATATATTTACTTTGTTCTTCTGTAGAGCTTGGCCCGTGAAGTTAAGCGCTTGGATTCTATAAGCAGATCTCCCGTTTATGCGCAATTTGGAGAAGCTCTCAATGGCTTATCTTCTATTCGTGCCTATAAAGCTTATGACCGGATGGCTGACATCAATGGGAAATCTGTTGACAACAATATCAGATTTGCACTGGTGAACATGAGTGGAAACCGTTGGCTGGCTATCCGTTTGGAAACATTAGGAGGCCTCATGATATGGTTTGCAGCAACCTTTGCTGTGATGCAGAATGGAAGGGCAGTAAACCAGCAAGCATTTGCATCCACTATGGGTCTCCTTCTCAGTTATGCATTAAACATAACAAGTTTGTTGACTGGAGTACTTAGACTTGCAAGTCTTGCCGAGAATAGCTTAAACTCTGTTGAGCGGATCGGCACATATATAGATCTACCTTCAGAAGCTCCTTCAATTATTGAGAGCAACCGCCCCCCACCTGGATGGCCTTCATCAGGGTCTATAAAATTTGAAGATGTTGTTCTACGTTACAGGCCTGAACTTCCTTCAGTTTTACATGGATTATCATTTACAGTACTTCCAACTGACAAGGTGGGCATTGTAGGGAGGACAGGGGCAGGGAAGTCTAGCATGCTCAATGCTTTATTTCGAATTGTAGAACTTGAAAGAGGAAGAATATTGATTGATGATTGTGATATTGGAAAGTTCGGACTAACTGATCTTCGGAAAGTTCTTGGCATTATTCCACAATCACCGGTTCTTTTTTCAGGTAAGTAAACTGTTTTAGTTAGTCTGTTATTTGACCTTGCATTTGCATGTAATCATTTTTCTATGAGTTTTTGCTTCAATGTTCATTGGTCTTTGGCGTGGCATGTTTTTTTTCAAAGGAAAGGTATGGTTGTAGACTATTATTCCATGAAACTGAGGGAGTTTCTAGATTTCACTCTTCAATTTTCCAAAACGATGGAGGCTTTTTGACAGAGATTTCAACTCTGCTATTTTCCTTCAACATGGAGAAGTTCTCCTTTCAATTAATTGATTGAGTCTGGTTTTGTTGTTTTTCTAGCTACTATATGGGTCTATCTACGCAGCTGGTTCCCAAATTTTGAAGCCTCTCAACTTCTTCACATGATTTATCCCCGTACTTTTAAAATTTCTCTCATAAGTCCTAACTTTGCTATTAAGGTCGAAGTTCCATAAATGTATTTCTCACATAAACTAATTGTTACCTAATTAGGACATGATTACATGGTAAATTAAGACCACATGAGTAATTAGGAGTTAATTAGCTGATTTTGAAGTCAGATATGTGAGATGTAGATCTTAATTGCAAAATTATGATTTATGTGTGAGATTTAGAAGTTAGGAAACTAAATCACAAAAAAAAGAGTTTAGGGACCCATTGTGAAGGCTGTCAGAGTTTGGAGACAACTGTGTAGTTAAGCCAATATATGGTGTTTTCCTGTTTAGTTGTCCAGGAGAAAAACCAATGTCTTTATACTCTGGTATTTTTTTGGGGGGTTGAAATTCTAATTTCCGATTGACATTTCCTTATTGATAAGTCCAAGTCATACTGATCAACTTGTTTCTTTTTGTCAGGAACTGTGAGATTTAATCTTGATCCTTTTAATGAACACAATGATGCTGACCTTTGGGAAGCATTAGAAAGGGCCCATTTGAAGGATGTCATCAGAAGGAATTCTTTTGGGCTGGATGCCGAGGTATAAATTTGTAGTTGCTGTCAGTTTTTATTGATTTGATAAGTTGTATGAAATGGCCATTCCTTTATATCATTGACAAATGATTTTAGCATCTATATTCTAGGAATCTGCATGAGGTGGTATGACCTTTGTACTTTACGAAGTAGATATGGTCACTTATGAATAAGCTGCATATTCTTTGTTGAAGATCATAGTATTTTTTTTTTAAATTTGAGTTTCTTAAGAAGAGGCTCCTTGAAATGAATTCCTGTTTTCAGTTAGTATTGTCGGGGGATTAGCCGTCAACAATATAGAGGGAATCATTCTGCTGCCTTCATGGTCCTGTGGTCTGGAAGAGACAAATTGGGTTTTTAGCTTTAATACAATTTTAATTGGAGTAATCATTAGCAAAAATAAATAAATGAAGTATGGGCTTCATGAATGATGAATCAAGCCCTTGATCCTCAAGAGGTTCCTTCCATGCTCGAATTCTTATTACACAGTTCTTAAATGAGGTTAATTTGATTTCAGTATTTGTTTGCTTTGAATATGACAAAAAGTGAGAAGAGCCCAATATATATATATATATATATATATATATATATGTTGCCAAATTTTGAGTCAGAATGCAATTTTTTTTCTATATTTGTCTACTTTTGGTCAAGAGGTTGTATAATTAATGTACTTCCATCAAAGAAGTTCGGGTCTTCACTTATGCAAAATTTAAAAGTTCATGAAAACCTTTGAACCTGATGGAGGTTGGTATTTATGAATGTGCAAGTTATTGATCTATAGTTAGTTGCTTTAATTTGGTGTTCTGTTCATAAATTTTAACTATTGACAGGTCTCAGAGGCTGGGGAGAATTTCAGCGTTGGACAGAGACAACTGTTAAGTCTTGCTCGAGCATTACTGAGAAGATCTAAGATACTGGTTCTTGACGAAGCCACTGCAGCTGTTGACGTCCGAACTGATGCTATTATTCAGAAAACTATTAGAGAAGAATTCAAATCATGTACAATGCTCATTATTGCTCACAGATTAAATACAATTATTGATTGTGACAGAATCCTTCTGCTTGATGCTGGTCAGGTATGCGTCAATTACAAGGAAGCAGATTCTCGTAATCAGTTTCCCTAACTACTATTTACCATATTGTATTTATTTATTTTATTTGTTATCCGTGTTTGATTGAAAATCTTACCAAAAACTCAGAAATCAAACTTGTGAATATTTTATGTTTGATCTTCGAGTCCAATCCTGATGATATTTCTGTTTTTCTGGTTTCTAGGTTTTAGAATATGACAGACCAGAAGAACTGCTGTCAAAGGAAAATAGCGCTTTCTCTAAGATGGTTCAAAGTACGGGAGCTGCAAATGCCCAATACTTGCGCAGCTTAGTACACAGAGGAGGTGAAAGGCAGTTGGAAAGAGAAGAAAACAAACAGCTTGATGGAAAGAGGAAATGGTTGGCATCTTCACGTTGGACTGCTGCTGCTCAATTTGCTCTTGGCATTAGCCTCAGTTCATCACAAAACAACCTTCAACAGTTGGATATTGAAGATGAAAACAACATGCTCAAGAAAACAAAGGATGCTGTGATAGTTCTGCAAGGAGTTCTAGAAGGAAAACATAACAGAGTAATTGACGAGTCGCTGGATCAATACCAGATCTCCAAAGATGGATGGTGGTCAGCTCTGTACAAAATGGTTGAAGGTACTGTATGACCCATGCATGCACACAAATCTTAAAAACATATATTGAGGATGCACAAGCATGAGATAGTATTTACTTTGACTTTTCTTGTGACTTTAAGACACTGACCTGCCCTGTAGATATGTTGCAGTACTAGGGCAAAGAATTGTTAGTATATGATATGTTGGGTCAACCTCCTAACAGCTTAAGCTTTCAGAGGGTTAGTGACCAACATACTCTAACAAGAATAATTTGAAGAAAGTGGCATGATCAAAATTTCACAAGGTGCTGTTGGGGAATCCCTACTCCAAAAGCATTCAACCATCATAGTTCAGCCCTCTTATTATTTAATTTCCTCAGTTTATTCTTGTCTTTAGCCTCCATTGTTTATTTGCATAATATAACATTCTTTCTTGGATCCAACATGGTAGTGTTTTGCAAGTTGCGATATTTTCGCATTTTTTGTCATAAGCTGGACCTAGTGACCACCACCGTCCTCGTAGTCTATTTGAATTCTGCTACACAATTTCAATTACTTCCAAATCTATACATGACATTCTTGTAGCTTTTATAAATTTATCTGATGATTTGTGCGTTTCTTCCAGGACTTGCTGTAATGAGCAGGTTAGCTCGAAACAGGCTTCAACATCCAGATATTAGTTTAGAAGACAGATCAATTAACTGGGACCACGTTGAGATGTAGGGGATTGTACTATTTTGACCTTCCAAGATGACTAGATATAGTTTTGAATTCAGTTTCTGGAATATTTCAGTAGGTTATAGCTAACTAGGCATCAATAATTCAAGATCACTGGACTCTCCTGTAGGAAATTGTTCATATACAGCTTCAATTGAATCCTATTCTCAGGTCATATGTGAACAAATAAATGCTAAATCACATTTACCTCTGTCAAACCAGATGATTGATCTTTGGATGGATAATGTCTGTCTAAACAAACTCTTTGTTTCTTTTCCTTCATCGCTTTTGGGTTTGCAATTATCATTTTTTTTAATCAAATGTTCATTATTTTGTGCTTGTAAAGATATCAAATTTCTTTATTATTATAGATAAATAAGTTGGCTTAAAAATATTTAATTTTTTCATAATATTAAAAATACGTGAATTTGAACTGAAAAACACATTTAACACAACTCAAACAAACATGATATGCTTTACACCCTTAGATTTGCTAAAGGGGATGGAGTTAGATTTCATCTCATAAAATAATTACTAGAACGCAACATTTGATCATTTCTGCCCCAATTAACTAAGGATTTTTTTACTAATTTGTAATGAAAACCAAACATAATTGGCACATGATATAAAATTCAATTTTAGTGCTTATATAATAGATTATTTAAATAATTTACGAATACAAACCCAATTAGTATGAATAGTTAAAATTGTTGAGAATATGAGTATATCTCAAGCCATATGGTGGGTTTCCCCAATATTATATTACAAGCCTATTTGAATGTGTTAGTTTTATTTGTTACATATTGATATAAAATGGCTAATTAACAAAAATCACGTGCAAAAATAAAAAATAAAAAAATTATTTAGTCTAAACAACAAAAATAACATTCTTTGTAATTTATAATCACAAAAATAATTTTATTTGTATTTAATTATTATATTTTTACTATTAAAAACAATTTTATCACATAATTTTAAGTTGAAAGTCAGACAACTATTTAATATTAAAATACATATAATTAGATCCCGTTAAATAACATTGATACTATTTTGTAGTGGTGTTATTTATGTAATTTCCGAAAAGTTTTCTAAAGCTGCTTGATCGAAACTTAAAGCAAAGGAAACATAAAATAGATGTTAATGGCAGCCAAAAGAGCGTCAGAATTTATTGAAAATCATCATCATGATGTTCAACAGAATAAGGAGACGATCTTTTCTGAGGTAATTGATTTCCCAGAGAGACTTTAGACTTTAACGCACCATGCAATAAACCCTTTAAAGAAGGCTTACCTTTGGCGCATGAGATGCTCCTGATAGACTCTTGCTTGAAATATGAAGATTCTTGTGGTTTTCTTCTATGAGTTATAAACGTCGTTTTCTGATTCTGACTTTGCTTTAGTTTTGGGTTGTTATCATTTTCTTCCGTTTGTTTCACATTTGGGCGTATTGCTGATTCAATAGGTACAAGCTTTCCGTCTACTTGGTTTGTGAAAACAAATGTAATCTGAAAACAGAAAAATAAAACTGATGAGTACAGCACAATGAATGTGCATCTCCCTAACAAGTACAAAAACAAAACTGAAACTAAAAAGCCAACGTAATAAGGATCATAATTATAAAGAGGACTTGTACCATTCTCATAGGTTTCTGAAGGAGGTCAACTCAATACACAAGAAAAACCAGTTTTAAGGTACCTCAAAGGGCAACCACATTAAAAGAAAATTTCACTTCTATATTTTAAGAACTCCCTGATATTAATTCAATATTGGTTCTATGATGTTTAGCAACAAAAAGAAAACTTTATTTTGTGATTTAGTAGTAATACTGTAATCACTCGGTTAGTTTTTTCTTTAATTCGATTTTCATGTTGTTCAATGATATGGACATAGAAATGCTAGATGTTATTAATTGACATAATGCAATGATTAGAAGTGGGTTTTTATAAGCTGGTATCTTCTCCCATATACGTTTAAGCATGAACAAACCACTTATAAAGAGATCAAAGACAAAAATATACAAATAAATAAAATTATTATTTAAGAATGTTTATAAAAGCACTGTCTTCATAAAAAAAAAAAATTTCTAGGCAAATTTGTCTAGCTCCCCTCAATGAAGTGGTATGAGCAAGCACTTAAAAATTTCCTAGGTTAAATTAGGTTTGACTTCAGCTAAAAAGGGGGGAAAATGTCCGTGTACTTGTATGTTGTTTCCAAGTAATGGTGATGTAAATCCTATTAAGCTTAAGACTTGGGTAGGGAAAAATTAGGGTTTTATTATAATTTTTATATTATTCAGTAATTTATTTATTTCCTTACTAAATTTTGGAGAAATTTGGGATTCTTATTCTTTTGACTAGTTGAGCTTGTGTCAGTCTTGATAATTGACATTGGCTTATGAGTAGTATAATTCTATTTCTCTTGTCATTTATACTCTTGCCTTCTTTTACCCTTGATTATATGTCCATAGGACTATTCATAGACAATGTTGACGGATCCCAAACTTACTGAAACGGACAAGTCTGACCCTAAATGTGACTGCACCTGATGCACTTACAACGACTCCTAGAAGAATGGTGGAAGATTTAACAAGACTAGGTAGTCTCAGCAACCGACCAAAAGGAGAAGCTATTGTCAAATACACAGCAATGGAAAATGAAGGAATAAAAAGAAAGTTACTGATATACCTCATCACCAGCTGAAGCTTGGAGAATAGCATCTGGCACTGATGTTGGAAAAAAGTGATGACCCCAATTACCTATATCTTCTTCTAGAGGTGCACCAACCTGAAAATGTAATTTCATTATACAAAATCAATTAAGACGTGGTATGATGATTTCAATATATCAGAACTGATTAATATATGTGAAAAACCTGTTTTTCTGAACTCTTTAACTTGGATAAGCATCCGGCATTTTCGGCAAATCCACCAATGTCACAAGTATCTTGATTAGACTGACAACTTCTGTTGATCAATTGAGTTATGTCTCTGTTCTCTATGCTTTCAGTTCTATTATCGTCATATTGGCAACGGACACAGTTCATCTTTTCATGCATTTCAGATCTACAAATAAAGTTGACAAAAATATATAGCCGGTTTAGGGAAAGAATATGATCCATGTTATTGGGCACTAATTTGTTATTTTTTAGCAATCTAACAAAGAACCGATCGAGTATAAACAAAAGTGATTAAAAGTTAAGGGTGCAGTGTCCAATTGACTAGTTTTTAGGTAATATTTAGAAGTTCACTAAGTTTGCAAAATAGAACACCATAAATCCTGATGGATCTATGTTGTCTCATTTTTCAAACATAATAGAACTCTACTGTACCACAAGTAGTACCTAGGGTAGATATCCGTTAAGTTTGAAAATAAGATGGTAGAGGTCCATTAAGTCTAAAATTTATCACCTAATGGACTTTTAGAATATTTTCCAGTAATGTTTGATATGATAAATATACATAATGTCTAAATTTTAAAAAAATATAAAATAATCTTTAAGCTTTAGGCTCAGAATTCCCAAAATAATCAAGGTCAATCTAAAAAGTTCTGAATCTGAATTGGATTTGACAGGATTGAAACTGAACCCCTTTTGGGGATTGGTTAAGGATAAAAAGTTTCAATCACAGACGTAGATTGGTTTTGATTTGATGATTCATGTAATGGGGTCTTTTTTCCCTAAACAGAGAAAAACTGAAAAAAGGCTTCCTGAGGACTTTCCCCAAAAGAATATATACCCTAGTCAACTAAGGCAAGAACTAGCATTGATGTTAATGATGTGAAAAATGTGCATCAGTACTGCTTTAGTGATGAAGTAACCAACCCTTAACTGCAGGAGAAATTTAAAAGAAATACACAATACTTTTGAACCTATAAATGAAAAAGGAAAAAAAAGTATATTGCATACCATGGCCATATATAATGTGCGAACAACTCATGAAGATCATACAAGCTGTCCAGTAAGATAAGTATCATCTACTCTGAAGAAGAATATTACCTTACATTCTCGTGGAAGGTGAATAGATCGCGTAAATCTTCCATGGAAAGAAGGTAACCCTGAAATTGATGACTAACATCATGTACCATGAACATAAAACCAACTACCAAACAAAAACACTGAATGTAATTTTACTGAACTCTAAATCAAAATATTGCTATTTCTAGAACAATAAAAAGCTTATGAGATTTGCATTTAAGTTGTTAGCCCCTATTGCTCTGACAATAGTTCCCCCCTCCCCTCTGGCAATAGAGTCACCCTGCCATGAAGTCTCTAATTATAGAGGCCTCTGAAAATAAGGTACAGCCCCAAACTGAAAAGATAATAATGATCAAAATTCCTAATCTGACAAGAAAAATCTTAAAGATAATAATCTAATTTGACAACCTATGGTAAAAACTAAGATGTTATACAAAGATAAATAAAACGATACTACTAAATATAGAGATATGTCTTATTTGATTGCCATCAGAAACCCAGTGATTGAAGGGAAAAAAAACTTTGGAGGACCGACCTGTGTATCAGGGCCATCTGTTTGATCCTGTTGGATAACTTTCTGAAGTCCTTCTTTTGACATTTGACGCTGGTATACCTACATAATAATAGAGTAGTCTCTAAACGTCAAATTAAAGAAATCAATAGCATATTCTACTGCAGAAACACAGGTAAAAGAGGATATTACTAAAGCAATGCAACATTAAAACCTTTTCCTCGATTGTCCCAGTACTCAAAAATCTATAAATGTATACTCTTTTCTTCTGTCCATCCCTCCAGACTCTTGCAGCAGCCTGTTAATTAAGAAGAATACAAAAGGAACAAAATCATTCATGGGAACTGCACATCAAATTATCCATGTGCCACTGTAACATAGGTTTTAACTGCGTAATTACTTGTTTATCATTGGCAGGATTCCAATCGGGATCAAACAAAACCAGTCGATTTCCGCCAATCAAATTGAGGCCGCAGCCTCCAGCCTTGCTACTTAAGAGAAACACAAATTCATCCTGCAAGATGTAGGCTACATCTTTTACAACAAATACAAGTAAATCCTAATTTTTAATATACTAACATATTGGAGAACTTTATACCTTTGATTGGTCATTAAAGCGGTTCACTAGCTTCTGTCTTTTACTGATTGATGTGCTTCCATCAAGCCTCAAGTATGGGTATCTCCTTTCACGGCACAACTGAGCAAAAAGGTCCAATGTCTGATACATTTTAACTTTGAATTAGATAAATAACGAGCTATTTTCTTTAAGAGAGAGAGAGAGAGAAGGTAGGTTTGTGAATATCAAACAAAGAAAAGAATGAAATGAAAATGAGGTTGCAAATGAAAAAGACAACCGTTCCCAGCTAGAAGCAAAGATTACTAATGAGACTTATGTGCAGAAGTTTCCTGTCTTTCAATTCTTTTCTCTTTGTTGTTTTTCCTTTTCTCGAATAAAATTAGATTTCCCCTAGAGCAGAAAAATGCCCAAATACTGTAAATAAATATTTATTAGTCTTATAGTGAAGCTTCAAAACCATATGTATTCTTCAATAGATGTCACACATGAACCCACGACCTTAAATAGCCCAAACCTTAAAACTAAGTTTGTCACATAATTAAACCTCTATATTATATGCATGCTTCAGAAACATGTCTGCAATGATGGCATATTTGCAGGCAGATCATTTTCAATAGGGCAAGCATATCATATGATGATTGCTCCCACATGTAGTTTCACCAAGAAACGTGCATAATTCCAGAGTCAGGAAGGGAACATAAAGACAAGTGCAAAGGCTTGGAACTCGTTACATAGAATTACCCGCGTAAAGTTTGAAACAAGGAAAATAGGAAAAGGAAACATAAAGACTGTGAAGTAGAAGTTTGAAACTCACTATATAAAATTACCTGTGTATAGTTTGAAACAAGGACAATACGGTCATCAGTCTTTTGGCGCAAGTGGGCCAATAACCGAGCCAAGACATGCATTTTCCCCGAGAGTTCAACCCAAGCTCCATCTCCACCAGACCAGGATCCAGACCTAAGAAAATAAGGGTAAATGAGAATATACAATCAAACATAATAAACTTAAGACCTGTTTCAGTTAAGAAAAGGAAAACATACCTTCCGGAGAACATCTCTGGAGGAAAAAAGCGAATGCAGTCCTCAAAACCTGAAGTTCCTGGGCTCCCACTTCTTATAGTATCGTAAATTAGCTACAAGATGGCATACCCTTTTGAGTGAAAAGTAACTCAGGAATTTTAGGCTAATTAAAGATCTAGACAGTGCAAAACCACTAAAAGACTATCTGATGTTACAAACTGAATTTAGAATATTCTTACATCTGAGTTATCTATAAAGAAAAATTAACAAGAATATGGACCACATATAAAACAACAACATGAAACCAAAATCTTATGCCAATATGTGGACAAATCCAAACATAGGTTCATAAGATCATTCAAACAGGAGAAACATTTCAGGTGAATCCCATTTCAAAGAAATTCATCACACCTTTGGATGATTGCATAGCTTCTTAAGTGCTGTAATATAAGCCAAAATCTTTGATTGCTTCAGTTCTTCAGAAATTACCCGTTTAACCTATATTTGGAAGGCAACATAGCCTCTTCATTAGTTTATTATATTTGAAGCTACAAAATATTTAGAATTGATTAATACATTAAAAATGAGAATTACATTTTTGGAATGTAGGAAATGGTTATATAAATCTGACTGGAGAGGAGTCAACTTGCAACAAACAACTTCAACTATCTGTGAGAACGAACAAAAGGTAGAAATCACTAGAGATTGCATTAACAATTTTATTACCACGTCTTAACCTTAGTAAAAGATATTACCATGCAAACGTACCAACTACTACTCGGTCACCAACAAAAGACTCAAAGTACAAATCATGAATCCCTTGCATGTATATAAGGTAACTGACTTAGGTCCATAATTAACTTAAGACTAAAGATATAGAAAAAGACACATTGCCGGTTGAGCCTGTTCTATCCAAGATATTTTCATGAATAGGGTGGAAGGAAGAGAGCAGAATAAATATTCATTTGCATGAAATTTTATAAATTCAAAAATTTGAAGCCATATGATACTAAAGATAGTAACAACCAAAAAAAGAAGACAAACAACAAATAACCAAATATCTAGATTTTCACATATGAGTTCCATGAATGTTACCTACTATGAAGAATCAAATTTAGTTATAAAAAATTGAACCTCTTGTATCTCTTGAAATCTATCAACGAACACCTTCATGAGTATTAGAGGATTGTATTTACTGTCTAGATTAATTATATTGGTTCATGCATATTTTAATTCATATATCTCTTGGGTCCATGTACTAAATAGTTCTATTTAATAAAAATGAAGTACAGTTTGATCAAAATTTCCAGCACAGCGTTATTCTCTTTCAATTTGTGTTATACAAAACTAGCTCAGGTGCGATTACTATGGCTCCTAGGAGCCATTCCTAATTGTGAGATCCAAGTACTAAGTAACCTATCCCTTTCTCTTGATTCCAACACATTTATCTCTAACTCCAACCTCTCCATTGTTTGCAATTTTGTCCTGCATTAGTAGACTTGCTTTTAACAGATTCTCTTCCTTTTCTAAGTTTTCCACACAACAGAGTTATTTATCCGGCATCCACAAATACCCAACTATATCAATGACTATTGAGGTTGGTATACTAGTCTAACAGGAACTGTTTTTCTCGTAATGGATATTTGTAGCATTAATTATCCCACTTAAATATATAACAGATATCATTTCTATATATGCGGACCTACTTAAATATTTTACGGATTATAAACTTGTAGTAGAGAGAGTGCATATAGCTTTTCTAGATACATTTAGCAATGATATAGAGGGCATGATAACTGACATACCTTTGGTGGCAGGTGATTGGATAATAGTGCATTTGTCCTCCGCAATATAAACTGTAAAAAAATAATCAAATTATGTTGATTACATATATTTCTTAGTATGAGTAAAACTTCATGTACCTAAGGATAGTGAAGAAATCCTATAAGTTTCTCTTCCAACAGAAACAAAATTAATGACAATTTCATCTTTATTTCATCTAAAAGATGAACTTACCTGGTTAACTTTTGCGCTTAATTCTGTAGAGCGCTCAACACCTAACTTCTTCTCTTCCCCAATAGCTGTAGGTTCTCTCCCACATATAATAGGTGTCTTCATAGGACGTATATGTTAGAGATTGAAAACAAAAGTACGATATTTTGACAATGTAGAAAGAAAACGCAAGTTCAAAGAGAAACAAACAGTGTCATTATGTTAAAAAAAAATCAAAACAAAAATGAAAGAAAACAGGCCATTTTCACTTGTCACAAAAAAGGGGGGAAAGAGAGAGATATAGAAAGAAAATATTTAATTTATTACAGTAGTAAAACATAATTTGTTTTGATAATCCAATCAAAAGAGAGAATTATATCGTTTGTACTTCTCGAGGAGTATTGCAACATCGCATGCATAACTCAAGTTTTATTTGATAATATCAATATGGAAGCAAGGAACCCAGTTTATCTCATAGAGATGCCTGGTTGGCTGTTATAAACATAATGAAATAGCAAAAATTTCTGCCTTGGCTAAGTGTTGCACAAAACTTGAAGATAAGTTTATCACCTTGGTCTCTGTTTCACAGGTTAAATCTCACAGCAAACTTAGTTGGAGAAGGAATGCATAGATATAAATTAGACATCGGACCAAAATACATATTACTTGGTATCCTACATGTACACACACGATCCTAGTGAAGTTGAACATGCAAGATCTCGCGACCTAACTAGGAAAACCCAATCAGATGTTTATTGGATTCAAGTGACCTAGTGATGGTCCTCATAATTATTCAGTCCATGTAGGGGCATCCCATACGACCTAATTTAACAACTTGATATTTATTGTAAATTATTATGTATAAATCAACTCTAACATCTCGAACAGAGCGCCTATTAGTGAAACAATGACACCTGCTTTTTATATATCTATATATACCTTATTGATTAGAGGAATTAAAAATCTAATTATTACTTTCTCTCTAACATCTCTCTAAAACTCATAACACACAATCAATTCTTCAAACAATTGGTGTATACCATGGTACCTTAAATCTTTCTAGTCTTCGATTAACATTTGAGGCTTTACATTTTATATCTAAGGAAAATTAACCTGTGTCGTAGGAAAATTCACTTCTGTCATCATGATCAATCCTCGTTCCCATCCCGAATCAAGAATAGTCTTGTTCAACCAATCTTAGAGTTTGACCTCAACGATATTTTACCACATATCTCACCAGCCATCACATCGCATTGTGGTCTAGGGTATGACTTCATAAGACCTACAGTTTGGAATAGCGCGCCTAAAACCACCAGAACAATTCCACGCATAACCAATTCTGTTAGTTACAGTTCCAAAAGCACATCTCTCAAAAAAGATGCTAAATTAGAAATGCTTCAACATGATCTCAAAATGATAATAAGGAACTCAGGTTAAGGTTGATACATGAAGATTAACCAGAAAAGGTAGAAAGCTCGTTTCGAACAACTTCCCCTCCAATGAGACCAAATCGATCGAAGAGATCAAAACATACCTCCTAGGATCTATTGAGATATCTCAATAAGTATCCACCCAATACACTTTATGAACAACATATGCCTACAACTCTAGCTCCAAAACCTGTATACATAACCCACCAACATCCTGCACAAAATACATCCCAACAATTGTACGGACTTTTAGGTTTGGAAAACTCTGCTCCAAAGGAACACCTGGTACAACATGAACCTCCCAAGAGTAACTTGGATGAAAAATTCAAAGAGATGGAAGAGAAAATAGAGGCAAAGGTGAATGATCAACTGAAAAACCAAAAAAAGTTACATCCTTGGAATGATATAGAAACTGAGTTAGTGACACCAACCGCATAATTCTCTGCTTCAAAGTGTTCCACTTATGAGGGAACAAAAGATCTAGTGATGTACATTATTCATTTTAAAATGGCTATGGCTATTGTAAGCGTCCCAGAAAATAAGGAGGCCATGTACTGGAAATTATTCGTTGCCACTTTTCAGAAAACGACACAACAATGATTCATTAAATTATCGCGTATGAGTATAAAGAGTTTTGATAGGTTGGTAAAAATATTTGTCACCAATTATGCATGTAACAAGCCGATTAGAAAGGAGTCACACTACCTCTTTTCGATCATGTAGAAGAATATTGAGACCATTGAGACCTATATGAGGAGGTTTAAAACAAAAAAAGTGAAAATTTCACAATGTCCAAACTCTATTACTATCGAGCCTTTCGGCAAATGAATTAAGAGGGATACGAGCATATTCATTGAGTTGACCAAAACTACTCCATGATCCCTGAATAAGGTCTATAAAAAGGCCCAAAATTTGTCAACGTGGAGAGAGACCATAGAATATGTGTTGACTTCGCATACGTCAACATAGCTACGCCAAAGGATTGTTTTCCTTTGCCAAACATTGATTAGCTAGTAGACGCCATTGTCGGTTTTGAAACAATGAGTTTTATAGACATATACTCACGATACCATTAGATCCAAATGCATCCCAAAGATGAAGAAAAAACGGCGCTCATAACTGAAGAAGGGACTTATTGTTATACAAGGATGCTTTTTGTTTTGAAGAATGCGGGAGCTACTTACCAAAGGTTGATGAACAAGATGTTCGAAGACAAGATATGTTGAAACATGGAAGTCTATGTAGATGAAATGATGGTTAAACAAAGATCGCTAAAAATCACATCTCAGATTTGGATGAAATCTTTGCCAAAGTAAAAGATTACTAAATACGATCCAATCCTAAAAAGTGTCTTTGGAGTAACATAATGGACGTTTTTGGGATATTTAGTGTATTCTCGTGGGATAGAGGCCAATCTAAACAAAATTATAGCTCTTGTGAACAAGAGGTCACTAAATTGCATTATAGAGATCCAACAATTAAATGGAAATATAACAGCACTAAGTCGTTTCATTTCCAAGTGCACATAAAAATGTCTACCATTTTTTCACTTGTTGAAGAAAAACAAAGACTATGTGTGGAGTGCAGAATGTGAACTAGCCTTCCAGTCCATCAAAGATTACCTCGAAAGAGCACCTCTTTTAACAAATCTTATTGTCGGCGAGAGTTTATATATGTATATGACCTTCACAGACAAAGCAACCAATGTTGTACTTGTAGTTGATAGAGAAAATAAAGCAACACCCAGTATACTATATGAGTCATTCTCTGATGGAAGCACAAAAACAATATCCTCCATTGGATAAGGCAACTTTTATAATAAAAATGGTCGCTAGGAAACACATACATTATTTTAGGACTCATGAGGTGGTAGTCCTTATATTGTACCCAATGAAAGATATTTTGGGGAAGTCAGACCAATCTAGTAGCCTTTCTCAAATAGCCATTGAGTTGAGCGAATTTGAAATACAATATGAACCACTATCACCAATCAAAGGACAAACACTTGTTGAAAAAAGTAGTTCTTGTTTCATGCCTATCCAAGCTTAACATAATTGGGAGGGTGGATAGGGAGAAAGAACAAATAAGTACCAACACTGCAATACACACTTTATGGTTGACCCCATACCTGGAATATCTCATTAACGACGTTTTGTCTTCTGACAAGGAGGAAGCGTGGAAAATTATAACAAAGTCGAAAAATTATACTATTGTCTGAGGAGTACTCTATAGGAAAAACTATGGTGGACCATGGTTACAATGTTTACCTAGTCAAGAAACACGTGCAATTTTGGGAGAACTATATGAAGGGTAATGTGGCGCCCATTCAAGAAGTAGACTCCATTCTCAAAGAATCATCCGACAAAGGTTATTATTAGCCTACCCTTCACAAGGATTGCATCCACCACGCCAAAAAGTGTGATAAGTGCCAAGGACATGCTAATATCCCTCATCAACTAGCTAACAACTTGAAATTTTTTGTCAACCCATAGCCATTTCAAAAGTGAGAGTTTCGTTATAGTTGGTCTATTACCTCTTGCTCCAAGACAACAAAAAAAATTTATTATAGCGACATTACTTTTCGAAATGGATAGAAACTGTAGTGGTGGGAACCCAAGAAAATAATGTGCGCAAGTTTATTTGACGTAACATAATATGGAAGTTCGGTTTACCTCATGAGCTAGTTACAGATAATGACCGACAATTCACAGGTCAAGGCCTGATTTCGTTTTGTGAAGAGATGGGGTCAAATTATCACATTCAACTCCTTACAGGTCATAAGCCAATGGTTAAGCAGAATCATCAACCAAAACTCTTATCAACATATTATGAAAACGATTGGAAGGAGCTAAAGGCAAATGAGTTGATGAATTACCCAGCATTCTTCGGGCGACAAGAACAACCCCAAGAATGGCAACAGAGGAGAGTCCATTCTCTCTAATATATGGCACGAACCCTTCTGAGGTACAAGAACCCACCTTTTGATCTGAATTAACACAAGGGGACAACGATGATCTCAGAAGAGATGACCTCTTATTAGCTGAGGAGAAAAGGAAAAGCACTTTGATACGAATTGAGCCACATAAAAGAATAGTCCAAAAATCATACAACTAATTTGTTAAACAAAAAAACTTCAGTATAGGGGATTGGGTTCTGCGACAAGCATTAGGAAATAAGGTATAAACTATCTACAAAAATTTTGCCGCAATATGAAAAGGCCTATATCAAATATATGAAATCACTCGAGAGGGTGTTTATCGGATAGAAAGTCATGGAAGGAAAGAAAAATTAAGCTAGAATGGAAAGCATCTAAAGAAATACTGTGTATGAAGTGTTAATCAAGTTTGAAATAAACATATCTTGAATCCATTTTTCAGGTGTTCATATTAATCTCGTGAAAAATTAATGCGATAACCCCCAAGTATAGAATGAGGTCGCCAAATGGACCCCTACTTAAGTTACGGGATAAGAGGCACGACACCAGTCCTAAAAAAGGTTCTTAAGATCACAAAAGTGAACACCCTCTTTGGGAATCGCATATAGAGGTTGGATTTATTTTTATCCTTGTATGTCTCCTATCTCACAAAAAATTAACACGATAACCTCCAAGTAGGGAGTGAGGTGGCCAAATGGACCCCACACTTAGGATGCGAGATAAGAGGTGTAACGTCCATTCTAAGAAAGAGTCTTAAGTTCACAAAAATGAACCCCCTCTTTGGGAATCGCATACAGGAGTTGGATTCAATTTTACCCTTGTATGTCTCCTATCTTGCAAAAAATTAATATAATAACCCCCCAAGTACGAAATGAAGTAGCCAAATAGACCCTCCCACTTGAAATGCAAGACCTTCCAACTATTATATTTTAACAGCAATGTGAACCGATACTTTCAAAAATAGGAGTCTTGAGAATATTCTTCTCTAGTGCCCTTTTTTCCAATACTCAGCTAATTTGCAAAGTTCATCGCTTTCTTCTCTGTATTTATCTCTTTGGCTAAGTGCGAGCCTTCAATCTACATAGTTCTTGATCAACAAATTCAGAAATTTCTTGACAAGCCTCCGTTTCTCGTTCTAAATCAATGGCAATGGGCATGGCCTATATAGTACAATGCAAAATGTATTATGAAAAAGAATTAGAAAATACATGTAATGTCACAAAAGATTAATTACATCACGAACACGTCTTGCCATTAGGTGTCATACAGTCCCTTTTTCCCTCTTACGAGTTGCATATATGGTAGAACGATCAGAAAGTCCAAAGTGATGATAAAAGTTATCCTGGGCTTCGGGGTTACCCAACATCCTATTTTCAAACAGGTTGTTCAACCCATTATTTTCACCCTACTTGGATGTAAAAGGAAACAACTCTTGAGCAGACTAATGTTGTCCCTTAACGAGTTAAGGACAATTCATCTAGAGGTCCACACCCTATCAGCTAGTCACTATTTGTCACAACGATAGGTCCGGTGTGTTCCACAACAACAAGGTGTGTAGGTAGACCCACATTTGTCCCCGTTCGGTATTGGTAACCAAGTAAAGCTAGTCTGAGACCGTACCTTTAAGTCCATGGAAGAAGTGAGAAGAATAAGGGACTTCGTAATTTCTTCAACGAGGTGATTTTTATTCCTTGGTGAAAAGGTGTTCAGGATGCAAGAAAAACATGTTCCCGTTTCTATCAGGTTATCAAGATCGACTTGTGAGTAATCTATGTGGTTAACGGCCTAATGTTTATCTAATACGGGCTAAAATTCAAAGATTTGACTCAAAATCAAGTTGATGGTTAAAGCAATTTCAAAAACAGGAAATCAAATGACAACACAACATATAAATAAAGGAAATATTGAATGCATCTATGGAGCATTGAATCACTACAAGACAAATGTAATGGGTAAATAAAAAATTTATAATTGTTCAAATACAAGTATAAATGCTAGTTGTTTACTCCAAAACATGTTATAGGAGTACAAAGCGTATTTACAAAAGAACCATTTATTATATCAAAATCATAATACAATCTTAAAAAGGGAGATTATCAATCGCTCAAGTATTGATGATGATATCATAAAAACAAAAAGTTGCACTAATAGAAGCTTACAAGAACAACAAAGAAACTAAGAGGTAGCTTCCTCAATCTATCTTTCAGCTCGGTCCTCCTGACTGGTTTCCTCTACACTGGGTGATGGTAGCAAGGTACTGGCTGGAGATGCTTTGCTTCTACTACTTTGAAAAGCCCGCATCAAGGTGAAGTAAGGAACAGACAAGTCCAATTTATTTGTCTGTGTCTTTAGACTGCTTATCACAAAGCTCGCCTCGCTTTTATAAGCTTTGGTGCACTTCGCTTTTAGCGTCTCCACCAACTCAGATATCGAGCTCATTTGCTCCTTCATCAAAGTCATTTGATCTCAAAAGGAGCTCATTATATTGCTATAGCTTCGACCTCCTTGGTCACTGTTCAGAACGGGCTACTCTTTGCCCTATATGAAGCAATAGATGTATGTTTTTCTCAGCTTTTTGGGCATATCAAGTAGGTCGCCTTCAAGCTTTAGGATTTTGGCCTCATTATTAACAAGGAAAGCATCTTTGTCCTCAACGACCTTCTGATACTTCACTACTTGCAAGCGACTAGCTTACACTTCGTATTTGTACGTCCTGAGTGATAGCTCGCCTTCCCTAGCTAGTGATAAAACACAAGGTGAGGTGCCAATTACAAAGTGAATTATTTACCTCAATTAGATTATCAGCCATCATCTCTCTGTTAAAAGCTTCTTCCCTCCTACCAACTTCTTTAACCCTAGCATGTCTTGAATCACTCTCAAAGTGATTAAAGAGATCCCTCATCAAATTAAGCAACCCAAAGATACCCTCATCAAAATAGGTAACCAGAGTATTTTGTACCATGGTGTCCTTCAGAACAACTTCGTCAAACTCAAAGTCATCTAAATCCATCACCTGCATCTAGGAAGTTGAAATCTCACTAGTTTTCCTCTTTTTGAAGGTTGCAGCAGATGATAAAAAGGATGAGTTAAGGATGCTCGACGTGTCAGTTGTGAGGGCAAATGGAACTTCAATTAGTTTGTCTTCCAAACGCATTGAGTCTTCAGTTTGGGAGGGAAAGGTATGGACGACCCTTGGATACGTGGGCTTTAGATCGCAAACACCCAAGGTGTAAGTCTTCTAGATCCACATTTGAGTAGTTCATATCTGCAAAAATAAATGATTACTATGTTAGTTAATGAATCAAATCGTCAATTATTTTCTACCTCGCTACAGATGAACGACCTGTATATTTATCGTTGTAGTCCCACTACACATTTGGAATTCGATTCAACTTATTTTTTCCTTACAAGACCCACATTACATACATCTGATTTCCTCATCTGTTAATCCAACTTGTGCTTTCCAGTAACAACTGCTAGACACGAAAGAGTTCACCATCCATTGGGATTGACTTGAGCGAGGTTGATGTCAAACGTGTTGGACACGAGACACCATTCTAGGAAAAAGACACCAAAGTCCTATTTTAAATGGATCCAAGTAGATAACCCACCGCCCTACAAGAGGGTCATCGGCATCACAAAGGTGGCAAGGAACAGACATCATTCCAACCCAGGGTGGAATATTATACTGATGATGTATTTGTACCAGATTGTCAGCGTTCAGTTCACTAGGCATTTTTTCAATCTGGTGTTTATCTTTAGTTCTGTAGGTGGGCTCACCCTTGGTGTCACGTTTCTTTGTAGGATGAGGTTCCTTAACTGTTGTTGCTGGGATCCTGATTATAGGTACAGGACCTTGTGAAGACAAGGATGAGGTAGAATGCAATCCAGAGGAAACGGGGAGAACTAAAACACTCTCCTTAATGAGAGCACTACCAGTTTTACCAAGTCCTTTGTGAGCAGACTAAATCTCGAGAAGGATGTTAAGGTGTTCCTATCCTTAAAGGAACACTTTTGGTATAACCTGAGGGAACATTTTTGGTAGATGTTGAGCAACCTATATCTTTTCTTTTATCATAAGACAATTTAAAAAGAAGAGAGGAGAAAGAAAATACCTAGAGGATGACTTCAAGAGATGTGTAGGTCAGTTGGAAAGTGACTTGAAAATATTGGACGAGCTTATTTGTGCGAATACATTGGTCAGGCTAAGCTAAAAAAAAAGAATGTCAAAAACTAATCAATGATGGTCTTCCATGGATTCGCCTATATAAGCCGCGGCTAAGGTTGCAAAAATAAGAGCTTGAATGCCACTTGTAAATAATCCAAGGAACATGACAGGTATAGGAACCACTAAAGGTACTAAAGAAACAAGAACCACTAAAGGTACTAAAGAAACAAGAACAACAACTACTAATTCATCAGCCAATATATTTCCGAAAAGTCAAAAACTAAGCGATAGGGGTTTTGTGAAATCTTCTAAGATGTTGGCAAAAGAAACCTCAGTCTATGTTATTGCATCTATTTCTCTTTAATTAGAGTAATTGAAGATTTTTATTTATAAAATAGAAATCTTTTATTCGATTTATTATCAATATATATATATATATTTCAGTAATTTTTCTATCCTAGTCAATTGAATCCGTTGAATTGTTGTTCATATTCTATTGAAATGAATCAAAATTGATAAAAAATCGGTCAATGATGCTCGATCAATTAAAACCTCATATTCATACTAGAACCACGATGATTCAATAAAAGCCTTTCAAACTAATTGCAAAAATTCCTTGAGTAAGAACCTTGGATCATCACTTCATTTAATGAATAAATACAATGACTAAAAAAAATCAAAAGTTTGTCTTTTGATCAAAATAAACATTTTAAGGGGTTTGAAAGAATATAAATCTTTCAATTTATAACTTATAAATCTAACAAATGGGAGCTCGGCCGTAAGTGGAAAAGTTTTTGGGAGTTAATGGGGAAGTTGAAAGGTTTGACGATTTTTGAATATTCCCTTAACTTCTCGAAGTTTAGGGAATAAAGGAGTTAATGTTTGGTATCCTACATGTATCGGACACATGACCCTGATGACCTGAGGCACCTCGCTCATGCAATGAATGTGATACTTTAGTAGCTTATCTATGATAACCTGGCATAGGGAAATAATGAATCCAGTTTCGATTAGAGAACCTTGTATATACTTCGTGTCAAGTGACCTAAACATGCAAGACCTCACAACCTAACTAGCAAAGCCCAGACAGATATTTATCAAATTAAAGCAACTTGGTAACAGTCCCCATAATTACTCAGTCTGTGTAGAGGGCATCTTATACAACCTAAGTTTAGATGCCTAATGTTTATTGTAAATTGTTATGTATAGGTAAACTTTGACATCTCGATCAGAGCGTCTACTGTTATAACGATAATACATGTTCTTTATATATTTATATATACCTACTTGATGACAGAAATAAAGGATCTAAGTATTACCTTCTCTCTAACATCTCTCTAAAACCCCTAACACACAGCCCACAACACCAAGAAAGTCTTATGTATAACATAAATTGTATGCCACTTTCTCTCATTATCGTTGCTTTTCCCTTAAAATGGGGATAAGTATTAGTTTTGGATAAAATCAACATGCATGATTAGGTATGGGGCATACAAGCGTTGTATTTTAAGGATGTGAATTCATAATTGCCGATAAAATGTATTCAAAATTTGGAGTAGAACCCTCACCTCATAGTAACGGCGAAAGTGTGCAACATCACGAAGAATTCCAGGATTAGTAAAATTAACCATTGCAAAAAATTCTTCCAAGTCATTCTGCAAGTGTAATTAGAGATAATTAAGGAGACAAACAGAGTTTACAATACAAAACCAAGATTCATAATTTAAAAAAGTACATCACCCAAGATTGTCATTCACCTGCATTGGAGTTCCAGACAACAAAACACGCCTCTTGCATGGAAGAGCAGCTAAAGCCTGACCAAGGACGTTTTATATATAACACGTGAAAAGTAAAGGAATAAATTGTAATATAAGTCAAACCAATAAGCAGGAGAAATAGATATACATCATACCCGATTTGTTATTGTCTGGTCATTTTTCAGCCTGTGAGCCTCATCACATATGAGGAGGTCACAGGATGTGCTATGGCTAAATTTTGAGGAATGCATCCGGAATGTCTCATATGAAACAATAAGTACCTGAGAATGTATCAACTTTAAGTCTGTTAGATATATTAGTTGTGTATTAGGTGTCTATCACTAGTTGAATATATTAATTGTGTATTAGGTTTATATCACTTAATAGTGTCCCTAGCTTTGTATATAAATATGTAGTATCTTTGAATGGAAATTAAGAGTGAATTCTGAGTTTACATGGTATCAGAGCATTTGTGTTGCAAAATTGGGAATTCTTTTTCTTTTTTCGTTCAAATTAGTGTCTGATTTTGGGCAAACACAAATTAGGGTTTAGTGCATTTTTGGATTCCAACTTGGAACACCTTTTTGGAGTGCAAATTTATTCTTACCTCCGGCACAGGGAGGAAGATCAGCCGCCGACCGGCCAAACCCCGAAGTTCGGTCACTAGACGAGCCACAAGTGAGCCCCACGTGCCCCTACGACTTTCTACCATCTTCCCACGTGTCGACGCATGACAGCACGTCCCTACAACAGTCTTCTCCGTTCGTTCTCGTGTTGCTCTCCGGCGTTCCCTTGCATCATCTGTGATTGTTCAGGTTTGGGTTCTAATTTTGTGTTCTTGTTCGCTGCGTGTTTGGTCACTGCCCTTGTTGGATTTTGTTTATTCGCTTGTTCATTGTCTTGTCGTTTGTAGGAGTTATGGTTGAAAAGAAATCTAATGTTGTGACAGATATAGTGCCTGTGATGTCTAAAATCACGGACCATAAGCTCAATGGCTCGAATTATTTGGCTTGGAGCAAGGCCATTCAAATTTATTTGAGAAATATCGATAAAGATACTCATTTGACTAATGATCCTCCTAAAGATGATTCAAAGCAAACATGACTTAGAGAAGATGCCCGCAGATTCGGAATTCTTTTGAGAGCAATATAATTGACTTGATCAATCATTGTGAATTCGTTAAGAAATTGATGGATTATTTGGATTTCTTATATTCTGGTAAAGGAAATATTTCTCGCATGTATGAGGTATGCAAAGCATTTTACCGTGCAGACAAACAAGATCAATCTCTCACGAATTATTTTATGAAATTTAAAAGGACTTATGAGGAGCTCAATAGTTTGATGCTTTTTAGCCCTGATGTGAAGGTTCAGCAAAGCCAACGGGAATAAATAGCGGTCATGAGTTTTCTTGTCAGTCTTCCCTCTACTTTTGAGACTACTAAGTCCCAGGTTCTTTCTGGTTCTGAGATCTCCTTTTTACAAGAAGTGTTTAGTCGAATACTTCGTATAGAAGGCACTCCACCTCCACCTGCTCAATTAAATGGTGTTTTGGTTAGCCGAAATAATAATTATGAGCTTGAACGATCAACTTATATGAATAGAAACAAAAGAGACGGCTCGCAAGGGTTTAAAACTCGACCACAAGATCCAAGAGGTATTGTGTGTCACTATTGTCACAAACCAGGACATACAAAACATAACTGTAGAAAGCTTCAGTACAAGCATCAGAAAGGTCACTCGGCCCATATTGCATCCACTTATGGTACTTCTGAAAAATCGATTCTAATCTCTGCAGATGAATTTACCAAGTTCTCATAGTATCAAGAATCACTAAGGTCTTCATCACCTTCTGTCACTACTATTGTTGATTCAGGTAAATCAAATGTGTCTTCTTTCCTCATCTTCCAAATGGGTTATTGATTCTGGTGCCACAGATCATATGACAGAAAATTCTAGTTTTTTTTCTACTCTTCAGTCACACACTTCCACCTCTACTATTACCTTAGCTAATAGGTCACCATCTCGTGTTCTTGAGTCTGGCACAATTACTCCTACTCATTTGCTTCCTTTGTCGTCTGTCTTACATTTACCTAGCGTATCTTTTAATTTGATCTCTGTAAATCAACTTACTTGCAATCTTAACTGTTGCATCTCATTTTTTCCTGATCGTTGCTTATTTCAAGATCTTATGACGAAGAAGATTATTGGTAAAGGACATGAGTCTGGAGGCCTCTATATTCTTGACACACCAATACCGAAATTTGTAGCTTACTCTAGTGTAACCTCTCCCTTCGAGGCACATTGTAGACTGGGTCATCCATCTCTTCTTTTACTTCAGAAACTTTGTCCTCAGTTTAGTAAGGTGTCTTCATTAGATTGTGAGTCTTGTCAATTTGCAAAACATCATCGTCTTAATTCAAATCCAAGAGTTAATAAACGTGCTAGTGTTCCTTTTGAATTAGTTCATTCTGATGTTTGGGATCCTTATCCTATTTTGTCTAAACCTGGATTTAAGTATTTTGTTACTTTTGTGGATGATTATTCTCGTGTAACTTGGTTATAATTAATGAAGAGTCGTTCTGAATTGTTTTCTATTTTTTGCACATTTTGTGTTGAGATTAAAACTCAATTTAATATTTCAATTCGTACTTTGCGAAGTGATAATGCCAAAAAATATACATCATTTTTGTTTCAATCTTATATGGTTCAAAATGACATGCTTCATGAAACTTCGTGTGTTGATACTCCATCTCAAAATAGAGTGGTAAAACGTAAGAACATACATCTTCTCGAAACTACATGTGTCTTATTATTTCAAATGAATGTTTCTAAACTTTTTTGGGCCAATGCAGTTTCAACAACATGTTTTCTTATTAATCGCATGCATTCATCTGTTCTTCATGGTGAGATTCCTTACAAAATCTTGTTTCCTAATAAGTCACTATTTCCGGTTGACCTTAGGATATTTGGTAGCACTTCTTTTGTTCGAGATGTTCGTCCGCATGTTACTAAATTAGATCTCAAGTCTTTGAAGTGTATCTTCATTGGTTATTCTCGTCTCCAGAAAGGTTATAGATGTTATTTTCCTAGTCTTAACAAATATCTTGTCTTAATTAATGTTACCTTCATGGAAGACACCCTATTTTTCTTCTCCTCCTCCTGCACGTCAGAGGGAGGATGATGATTTGTTAGTCTATTCATCATTTGAACCTATCTCTGATCCAGTTCATGTCAGGTCTCCCTTTACTCAAGTCTACTTCAGACATAAACCTTTTGATTCATGTCCTGCACCTGCTCCTTCGTCATCAGATCCAGTCTTGAACGATGATCTTCCTATTGCATTACGTAAAGGTAAACGTCAATGTACTTATCCTATTTCTTCTTTTGTTTCTTATAACTACTTGTCGTCTTCCTCTTGCTCTTTTATTGCCTTTCTTGGTTCTATTTCTATCCTTAAAATTGTTCACAAAGTCATATCTCATCCTGGTTGGCATCATGCAATGATCGAGGAAATGAATGCTTTGAATGACAATGGTACTTTGGACTTGGTTGATTTACCTTCGAGGAAACCGGCTATCGGATGCAAATGGGTGTTCACAGTTAAGGTTAATCCGGATGGGTCAGTTGCTCGATTAAAGGTCCATCTTGCTGCTAAGGGATATACTCAAACCTATGGAGTGGACTATTCTGACACTTTCTCTCCTGTTGCTAAATTGACCTCTGTTCGGTTGGTTGGAAAGCTAAATTATCTTACCGTGACTTGCCCATATATTGCATATTCGGTCAGTATTGTTAGCCAATTTATGTCATCCCCAACAATTCATCATTGGGCAGCGTTAGAACAAATTTTGTGTTACTTAAAAGGAGCACCTAGACGTGGTATCTTGTATGCAAATCATGGACACACTCATATTGAATGTTTTTCAGATGCAGATTGGGTAGGTTCTAAAGTGTATAGAAGATCCACATCAGGCTATTGTATTTTCATTGGAGAAAATTTGGTGTCATGGAAAAGCAAGAAGCAGAATGTTGTGTCACGATCGAGTGCAGAGTCAGAATATAGAGCTATGACACAATTTGCATCTGAGATAATGTGGATATATCAACTCTTGGATGAAGTAGGTCTTAAAACTTCAGTACCAGTAAAATTGTGGTGTGATAACCAAGCTGCTCTTCATATTGCTTCTAATCATGTGTTTCATGAGCGAACTAAACACATTGAAATTGATTATCATTTTGTTCACGAGAAAATTCAACAAGGTTTGATTTCTACAGAATATGTGAAAATTGGAGAACAACTAGAAGATATCTTTACGAAAGCTTTAAGTGGGGTTCGGATTGATTATCTTTGTAACAAATTGGGCATGATTAATATCTATGCTCCAACTTGAGGGAGAGTGTTAAATATATTAGTTGTGTATTAGGTATCTATCACTAGTTGAATATATTACTTGTGTATTAGGTGTCTTAGTTGTGTATTAGATGTATATCATCTAATAGTGTCCCTAACTTTGTATATAAATATGTAATATCTTTGAATGGAAATTAAGAAGAGTGAATTCTGAGTTTACAAAGCCCACCTTACAAACAGGCATACAATAGTAGTTTCTATATTTTTGAAACTTACCTGTGAAGCGCTGTAAATATTTGTGAACTGTTCAATTCCAGAAAGAACATCCTCTCTGGTGCTTTCACATAAAGCTATTAATGGAAGTCTTTCCCCAGTCCACTTCTTGATTTCAGCCTCCCAGTTGCTTACAAGACTGGTAGGAGTTACTATAATGGCCTTTTTCACCATTGGCTTCCCATCAAATCCTTGATGAAGAAGAGTATATAGTAATGTGATTGACTGCAATGTCTTTCCCAAACTACAAAAGCATTTAAATAAAGTAGAACCAGAATAAGATGCTAGCACAAAAATATAACCAGAAAAGTGCAGCAGAATACATGCATGCACAGTCAAAAAAGATTGAATGAAACAGATAAGTAGAGTTACCCCATATCATCTGCCAGAATGCATCCAAATATATTTGAAGCACTATATAAACCTGAAACACATTCAAACATGAACTGGACCCCTTCTCTGCATCTCATCAAGTTCAAGAAACAATGAGAATTTTGGACTCAATTTGTCTCCAGCCTATCCACATGAATGCCATAATGAAATATAGCACATTTTAAAGTACATAACCTATGGATAACAAATTAAAAAAAATGCAGGAAGAAATTTTCCTTTCAATAGATAAGACAGAAAATAATGATTACATTTTTCTTTTCATAACAAGAAAGAAAAGTTAACCTAGCCTAGCCTTTAAAATATAGACATTTCAGACCCACAATCTTCCATAAATACGGACAGTTAATCAAAGTTGACAACAGCTATTAATTTGTTAAGGAGTATATTCCTTTTCATGAACATAGAAGTCTTGACCTTTTACTAATTTCACATGATTAGTCGGAACCATTTTAGTCCTTCAAAGTTTAATCCCATAAATAAGTGAAATCACATGCAAAATTTATGATCTCTTCCATTGGAAATCCGACAGTATTATCAATTATTTTATACTAAACTATATATTTTCAAAAGTGTGGGACTTAATATGTTTAAAAAAAACAATTGGATACTAAAGTGTTTACTGAGAAAAAAATTAGGAACTTGTTCACCCAGACAATCAATATGTTTTATACCATGTTCATCAACTGAATGCATCACAAAACAAAATTCATTGCAGACTCTAGATTCAAACCTTTGATGTGGTCTTAGGAAACGAACAAGCAAAGGGTCCACTACTATCTGCATCCTATTAGCAGCCTCATCCCCGAGTTCTTCAGATTGCCACAAAACTAAAGGTTCTATCCCAGGTGGCAGGGATACAATCTCATCTACATCTTTCTCAGTATTCCTTGGTATATTTAAATGACTCGCAACTGGAAGCAGAACAGGCCTTGATGAGCCCCAGGGAACAAATCTTTTGCGGGCCCAAAGACGATGAGCAAGTTGGTTGTTCTTATCATCATAGCCATTGGAGCATGGCGGTTTAAATGGCTTCCTACAAACTGCTGATCCTTCAGCTACTGACAGCACTCGTGGAAGCAGTGACTGTCTTTTCACTACGAGGTTACCTCTGAAAAGTTTAATTTAAGAATTCTCAATTTAACACAAGTAAATCTCATCTAAGCAAAAAAAAAAATTGATTTTAACATTTCCGACTTGAACAAACCCATAAAAGACACTGGATACACTCTGAAAACAAAAACACGGCACAAATGTAGAATTCTTGACTAAATCCAAAGAGCTTGGAATTTCACCCCAAAAAATATTAACAGCCCCAACCAAAAACTTCACAAACTCGAATACAGTAAGAACAACCAATATCAATTTCATTCTTCAAAACCATAAAACCCTAAACCCTTATATGCTAGCTCAAAATTTCTGCTGTTATACTCCCATTTTTTCTCACTAACGAAACAGTAATCCAAATTAAGCAAATTCTAGGAAAAATATTACACAAACATATTTTTGAATTAATTCGTAGTAGCACGAGCCGAAATACCAAACGAAACCCCCAACTCGAATGTGAAACCCTGCTCTAATATTTCCATAAAGAAAAAACAAAAAGAAAAGAAAGACGAAGATCCGATTATAAAAACCAAAATAATAAAGACGATAAAATAAATTTTCGCACCTGAGGAGAGCATCGACATTCTTCGATTTCCGATCCAACGGTTGCTGAAAACACGGGTCATAGCCACGTACGCCCTCTTCTTGTTGTTTTTCTCTTTCTTCTGCATCATCGTCATCTTCTTCCGTATCGACTATGAATTCCTCATTGGAATCTGAATTTTCAGAGGCTGATAGAACCAGGCACTCGTCATCTTCCATATCTATACGAGCAGAAGTTTCTAAGTCAAGTTTCGGAGGCTGAGACAACTTGGCTTACTTTGTATTTAAATAGTTGCTTTTGGCGGTAAAAAGTAGTGTGAATAGGCTAAAAAGGCCTAAACACCATCGGTATTCCCCATTTATGTCTCGCAAAACTCTAAGCTGATGTTTGGTTCGTGTAATGTAATCGGAATCAGAATGAAAAGTAAATAATTTTGTTTGGTTTGATCACTGAAATCAAGCTTGTAATCAAGATTAAAGTATTTGATTTGTCACTGGAATGGAATGAAAAAAACTGTAAATAGTCTTAATACCCCTACATGCTCTAAAGTTCAAATAATGTCATTTAATTACTATTTTTTCGTCAAACAAAATACATTATTAAAATTATTATTTTTTTAAATAATTATTACTTAATTAAAAAGAAATATATTATTAAAAATATTATTTTTCTAAATAAAGTTTAGGGTTTTGAGGTTTGGGATATGTGATTTAGGGGTTATATTTGTAGGTTAAGGTTTAGGGTTAAAATTATTATTTTTCTAAAAATGGTTTAGGGTTTTAGAATTTTGGATTTGGGGTTTAGGGTTTTAGGATTTGGCATTTAGGGTTTAGGGTTTTGGGATTTATGTTTTAGGGTTTTGGGTTTTGGGATTTATGTTTTAAGGTTTAGGGTTTAGGGATTTGGGGTTTAGGGTTTTAGGATTTGGAATTTGGAATTTAGGGTTTTGGGTTTTGGGTTTTGGGTTTTGGGATTTATGTTTTAAGGTTTAGGGTTTAGGAATTTTGGTTTAGGGATTTAGGGATTTGGGGATTTAGGGTTTGGGGTTTTAGGGTTTAAGGTTTAGGGTTTAGGATTTATGGATTTGAGGTTTAGGGTTTTAGGATTTGGAATTTGGGTTTTGGGTTTTGGGATTTATGTTTTAGGGTTTAGGGTTTAGGGATTCATGTTTTAGGGTTTAGGGTTTTAGGATTTAGATTTAGGGTTTAGGGTTTTGAAATTTTGGGTTTAGGGTTTAGGGTTTTGAAATTTTGGATTTGAGAATTTAGGATTTGAGTTTAAAGTTATATTTTAAGTGAGGGTAAAATTGGAAAAAAAAAGTTTAGATGAGAATAAAATTATGATTACCAAATAGGGGATAAGGAATTGTGATTTCTTCTATTTTAATAATCTGATTCCATTCCGTCCAACCAAACACACAAAATGAAAGGAATCAATTTTGATTCCATTCCATTTCTTACAACCAAGGTAAACTTATTAATTATTATCACGTTATCCCTTAAATATAAATTAAATATTTTATTAATTATAACAAATCTCACTTAATTTAATAATTAATACCAATAATTAATAAAAAATAACATAATTGTAGGTTGCAACGCGGCTCTAAACATATAAAACTATTATTATCTTTAATTAGTGATGAAAAAAAATTAAAATAATATTTGTTTTACTTTTAAAATTTTTAGACCAAAAATAATGCTCCTGTGTTATCAAAAATATATATTATTGTGTTATTATATGTATATATATATATATATATATATGTGTATACCCCTAATAATTTTACAAATTATACTTATATTACATCAATACATATAAATTAATAAAAAATATTTTTGTTTATCAAATAATTTTAAACTTAAATAAAAATACCCGAACTTTTAAAATAAAAAGTATTATGCACAAATAATATTTTTTTCTTATAACAATAAATGAAAATTAATTTTTTTAATAATAAATTTTTATTATTAAATATGTATATTATTATTTTCATAATGTAATAATATATAATAAAAAGTATTAAAAATTATATTTAATTTATAATTTTTTGAAATATTAAAAAAATTCATTTATACATTCATACATATAAATAATAAAAATTCAATAACTTAATCTAAATATATAATTAATATTTAATAATAAAAATATTAATTATGAAATAATTATTAAAAGATAAATATATTAAAATAAATTTTTAAGATCAAATTATAATAATTGATATAGTTTAAATTTATAACTTAAAATTTACAAATTAAAACTTATTTATCAAACTATCAGGTGAACCATGTTAAAATTGAATTAAAATTAGTATTAGCATCTAATTTATATCTATTTATTTAAATCTATTATTGATATTTTATATTATTTTGAAAATTAAATAACATTTTAATATTTTTTAATATATATGTATATATGTCTGCGCGTGATTACTATATTTTTAATAAAAAATTAAAATTAAAATATTCGTATAGGTATTTTTACGATGTTCACATTTTATACTAAATTTTTGACATATATTTATCTAAATAATATACATATCGTATATTATTAATTATGCAATATAGGTATGAAAATTTTGGCTTATTTTTTTCAAAAATTTAAAATAAAAAAATAATTATTTATCTTAAAAATATATTTAAAAATAATAAATTTATCTATTAAAAAATAGATTTATCTAAACAAAAAAAAATTGGTCTATCCATTCCATTTTGTATGTACCACTTATTACATGAAAAAATATAAATTATTTTAATCAAAATATCATTTTATCATCATATTTATATTTTTTAGATTAAATAATATTTTTGATATTATTTAAACATATGACTTAAAATAAAAAAAGATAAAGTTAACTTAAAATGAAAATAAATTATCAAACCAATACATAACTATATAAATCACATAATTATAATATTAGAATGAACACACATCTAAAATAGATGAGACATTAAGAGCAATTATGTTTGGGTTATTATAAATAAAATATTTTTTTATTTTGTAACAATTTTTATTTTATAGCACCTACGGTAAATTATGTATTTTTCTATACAATAATTAAACTATCTTTGTTAGAAAAAATATTATTTAAATATCAATTGATTTTAAAAAAACTGGCTTAATTAGCACCCAACAAATAATTTTTTACTGTATCATTTAAGTGAATTTTGTTATATAAAATTTTAAATTATTTTAATATCTTCTTAAATTAAGTTATAAGTTGTACATTTTCATCAAAAAAAGAAGAAGCTTAAGTTTCATATTTTTTAATAAGCACATAATTTTATTTTTATAAAGCGCATCGAAAACTTTTAAACATACAAAAATTATATGCATAACCAGTGCATGTATTTAGTTATGATCTCCCTCGGTAAAAGAAAAAATGCTTATTTTTCTATAACATAATAAAAATAAAATATTAATTTACGTTGATAAAAAAACAAGATAATTTTTTTTAGATTAAAAATAAAATTATTTATTATGACTAACCCATATATTTTTATTATTAAAAAAAGTAACACATCTTTTCTCATTAAATATTATTTAAATTAAAATACGACTATTTAGATACGTTTAATATTAAATATCGTATAATTAAATCCTATTTAATGTTATTAGAGTTATTTTTATAGTTATAAATTTTAAAAATATTATTTATTTGTTAATTTCCCAATAACCTTTTTAGTCTGGTCTGATTTCAACACAATTACAGAGCTCGGCATTTATACACCAAAAAGGATAATAATATCGTATGCTTGATTTCCTATCACTCGTAACCCTAACCCCATAATTCTTTTTAAAGAAATTAACAAACAAAATTATAAAACCTTCCTACCATCCTACTACAGGTACTAATCATTTGTGGGGTTTTGAGATAAGCTACAACTAGACAAATATAATCCTCCAACGTTCAATGGCCTGAATACAAAAGAACAAGTTGATCAATGTCTTTCACCTAATTGTCGTCCTCCGAATCTGTATACAATTCAAGAAAATTTTCAGTAAAAACAGATGCTGCATTTCATCTTCTATATAAAGAAGCAAATTGAATCACAAAAGTTAACAAACAAATACATCTAAGAAAGAATGTCATCTGTGTACGCAAGCTTTTGATGAAGAAAAGAGAGAGCCTTCAGAACTTTACATCCCTTGCTCCATCAAAAATTCCATTCCATTTCCTAATCCGCTAAAAGCACAAACATAACCCAACCCAAGTCCAATCCCAGGATGACAATGGGTTGGTTCTGGTCCGTCCTGAAATGAACCAAATTGGTATTTTTTTTAAATGGGTCATGATTTGAACCGTTCATGACTTGAACTGATTTTCCCCAAATTGACCCAAACAGGTCATGTACCCACGGGGAACTAAAATATTGGGTCAAATTGCCATCCTCAATCCCCATCCTCTATCCAGGTTGCACAATACATTTTCTTAAAAATCATACTTTTACTTCCTGGCCAACTTCTACACACTTACGTTATATTTTTTTCCACAGATCTCTGACCAAAGATAAAATGAGACTATCTATGACAGGTTCCTACACAACAAGTGAACTCGTATCCAGGGAAAAGTTATATTTTTTTCCACAGATCTCTGACCAAAGATAAAATGAGACTATCTATGACAGGTTCCTACACAACAAGTGAACTCGTATCCAGGGAAAAATAAAAACTAGTGGAGGCTAGATTCCAACTCATGAAGCCGCATATCACTTACCCGATCTAATATCTTCTCCAACCTTTCCTCTATTTTTCAGCTGTCTGCTGATCATTGAGCATATGAGCACCCACCAGTACATGTGAAAAACAAGCAGCGTAAGTAACATTGTATTGAAAATATAGTACAACAATGTAGGATATGCCTTCGATAGGTCCAAAAACTCGCGGAAATCATAGCTGCAAAATGCCAACCACAAAAAAAAAACATGAGCTAAAGAAAGCTACTTTACATCTAAATGTATTGTACTAAGATAAGTAGCATCAGGGAAAACCTCGATGATTTTATAACCCAAAAGGGAAATATTATTAGCCGCAGTATGAGCCATGTTATGGCAAAACATCCAAAAAGCACACTTGCTGCAAGTTCCTTCTCTGAATATTTAAAGACCTTTGCAGCTTCCATAAAAACATCACTTCCATCATGCAGGGCAAGGATGACTGAGCCTATCCGGAAAAAACTGTAAAAGAACAATTAAGTTTTATATCCTTGAAATTCCTTCTCAATTATATCTACTTTAGCTTATTAAGATCAATCTTCTGTTGTGAATGAATTGTTTTTTCCCTCCATAAGCAACCACAGTAGAGAGAATTATCATGACACCACATATTATCTTAATTGCAAAATCAATCAAGTATTGTGAAAACACCTTTACAGGCACAGAATAGACTGAGCCTATCCGGAAAAAACTGTAAAGGAGCAATTTATTAAGTTTTATATCCTTGAAATTCCTTCCCAATTATATCTGCTTTAGCTTATTAAGATCAATCTTCTGTTGTGAATGAATTGTTTTTTTCCTCCATAAGCAACCACAGTAGAGAGAATTAGCATGACACCACACATTATCTTAATTGCAAAATCAATCAAGTATTGTGAAAACACCTTTACAGGAACAGAATAGACTTGTATCATCAGGTTCAACCATTCCACTCTATTGCACTGGCAGAAAAACTGAAATATACCTCGTAATGTATGAACATCCAATCAGACCAACAGTAATTACATGATGAGACATCATGACAGCAAAATCTTTTCTCCGAGTCTCCCACAAAAGGAGAGCCGCAATACTATAGATGTAGAAACCACATTGGCACATGTAGAACAGCTTTAGTGGAAACCTGAAATGACAAAGCACAGAAAACACATCAATCAGTTCAACAGTTTCAAACTAGTAGGATAAGGGCCCCCTCCCCAGTACCAAACAGCTTAAGATTGATACACACCAGTCCGAGACACTTGCCAACGTCCACATTCCAAATTCACAGGCCACATGAAGGACTCTTATCGTGGGTAATGAGGATATAATAGAATTTTAAAAAAATATTGTCCCAAATAGCAACAATAATTTGCTAAAATAAGGTCTAAAAATCTTTTTTTTTTAATTGTATTTTTCATTTGAGAGAATTTTCTGAACAATTTAGATAAACAAGGACTTTGGACTTTGGATTATTAATTTGAAGAACAAAGATTCCTCTAAAAGGTTGGAAATTGTAAATTCGGGCATATCACACATACAGCTTGCTCACCCCAACTCTTGATCCGGCCAGCCTCTGAGGTAATCATTAGGATTAGTGAACCATGGCTCCTCAAAGCCAATTCTAAGAATGCAGGCTTCAATGGTAGCATAGTATGCTAACTTCCACATTGACTCCGAGCTTTTTGCAATCTTTGCTCTTGTAGCCTCATTGATTTTCAATGGGATGGATCCATTAGTCAACAACCAGATGGCTAGCTTCTGAAAATGGAAAAAGAGAAGTATCACCTATTAAATACAAATCTATGACACCTAAAAAAAGTAAACAATGTCCCCTTGCCTTCTATTTGTGTTTTAAGAAACAAGTCGCATTACATGCAGAGCAGCAGGACTTTCAATTTGCACAATGCATCAATAATGAGCACAGTGCAGCTTCATACTTCCCAACTCAATGAGAAATTGAAACAGACACATTATTTCCACAAATGTAGCCTTCTTCAAAGGATGATTTTAAGAAGAAAAACAGAAAAGTGCAGTGAATTTGCAATATTTTAATAGGATAACAAATTTATGAAACTTCCACTAAGTCAAAAAAATTCAAAGTTATTCCACTCGTTTTTTTTAATATATTCTCGCACTTATGAAACCTTGAACAGCAAACCAGTGATCATGTAAAAACTCAACAACAAATCAACTCAGAGCTTGAGCTTACAGAACAACGACAAAGGTTTCCTAATTTGCAAGAATCAAAAGGTGAAAAGGAAAAAAAAGTTCATGAAATGCGACTCTCAATAAAAATAAATCTAAAAGAAATTTCATAACATTCAAGGAAAGCACCGAATTATTACCTACACCAACAAAAACTTGCCCTCATACTGCTTTATCCAAATAAATGAATCCAAAGTGTAGTATGTTAAGAGAATAGAAGGATAAGAAGAAAAAATAATTTAATGTTATAATTGGTGTGTGTTAGAATGTACATAGAGAACTTTATTTATAGGGTTGTAACAAGTGTAGTACAAGTGAAGTGTGGTAGAAGTGAAGTATGTTAGAAGTGAAGTACAATATCAAATATAACTTAACATCCCTCCTCAAACTCAAGGAGAAAAAGAAACTTGAGTTTGAAAAGTCTTAAAATCTACCTGGTTGATGAGATTTGGTGAAGATATCAGCTGTTTGATCTGTAGAGCACGTTGATTTGAGACAAACAGTGTTTTGAAAAATATGTTGTTGAACAAAATGATAATCAATTTCGATATGTTTTGTTCGTTCATGAAATACCTTATTGTGAGCAATCTAAATAGCACTCTGATTGACACAATATAAGATAGTTGTGGTTGACTGGAGAACACTCATATCAACAACTAGCCAACGGAGCCAAAGAAGTTGTTGAGTGGTGTCAACAAGAGCACGATATTCAGCTTCAGTGTTGGATCAGGAAGCGAGAGATTGTTTCTTGCTTTGCCAAAATATGAGAGAGTTTCCAATAAAGAAACAGTATTCAAAGTTGAGCGACGATCAGTAGGGTCTCCTACCCAGTCAGCATCAAAGCAGGTAGAAAGAAGATTAAACTTGTTGGAGAAGTGAAGACTATGAAACATGGTGTCTTTGATGTAGCGGAGAATGCAAAGAACTGCAGTATAATGGATAGATAGTGGAGCATATATGAATTAACTAATCAGATGAACACCATAGACGATGTCAGGACGAGTGACTATGATGTGGCATATGAGAGAATAGTATCATCTAATGGACTAAGTTTGACATTGGTTTCTAGAGGTATTGATGAAGTCTTGCAATCAGTAAGGCCAGTCCGATTAAGAATATCAAAAGAACACTTTGCTTGAGAGAGATAGTATCCTTGAGAAACAGATGAGATTTCCAGGCCCAATAAGTAATGGAGACGACAAAGATCTTTTATTTCAAATTGATGGCTCAAAAACTGCTTGAGATCAATAATGCCAGTAGAGTCATTACCTGTTATGATCATATCATCTACATAAAGGAGTAGAAGTGTAACACCAGTGGAGGTCTTCCGAATAAAGAGGTCAAAGTCATAAGAACTGGAAGTGAAGCCAAAGTCAATAAGTGTAGAGCTGAACTTGGCAAACCAAGCCTGAGGAGCTTGTTTGAGGCCATATAGAGCACGACGAAGTCTACATACTTGATGAGGTCAATGAGTGTATCCAAGAGGAGGTTTCATATAAACTTCCTCGTTATGTCTCCACTGAGAAAAACATTTTTGACATCCATTTGAAACATGTTCCAATTTCGGGCAACAACAACAACAATGATACTACAAACAGAGGTGAGGCAAGCTATAGGTGCAAAAATTTCTTCATAGTCGATGTCATATTCTTGTGTAAAACCCTTCGCAACCAGACGAGCTTTATATCGTTTCACATACCCATCTGAAAGAGTTTTGATTTTGAAAATCCATTTACAACCAATCAAAGATTTATTAGATGGAAGATCAACAAGATCCCATGTATGTGTTTTTGTTAATGCCTGTAATTCATCTATCATAGTTTGATGCCAATGAGGATTAGAACTAGCTTCTTGATAGTTTTGAGGTTCATGATGAGCCAAAATAGAAGAGAAACATTGGTAATCACGAAGATAAGAGGGAAGACTACTTACACGAGTAGAACGACGAAGTGATGACTCTGCACAAGCAGATGGTTGGTCTTCAGAGGATGTTGTAATGTTAGGATCAACAGAAGGAGCAGACACATCAGGAGAAGTCGTAGTAGACAGTGGTGAGGGTAATGGACCAGGTCTGGTGAACCGAGTTGAGTGGACCGAGTTTGGTGAACAAGGTTGAGTGGACCGGGTTTGGTGAACAAGGTTGAGTGGACCGGGTTGGACTTAAGAGTAGGTTGGCGCGTGGGTTCTGGGAACAGATTTTTGGGTGGCGCGTGAAGGGTTATTTTGGGTTGATTTTGGTAGTTCTGGAATTTTTTGGATAAGATGAGTCTGATGATGGTATTTTGGCTTTGATTGGATTAGTATAGGTGATGGTGGTTTACTGTGATGAAGAGAGACAAAATTTTGATAGAAATTCTAAATGTATATATATGAGGTTTTGATACCATGTTAAGAGTATAGAGAGATAAATAGAATGAATGATTTAATGGTCTAATTGGTTTGTGTTAGAATGTACATAAAGAATCTTATTTATAGGGTTGTAACAAGTGTAGTATAAGTGTTGAAGTATGATATCAAATATAACTTAACATGGTAAAACAAAACAGCAACAATCTTGAATCTTAAAGAATACCGAGAGGGTCCCTAATTTGCAAGAATAAGAGGGAAAAGAAATTCAAGTGATGAATGCACAGGTAGCAACCATGCCATTGTCATCTTCAAGAAATGCGACTCTCGTCATTGCCAAATAGAAAAATATGGATATAAAGAAAAATCTTCTTTCACTTTAAAGTGCTAAATCATGCATAAAAGTCAAAAGAATTTTTATAAAATTCAAAGCAAACACACTAAATCGTTATACACAGCAGCGAAAACGCATCCTAATGCTGTTTTCTTGAAATAAAACAAAACAAAACAAATGAATGAATCCAAAGTGTAATAGTAAAAGAAAACAACAATAATCTTACTCGAAAGATGAATTTGTCCAAGATGGGTCTGACAGCGACGAATATGAAGGTGAAACAGATTGCGATGAGAAAATGCGAAGAATCAGGTCGACTGTTGCGGCTCCAGATCGGCTCCATTAGTGAACAGTTCAAATTCACCAACCGCGGTGCAGTTCTGGCTTGCGATTACATTCCATTTGCTGATCTTAGATATCCAAATTTGCCCTAACTAGATGTAAACGAATGAGGGTTTTTGAGTATGGGGTTGGATTGGAAATTAAGAGAGACTGACGAAGGAGTGATAAAGAGAATGACGGAAATGAATGTTGACAGCCTGAGAGGGCTTTGAGGCTGAGATCTTTTGAATTGTCAATGGTGGAGGACTAGCTTCTTTCTTGCTTTTTCGTATTAAATGTTTAAATTTTATAATAATTTTCCCTTTTTTAATTAAATATTTAATGTGATTTTTTTTCCTTTTCTATTCAATTTTTTATTTTATTTTTCCTTTTTTATATTTATGTGTGAGATGCATGATTATGATTTATACATTGAAATTCAACCCATTAAGCACCGCACCTTTTATCAGTTCGATCTCATTTTTCACTTTTATTTTCATTCTCACCGTTACTATAAAACTAACTTTAAAAAATAATTAAATATTAAATAAATAGCTTTATGAAATTTGAAATGTGAGTAAGAATAATATTGCCCTTAATATAGCTTTTTAAAAGAAGTATTTACTCTTTTACGACTTCTCTTATTAATATGATTAACATGCCTCAAAGTTGGTCAAATTAATTTATATCCATAATTTAAAGTCTCCTTCTCATTTTTAATTGTCATTGTACTAGATGAGTTTCCAACGAATGCGAGTTGGACTTCTTTTGTATGTGTGTGCCCATAGTTGTTCATTAAAAAATTAATGGTAATACATAATTTTTTTCATAAATATAATTTTATTTTTAATTTTGTGTATATATTTTTTATAATATAAAAAATAAATGTTTTAATAGTTCAAATAAAATGAAATTATATTTATATTTATAAAAATCAGAAGTTAAAAAGTAATAATTTGATTTCCTAATGCTCTCTAACATAAACAGTCACTATTTTACCAACTTTTTTTATTTGATCAACCTTCGTTGCCCGGTCTACTTTCCAATCTAAAACCATCACTCATTTGCAATAATTATTTGTAAATTCTTTCTCTCTTTCTATCTAAATCTTATACTTGTTATCACCACGGTGTTATTTAAAAAAACAAAATATCGACCATAGTGTTATCAAGATAATTTCTATTAAGGTGAATAAATAAATTGATAAAATATATTGAATTAAAAAATTAAATTGTACAATTATTTTGGTTAAGCTTGTCACTTTTGTTTAGAGATGAATGCAAATATTAAAAAATTGACTTAATAAAATGGATTGAATATGAATGTTGGTTTTTAATGGTTAAATGGATTTAATTGGATGTTATTTTTTTAAAAACCAAATAAATTGATTTGATTTGGTTTTTTTTTTATGGAAAAAATTTGTGTAAATTAAACTAACTGGATTATTAATATATATATATATATATATATATTAATATTAGTTATATGTAATTTAAGGATTAAATTTTGTAATAATATTGACTTTTAATTTTTAAATTGTAAGTTAATTATATTTTTTTAAGTATCTTTAATTTTTGATGAAATACTTGAATTTGATAATTTTACTTCAATGAATGTGTTTAAATTTTATTCAAATAATAATATAATAATTGATATAAATTTAAAATTAATTAATTAATTGAGTAGATAGATCGATTGTATTTATTTTTATTTTATGTATAATTCAATTTTGGTTAGTGAAATTTTCTAACCAAATATATTGATTTAGTTAGTTTTTTAAACCAAAAATTGCCTTCATTAACTTGTGTTCATCCCTACATATTTTGTTCTGATAATTTATAAATTATATATTTTTATATGAATATATCATCACTTTCTATTTAAATATTTGTGGACTGTTTGTAAAATAATCAAGTGATTTAAAAAAAAATTAAAACAATATACTTTATCTGCATATATTCAAAATAAAAATAAACATAAATTATTTACTATTTCGTAATTGATATTTTTATTATTCATAAACAAAGATCTAAAATTACCATCTAAGTGCAAAGCCTACGAAAAATTTATTAAATATATTAAAAGTTTAAGGTTTAAATTTAATTATAAGTACGTGAATTATATTACATAAAAAAAATAGTGTTTAGTGCCTTAAAACCAAATGGCTTAACCTTGAGTTTCAGGATGGTGAATTGGGTGTGTTATTGAATTGTTATATTGTTTTTAATAATTTTTATATATTAATATACTAGTTTATCCATAGTATTGTAAATGTAAATTAAATTTATAAAATAAATTATCAAATATATTACAAATAGTAGATTAATTAAGTTTGAAAAATATAATAATTGAGGTTTATTATGATTGAAAATTAAGATATTAAATTTTTATATATTTTTAATGTAATATTTTTTAAACTTAATATATTTTTAATATAGTAAGTTTTTTTTATAGTGTTTGCATACTTTATATGTATGTATTTTATTATGGTCATGTTTGACTATGTTGGCTGCAAAGTAAGATATTTTGGTAATATTTTTTTATAGATAGATTTTATTAAACAATCTATTTATAATATAAAGTTATAACATAAAATTTAAATTTATAAAATATATAAAATTTATTTATTATTTTATGTAACATATTTATTTATATAATTTATTTTAGTTAATCTTTTAAAAATTATTTTTACACTATTTCATTCTATTTTTAAACATAAAATATAACCGTATAAAAAATAATATATATTTGTATATAATTCTATTTGTATTATGTGATTGTAAACTCGTAATCGAAAAGTCCTATAGATAATAAGTTCGTATATTTTCAGTGTTATATATAAAGATTATATTAATGCATGGTATAATATTAATTTTAATGATTTATTTTTATTAAAAAAATGTTTAAATAATATTTACTACTATAATTAACAAAAATGTTAAATATTAAATATTTAAATAAGCATTAGAATATTACTTTTAATTATTTATTTTTATTGTATTTAAAAATTTATAATCGGTCCGGCTCAGGAAGCAGAAGAGAAAAGCACCAAAAAGTGATTCATGCTCGAACTCTGTTAAACTCTTCAGTCTTCAACTTCTTCTTCTGTCAGATACTCAGATATGACCATAGCATTCAGAAACTGAAGTCCGAATGTGCTCTTCTTCCATTTGTGAAATGTTAATCTTATCCAATCCTCTAAATCCCAACACCTCCTTCTTCTCCATCAACCACAAACCATCTCTCCAACACCCAATCGCTCTTTCGTCCTCGCTCCGATGTCAAGCCGCTGCCCGAGATATGCCACCGGCGCGCTGGTTTCAATTTCCCTTTTCTGCTGATGTTGCCACTGGTGCCGGCGTGCGGATTAGCCCCGACATTGATGGAGCAGCTTCTGGAGTCATGGATGGTCTGAAGAGAAACTCCGGTAAGGTCAATGCTAAGGAGAAGAAGAAATGGCGTCTTGTTGGAGATAGTAACTTGGGCGATGAGAACGATGTTCTTCCTCTTCCTATGACCTATCCGAATTCTTCTCCTGTCTCGCCGGAAGAAATTGACCGCCGATTACGATGTGACCCCGTTATCGAGGTCTCAATTCTATCTTCAAAGTTAAAATCAATGTCATAGTAGTTTTTTTCCTCTTTTTATTTTTTTTAATGATTTATGGTTAAAAAAATTCGTGAGCTGAGCTCTCAATTAGTTATGATGGAATATACTTTGCAGCTTTGGGAATATTATAAATGTCGTTCACATGTTTTTATTTTATTTTTTTGACTGAGCTCAAATGCATTTAATCTGGGAAAATAGTGGAAAATTGAAATTCTGATGACTATTTTGAATTTCAGTGAGAAATTGAGTGATTTAGATTTTAGAAAGAATTTTTTTCATCTTTCTTAATGTGTTCTTGACTGTAAAGTTCCTCATTGTTTGGACTATTTAAGATCAACGATGGTTTGTCTAGATATTTTTCTCTCAATTGTACTTTCATGAAGATTGGGAAAGCAAAGTAGGCTGAAATTAAGATTTGGTTCATTTATCAAACCTTAGGACTGCAAAGAGGTGGTTTATGAATGGACTGGAAAATGTGGAAGTTGCCAAGGGTCAGGATATGTCAGTTATTATAACAAAAGGGGAAAAACAACTACCTGCAAATGCATTCCTTGCCTTGGAATTGGTATTCTTCTAATCCTTTCTCATATATCTATTGTTAAAAAGTAACAATTACACCCCTTGTTGTCATTAAATTTGGAAAAAAATTCAACAAAAAGTCAAGAAATTTAGAGGACATGGTAATAAAACAATGATAGAGCCGTAGAGGGAATGTAACATTGTAATTGCCTATTTTTCAAACATTAAACGTGTTTTTGTAGTTTCCAAAAACCTCATGGGAATTTTATAGTAATTTTCCCTTTTGAGGATCATATGACTGGTTTCATTGAGCAGTTGAGTTGTCCCTTGAAATTGTTGTACTATTAAATCTTTAGCATTTTAAGGCACTTTAGCTTCTAGTTGGAAGATTTGTTATTAGACACCCAACTCATTTACACAGATATAGTGCAGCAGTGATTAGTTCATCATCTTTGCATATCAAATAAGTTCAACAATTTTCTTTATAATTTGGGTATGATTCAATTGACAGAGATGATGTAATTATTCATAATGATAATAGGCCTGAATACATTGCAACAGTAAGACACTGACAAGTAATGGAATGCAGTTTATGAAATTTAGCTTTCATGGGTTTTTCTATTGATGATTGTTACTTGTTACAGTTCATTAATTATCTTCTACATGTTTAATACGATACTCACATGCAAGTGGTTATGATATTTAAACGTTTAACTTGTTTTAAAGATTATTGTGCACTTGCATGAAGGTCAGGATGGGATGGATTCGTCTGCATAAAAGAAAGTATAATTAAGCCTCTTTTTCCCCCTTTTTTCTTTAGATGGGGCTTTGCAGATAGATTGAGGTTTTGTTGAGTTGATAAAAATTTGTTAGACACTGTCTTCTAACATATCAGATGGATTCTAGATGTTTTTGTTTAATGATATAAATAAAAGTGATATATGCATCAAGTGACGTGTTAATTATTAATTGGATCATTGGATGTAAAGTTGGGATGTGGAATGATAAAGTGATCGTGGGACTACTTATAAACAGGAGGTCAATTAGATTGTGTCATGTGGATTGATGTATGCATTAAATTGTGATAAAAAAAAATTTGTATAAATAATGAAAACATGTCTTATCCTGTTATAAATTGTTGACCTACATGTAATTTCATTTTGTGACATTCTGATTCCTTCTTGGTCTTATTTTGATTTGCTATTAGGAGTTTGACGAGTACAGAGTTAAGATTACAGAAAGTATTCAGAAAGGAAAATACTATCCTCTTTTTGCTGTTAATGAAATTTTTCTTTTTCTTCTCTTCTTTAAGCCTTTTTTTTTATGAACAAAGCATTATATGTTGCATGCTTGGAGGACTTAGAGATTTGATGATGTTTCATAGGGTTTGCTGATTATTTTAGTTGATGACTTTGTGCTCTGCTTTTGCATCTTCAATGTGGATGGGCTTTTCCTTTTTGTTATTGAATTTACAGCTACTATATGATAATGCTATGTGATTCCAAGTGTTAATTGTTTCTTAACTCGGAAGAAAAAGCAAGTGTCAATGCCTTTTTATCTTCTTTCCTGTTATGGATGTGCACTCACAGTTGCACTAGAATGATAGTTGTTGAGTAGTACCGGCTTAAAGTATTTTAAGCAGTTTCCCTCTTTGACGCTTATTACATTATTATTTATTTTTGACGCCTAATCAATTTATACTTCGAGTTGAACACGTGTTCAAAAATGAAGTTTATTTGTACGCATATTTAAGAATAATATTCACAATCCAAAACTTTTTTTTTAAGCATAACATGGTCTGTCGATGTTTCAGTGTCCGTTAATCGTCGGATTTGCTAAAACGCATTTACACAAATAATATTTTTGAACATATATTCAAAAGTAACAAGGGATAAAAAAATGAAAATACCTTTAAAATGGGTTATGCCATGCAATAATACCAAGTCTTTTTTTAGCTTTTTGGTCAACTTTAGCATCTGGTTTCTTTTACCTCGGCATATAAGCTGCTATTTCAAAACTTTTTCCTCCGACGATGCTAAAATAAGAGTTGTTTTTATATGATTCATTTATTTATATGGTTTTACTTTTAACTTTTTATAAAAGAATATATATGTTTTTTTCTTATAAAAGACACATATGAATTGCATTTTTGGACATAGTAAAAATATATGTTTTTTTAGGTTATATTAGATGGATTAAAAATGAAAATTCATTCGTAATTAAAAAAAAGAATTTTTATATAATCTTACCCAAAATTTGAGGTCATCTTACATAATACTCGCAAATTGCAGGATATGTTCAGAAGATAACATCTCGCAAGGACATCGAAGTTATGGAGGATTTGGAGGGTGGGTAACACTGTGATCACTGATCACATGTCATTTTGTATTGTTATTTTTTGCGATCATTTTGATCAATTTTATGTTCTTCAGTCACATTTTTTTTTTTTTGTGTAAGTTTGATGATCACATATATAAATAAATATCACACATAAAAAGAGAGGAATATTGCTTTTTTAGAATGTGTTCTTTTTTTTTAAGTGTTCATCTTTTGATCTCTTCCCATCTTATTATTATTCTATATCATTAATTGAAAATATTTATCATTTTATTTTAAATTTGTACACTTTAATTATCTTATTGTTACATTTATGAATACTGTAGTCATTTTAGTTATTTTTATTATTTTATTTTTTACATTTTTTTCCACTTTTTTAACCATTTTTATATTTAAATATCTACCAAACCTTTATTAGTAAGTTTAATTCGATCAAATTTAAGTTTTTTTAAAAAAATAAAAACCTAAAAATGACAATAATAATTAAAGTATTTAAACATTAAGATGATTAAAGTATTTAAAAATATAAAGTAAGTGATTAAATTATATTTTTAGAAATGTGATTAATAGTTAAATTTATGAAAATAAAAAAGTAACTATTAGCCAAGAATATATTGTTACTTAGTTGCCAAGAATTGTCCAAGAATGGATACAAGGTTTGTTTATCCATTTGATTTGCGAATCCAAACAATCTTTACAACAACTTATACACCATATTGAAGTTTGGAGGTGCCCTAAATCTGCTATCTTATATTGAAGGTCGTTTCGGATTTCTAAATTCCTTCACGATTTAGATTATTTATCTGCTTGTCAAGGAAACAAAGAAAGATGTCAAAAATGAGTTTCTTTTGAGAATAATTAGATTAATGACAGCTAATTTAATAACGGCTAGTTTAGTAACGACTAGTTTCTTCCTTTTAATGTATAAATATAACATTAGAAATTAAGCCAAAATCAATTCAATAACTCTCTCAATAAAAATCAGAGAAAATCAACATGGTATCAGAGCAGATTTGATCTTGCTCCAAATCAATCCCACAACACAAGAACTGTATAAGTTCAAGAAATCTAGAAAATGTCACAACATATAGAGAGACTTACAAGTGTGCTGCTAAATGGTAAAAATTACCATCTTTGAGCACGTTAAGTGACTTTTGGTCTAATCGGCAGAGACAAATTTGAGCATGTCACTGGTGAAAAATCAAAACCAAAAGAAGAAGATCCAACACACACAATAGTTGAAGAAAGAAAGGAAATTTCAGAACGGAGAAAGAGTGACAATCTAGTCATGAGTTGGTTACTGGCAACCATGGAACCCCATATCTCTGATCTCATGACATATCTAGATACAACTCAAGATATGTGGGTTAAAGCCGAGACAATGTTCGGAAAGAAGAAAAATTACTCTCTTATTTATCAACTTCAGCAAGAACTTCAATAGTTACAACAACAAAATCAATCTGTCACCGAACTATTCAGCCAAATCCAAAAAAAGAATGATGAGATTAGAGTGTATCGACCTCTCACAGCCGATCTTGATGAAATCAAAAGAAGAGAGGAGCAGGATGGAATTTTCACCTTCCTCTCCAAGCTCGATTCAAGCTATGAGGGGGTACGCTCACAAATTCTTCTCATGGGTTAGCTGCCATCTGTTGATGAGGTTGTTGGGATGGTTGAAAGAGAATAGACAAGAAGAATAGTGATGGGTACTCAACTACCTGACAACCCCGAAGCCAAGGCTTTCGTCACCAGATCTAACCCTAGGCCAAAACGTCGGGGAGACCAAACACTCACTCGCTGCGATTATTGTAAGAAGGAAGGACATAAGCGCGAGGAATGCTGGTCACTCACTCGCTGCGATTATTGTAAGAAGGAAGGACACAAGCATGAGGAATGCTGGTGTCTCAACCCTCATCTCCGACAAAAGGGAAGGCGAGGTGGAGGCTTCGTCAGAGGGGGAGATCAGCGACAAAATCGGGTAGAGAGTAGAGAGAAAATGGGTTACTCTGCACAAAAGGAAAAAGAGGATATGAGTACAAACGAGGCTGAAAAAGAAATAAAAGGTGAGGTGGATATAGATATGGATCAAATGAGGCAGCTGTATACACAATTATCCGTGATGTTTCAAGGAAAATCTCAAAAAACCTCTTGTATGATTACAAACCTTACTCAAAATTCTTTAAATTCCAAATGGATTCTTGATTCGGGTTCAACTGATCACATAACTGGAAATAAAAACTTACTCAATAATTACAAAAAAATTGAGACTAAACAATTTGTAATCGTTCCAAATGTTGAAAAAATGGAAATTTTAGGAAATGGTTCAATTAGTCTCCTTTCAAGAAAAATTTCAAATGTTTTACATGTGAATAATTGTACATCTAACTTGTTATCCATTAGTAAAATCACACGAGACTTAAATTGTGAAATTACATTTACATCCAAAAATGTGATTTTTTAGGAATTGATAACGAAGAATATTATTGGTGAAGGTTTTCTAGAAAATGGGCTTTATATTCTGAGTGAAGAAAAATGCAACTTCAATATTAAAAAAGAAGAAGAATTAAGAACTCTTTGGCATAAGAGAATTGAAAATACTTTCGATAAGATTTTAAAATGTATTTTTGATTTCAAACAACTAGATTGTAGTAGTTGTGAAATTTGCAAATTAGGAAAGCACACAAGGTTACCATTTAGTTTATTCAATTGTAAAAGCAAAAAACCTTTTGAGTTAATACATTCTGATGTTTGGGGCCCTGCTCCAATTAAGTCATTTAATGGTTATAAATACTTTGTTATATTTATAGATGATTTTTCAAGAACCACATGGTTACACTTGTTAAAAAATAAAAGTGAAGTATTTTCTCAATTTCAATAATTTTATAATTTTATAGAAAATCAATATGATGCAAAGATTAAAACTTTTAGAAGTGATAATGGAACGGAATTTGTAAATCAAAATTTTACAAATTTTTTCAAGCAAAAAGGAATTTTACATCAAACAACTTGTATTTACACACCCCAACAAAATGATGTGTCGGAAAGAAAAAATCGACATTTACTTGAAGTAACAAGAGTACTTTTGTTACAAAATAATGTTCTAATAATTTTTTGGTCGGATGTTGTTCTCACCGTAATATATTTAATTAATAGATTGTCAAGTGCCAATTTGAATTTCAAAAGCCCACTAGAAATCCTCTACCAAGAAAAACTCAATATCTATCATTTAAGAGTATTTGGATGTACATGTTATGTGCACAAAAATAAACAACACAAGTTAGATTATACATCAATCAAAACTATTTTCTTGGGGTATTCATATAAAAAAAAGGGTTATAAATGCTATGATCCGATTAACAAAAAATATTACATTTCAAGAGATGTGACATTCCAAGAAAATGAGTCATATTACAAAACACTAGAAAATGAGACTAATAACCAAGAGGAACCAAATGAATTTACATTTCCATTTTTTTATTCTGAAGAAGGAAATATAGTAGTAGAAAATGAAAATGAAATAATCAATGAGAATGAAGAGGAAGAAACTTCTCAAAGTGGGGGGGAATATGGTACTACTGAAATAATACCATTGAGAAGGTCTAATCGGACTCCACAACCTACAACTAGATTACGGGATTTTGTAACATATGAGGTAAAATATCCTATCCAAAATTATTTATCTTATGAAAATGTTACACCACAATATAGGACTTATTTGACCTCAATTTCCAAAGAAAATAAGCCAAATAACTATGAGGAAGCAATAGGCCAACTGGTATGATGCAAAGCAATGGAAGAAGAACTTCGAGCACTTGAAAAAAATGAAACATGGGTAGTCGTACAACTACCCAAAGGAAAGAAACTTGTAGGATGAAAATGGGTCTATAAGATTAAGTTTAATAGTGATGGTACTATTGAAAGGTACAAAGCACGATTAGTGGCAAAAGGTTACACTCAAACCTATGGTGTAGACTATCAAGAAACATTTGCACCCGTGGCCAAAATGAATACCGTTAGGATTTTACTTTCCATAGCGGTAAACCAAAATTGGACCTTACATCAAATGGATGTGAAGAATGCTTTTCTCCAAGGAACACTTGAAGAAGAGGTATATATGACGCTTCCACCTGGTCATAAAAAAGAAAACGATTCTAGTCTAGTGTGTAGGTTAAAAAAATCTATTTACAGACTAAAGCAATCTCCACGAGCATGATATGGAAAACTAAGCTCTTATTTAATTTCTTGTGATTTTAAAATTAGTAATGCCGATCACTCATTATTTTCCAAAAATTATGGTACATTCACAACCATAATTCTAGTATATGTAGATGATATAATAATTACCGGAAATAATTTGGAAGAAATTAAAAAAGTGAAAATGAAATTAAAGGAGAATTTTGATATCAAAGACTTAGGTTTATTAAAATATTTTCTAGGAATAGAAATAGCACATTCACCCAAGGGACTCTTTATTTCACAAAGAAAATATACACTTGACCTATTGAAAGAAACTGGTAAATTAGGGAGTAAACCAACATCTACACCAATAGATAGTAAATGCAAATTAAATATTGAGGATGGCGAACCCTTAGAAGACATAAGCCAATTTCAAAGACTTGTAGGAAAATTAATTTATTTAACGGTAACCCGACCAGATATTTCTTTTTCAGTAAGCCAAATTAGTAAATTTATGCATACACCTAGAACACCACATTTAGAGGCTATACATAGAATTTTAAAATATTTAAAAGGGACACCTAGTAAAGGAATTCTCATGAAACGTAATAATTCTAATGAAGTGTGTGGCTACTCCGATGCAGATTGGGCTGGTAGTTTTGATAGAAAATCAACCACTGGTTTTTGCACGTTTGTAGGCGGAAATTTAGTCACATGGAAAAGCAAGAAACAAAATGTTGTGGCACGATCAAGTGCCAAGGCAGAATATCGAGTCATAGCATCAACCTCAAGTGAGCTAACTTGGATCAAACAACTTATTTTGGATATCGAAATTAAAATTCAAGAACCAATGAAGATGTTTTGTGATAACCAAGCGGCGTGACATATAGCATCAAATCCGGTGTTTCACGAGAGAACAAAACACATCGAAGTGGGTTGCCACTTCATTCAAGAAAAAATTCAAGCAAAAGAAATTGAAACTCCATTTGTGAGAAGTGAAAAACAATTGGCGGACATCTTCACCAAAGGTTTAGATTAAAAATCATTTGAAAAAAATTTAAGCAAGTTAGGGTTGACCGATATCTACACATCTGACTTGAGGGGGAGTGTTGAGAATAATTAGATTAATAACGGCTAGTTTAATAACGGCTAGTTTAGTAACGGCTAGTTTAATAACGGCTAGTTTAATAACGGTTAGTTTAGTAACGGCTAGTTTAATAACGGCTAGTTTCTTTCTTTCAATGTATAAATGTAACATTAGACATTAAGCCAAAATCAATTCAATAACTCTCTCAACAAAAATCAAAGAAAATCAACAGTTTCCTTGATGTCCAATTTCAAAAAAGTACCTACAGAGAGACCCTCTCGGCTATTCTCGGCATAGGATAGACAAAGCTTCGGTTTGATATCTACTTTGCAACCAAACCATGATGAGATGAGGCATGTCTTTAACAAATTTGATTCGAATAAAGATGGAAAGATATCACACGAGGAATACAAGGCCACTTTGAGAGCCTTAGGAAATGGAGATACAATTGGTGAAGTGTCAGATTTTCAAGGTAGTTGATACTGATAAGGATGGATTTATCAACTTTCAAGGAGTTCATGGAAGCTAACAAGAAAGCTAACAAGAAGGGAGGTGGAGCTAGAACAATGGATATACAAACTGCATTTCGAACTTTCGATTTGAACGATGACGAGAAAATAAGTGCCTAGGAAGTTTTCAAGGTGCTAATAAGGTTGGGGATTGTAGGCGTATAGTGAGAACAATAGACATTGATGGGGATGTATTTACTAACTAGGAAAGATAACGAAGATAAAGTAAGTCATTATTATTTCTTTGTTTATTTTCTAAAATTATGTTAAAAAGGAATATTTTTTTACATATGTGAGAGTTATTTTGGTTTATTGTTTTTCATCCCTTAGTATCGATTTTTTTTACATATAATTACAAAATTATTCATTATTTAATATTTTAATATTTTTTATTATATCATTTAAATAAATTAATATTTTTTTATAAAAATTCCTTACCATTCTTAAATAAACACAAATAAAAGAACTAAGTATATTTCCTTTCAATTCTAATTCATATTTTTTCTACTTTCAATTGATTTCAATTAAAGAATTAGTAAAAAATAAAATACATCTTATATGATTCATTTTTAAGTTTATTTTTTATATGATAAAATGTTTGGTTGTACATGTATACATGATTTATTTAGTGATATAATAATAAAATTTTAAGTTTTTTTTATTTTAACTGGTAGACTCAAATCACCTTAAAATATTAATTAATTTTTAAAAAATCCTTAATTATACACCAAACACTTTATTTAAATTATACTCGTAATTATATTTTGGTTCTTAGTAAAGGTTTTTTTCTCTATAAAATAGCACAATTGTAAAAAGAAAAAAGTAGTTTTATTTATTTATACTATTATTATTATAAATTTGATTTTAATCATGTTTTAATCAATTTATAATAAAAAATAATATTTTGATAAAAAAATTATTAAAATAAAATTATTTATTTTAATTAATTTTTTTTCAAAATAAATAACTAAAAAATGCCTTTTACAACAAAGAGATTATATGCACACAAAAGCTTAGTATGAGAGACTTTGTTGATATATATATTTTTCTTTTTGTTTATGAGTTTTTACTTGTCATTTTGATTGTAAGATATACTATTCATTCTTTTTTGTTATGAAAATGAAGCTCAAAAAAACAAATAAAGATTATATTATTTCTCTATTATTTTTGCTAAGTAATTGATAAAAACAATAAAATTATATAAACCATTGAAACTTAATTTAATAAAAATATTTTTAACAATCAAAATAATTAAATAATATTTTTTATTAATTAAAATAATTAAATAATATTGATTAAAAGTAAAAGAAATAAGTGGCACATAAAATGGAATATTTTCACAGTTTACCATTTGTTTATTATAATGTGTTTAAGATTGTATAAAGGTTGAAATATAAATATCTCACGGGACGTACCCAACGAGCCACGCTGTCAAAAAAATAAAACGTTGACGACATCTTAAAAAAGTCATCGCTTTATCCCTCTCTTTCTCTCCCTCTCTCTCTTAAATCAAAAGCAATTGATGTCTTTTATTTTTTCTATTGGCGTTTAGATAGTTGAAGGTTAAGCTTTAGGGTCGATCTTTCTTCACCGATAACTTTAACGTCTCCTCACAACGCAGCGTTTCAAAGCCCTAATTCTCTCAACTTTTGGGCCCTGTAATTAATTGCTGTTATCTCAATTTTGAATCATTGCTCGCCGTCGTTTTCTTCCACCGCCGCCATGTTTCCGTGGAACATCGCTAAGTCAGCCGAGGCGATGTTCTCTCGATGGGCTGTGAGGAGGTTCTGCAAGTTTTTATTAAAGAAAAAATTGGGCCAGTTTTTGTTGGGAGATATTGATCTTGAACAACTTGATATACAACTTAGTGATGGCACAATTAAACTTAGCGATGTCGCACTTAATGTTGATTATCTTAATAGCAAGGTGTTGCTCTAATTTTGTTTGTCTGTTTTCCGGATTTTATAAATGTTTGGTTAACTAGAAAGTACGTGGAGAATTTGATGTTGGGTTGCGTCGTTTTCGGTATTTTGATCTTTGTTTAGTTGGTCGAGTTTAGGTTCGTATTTGGTTCATTTAAATGGGAGTTTTCTCTTTTTAAGTGTTTATCATCACTATGTCTTTTCTAACGATGATGCGTGGATATGTTAATTTGTTAATAAATTTTTGAAATTTGGTTAGTTGATATCAGAATTTGAAGATTGTTTACATTATCATATGGTGGCGTTTCATGAGTTCTCATTTTTACATGACTTTCTTTTGGCGATATTTTTATTTTCCAGATTAGCACAGCAGCATCAATAATAATTAAAGAAGGATCAATTGGATCGCTATTAGTTAAAATGCCGTGGAAGGGTAAAGGTTGTCAAGTTGAGGTGGAAGATATTGAGCTTGTGCTTGCCCCCTGCACAGTGGATAATTTTCCAGCTGGAGCCGAGAGTCGCAGTTCGGCACTTGATGGTGATGAAGGCTTTGCTCAAGACTTAGGAAAGCTTGATCATGACATGGTCGAAGTTGCTGCAAAATTGAATTCCATGGATGTCCATGAAGGTGTCAAAACAATTGCAAAGATGGTGAGGTGGATTCTCACAAGCTTCCATGTAAAGGTTAACAATTTAATAGTTGCATTTGATCCATGTACAGAAAGAGATGAAAAGTTACCAGTGTGTCGGAAAATATTGGTACTTAGGATATCAGAAATGGAATGTGGAACTTGTCTTTCTGACGATGCTGATCCAAATTCTAAAGCAAAAGTTGAGAGCTTGCTTGGCATAAGCACATTGACAAACTTCGTCCAGTTTCGAGGAGTAATTCTTGAACTTCTTCAATCGGATGATATTGACAAGAAAACATGCTCTTCTAGTGTGTCTGGAACAATGCCTGGTGAATTCTTTTCCTTATCCCATACATCAAGTGTTACAACTCCTATCATCGTTGGGAAAAAGGGTGGATTTTGTGGTACATTAAATTTAAGCATGCCTTGGAGGGATGGATCTTTGGACATTCGTAAAGTGGATGCAGATATCTTTGTTGAACCTGTAGAATTACGATGTCAACCCAGCACAATTGTTTGGCTCATTCACTTATGGGATACTATTAGAAGTGTGGAGGATGGAGGTGGTCATATGCTTCAAAAGTCGACAGACCATGCTAACTGTTCATCAATACCTGTTTCTGGTGCTATTGCAATTAGTGAGGTGATTCCAGATCATGGTTTTTCAAATACATTACCTTCTTTGATGCTGCCAGAATCCACAAATGAAGCTTTGCTACCTGGGTCACATTTTATATCAGACTGGGTACCATCTTCTGCTGGTAAAAGTAATAAAGTGGGGACTGATAAAGAACTTGATTTTGGGGCAAGGTTGGTATGTTTCTGTGCTGTAAATTTCCTTTTTAATTTCAAAATACAGTTGCACAGAAATTGGTGGGATTCTCTTTGCACATTTTAGTGGGTAAGCATTTAAACCTCTAGCATGCATATTTGCTCAGGAATTGAGATAGAAAGTGAATTTCTTATGAAGTAGCAATCCACTTTTTGGTTGAATTTTCTATTCACAGGAATCCCTTTTCTTAAGGATTTGAGTAATCCTTTCTCTGAGATAAATTGCTATATCTGATAGTCATAGGCTAATGTTGTCAAGAAATGTTGGCCATACACTAGTTCAGTAGTTCGTACCTTTATGCCACTCCAAAACTAAACATGGGAATAAGGATGCTTATTTTATCTCAAGGCTTTTATTCCTGTGAGTACTCTTTGTCTTTAGTTGTTGGTAATTCAAGATTCCTACTTCTGTGACTGAATAACTATTCTTTGTCCGTCAGCTTTAGGTAATTGGTATTTCTGCATGTGAAATGTGCTCTAAATATTGCCTAGTTTAACCCATTGCTTCCTATCTAACCTCCCGCTCCAACAAGTAAGAGAAGAGAAAGAGAGAAGAAGAGGGGGGGAGGGGGAGGGGGAGGGGGAGGGGGGGTGGGGGTGGGGGTGGGGGGAGCAAAGAAAAAGTGTGAGAATTAATAAATATTGATTAATTTACAATGACAATCAAAAGATCATTGTTCTTTTTGTTCTGTCAATTTTTATCTACGTAATTTTCTTGCATGCTGTAGGAAACCAAGTTTTACTTTTGGAAATTAGAATGTATATGAACTTAACATATTTGGATTAATCGGTCTTATTTCAAGTTTTCATAATTAGTAACTTTTGTGGCCTATTTGCAGTGTGGACCAGTTTTTTGAGTGTTTTGATGGAATGAGAAGTTGTCAATCAGCTCTAGGGAACAGTGGGATGTGGAAGTGGACATGTTCTGTTTTCAGTGCCATTACTGCTGCATCCAGCCTTGCTTCTGGATCTTTGCATATTTCAAATGGTATGGATATTTTCACATCACTTTATTTCCTCAAGCAGATAGTAATTGAAGGGTTTGCTACCCTAGAAGTTCTGGTACGTTTTATGTCCCATTTTTTTTTTGGTCAAAGTATGCCACATGGGTCATATGTGACAAATTTACAAGTCTTGTGGGAATTTAAGAAAGAAAAAAAATCAGTATTGCAGTTATGGCTATCAGGGTCACCGTTTTTATCTCCAACTACGTTGTCCAAAACATTGCATCCTCAACTCGATTAAGGTTAATAATTGTTGAACATTTCACGAATTCTTGGATATTTAGTCACAATCAGAAGTTTAAACTTGATCCCTCATCTCATTTTTGCAATAGTCAAACTAATTTCATTCGACCAAAAGGTTAATTTCTTTAATTAGAATTCAGCTTTTTTATATGACTCTCTTGCCAAAAAAAATTTGGGAGATAGTTGTCAGAGTTCGATCGTTTTGGGTGCTTTTTTCTCTTAAATTCTCATAATGCCCTTGTAAAATTTGCTACATAGGACCCATGTGATATACTTTAACCAAAAAACGCAAACACTAATCAAATGGTTAAAAGGGTACTAATACTTGAATTAGGGTACGTAAACGGAACATTTTAATAACATAGGACATAAAAGGTACTAGTGTATTAACATGGGTACTTTTATGGTGCCAAACCCGTAATTGAGACTTATGATTATTGTTTTGGGCTTAAATCCCTGGTGCAGAACAGCAGCATGTTGAAACCAATCTTAAAGCAACTTTTGCGGGACTTTCTGTTGGCTTATCCTTTGAAGATGAAATCCAGACGTATCTTTGTGGCTCTGAAGGTGACAAAATTAATGCAGGCTCATATATTCCTTATTTAAGCGCAGAATGTCAGGACATTTGTCTGACTGTGCAGGTAATAACTTTGACAATGAAAATCTTTCATCATTTTTTTCTTTTGTTTTAACGCTTGTACAGTAAGTGTATTATCGATTATGCTTGATATTGTGCCAGACTAACCTGACACATTGGATAAGGTAAACAGGTATCTCCTTGCGAAATGAGGTTTGGGGGAACAATAAAGCATATTGAAGTTACTAATTACTTGACCTACATTGATGATTGTTTGAACTCTGGATTGATGGGGTGTAATGGAAAAGTTAACAGCCAAAATTATTTGATCCAACATCTTCAAGCTGATGTTCAAAGTGCTCTCCCTCCATTTGCCTCATCTGTTGTATGTTCAGAAAAGTTTAGTGGTTCAATTGCTAAGGATTTTCCGTTTGGAAATAAGGATAATGTGATGAAGGTTACATTACTTAAAACTTCAGGTGTCACTTGTGGCCAATTTACTTTAAAATCAAGCTCAACAGATGGCAGTCTAATGCAGCCAACATCCTTTTCAGTTAAGTTCCCATCTTTTGTTTTGTGGTTGGATTTACCTTTCTTAAATATGTTACTAAAATTATCAAAGGAAGTTGGGAAACCTATTGAGGAACAAGATGCGTCTTATTCCAATGCCTCAAATGTACAATTTGGAACAACTCCGGTGGATCTTCAAAGACATTCCAGTCCTTGTGTTACTACTTTGTCTCCATCAGAGAGTTTGCAAGGTAATATATTTGTCCCTAATGCAAGGATTATTCTTTGTTTCCCTAACAAAAGTGGCAAAGATATTAGTGACTTCTCTTCCCGGGATCAATTCCTCTCCCTTGATTTTTCATCTCTAACCACTGGTGATGGGGAAATGATTCATGACACTGGTCCAAGATCTTGTGCAAATTCACGGGAAAGATATCTATCAACTGGAATGCAAGCTTTGCATTTAAACGTTGGCAATCTTGACATTTTTTTGGTTACTCCTGCAATGGAGGGTTTTGTTGCAAACTCCAGTAGTGTGTTGAGGCCAAAATTTTCAGCAGAGAAATTTTTCTCCCTAACCAGTAGAATAAGTTCTTATTCTGTCATTAGTTTCTTTTTGCAAGAGGGTCACATAACTGGTCCTTGGGTGGCAAAGAGAGCAAAGTTCTTAGCTACTTTTGAGGAATCAAAAAGCTGTCATAATTTTGTTGGAGAAGGTTATGAATTTGTTTCTGTTTCTACGATTAAAGAACTGGAAGATTTTAAGTCTCGAACCGTAGAAGAAATGACATTGAGCTCTGTATTTTTCGTACATGTCCATTTATCTAGTGTTACAATAAAATTAGGTCATTCTCAATATGAAAGCTTGTCCAGTCTTTTAGATCAGATGACAAAGGAACTATCATTTGTGGCTTATGATGAAATCAATGTTAAGGAAGAAACTTCCATGTCTCAGATATCTTTTTTTCTGAACTGTGATGCTGTAGAGATATTAATTAGCCCAGATGTAAAGGACAACATCAAAAGCTCAATCCAGATTGAACTTCCTGGGTCGTGGTATTGTCTAAGACTGCAAGTTGAGAAGTTCACTTTGTTGTCCACTTTCAACGTTGGAGGTATTAAAGGGGGCAATTTCTTTTGGATAGCACATAGTGAAGGTAAATTGTGGGGTTCCATCACCAGTGCTCCTAATCAAGAGTTTCTGTTGATATCTTGTAGCAACTCTACAATGAAACGTGGTGACGGAGGAGGATCAAATGTATTGTCATCTCGGTTGGCTGGTTCTGATACTGTATATTTCTGGGAGCCTGAGATCTCCCATGGTTTTACATCTGTTACTGTCAAAGGTGGCACAGTTGTTGGAGTAGGTGGTCGCTTGGACTGGATAGATGCAATAATCTCTTTTTTCAGTGTTCCCTGTGGTGAAAATGAACATGCAGCTGAGAATTGTAGCCAGAAAAGGGACTCGGATATGCCTTTTGGAGCTTCTTTTATTCTTAATCTTGTTGATGTTGGATTGAGTTATGAGCCATACGTGAAGAATTTAGTGGTCAAGAATGGCACTTTAGATTCTGAGTTTGAATTTTCAAATGTTAAAGAAGAGAAGAGTATAGACCAAGTTGCTTGTCTTTTGGCTGCATCTTCTTTGACTTTGTCAAATTCGTGTTTCAGGGGGGCAGTGGAAAAAGAGTACAGAATTAGAGTGGAAGATCTGGGGATTCTTCTTCGAACAGTGTCAGGGATAGAGGATGTTGGTTGTAGTTACAATACCAAATATCTTCGGAAAGTTGGATATGTTAAAATTGCCCAAGAGGCCTTGGTTGAAGCAATTTTGAGAACCAATTATGAGAATGGCATTCTATGGGAGGTAGATTGTCCTAAATCTCACATTTACATGGAAACTTGTTCCAACACCACTTATAGTATCATACGTTTGGCTGCTCAACTTCAAAAGCTGTTTGCCCCTGATATTGAGGAATCAGTGGTGCACTTGGAGACCAGATGGATTAAAGCTCAGGAGGAGCATGAGAGAAAAGGTTTAAAGGAAGATAATAGCTTATTTTACAATGATACAAAAGCATCGTCTTCTTGTGTTCGGTCTTCACATGTGGCTACACAAAGTGAACCTGAAGTTGGGATACTGAATGAGACATGTGAAGATGCATTTCATGTAGATGGAGGTCAAATGTGCCAATATGATTGTTCTGAATCACAAGTTCACAATTTACTCGATGAAAGCTGTTCTGGAGAAGGGGGCTGCCTTAGTATTGGCAGTCATGATAGTCTTTCCCCTGGTCTATCCTTTGATGGTTCAGTGCCTGTAGCAGGATTAGAGAGGAGTCATATCCCTGCTTTGAAGGAGGAGAACATATTAGAGTTATTAGAAGGCTATTGTTTACCAGAGTTACAACCTCTCTCAGAACCACCTATTGCCAGACAACCATTAAATGATTTTCATGTATGCAATTCCGGTAATGTCATTACAGATCTAGAATGGGAAAACAGTGGATGGTATCCAGATACCACTTTCAAAATTGTAGAAGATCACATATCAAAGAAGGGCGACAGTACTTGCACTCACAAGCTTTATCCTACTAACAGTGACAGTATAAAAGCCAGCGGGTTCACGGGGCCTACTGGATGTGTATTTCTTAAAAACATTGATGTGAGATGGAGAATGTATGCTGGTGTTGATTCGCATAAGTACCAGGATAGTTGTCAAGAATCTGCAGATACTAGTGGAAGGGATACAAGTACATGTCTAGAACTTTCACTCTCTGGGATGGAAATTCAATATGAGATGTTTCCAGTTGGTGGATTACATGTCTCCAGACTCTCTCTTGCAGTTCAAGATTTTCATCTATATGACAGGAGTAGAGATGCTCCTTGGACCCTGGTAATTTTTGTTGTAACATTTTATAAATTTTTTAAAGTTCCTTACAAAATAAGATTTATAAGAGCTTTACTTTTAAATTGCAAGGTGCTGGGAGATTATCATTCAAAGGATCACCCTAGGAGATCCTTTTCCAAAGCATTCAAGATGGAGTTAGAAGCTGTCAGGCCAGATCCTTTAACTCCTCTTGAAGAGTACCGGTAAATTTATTGTGCTAGTTTTTTGTCATTATGTTAGTATTGCAATACCAAGTCTATTAAATTGCTCCAGAGGAATCTTGTTATTATTGTTGTTGATGTTGGTATTGATATTGGGTATTTTTTTTGGTTGTTGCTAATATTGGTATTGATATTGTTGTAGCTATTGCTTTTGTTTTCTTGTTATTAGTATTCCTGTTCTTATTGTTATTATTTTGTTTGTACGTGCATAAGTAACAATAAGTTGTCAAAAGAGAAATCACAGATTTAAATTGGATAGTTTGTTAACCTTGAGGAAGGCCAAAAGATATATTTTTACGAGTTCTAAGGAATTGTTGACTTTATAGTCATATTTTAATGATATTATATAATTTGTTTGCTTTTTTAAAATTAATATTTTTTAGGCTTGCTCAACAATTATAGCTGGCTTAATAGCATTTCTCTTTCTGTAAGTTTTGCTTAGAGAAAAGAGATTATAGAATAGTTTTAGCTGAATGCTGGATGTTGTATTTTCTCCACCTTTCAGGTTGCACATTGCTTGCCTTCCCATATTATTGCATCTTCATCAGTCCCAGCTTGATTTTCTCATCAGCTTTTTTGGGTGGAATGACTCATCAGTCGATCGGTCTCCAGGTCATTATGAAAATCCAGACATGTCAAAGTTATCAGTGATGGGTAACAATCTTGCATGGCACACCATTAAAGAAGAGGCATTTCTTCCTTATTTTCAGGTGAGATGCGTGGAATTTCTCTAACCATATTACCAATATAATGCTGCTATTGATTTTTTTATTTATCATTTTATATCAACAAAACTCTGTTGCTTCCTTTAAAAAAATAATTGATCTTTTCGTGTTTGACCTGTGGGTCCAGCTCTCTTCTCCGTATATTGTGTTATTGCCTTCAGTTGAACTATGATTTTTTTTCGAGAACTTCGTGTGGGAGCTCTCATTGATAATTATAATTTACTGAAAACATGATTAGATAGCAGTAAGCCTAATATATTTATGAGTTGATGAGAGAGATACAATATTCAACTTTGCTAATCCCTTTATCACAAATATTGCCAGAGTGCTGGGTTAATTTGTTTTTGTTTCTGTCTTGTTATTATTGCAAGCCATAATCAGAACTCAGTACACCTGGTAAAAGTACAATAACAAAACCTCAAAGAAATGACAATGAATAGTATGAGATACTAGCCAACAACTATATAGTGAATCTTCTGGTAAATATCAATAATCTCTTCCAGGTTTGGTCAGTTATCAGCCTACCTTTAAAAATAATTATTAATATCAGCCTTGTATCCCTAGGTTTGGCAAATAATGAAGAAATCACACCAATGTTGACACTATTATTTTTCAATTATCATCCACTCCCAAAAGTTGTGTTTTTTTGTCCTTATTGATGGTACTTTTAATTTTAGTGCATTTTATAATTGATCGAACCTGGGGACTAAAATTATGGGGAATTGATCGATCCTTTGGAGCTGAGAATGAGTCGAGGAAAAATGGTATTATGTATGACTATGTAAGCTTCAATGTACAGGTGCTCCTTTACAATGCATAAAGAGTGGATTGGTTCCTGTGTGGAAGCTGCATTATTAGCCATGCTTCCTATTTAAACATTCACATATCTTGACTTTTTCAACCAATTGTTTTTTATTTCCTCTGCATAGTCTATGTTGTTTGAACTTCAATTGATGATGCAGCATGCAACTCTTTGATTAGTAATTTTGGGGATTGGTGTTTATTTGGATGTTTGATTTGTCTCTGTTACATATTTTCTGTTTAGCTGTTTGGATGTCATACTTTTTTTTTCAGGATGTTATGTTGATTACTTGTTTATTCATTTTCAGAACTTTGATATATGGCCTGTTTTTATTCGGGTTGACTACATTCCTCGCTGTGTTGATCTAGCTGCATTGAGAGGTGGGAAGTATGCAGAACTTGTTAATCTTGTACCTTGGAAGGTAAACTTTAAGGACTTTTTTGTTGATGTTACTTGTATTATTAGTTTGGCGTGAGGGCCCTCAACACTTTCTATTGGATACCTTATCTTAGGGGCAAGATGGTTTAACGTTGGCACTTCAGGCTCTCTTTTTTTAATAATAAAAAATACAAGAAACATATAAGATATTTATATATGTAATTATTACAAAAGTAAAAGGGGATTAGTAGTCCACTTTCACAAGAAAGCATCAAGCTTATACCATATAATAGCTATGCATTACAAAACGCCAGCTATAACTAGGATACATAAGCTATCCAATTAAAACTTATAAGAAACTGAGAATAATCTTTCATTGTTTTAATTTGCTGATGGGCTTCATAACCATTATTTCTCGCATAAGAACAAGTTCAAATTGAGTAATCTCCATGCTTTGTATATCAAAATGCAATTAGATTATCACAGGCATGATGAAAAGAGTAATGGAAATGAATAATATTATTATTTTTTCACTCAATTAAATTTTCAAAATCTTATATCTGTCATCATTTATTTATGATAACTGAAAATAATCACGCCCCTCTATGAGGCTGGAGTTTCGTCATTTACAATAAGACCTCTTTTGACTTTGAATATAAGTAAAACATCACTCTTATGTTGCAATTTATGCAGGGAGTTGAGCTGCAGCTCAAGCATGTGCATGCTGCTGGTATATATGGCTGGGGCAATGTATGTGAAACAATTGCAGGGGAGTGGTTGGAAGATATTTCTCAAAATCAGGTTGTAATAGTAGTCTTCCTGCTTCCTGGTTCTTTTGCCAACACCATAGCGTGTTCATAAGTAGTAATTATAATTCTTACACAGATTCATAAAATATTACGAGGCCTTCCTACCGTCCGTTCATTGGTTGCTGTTGCTGCTGGTGTTGCCAAGCTTGTTTCTATGCCAGTTGAGAACTATAGGAAGGATAAGAGAGTACTCAAAGGAATGCAAAGAGGTAAATATATTGAACAAGTTAAATTTAGTCAATGTTTTTCATTCAAATGATGGTTGAGAGCATGGAAAGTCATGTCTTATGGAGTTGTAATAGGTTGAAGGATTTATTGTTTGTAAATTACTCATAATATATTTAATATCGATTGTAAAAGCTACAAATTATTCTATCAAAATTAGTATTGTATTTAACTTAGCATTATTCAACTATATGCTAATACCCATTAATTGTGGTCATACAAAAATCCTTCCCAACATTGTGTGGGTGTATCTTCTCTTATAGGCTTTGATTACCAAGTTTTTCTCTTCATTCCGAGTATTATCTTGATAGAGTAATGATCTTGGCATTTACTTGAAGCAACTTCCTTTTACAGGTACAGCTGCATTTCTTAGAAGTATTTCTCTTGAAACTGTTGCACTTGGAGTACATTTGGCAGCTGGCGCACACGATATTTTGCTCCAAGCAGAATATGTGTGTACCACAATTGCTCCTTCTGTACCATTGTCAATACCTAGTAGAAACAAAGGAAAAGTTAGATCTAACCAGCCTAAAGATGCTCAACAAGGAATTCAACGAGTGAGTATTTGCATTTTGCTATTCTCTCTCTGGTACAATTGTATTTTTGAGCTATTGTGTCTGAATTTCACTCTTTTGGAAGCTTGTTTGTTTGTCCAGACCTTTTGTGATAATTGGATTTCAGTTTTGGGAAGCTCCAAATTATGTTAGAATCTAGTAGTGCAATGACCTCATACATGATAAATGACACCATTTCTTTCAACAATGAGCACATGTATGCCAAGCCAGCTAACTTTCCGTTATCAGTTTCCCAGCTATTAGCTGAGTGCAAAGAGATGATAATTTGAACAGTAATCATTGCATTTACAACTTTGAGGAGGCATTAATCTTTTTAATGTCAAATGAATCTAGTGATTGATGTCTGATTCGTGCTACTTAGCTGCCAAGAATAATTTAAGTCTACCGGGTGGTGTTAGAATTCCTCTTATGATTAAAGATACAGTATAAAGTTTTTAGCTATATATATATATTTGCAAAACAAGAGCCTAGAGAAATCAATTAATCTCAGCTATTTTAGTGATCATTTTGAGTAACAATTTCTAGGACTGCTGCAGAACCTTGGGGATTATGTGACATATGAAGTAGAATGGAATGGGAATTATTTTTATTATTATTTCTTATGTAAAATTTGGATACATATATATACACAAGTATCTGTGAAAAAGATCCTAATTTGATCTTGATTTTTAGGAATTAATTTACACTACTTAAGGAAAGTAAATCATAGCAAATCATAACTATATACACAAGATTAATACCCTTAAAATATAAATCCACAATTATAAGAAACTAACAATTTTTATATGTGGTTAGTTGAATTCCTACACCCCCTCCCCCCCCCCCCCCCCAAAAGTTAAGCGATATATTCTCATTAAATCAAGTTTAGAACTTAGCTCAATGAAGTTCGTACGAAAGAGTGCTTTTGTGAGGATGTCTGCTGCTTGAAGTCGAAATGAAAATGCTTCGGTGATATAATATCGCTTTCTATTTTTTTCGCTAATGAAGTGTCAGTCGATCTCAACATGCTTTGTCCTATCATAATGGACAAGGTTCTTGGCAATAACTATAACTATACATCATATTTATAGGACTAGAAATGCTAACTTTGAGTTCATCCAGTAGCCATTTTAACTAAATTCCTTAACAAATATTCTGAGCTAAGGCTCGAAATTTTGCCTCAGCACTACTATGTGCCACCACTTGTTGCTTTTTACTCTGACATGCCGCTAAATTTCTCTATACATATGAGCAATACCTTGAATTTGATTTTCGGTCAATGGGAGATCTAGCCCAATTTGCAATCGTGTAGACCTCTAAGGAGTGATAAAACATCTTTTTGAACATTAGTCCCTTTCCAGGGTCCTTCTTAAGATATTTAAGACTACGGTAAACTGCCTTCATGTGTGTTTCTGAAGGATTACTTAGAAATTGATTAACAAGATTCACCGCAAAACTTATATCCGACACGTGTGAGTCAAATAGATCAACTTCCCTACTAAGCGTTGATATTATCCTTTATCCACAACCATTTCTTCAATTCGAGGTTTCAACTTTGTGTTAGGGTCCATAAGAGTGTCTACTGGCCTACACCAACTCATACTTGTTTCTTTTAAGAGATCTAAGACATACTTTCGTTGGAAAATTGAAATTCCCTTTATCTAGCCACTTCTATTCCTAAAAAATACTTAAGATGTCCAAGTCTTTGATTTCAAACTTTTTGGATAAGAGAAGCTTAAGTGCCCTTATTTCCTCTTCATAATTTTCCGTGAGAACTATATCATCAACATATATTATTAATACAGTAATCTTACCGTTGGGGAAGTGTTTGATGAAAAGAGTATGATCAGCTTAAGATTGTAAGTAGCCATCTTGTTGTAACATCCTTGTAAATTTGTTAAACCACGCAAGGGACGATTGTTACAGTGACTTTTGAAGCCTACAAACTTTGCCTCAGGTACAATTAATTTCAAACCTAGGGAGGTATATCCATATATATTTCTACTAAGTTTCCAAAAATGCATCTTTCATATCAAGTTGAAATAAAGGCCAATCTTGATTCATAGCAATGGATAATAAAACACTTACTGTACTGAGTTTGGCCACAAGAGCAAATGTTTCTTGGTAGTCAATTCTATATGATTAAATGTAGCCCTTGGCTACCAAGCGGGCTTTAAACTGTTCAATACTACATCAACCTTTTATTTTACTGAGAAAATCCACTTGCACCCAACTGTTTGTTTTCTAGGTGGTAGAGTTGTTAGGATCCATGTGCTATTCTTCTTAATGGCATGAAATTCTTCTAGTGCAGCAGCTCTCCATTCAGAAAATTTTAATGCGTTATGAACTGTTCTGGGAATCTAGATTTTGTCTAAAGTAGTCGCAAATGCTTTGAATTTTTGGAAAAGTTTGGAGTAGAACATATAGTTGCGGATATGATGTTGTGTACATGAGGGAACTCCCTTTCTCTGAGCAATAGGTAGAGATAAGTCTTGATCATATTTTGTCACATTTTCAATACTGTATTTTGTGTTAGGTTTAGCCTTACCTTGTGCTAATTCAAAAATTGTTGAGTTCGGATTAGACTCCAAGTTTTGTTGATTTTGAACAGGTTGTTGAGGTTGTTTTCTCCAAGTATAGACTTTTAATGTCTCATCAAGAAGGTGGAGATGTTTTGGGTATATATCTGACTTATCTGATGGTGAATTGAGTGACTCAAATGTATTTGGAAAGTCAGCTCCTATTTGAGGGTTTGAAGGTGACGGAGACTCTAAGTTAGGTAAGTGAAGAATTGAATTGAGTGAACTTGAACTTTGTATCGGATCAATGAGAGAACTCCAATCCCAATTTTGTGATTCATGCATGTTTGTCTCCTCCTAAATTATGAAAGTGGGAAAAAAATGGTTTATCTTCAAAGAAGGTGATATTCATGATGTGATAAGTCTTTTTGGTGAGAGGAGAAAAACATTTATATCCCTTCTTGTTTGGTGTGTATCCAATGAAGATGCATTTAAGTGCTCGTTCATCAAGCTTAGCTCGACTATGAGGGTGAATATGAATAAACATAGTGTATCCAAAAATTTAAGAAGAATTTGGGAATGTAGCAGGTGAGTTTGGATAAAGATAAAAAAGTGATTGCATTAAAGTTTTGAATTTGAGATCACGTGAGGGCATTTTATTAATGAGATAGGTGGTCGTAAGGACAACTTCATTTTAGAATTTCTCAGTTACATTAGACTGGAACAGTAATGAATGAGCAACCTCAAATACATGATGATTTTTGTGTTCTACCACACCATTTTGTTAAGGAGACACGCATGAGTTTTAATGGATAATTTCATAAGATTGGAGATAAGGACTGAGAATGGATTTGAAGAAATCTCGAGCATTATCAGTTTTAAGGACTTGAATTTTGGCTTGAAATTGAGTTTAAATCATGATACGAATTGTTTTGAAGATTTGGTTAGTTTCAGATTTATCTTTCATGAGGAAGGTCCAGCTTAATTGTTTATGATCATCAACCAATAATAGAAGCCACCTAGCTCTAGAAATATTAGAGATTTTGGTTGACTTCCTGATATTACCATGGATAAGAGAAAAAGGGAGGATTGGTTTGTATGGTCGTGGGACATATATACTTTGAGTATGCTTTGATAATTGGTAGACATCACATTGAAATAACTTTGCATCTTTATTAATGAATAATGATGGAAATAAACATTTCAAATACAAGAAATTTTGATGACCTAGACGATAGTACCGCAACATGATTGCACTTGTTTTATTGGACTGACTTATTGACGTATGATTTTGAACTGACCAATATTGGGGTCTAATACTGTTCTTATTATTACTAATTTGAGTTGGGACAAAAAAGAGTACTTTGAGGAGATACAAACCTGCACAAAGTTCATCATTGTTAATCATCTTCTTCGAATTCAAGTCTTAAAAAACACAAAATTTGCTAAAAAATTGTCTCACGGTGAAGATCATGGGTTAATTTTCTTACAAAGATTAGATTACACTCAAGATAAGGTGCAAAGAATACTGAGTGTATAATGAGATTGCGTGAAAGATATATGGTTCCTATTCTAACAACTCTTGAGTGTGAACTATTGGCAATACGCACTGTGTGATAATCCTAACATGGAGTATAAGTTGAGAGCAATGATTTATCACCTGTCATGTGATCCGGTGCGCTTGAATCTATTATTCAAGATGTTGAAGGTAACTGAGTCACATGAAGTGCTTGATTTTTATTGTTGTGCTCAGAGTCAATCATGGTGAACGCGAGTTCGAGAGAGAGAAATCGTTAGAAATAGATTGCAGAGAGGTGACAGAGAAATGCAAAAAAAATCTGATAACAATTAGTAGACTAAGAATTCGGTAGAAACTAGAAATGTGAAAAATCTGAAGAAAAAAAATTAGGTTTCATAATTCATGTTTTGATACCATGAAGCATAATAGAATGAAATTTTTTTATTTATTTCTTAGGTACAATTTGGATAAATATATACACAAGGACATGTAAAAAAGATCCTTATTTGATCTTGATTTTTAAGAACTAATTTACACTAGTTAAGGAAAGGAAATCACAACAAATCATAGCTATATACACAAGATTAATATTCCTAAAATATAAATCCACAATTATAGGAAACTAATAATTTTTACATGGCTAGTTTGAATTCCTACTACATATGACCCAAAAACATTTTTAAATTTTATTTTAAATAACTGAAAATTGTTTCGATGTGAAAATTACTATTTTCCTTGAGGTTGTGAATATATCATTCTTCTCTCTTAAGCTTTAAAAAAAAGCATGAATCCTTTATTGCTAATTGCTACCCGGATGGAATGATGTGTGTACTTGTGCATGTTTCTGCTAATGTATTATTTTGCTCAGAGAGGGAGGGAGAAGAAAGAGTCTTTGGAAAACGAGTTAATGTTGACATGTTAATATTCACAGGCGTATGAAACCCTCAGTGATGGCTTGGGAAAATCTGCTTCTGCCTTGGTACAAACACCTTTGAAAAGGTACCAGCGTGGTGCCAGTGCTGGCTCTGCTTTTGCAACTGCTGTTCGGGCAGTTCCTGCAGCTGCAGTAGCCCCAGTTTCTGCTTGTGCAAGTGCTGTACATTGTGCTTTTCTTGGTTTCAGAAATAGGTTTGTCCTTGTGCTTGATTTTGTTTTGTATGCAGTGAGATTACATGGTTAGTGATAACCTTTATTATTAATACCTTGAATTTCAAAACTAATTTTGCTGATTGCAGCCTTGATCCTGAGCGTAAAAAAGAGTCTATAGAAAAATATATGGGTCCCTCTGAGCCTTGGGAACAAAACTGATGGCAAGGTCATTAATTTATTATTTGCCCAATCAGTTCAAACATTTGCTTAATCTCTAACGAACATTTTTAAAAGTGTTAACTTTTTACTTTTTTTTTTGTGGGTCATCTTTAACATGCAGGGTACGAATATTATTTGAGATTCTCAAGAAATCTTACTTTTCAACAGAAAGTGGGATAATCAATGGACGACTGCGGTTTTCTTTGCAGCTCAATGTATCATGTAAGTCGAATCGAACCCTTTTTAGTTCTCTATACTGTGTTTAATTGATTTCCGAAGCTTCGATTTCTTTGCGTTCTGAAGTAGGATACCTTTAATATGATATTTCAAGTTGTCATGCTCAACATTCTTAATTTCGTATTGCTTTCAGTTGCAGCTGCGACCATTTTTTGGGAAATATTTTTTTCCGTCAGAGTAATTGGTGGACAGAAGTTTTGAACATATAATGTACATTATACAATTGTGTGTGTATATATTTTCCTTGTTGATATGATTTACAAGTTGGTATTGTGTAAATTCATTGTTTTTACAAAAGCACGAATCAAATGTTTGTTCACTCTGTCCGATGTACATAGTTAATCAAATATATATATATTTTTTCCTTTTTTGAGGGGTAAAAATCAGCAGTTGCTTTTTATTTGTAATTATACAAGTCAGTTGTGAATAAATGTCAATGGTGGTTTGCATTTTCTGATGTTTCAGTATGGGTTTTTTCCCCATGTTGATTGGAGAAATGATTTTGAATATTAATGGGTAAAACAGATTTAATTTATACCATATAAAATAAAACATATGTTAAAAAAATATTATCTTTCATAATCTATCTCTATACAACTCTAAACCTTTTAATCTACAGAATCAGAAGAATTACATAGAACTTCTAACGAATGTATCCAAGGCAATTTTTTGTTTGCCATGTATGACCTTATGCTTTCACCTAGGTTAGATTCACCTCGTCCCATTTTCACTTCCATTTGAAGTCAAAACCAAGCCATATTCTATATCTCGTTTTTTTTTTACGGCTGAGCTAAAATCTCAAATAATATTTATCACTAATGTAATTTTAAAATTACTGTATCGAGCCTTGCAAAAAGTGTATATTTCTGAAATAAAAAACAAAATAAAATCAAGCCATATTTAATAGCAGTATTTATAATTCAAAATCGTTTTTAAAAGCATAACATGATTTATATTGTTTTGGTCATGTTTTTGAAAGGCGTGTAAAAATAATAATTTTGATTTCAAAAGTAGCGAAGCTTTAAAAATGAAAGTGCATAACTTGGAAAATGTCATCTGAAGATAAGACTCATACCAGTTTAGGTCTGTAATGGTAAGCTTCAATCGTTTTTCTCACTTCTATTTGAATTTTGCAGTGTTTTATCTTATAAATTTCATACTTATTTTTAAAATAATATTTAGATTTTATATTTATTTTTTTAATAATTTAATCTTATTATTATTAAAAAAAATGATAGTAAAAGAACAAATATATTTTAGTTAATTTATTTAATTTAAAACAATTTCTATTAAATACAATTGTAACAAAATTACTTTTGTTCTTGTACCATCATTTTTTAATAATAATATGATTAAATTATCACAAAAATAAATATATAATTTAAATGTCATTTTTACAATAAATAAAAGACTTACAATATTTTCACTTTAAAATATAAACTCGAGGAGGTAAGCATACTATAATTTGCACCAAAACATCAATTTTTACACCAAATTTGGTATGATCAGTAGTATTGTGTCAAACTATATTGTTTATTCAATGTAATACTATTCGTACAATTTTAAAAAAAATATTGTTAAATTTTTTATTACGTATAATAAATTAAAAATAAGTATATGATATAAAATTAGTAAAAAACAATTACTAAATACAACATAGAGATAATAAAATAAAATAAATATTCTATTTTATAAAGAAATATAGATATATATATATTTGTAATGTTTAATTTTATAGATTGGAGATGAATAAAAATTTAGTATAATTTTTGTGCAAAAGATGTTCTAAGTCTATTTTTTACACTTGGTTGATGTATTTTTTTTGTTTTGTTTTGTTATAAATTTTTGTTGTTGTAAAAAAACTCCCTAGGAATGGTATGTACGATTACGCAATTGATACGATTATAAATATATATATTATAAGTTACTAGAAAATATTTGTTGTTAGAATTTGTATAATGTAATTTGATTTGGCTAATAAATGTCCCATTCAGGAAGGGAGGAGAGGGGGGAAGGAATAAAAAAGCATGTGAAAGTAGTTTATGATCGTATAAGATGTTAAATTATTTGTAGTATTTTATTATTCCTGAAACTTCCCAAAAATAAAATAAATAAATAAAGTGACCACCTACTGCTTGCTACAGGTCTTAAGCCAACTTTTTGTCCACCAATTCTCTACCAAACTTTTTTTGCCCTTCTTCTTTTCATAGAATAATGATATACATTTCAAAATCTCAATTCATATATTAGCATTACATTCATTATTATAATGTTAAGATTGATAGGTGTTTGAAAGAAATGAGCTTCATCTATTTAGAATATTATGTTTAAGTTTCACCAAAACTCATTTTTCTACCGAACATCATTATTAACTTTATTAAAATATTATCGAATCCTCTTAAATGTAATATATATAATAAAATTATCTCTTTAGATTTAATTTTTTTAAATTTTATCATTTAAAAATTTAATATAAATTTAAACATACACTTAAATAAAATATATATATATCGTATTTTTCAATAACATAAATACATTATAGTTGTTAATGTGTACGCCATGCGATATCTTTGTTGAATATTGTAACATTATTATTCATTAAGATTTCGTATGGCTATGATTAAATAATGAGTTATGTGTTTGAGGGCAATTTAAGTTAAACATATATGATCAGTTAGCGTTCGATTGATTCCTAAAATTATAAGAGTTCCCCTGGTGTACCATTTGTGACTTCACTTATAACCTCTTTTATGAACAAAAAAAATAAATAAATAATGAGTTCATTGACTTATTTTAACAATTTATTAAAGTTAGAAATAAATGTCTTAATAGTGCATAAATAAGACCATGCATTTTACTCTCTTCCTATTTTGTTTAAATATTTAACAGAGAGATCTTATCATTTTTTTTCTTTTAAACCCGATTTTATCAAATAGTTTAAACACAAGGTTGTACATGTTTAATAAAAAAAAATCAAAAATTGTTTCAAATCCATTCGAACTAAAAATATAATTAGTTTTAAAAATTAAATATTTAAATAATTTCTATCCTATTATATTATTTATCAAATAACTCTGAGTAAAATAAAAATATATAAGTAAAAATAAATAAAATTTAATCTAATTATTTCAAGTATTGTGTATTTTATTTTTAATAATATATATTTTTATATAATTATATGTATATAAAAAAATAATATTAATATATATTTAATTTCAATTAATTACTATTATTTAAAAAAATCATCTATTTTTTGTGAATTTTTAATTAAAATGTTCATCCCTAACTCTATATCGTTTAGTTTTTTCAATATAATATTAAGTTCAGACGAACACATTCAATATCAGATATAGATATAGAATTAGAGTTTAAGAAGGGTATTATAAAATTAGTAAAAAATAATATTATTTATTTTTTGTTGAATAAATATATTTTATATATCTTATTTGAGTTTAATATATTAAAATTATTAAATTTATAATAAATTTTTAAGTATTTAATGCCAAAAAAATTAAATCTAAAGAACATAATTCATTTTTATGTATAGATTCATTTATATTATATAAATTACATCTAAAAATTTATTTATAAGAAAATAAGGGGGACATGTGGTACTCCATAGCCATATATAAATATGCCTTTAAATATAAGTTCTCTAGTTATATCAAAAACAATAATTTAATATTTTTTTAATAGATAAATCATTTGTTTTAAAAAAATTGACATCACGAGAATAAATTATCAATTTTTTTTTTGTATTGTTTCAACTAGTATTAAGATATTAATCTCATAAATTATCTTTATTAATATACAATAATGACTACAAAAGTTACAAAAAAAATAAAATCAAAATATAAAAGCTAAAATTTGATTATTTTTCATTATTATGTCATTTATTTTATAATAAATTGACTAAAATATTACAAAAATAACAATGTGATTAAAGTAGTCTAACTAGCATAATTAAATAACTTTTAACCCAGTTAAGATAAGTTTTGTTCGCATAATAAAAAATAATAGAATTGAATGTATAGAAAACAATATTATTATTACAATGTCTGGTTTAATCATTATATTCAGAATCAATATTACAGTATTTTGATATTTTGTTTATGATTAAAATAAAATAAAAAATATTATATATTATCTCAATATCATTATGTTTAATGAAATTTAAATAATATCATTTAATTACTACTTAATTTAAAAAAAATTAAAAGAATGTAAATTTTTATTCCATATTATTTGAATTACATTTGAGAGTAAAATTAAAATAATATATTTTTTATATAATGAGAAAGAAAATGAATTACTTTTTCCTAAAGTATAATAAAATGATAATTTTATCTTTAGTTAATTATTTTCATTCTATTATATATCCATAACATAACTAAAAATGAAAATATATAAAAATAATTTCATTATCAATTATATTTATTCCAACCAAATCAATTTATCTCTTATATTAAGCTAATAGCTAAATAACAAGAAATAATCATTTTATTTTAATATTTACAAAATTAAATATCTATTTCCTTATAATTAAGAAGTAATTCAACCCTTTTTTTTTCTTACTCGATTAGTTCAAAATTAAATGTAATATCTCATACGTATTTCAAAATATGCAGTGAGTAAATAATATATTTTAAATATTTTTGATATATAATAATTTTTTATTTATTATATATTTACCGATAATACAATCTTACAAACTAGTGGGAAATGCAATTTTCCTTTTTCCTTACTCAAAGAGTCTACGAGCACCCACCACCAGACTAACGATAGGTCCACAACTACCGCACTATTATTACCAATTCCCATATAGTGGGCCCCAACAAGTCGCTCCCACTAAACTATTGAAGCTCACCAACCCCCGACCGGTCTTGTTGGGCGGCTCAACCACCCCCAATCCGGTTCGAACCAAACGGATAATCTCTTTTATATACTCTGTTATTTTCTCTTTCTCATTTCAGATCGCTCTAAACTCATATACTCAACTAGAAAGAAATTAGGGCCATCACAAAAAAGAAGAAAAATGGCAACCAATGGAGAAGAACAGCAAAACCAAGGAGGAAGACACCAAGAGGTTGGCCACAAAAGCCTTTTGCAAAGTGATGCTCTTTTCCAGGTTCGTATAAAATATTAAAAATTTGTATTTCAAATTCTTTTGAATTTAAATTTCTTTCTTTTTATTGATTTTATTTGTTTTTCCATTTGAATTTGGGATTTTGTAGTATATTTTAGAGACCAGTGTTTATCCAAGAGAGCCTGAACCCATGAAAGAGCTCAGGGAAATTACAGCAAAACATCCTTGGTTGGTTAATTTCTTATCGATTAAATTTGACTCGAATCAATAAATCTAATTTATCATATTTTATCACTAAATTACTTACTATATGTATTTTAAGTAATGTTCAACTTTTAAAAGTTAGTAGTAAGTATTTAAAATTTAAAATTGTGATAACATTAAAGCTTATATTACTATTAAAATTATTAGTTATGTTAAATTGATTGGATAATATTATAAATATACCCAAATTTTATTTTTTGTTTTATTTTTATAGTTTTTGATAAATGGGTTTATTTATTTATATTAAAACAGGAACATCATGACCACATCAGCTGATGAAGGGCAATTTCTAAATATGCTTCTTAAGCTTATAAATGCTAAGAACACTATGGAGATTGGTGTTTATACTGGCTATTCTCTTCTTGCTACAGCTCTTGCTATTCCTGATGATGGAAAGGTCTGATTTTTAATTTTTAAATCCAAACTTAATTAATTAATTAAAACAGAGCTAATTTATTTACGAAAATTATTAATTAAATGATTTATTTATTTTGGATGATGGATGACATAACAGATATTAGCCATGGACATTAACAGAGAAAACTATGAATTGGGTCTGCCTGTAATTGAAAAGGCTGGTGTTGCCCACAAGATTGACTTCAAAGAAGGCCCTGCTCTTCCTCTTCTTGACCAACTCATTGCAGATGTATATTTCCTTCTTATTTTTCATTCCAAAATTGAAATAATTCAGAGTCAACTTTTTTGTTTTTGTTTTTCCTACTCTATTCAGAATTGAACTTAAGGACCCGAACATAGTAGTAGTATTGATTCTTCTTAGGGTTTTATTTTTCAAAAAAAAAAAAATCTTAAAATTTATAAAAATAAAAATAACACACAATAATATTAAAACTTATTTATTTGAATTACATCCAATATGAAATTAATATAAATAACCTTAATTCAATTTAAACATTGTTTAATTAAATTAAACCATATATAAACTTTTTTTATAACATAAATTGTTAACATTTACTAATTTAGGATTCCATGGATTAAATACACATGGCATTGCATATGAATTGTTATATTTTTTAAATTTTCTCTTTTTCTTTAATTTTTTAAAACATGTTTGAAATTAAGTAAGAAATAAAAAATTAAATATAAGCATTGATTTTTTTTTAATTTAAAAATTATTTTTAACTTTTGTATATAAATTTTTTGCTAATAAGTTTTAAAATATACATAAAAATATTAGGATAAGATATAAAAGTCTTTAAGATGCTTAATTTTTAATTTTTTCTTTAATAATATAAGAGTCTTTAAGATATTTAATTTTTTTAATTTAATAAAATACAAAGTGCAAGACATTATCTAAAACTAGAAGGATACTTTTATCTAAATTTTATTTAGGTGTTATTTAGATTTTTATATTTAGTGTATTTATTTTCCTTATTATTGTACTGTTTAATAATTTTATTTTCCCATTGTTTTTACGAGTGAGTTTTTTATTTCTTATGGTGGAGCACAGGAGAAGAATCATGGAACATACGACTTTATCTTCGTGGATGCCGATAAGGACAACTACCTAAACTACCACAAGAGGTTAATCGACCTAGTGAAGATAGGAGGAGTAATCGGGTACGATAACACCTTATGGAATGGCTCTGTGGTCGCACCACCCGATGCGCCTATGCGCAAGTACGTCAGATATTACAGAGACTTTGTGATCGAGCTCAACAAGGCCCTCGCTGCTGACCCTAGGATTGAGATCTGCATGCTTCCTGTTGGTGATGGTATCACTATCTGCCGTCGGATTAAGTGAACACCATAACGGCTAATACATTGTACTTCACATCTTTTGCTTCTTTTTTTAAATTCCCTCTACTTTTACTTTTTATTTTATTTTATGATAAAGCATTGTGTATTTGAATGGTATTACGATCCTTACCATCATTAATCAATAATTAAATTTGATATTTTTTGATGGATTATTATAGATAAAAATATATTTTAATTTTATAATTTATAAATAAAATATTTATAGTCTTATTATTATAAAGATTTAATACTTTAACATAAAATTAATCTATAAACTCTACTCATTTTTAATTATGGATTATTATAGATAAAAATATATTTTAATTTTATAATTTATAAATAGAATATTTATAGTCTTATTATTATAAAAATTTAATATTTTTAACATAAAATTAATCTATAAGATTTACTCATTTTAAAATAATTAAAAAATTTAAAATATTTATTTTTAATTAATATGAGACTAAATATCTAATTCAAAAACTATAATTTTATTAAAAAATATCTCTTACCTATTATGTCTGTCTTTTTTGATATGACTTAATGTTTAACGATTCATTACAATAGTACCGTGAGTGATTGATTAAAATAAAAATTAAATTGAGTGAGTGTAAAATATAATCGTTGATTAGTTTACATTATTCTTCAAGTCAAAAATATGATAGATATATAGTATATTTAGGATGGTATGTACTTTTTATATTCACACATGAAAAAATTTAGATTATTTTGTTTTATTATTTGATAAATATAAAGTAGTAGTTTTTATTTTATTAAGTGATAAAAATTAAGTTATTTTCAAAATAATATCGATTATTTTAAAATTTTATTTAAATATAATATAATTTGTTAGTTTTATTGAAATTGTTATAACTTTAATGATATTTGTAAAAAAATAATTGAACATTGTTCAAAATTAATGAATGATAAAAAATTAAATCATTTCTTACCAGGTTATTTTATACTATATTTCCTAAAAGTTAAGAAAAAATAAATAAATAGATAGTGTAACCTTGAATTTTAATCTCTTTTTTAACCTGTATTATCTACAACTTAGTCTCACGCGCTAGAAATCAAGATAGGTGCATATTGGCCTGCGTTATCTTTAAAACATGTTTAGTGTGCTTGGACTCATCCAAGGCACCAAAAAGTTTACATATGATTAGCACAAAATATATTGAAAATAAATAGTAAGATTTTTAAAATTTATAACTTTAAAAATATTATCTTTTATAATTAATTAGTATATTTTTATTATTAAAAAAATTTAACATATACTTTTACTTATTTAATTAAAAGTTATTTAAATTAAACTACAAATATTTATATTCATTCAATTTTAATTATCATAATATTATTTTTCATGTTATTTTAAATATGTTTGTAAAGTAATTATCTATCACCACGCGGTTGCCAAGAACCTAAGTAATATTTGTTAAATAGATATTATAAGTCTCTTACTTTATAAAAATGTTACAAAAATTTATTTTATAAACAAGTATATCAATTTTACAAAATGTAATTTTAAAAATTATTTTGTAAAAACGTGCTCTATTTAATATTTAGAAAACTTAAGTAAACTATCGCTTTGATTATCATTTTTTTAAAATTATCTTTACTATCATTTTCTAAACTCATAATAATAAAATATAATATATTTATCATAATTTAAAATTGTATAAATTAATATTAAAATATATTATTTTTATCACTATAAAAATTATAATTTTTTCCATTTTTTTTAACCATAATTTAATATATATTTCAACACAATCTAATTTATCCATGTTATTAACAGGTCTCAAGATTATTTCTATGATATCATATTTTTAACTTTTAATTAAATTGATAATTGATACATTATTTAATCCATATCCTAAAATTCCACTTTCTCTATTTATTTTTAAAATGTCACAATCTAAACCGGTTCGTGGAAAAAATATTTTCCAAATAAGCACGCACACCAATTTATTTTACTTTATCGCTCCATAAATTTTGGACAATATATTTATAATTGTTTTTAACAATTCAAGGGCAGTATTATTGCCATAAAATTTTAGTTTAAATTTAAAATTTTAAATAAGCAAATATTATAATTATTTAAAAAAATATTTAATACATTTATGGTATCTTTATTAGTTATACGGTACCTCTCAACATTCATATTCTCTTACTAGTATCATCAATACACATATTTAAAGAATGATACTTTTTAATCCAATGTCATCAAATTAAATTAGAGATTTCAAATTATGTGGCTTACTGTGTGATGTGCAATGAAGAAGATTTTTGAAATTATTTTTTAAAATAAATTAATTTTTATTTAAAATATAAAAAATTAAAACCTAACGTGAATAAAAAACTAAATTTGTGAAGGAATAATAGCATGGATTTGAGTTTATAAAATATGAGTTAAGTAGCTTTTTCTAGCTAGAATGAGATCTCTATTTTTTATATATATCCAAAGATAGGTAGGTTAAATATGGAGAAAAAATAGCTTGCGACAATGGTAAATATATAGCTAAAATGATTATAAATATATTTTATTTTTTTAATTGTTTTAATGAAATTAGATAAAAAAAACTAATCATTTTTTAAATGGGGTATTAAAATAGTACTAATTTTTAAATGCTGACATATTTATGGTAAATGTAAGAGAATATAAATATTAATAAATATCCATTTACATATAATATATTATAATTTTTTATTAATATTTGATATAATCTACACTTATAACACTTTTATTTTATAAAAATAAAAGAATTCAGATGAATCAATTGCAATATGTGTTTATACTCTATTTGTATGCAAAATGCTATATTAAATAGGATATCATAAGTGTACCAAAGTCAAAGAAAAAAAGATTAATTTAAGGTTTATTTATAAATTTTTATGATAGATTTATGATTTTTAAGTGATTTTTTAATGAATTATGTTTGATAACGATTTTTTATTTTTTATTTTATTTTTTAAGGAATTATTATTAAAATATCGTATGATTCATAAATTTTTAAAGATAATATTTTTAAATTATATTTATGATCATTAATTTTTTTTTCATTTTAGTCAAATATTTTTTAAAGATTAAATAAAGTCTTTACTACTTTTATATTTATAAATATTTGAAGAAAATTAATAAAAATGTCAAATTTGTAAATGATAATTACAATTTTTTTTTTAAGATTTTGAAAAAATTAAAAAAATAGCATTATCAAATAATTTTTAATTTTTTTCTTAAAAATTATTAATTAAAAATTATTACCAAAATATATGGATGATTATTTTAAAAAATAACAAATCATAAAATTAATTATTTTCATAAATAACAAGTTATAAATTAAAATCTTTATAAAATAAGGGTTTAATTTATTTATTTATATAATTTTATAATCTATACAGTGAATAATATATTTTTCCCATTAAAAATAAAATTTAATAAGTAAAAGATTATGTCTTTAATTAAATTAAAGGAAGATGAAGAAGGAAAGAAAGAAAGGAAAGAAAGGGAAAGTAAAAAATAAAAAATAAAAAGGAAAACCGATGGAACGCGCACATTGGATCCTCCGCCATATTTGCAAAGAAAAACAGAGCCACTTGTTTAATTCATCCTAGTCCTGCCTCCTGGCCCTCCACTCTTCCTCAAATCCTCTAACTCCTAACAATGGAGAGCTTAGTCTTTCGTTCTCTATCCGCTACCACAACCTGTCCTTCTTACCATGTCTCTTCTCGCTCTTCCTTTCTTCTTCATCGCAAATCCCCTGTGTCTGTTCTTACTAAAACCTCTTCTTCACCGTTTTCCCCAAAACTCCAATCACCCACCTTTTTCCACCCAAAAACCATCCTCTTCTCTCCACACTATAAATCCAACAAAATCCAATTTCGAATCCAAGCTTCTTCATCTTCAAAACCCATAACCGACCTATCAAACGATTCAAACCCATCACAACTTCAAGGTGCGAAACTCATTCCTTTATTCATTTCTGTCTCAATTGGTGTTATTGTTCGCTTCTTTGTCCCCAAACCAATCCATGTCTCTACACAAGCTTGGCAATTGCTTGCCATTTTCCTTTCTACTGTTGCGGGTTTAGTTTTGAGTCCTTTGCCTGTTGGGGCTTGGGCGTTTATTGGGTTAACTACGTCTGTTGTTACTAGAACACTAACTTTTTCTTCGGCTTTTAGTGCTTTTACTAATGAGGTTATTTGGTTGATTGTGATCTCTTTCTTTTTTGCTCGTGGGTTTGTTAAGACTGGTTTGGGTGATAGAATTGCAACTTATTTTGTGAAATGGTTGGGGAAGAGTACTTTGGGTTTGTCTTATGGGTTGACTTTAAGTGAGGCTTTGATTGCCCCGGCAATGCCAAGCACAACGGCCAGGGCCGGGGGTGTGTTTTTGCCCATTATTAAGTCCTTGTCTCTATCGGCCGGAAGTAAACCGGACGATCCATCCAAGAAAAAGATGGGCTCTTATCTCATTCTATCCCAATTTCAGGTTGTTTGTTTTTCTTTTACTCTCATATAATTAATATCTCTCACACTTATTTATTGTATTTACAAAATTTAGTTGCATTAGTTTCATAGTATGTGATTCAAATAGGATTAGAAAAACATGATTTTGGTATGTTCATGTGATAGATTTTATCTGTATTTTATAGAATTGATTGAGGGCCGAAACGCTTCTCTTATGTTGCTTTTAAATGGATTAATATATTTGCTTGTCTTGAAGTAAGTCGTTACACGCATGCTCATGCCACTCATAAACCAAAATGATTCTTTCGAAACCATTTCGACCAAACCATATCATTGATAGCTCTTATAAGAAAAGCACATCTAAACAGGCATGTCCCATTGGGTGTGTAAATAGTGTGGAAACATATACTGTAGTAAGTTTCGAAATTTAATTAGATGCTAATATGTATGAATATAGTCATTACATTTATGCCTATTGTTTATGTAATCTTTAATTGAAAAAAAAACCTATGACTCTTTACTTTTCTGTATTGTTCCAGAAAACATAAATACATCGAGCGAAGTTTTCATGTCAACACAATAATTTCATATTATCAAATGTTGAGATTTATAGACTTCTTTAATTTTGGTTTATGTCATACTATACTTATCAGAAAAGGTGATTGGGTGAGGGTGGGTTCGACATATTAATCTATGTAAAAATCATTGATCCTGTTATTGTTCATGACAGTCTGCTTGCAACTCTAGTGCTCTTTTCCTTACGGCTGCAGCTCAGAATCTGCTTTGTCTGAAATTAGCTGAAGAATTGGGGGTTATAATCATAAGCCCTTGGGTTTCGTGGTTCAAGGCTGCTTGTGTGCCTGCATTTGTTTCACTTCTAGCTACTCCACTTGTCTTATACAAGCTTTATCCTCCACAAACAAAGGACACACCCGAAGCCCCTGCCATGGCTGCCAAGAAACTGGAAAATATGGGTCCCGTCACGAAGAATGAATGGATCATGGTCGGTACCATGCTTCTTGCAGTATCTTTATGGGTATCTGGGTATGAAGTATTCTTTCTTGGTATCAAGTGGTTTATATTTCTTTTTTGCTTTAACAAAATAAAGATTCATATAATTGCTTATTAGGAAACAAATCCTTTAGAAAATAGTGGAATTTTCTCTATATAATTTAGTGTCAACTCTTCATCCATTTTGTTTAAAAATGAAATCCTTTGATGATTTTACGCATTTAGTTGTGTTAACAATATGGGAAGACCTAGCACTATACCTGATACATTATGGAAATGTGCAAAAATCAGACATTATATGTTTTAACATTTGGAAAATTTGATTTGATGTTTATCAACTTGTTCTTAATATTTTAATTGTAATATTGTCTGTATAGATCATTGGATGTCATATACTCTATAAAAAAAAGCCCTTAACTTTCTCCTTTTCAGAACATCCTTCACTTTCTAAAAGTGAGCATTTACAACTAATCATAAGTTGACTTAGTGGCTAAATTATTGGTCTTGTAGGGTGCAATATTTAAAACTAATCACATTAAATTCAGATAATCGTTTATCGACTGCTTTGAAAGTTCATGATATTTTCTTCTATCTAGGTTCTGACTTTCCGAGTTTATCTGGTATGTTTGCAGAGAGGCTCTTGGAATAGCAAGTGCTGTAGCTGCTATGATTGGCTTATCTATACTCCTTTTGTTTGGAGTTCTTGATTGGGATGATTGCTTAAGCGAAAAATCAGCTTGGGATACCTTGGCATGGTTTGCTGTTTTAGTGGGCATGGCTAACCAATTAACAAATTTAGGCATTGTAACGTGGATGTCCAGTTGTGTTGCCAACACTCTGAAGCACTTTTCTTTAAGCTGGCCGGCTGCATTTGGTGTTCTTCAAGCATCCTACTTTTTGATTCACTACCTCTTTGCAAGTCAAACTGGTCATGTGGGGGCTTTATTCTCTGCATTTCTTGCAATGCACTTGGCAGCTGGAGTACCTGGTGTGTTGGCAGCATTGGCTTTAGCATACAACACAAATCTTTTTGGTGCTCTAACACATTATAGCAGTGGGCAGGCAGCTGTTTACTATGGAGGTTAGACCTTTTACCCTATTAACCCCATACTGTTTAATTTGCTTCATTTTCCATTCTGAATCTGTTAAGTTGGTTTTCAATTTTCTAATAAATGCTGCTCCATTAATATTCGGGTAAAGATTTCATTTTACTGTCTAAACTTTCATTTTTGATTCAGTTTACTATAACCTTCTTTTTCTTTCTTTTTTAAATTCAATTTAGGGGTCGAACTTCACATTTTAGATCAACTTACTACTGTAACTATATTTTATTCAATTTGATACTCCAACTTCAAGATTTGATTCAATTTGCTATAACTATTTTTTTTAACCAATTTGGTACTCAAACTTTAGGATTTAATTCAATTTGCTACTTTAACTATACTTTTTTATCTATTTGGTGCTCAAACTTCACAATTTAATTCAACCTTAATCATAAAGCAAGTTATGTTACTTTTTTTCTTTTTCTTTGGTACACGGAATTATTACATGAATGAAATTGTGAAATTTGAGTGCCAAATTGATTTAAAAAAAGCTGAGTGGTAAATTGAATCAAAGATGAAAATTTTAGCAAAGTAAAACTTTACCTAATTGATTCCTTAAAACTTCGTATTTTTTTACTTCCGATATTCTTAGAAAATGCTCATAGGATATCATAAACCATTATTATTTTTAAAGGTTATATACTTATTTTAATAGTGATACTTAAGTCCTGTACTTATTTTTTATAACAGTCTAATTTTATTATTATGAAAAAGTGATTGCATAAATACAAATAACTATTTTTATGTTTTTATTTTTTCTTCAATTTTTTCAGTTGCAAATGTAATTGAAAAAATTAAAAATTAAAAGAAAAAATTACTTTTGTTCTTATACGGTCACTTTTTCATAATAGTAGGAATAAATTGTTAAAAAAATGAGTACATGACCTAAGTTTCATTTTTATAATAGGTAAAGGACTTGGGAGTATTTTTCTCTATCATTTTTTGTTCTTGATTGTGTCAGGAAAAAGAAGTTTCTGTGTAGAAGCCTTATAACTCACTGTCTTGAGGCGTTTCATATTCTATCCAACTAAGATTTATTGCATGATGGTAATTGATATGTTTTGAGAAATCACTGAAGGTCGAGACTCCAGAGGAGTATGAGAAAGCAAAAGAAATTCATTGATATTTCATTGATACCAATAGGAGAATATATCCATACTTTATAGATAGGCTAAGACAATAAACCCTAACAACACACCAACCCTAATATGACCAGTAAGAAAACTTAATATTATTATTTATTTTCCAACAATATGATATAAGTTGTCTATTTTGAATCTGTTGCTGTATGATGACCGATATAATTTTAATTTGTTAATGTTTCAGCTGGCTACGTCGACCTCCCCGATGTATTTAAATTCGGCTTTGTGATGGCTTTCATCAATACCGTTATCTGGGGCCTAGTTGGATCTGTTTGGTGGAAATTTTTGGGTCTCTATTGATTTTTGGTGGTGTTGTAAGTAATGATCTTCCCTTATGATGATCATTTCTGGTTTCATTCACAGCTGTGCATAACTTTTGGTCTAAAATAAGTTTTTGAATGTTTATGCTCCATTTTGAAACCAGTGATGGAACTAAATAGATTTATAAAAAAATGACTAAGATTTTGATTAAAGTTGCACTGTAAGGCTTTACAATAGGAAAATTAAGGTTGATCTTAGGATTTAAGACATGCACAAGCACACAAGATTCCATTTTGGCCAAATATTTTAGTTGTAAAGCCTCAGGAAATGACCATAACATTGTAGGATAACTATTAGGGGTGAGTAAATAATATGATGAAGTCATATCTAACCAACTAACCCTGAAATTCTTAGCTGTGTTCGCTTGAACGCTGAGCATGTTACATTAGAGTGTACACTTTGATTTCAAGGGCCAATTAGATTGTACAAATCTAGTCTCTTCCGAAGACCAAACAATGTTATCCAACACGTCTTAAGCTATATAACTAAACAATGAATAAAAAATTACCTTATAATTAGGGTGTCAATTTGTGAGAATATAACATAAATACAAGTGACAAGACATGATTTCTTCAAGACATGTATAAGCAGTTTTATAAACGCGTCAAACATGATGATAAAACACGATAAATCGAGTTAACTCTTTTAACATATATTTTATTAATATGTTGAAGAATAATTATTCTAATTTTTTTCAAAATTATATTTTGGTTCTTTGATTTGTTTAATTTTATCAAATTTAGTGTAAAAAATAAATAATTGTGTCAATATTGAAAAGTTAGAGGACTTAATTAAAAGAGTAGAATTGATAAAAGTTTTAAGATTATAGATATAATTTTCCATTATAATTATTTAACTCGATAATCAAATATAAAAACAACATAATATGATGACAGTTATATATAAATATATAGCACATACTGTTTATTTAAAATAATATATTTTAGTAATTTTTTAATTGATCAATTAACAAAACATAAACATGAATATAATGGGTTAAATACGAATACTATATTCTTATAAATGACTTATCACATGACACTTTTATTAAATAGATTAAGAAAATTGTCCATTAACACAATTTGATACCCCTAATAATAACCAAATAGTCATAACCAAGTATTAAGTAGAGATACCAGTACTTGCAAAAACACTTGAATCGTAAAAGATATTTTACCTGTAGGTTATTAAGAAGAGATACCGGTACTTGCAAACATACTTGTCGTAAAAGATATTTCACCGGTAGATTTAATAAGGTATGAATTACGAAATATTATAGGAATTGAATGCTATATTCATTGTATAAGATTCCATTAATTTGCCCCCCTTTAATTTCGTTCGAGAATTAGATTCAAAATTAGTAACTTAATAGCCGCCAAAATTCCACAATGCAACGATCGTCTCTCTATCTTGTTTTTTTAATAAAAAAATATTGATATTATCACGATAATTATGTTAATAAAAATTTATAAAATATTTATTTTATCTATAATATTAATTATATTTTAGTGTTATTATTTTTAAATAAAATTATTATTAATAAATTTTTTATAACATTAATTATTATTTGAATGGCTATAATATAGATAAAAAAAATAAAAACTAAGCATACATTTTTGAAAGTGAAGTCAACGTTAAAATATGTTAGGAAATGGATGAAAGTTATATTCTAAATAATATTCTCGTTACTTACTTCTTTGTGCAATAATTAGTGTATATGTTATACGGGCGTTCATAAATCGGTCCAGATCAGATTAAATTGAAAAATCGAATCGAATCGAATCGAATCATATCAAACGGTTTTACAAATTAAACGGTCCAATTCGATTCGATTTGTATTTATTAAAACCATTTTTCAAACGATTCGATACGGTTTGTATTAATTTTTAAACTAGTTAAACCAGATCAGTTTAATAAATATATTAAAATTTTCATATTATTTTCTCATTAAAGTTGTTCAAAAACTGAACCAAATTGAAAACTTAACCAAATCAGACTGAACTGAATGGTTTTATAAATCAAATAGTCTGATCCGGTCCAAGTAATATAAATGGTCTGATCTGATTAATTTTTTTCTTAAAACCGGACCGGATTAGTGGACATTCCTAATATGTTAATTGTGATTAAATATAATTTTATTAGATTGAATTTAATAAAATTATATTATAAAATATTTGTTAAAAATTTATATAATATAATTAGATAAAAATAAAAATAAATATTTAAATAAAATAATTTTATTTAAAATATTATTTAATTTAATTTTGTTACTTATTAAAATAATTTTATTATAAAAATTTATTTAAATTAATATTTAATTTATTTTTATATTTTTATATTTTAAAAATTATTTTTAATTTTAAATGAAATAAAAATAGACACATAATTTAATAATTAAAATTTTAAAAATATTAAATGTTAAATACAATTTAAACACATACCGTACTAAAATTTATATAATATTATAATTATTTATTTTATATAAAATAATCTTACTTTATAAATAAATAAATAAATATTTATGTAAAAATTATAATATTAAAATATTTAATATTATGTAAAATATTTTGATAATTGATTATTATTTAAAAGTGATATCTAATAAACTTGAGACCGCATGATGTAATTAATTTTAATAATATTTTTTTTGTTAAATTTATATATTTATATATTTAAAATATTATTTTATTTTGAATTTTATTTAATTTATTATATTGAATTATAATTATTTAAATTTATTCAAAATATCATTTAATTAAATCTTATTTGATGTTATTAGAGTATCATTTTTATTATTATAAATTTTAATAATATTTTTTATAATTAATCTAATTTTTTCCCTTTCTAAACTTACATGTTATACTTAAATGTGATTAATTTAGATAATTGTGAGTTAATTGAAGGATAATAATATTATCTTGTTGTATCAGGATAAAAATGAATTTATATAAATTATATTTTATATTATTATTATTAAATAAAATTATTATTAATAAATTTCTTTTATATCATTGACAAAATACATCATGACCACATCGTTACCATAATTTAATAGCACTCAGATATATTTTTTGTAACCCTTAAAATATATATATTTATATTCAATACAAAATAAACATTAATATAATTGTTACTATTTCATCTGTAAGTAGGGCTAGTAATAGTATTAGCGTATAGCCGTATGCCAACCGGTCTTGCTTGGAATGAATAGTACCTCCATAGATGAAACCCACCTAACCAGGACACCACTGCACCACACAGGTCTTTCTCGCCTTAAGCTTTACAACTTCTTCAGATTTATCTCCTTCTTTCATTCATTTCTCCCATCTTTTCGTATCTCTTTCCAGCTTTCCTGGGAAAATCTTTTTCCATGAGGGGTTTATCTACAAATCAACGAGGTTCGAGAACAGGGACGACCCACGAATCCTTACCTGAAACTAATGGGTCTTCTGCTATGCCTAACAAGAGGAAATGGTCCAATCTCATGCTTCTTTTTGTAGTTATGTTGGTCATAGCTGAGATCGCCTTCTTGGGCCGGCTAGACATGGCGAAAAATGCCGCTCTAGTTGATTCCTGGGCTGACTTATTCTATCGGTCTCCACCAGCCCGTGAAGTTTTTGTTGATGGTGATAGTTTGGGGTTGGGTTTAGCGGCGGCTATTGATCGGAAATTGGACTCTGAGACTTGCGAGGACTGGTTAGAAAAAGGAGATGCAGTTGAGTATTCTAGGGATTTTACCAAGGAACCCATTGTGGTCTCCGGTGCTGAAAAGGTACGTGCTGTTTTATTTAATTTTGTTTGGTTCTAAACCGTTTGGAGACATGTATATAATTTGGGTTCTTAACTAAGCTTGTACCTTCTTTTTTTTAATTTTCCTTTGAATTCATCAGATTATCTGTTCTGACTGATTTTTAGTCATTTTGCTTGCTTATGATTATGCTGTTGTTAACTTTTAGTCGCTTAAGTTTTGGACTTTGGAATGACTGTTGAATGAAATGGTTATGGTTCTTTGTGATTATGTAAATCAACTTGATTGTCTCGAATTTTTTTTCCTATGATGTATTCGTCTTTTGAAAAACCATAAGACTTGCATTTAAAAGAGTCTCTATCTGTCCTGAGAAATTATTCATTCCTGGTGTATGCAATGATATGAGACTCAAGACTAACAGAATGCAAGAGTTGCAATAACTTTTTACTCAATAATTGATTATAAAAGCAATTAATTTGATTGGTGTGGAGTATACTTCATGAGTAATGATGAGCTTCTAAATGTCACTATGTCAGATACCTTTCCTATTTTATGAATATTTTAATTAGAAATTCTTCAATGTTTCTTTTTTCTTGGAACTATCTGATTTTGTTTCAGTAGTTTAATTTATTTATTTTCTCTGAACCATTGTTCACTTTAATAGGAGTGGAAATCATGTTCTGTGGGATGTCAGTTTGAATTCAATCCTATTAAGCAAGTTGATGCTGCTTTTGGTTTACCTCAAAAACATGGAAGTGCTGGTATTCTACGATCAATGGAATCATCTCAGTACTATGCAGAGAACAATATTGCTCAGGCACGACGGTAGGTAAGCACAATCTAGTGCTGCCTATTGGATCTTATAGGACTTGAACTTGTTAATTAGATCCCTCTATTCTTCCTAAATTAATTTTTTTCTATAGGTATTATGCACATATTTTTAACCGTTTTGGATCTTTAAGAGCTTACTTAGCACTAGACGTATGCATGAATAGATTATGAAATGCGAGAGCAGTTTAATTCAAAGATGACCATGTCTTTCCTTATTCTTTTTGCAGTGAAGAAAAAACCCAGAGTTGTTTTGCTTATTTTATTCCTTTTTAGGTAACTTCATGGGAAATGATGAGTAAATATCAAAATAAAGGCAACAAAGTATGTTTTCTGTACTTATTGGATGTGTTATGCCATTTTTGTTTCTCGTATTCATGAGTGTAATTCTTTTGAGAAGGGATGTGGTTGGCGTGAGAAGTTAAAGCCTAACAATGCAATCTTAAGCTGCAATAAGTAAAAAATTGTTGCTCTCATCATATACATGATCACATTTCATGCTATTTTCTTTGAAATACTTTCAGAAGTAAAATTCGATTGACCAAGGCTGTTAGTGAAGCTAATATTTAATTATTATTTTTTTAATTTTTAGGAAGGGATATAATATTGTTATGACAACTAGTCTCTCATCAGATGTTCCTGTTGGGTACTTCTCATGGGCTGAGTATGATCTAATGGCACCAGTGCAGCCAAAGACTGAAAAAGCTCTTGCTGCTGCATTTATTTCCAACTGTGGTGCTCGCAACTTCCGGTTGCAAGCTCTCGAAGCTCTTGGAAAGTACATCAAGATAGATTCTTACGGTGGTTGCCACAGAAACCGTGATGGAAGAGGTCGTTCTAATGTCAAATACATTTTGGTGAACTTAATAGATTACCTTTTTAGTTGGCCCTTGATCCTCAGTTAATCATAAATTTGGATTTTAATAGTTCTTATTTGCTTGGGATGATAGCTGCATGCATGTGTACTGGGACAAAATATCTGATACGACTATATGTTCATAAATGATCATCATCACTTAACTTGGTGTAATCGTGCTTAATATAATCATGTGCAACATTATGATTGCTTAGAATTTCACTTTTAATTCACAGTTGGCCTTGATCTCGAGGTAGCAGACCTGGATAGTTTATGCAAACCAATGGAAGAATATGTTAGAGTTCATCATATCTTTGTTGAAGTATGCCAATAGGCTAAGATCATGCATATATGCATCGAATATAGTTTTCATTTATATAACACACATCCACGAATATGGGAAATGTCTGCATTTAATCGCTTGACTAATTATGTTGGTTCATATATCTTTTAGTTTGTGCATCTCTTAGGTATACATAAATTTCTATATATGTTGATTATCAATCCTGCATGATATCTAGTTATTTTTTTGAAATAACATTTACCCCCTCACATACCCACACATACATATAAATTGGAGTTCAAACCCACGCCTGCCCACAAGGAGTATTATATCATTGCATATAATTGGTGATATCTGGTTGATTGACCTGAAATACTTTGACTCATTTTTTTAATAATGGCTCTGAAAACTTTAGATTGCTAAAATAATTTTTTGTTGCTAAATATTGCGATGTATCAATAAATTAAATTCTCTTCTTTATCTTCATTGCAGTGGACAAAGTAGAAGCTCTTAAACACTATAAGTTTAGTTTGGCTTTTGAGAATTCAAATGAGGAGGATTATGTCACTGAGAAATTTTTTCAGTCTCTTGTTGCTGGTAAGAAGTCTGCACCTCACTAAATTGATATGGATGTTCGTAAAACACAACTTTGGTGTTCTTTTGTTGGATTTATTATAGTAAACAGAATTTGGGATCAGTTTTAGTCTCGTTGTGGAAGAAACTGTGGGCCGCCCTTGGGGGCAATTTATGGTAAAATATTGGCATTTTGTAAGATATAAATTAAGGACTTTGACACCTATAAAGAAAATTAGTAATTTTTTTTTTGCGGCATTTGGCCCGAGTCAATTTAATGACTGTTACCTTACTTACCAATTGCTAGAAGAAACTGATAATGACTCCAGCAAGGGACTGATGTTAGATACAAAATCTTTTGTTATTTTGCTTTTTGAACTTTTCAGGATCTGTTCCAGTTGTGGTTGGAGCACCAAATATTCAAGACTTTGCACCCAGTCATGGTTCTATTTTACATATTAAAGAATTAAGCGATGTTGAGTGGGTTGCAAACAAAATGAAGTACCTAGCCGAAAATCCTGAAGCATATAATCAGTCACTGAGGTATATTTTATTCTTGAAAGGAAGATTCTTTTGATTGTATTTGCAGATGGATTCTAGATTCTCTAGAACAAAACCCTTCCTAGTTTCTTTTCCTGATATATTTTAGTTGGTGTTTCAGCATAGTTTTTTACTTCAGTGCTTTTTAATGCGTTATCCTCGTGAAGTATATAAATATAAACATATTTTGCCTGATCAGGTGGAAGTATGAGGGTCCATCTGATTCATTTAAGGCCCTTGTAGATATGGCAGCAGTACACTCATCTTGTCGGCTTTGCATTCATCTGGCTACATTGATTCGGGAGAAGGAAGAAAGTGGTCCAAGGTTCAAGAAACGACCTTGCAAGTGCAACAAAGGCTCAGAAACTATTTATCACTTGTTTGTAAGAGAAAGAGGAAGGTTTGAGATGGAATCCATCTTCTTAAGGTAACCTTTTCTCTTGTCTCTATTAGGGGGTGAATGGAGTTTGGGTCCTAAATAGCTCATTCTTTGAGATATGGCCTAAAATGTCTGAAAATCTCGTGTATGTTTTGTATGTAACAAAAAAGAGTGATTTTGGGTAACTTTCCCCAAATTCCTAACTCCTGCAATTTTGCGACTTCATTTTGAGTGGATTCAGTAAGTTGGTGGTAAATGTGAATTGATAACTTTCCTAGAAATGAACAAGTTTTTAGATGACTTGCTATCATTCCCTATCTAGCCATGGTTCATATATTTTTAGTTTTCTTTCGTGTAAACTTTTCCTTCTTTGTTAGGTCTGGGAACTTTACTCTTGAAGCCTTGGAGTCTGCAGTACTCGCCAAGTTCAAGGCTATGAATCACATACCTGTTTGGAAGCAAGAAAGACCTGAGAGCATAAGAGGTGGAAATGAACTTAAAATTCACAGAATATATCCTGTTGGCTTGACACAACGACAAGCTTTGTACACTTTCAGATTCAAAGGTGATGCAGATCTTAGAAGTCATGTGGAAAGTCACCCCTGTGCGAAATTTGAGTTTATATTTGTATAGACTGGTTTCGACATATCCCACATGACTTGTCTAATGTATATTTTCAACCAGATCTTGGGTTGATACAGGGTTGTGGTGATTCTCATTTTGCCATATTTATTGTGTACCCTCCATAGTTGCCCTCAGCGTCCGCTACGCTGCTACTGTGCTAGTGTTTCAGTGAAAAAATAGGGTTTTGTATATCTTACTGAGGCGACAGTGTTGATTTTACTAATCACGTCGATCCATTCCATTTCTGCTCTTGAACACTGACATTTGATTATCCGGCTTTATCATGTTCACCATTTTACACTTGAGGAACTCTTTTTGTGCTTTTTTTTCTGTATTTTTGGTTGCTCTGAATCAGTTCATTTTAGAGTTATTTGGTGGACTTCAATAGAAAGAAATGTTAGGGTTTATTTCAGAATTATGAAAGCTGTGTTTACAAAGGTATTTCTTGATTTTATTACATAACAAATGAACTATACTGTAAATGTGGTTCACCTAGGTTTGGCGGGTACGACTGACTTTCACATAATTAAATCATACAAAATGTTATTTGTTTTAAAAAAAAATTAATGCAACGAGTAGCTTTTCCAGCAAAAAAAAAATGTTTTTTTTCTTCTGCATAAAAGGTACAGAGTTTAGGCTTGGCCATTTCTACTACTTGTCATATCCGACAGAAGCTAGGCACATAAAGACCTAATTTGAGAGAATGACCCAGCTCCATTAAAATTGAAACCAAAAATAGAAAGCAAGAAAAACAGACATTTTCTTTTCAAACGACAATAAACAAAAAGGCTAATTTTATTATATTCATTAGTTATTTATTATCAAACGACATTTTCTTGTTGTAAATATTCTTCTCATCCCGTGTGTAGTACATATTTATTCTAAAAAAAAATGGCGTCCCAATAAAATTACAATTTCTAACATTAAAGTTGTAAACAAACAAAAGAAAAATAAGTAATTATTCTATTTATATATATTTTGGTTCTATTATCACAAAACGAACATATCCTTAGTGTTAAACCCAGTTTGTGATGTTCTAATTACAAGATCTTGTAATTATGTTATGTTGGGTTGGCATTTGTATTTTAATTCTATATTTGAATTTTTGTGTAATCGTAAAGTTCTATTTTCCTATTAAAATTTTGAAAAAAAGAAGTTAATTTCTTTAAATTAAAATAACTTTTATTATGTACAAAATAATAGTATTTATTTTGGTGTCATGATTATCCAATTTTCTCCATCACGTGCAGGGCAGATTCCGAACAAAATACATGACACTTAGAAAAATGGACAAAATGGTAAAAACTAAACAAACTACAGCCATCAATATCAAGTTGAATAATAATAATAAACTAATAGATCAGATACAAACACCGTCGACCTTTGGCTTTGGTTTGAAACAAAATGTGACCTTTAGCAACATCCAAGAGTCGAACATACAAGCAAAGAAGACCCCTTCTCATCTCCTAAGGTCCTCACTCTTCAGACACCATATAAACCTCTTATTCTCCTACCATCATCACCATTCAATGACACTATTACTAGTATTAATCCTTATTTTGAAGTACCATGTCATCTCTATCTGTCAGGTACTTTTTATCTACTCCTGTCTGTTCCGGGCAACATTCTGCCCGGAATACAAGTGTGTATGCAACACCGGCGCCAATAGCACCGGTTTTGAAAGAATTGGATGAGAAGAGGTTGGAGGCAAGAGTGGAAGAGAAAGACGGGTATTGGGTTTTGAAGGATAAATTTAGACAAGGTATTAATCCTCAAGAGAAGGTGAAAATCGAGAAAGAACCTATGAAGCTTTTTATGGAAAATGGGATTGAAGAGCTTGCAAAGATGTCAATAGAAGAAATTGATAAAGTTAAGCTTACAAAAGATGATGTTGATGTTAGACTTAAGTGGCTTGGTCTTTTTCACCGAAGAAAGCATCACTGTAAGTTTTATTTATTATTTTTTTGGAAAAAAAAGTATTAGTATATTAGTAATATATATATATATATATATAAGTTTGATTAGTTTGTTAGATATCTTTCGCATTATACATTACAAATCTATCACAGTTTCAATTGAATTTGATACACTTTGTTTCTATTCTTATCAATAATATTATATCATTATTTGTGATGTGTTTATTCTTAAAGATATTTGTAGGTATTATTTGTTTATTTGATTGGTTCTTAATTCCTTCTTGTTGGTTTCTTCTATATCTTTTATGTAAGAAAAATGCTCAAATGAGTTTGCAACATCTTATTTTTCAAAATAATATGCATATAGGTTGTTCTTTCATATCACGGACCAATCATATTCCGCCACCTTATTTGTTATTATTACAAATTTGTGAAATGTTGTTATTTTAAAAATTGGGCAACAGATGGGAGATTTATGATGAGACTAAAGCTACCAAATGGAGTAACAAGTAGTGAACAAACAAGATATCTAGCAAGTGTAATAAGGAAATATGGAAAGGAAGGTTGTGGAGATGTAACAACTAGGCAAAATTGGCAAATTCGTGGCGTGGTTTTAGCAGATGTTCCTGAAATACTGAAGGGTCTTGCTGAAGTAGGCTTGACAAGTCTTCAAAGTGGTATGGACAATGTTAGAAACCCTGTTGGTAATCCTCTTGCTGGCATTGATCCACTTGAGATTGTCGATACTCGACCGTATACAAATTTGCTGTCCCAATTCATCACTGCTAATTCTCAAGGCAATCCCGATTTTACTAACTTGTAAGTTCTTTACTCGATTGTCTTTAACACTATTTGTTTGTGCTTTTGAGACTCAGTATAAGTGCTTTTGACGTCAAAAAAATGCATGTGAAGCAAACAATAATTTTTTTACCATATGTACTTTAAGGGGTCAGAAAATACATTTTGTTTTTCCTGACATAGACTCAAATTAGTTAAAAGTGATTTCTTGAGTCCTGAAAGTACTTTTAGAAAGAAAAAATAGCACATTTGAAACAAACAAGAAGTTTTTACCATATGTACTTTCAGGAGTCAAAAAATACATTTTATTCTTCATGACACAAACTCAAATTAATTAAAAGTAATTTCATAATAAAGCACTTAAGTGATTTCCTTAGTTCTGAAAGCACTTCTAAAAAGAAAAAAAGTGCATTTGAAACATACAACAATTATTTTACCATAGGTACTTTTAGGGCTCATAAATAATTTTATACTTCTTGAAACAAACACAAATTAGTTAAAAGTGATTTAAGAAGAAAGTGCTTCTAAAAATAAGCACATTATTTGTGCTTAAAATGCATTTTTTGAGTCCTAAAAGCATTTTTAGCATTTTTTGTTGTTATAAGCGCTTATACATAACTTATGTCGGGTAGGATATCAATTTTCATTGATATATAGTGTACTAAAATTAATAATGTTTTTGTCTACACAGGCCAAGGAAGTGGAATGTGTGTGTGATAGGTTCTCATGATCTCTTTGAGCATCCTCACATCAATGATCTTGCTTACATGCCTGCTATAAAGAATGGACGATTTGGTTTCAATTTGTTGGTGGGAGGCTTCTTTAGTCCTAAACGTTGTGCTGAGGCAATTCCACTTGATGCTTGGGTTTCAACAGATGATGTAATCCCTGTTTGTAAAGCCACACTAGAAGCATATAGGGATCTTGGAATGCGAGGGAATAGACAAAAAACGCGAATGATGTGGCTGATTGATGAACTAGTAAGTAAATATTTTTTTTCAAAAATTACCTAATATAAGCATGATTTGCAAGAAATTGATTATGTAGGTTGAAATATCCGAATTTCGCAAAAGGTGCATAAACGAGTTAAAATTGCTACGTTAAGAAATTTGCATAATCCACCTACATTGTAATTTTCTTGCAAATATAGCATGCACTTAACTTTTGAACCAAGTTGTACTGTTGGTGATATATGTATGTGTTATTGCGAATGCAGGGAATCGAAGGTTTCAGATCAGAAGTAGTGAAGAGAATGCCTCAACAGAAGCTAGAAAGAGCATCTCTTGAAGACCTCGTTGAGAAGAAATGGGAAAGAAGAGACTATCTAGGTGTCCATGCACAAAAACAAGAAGGGTTAAGCTATGTAGGTCTTCACATTCCTGTAGGTCGTGTTCAAGCAAATGACATGTATGAATTAGCTCGTTTAGCTGATAAATATGGCACGGGGGAACTCCGGTTAACGGTGGAACAAAACATCATAATACCTAACATTGAGAACTCAAAACTAGAAGCATTGCTAAATGAGCCTCTTTTGCAAAACAAGTTTTCGCCGCAGCCCTCTATTCTATTGAAAGGGTTGGTGGCATGCACTGGCAATCAATTTTGTGGGCAAGCCATCATTGAAACAAAAGCTAGGGCCTTGAAGGTGATTAAAGAGTTGGAGAGGCAAGTTGCATTGACGAAACCAGTAAGGATGCATTGGACAGGATGTCCAAACACTTGCGGGCAAGTGCAAGTTGCAGATATCGGTTTTATGGGGTGTATGACTAGGGACGAGAATGGGAGGACTTGTGAGGGAGTAGATGTTTACTTGGGTGGGAGAATTGGGAGCGATTCACATCTAGGAGATGTTTATAAAAAGGGTGTCCCTTGTAAGAATTTGGTACCTATAGTTGTGGACATTTTGGTAAATCACTTTGGTGCTGTCCTTATGGGGAGAGAAGAGGAAGAAGATTGATTCAAAATGCTTATAAATTTATTATCGACTTGGATGGAAATTTATACTGTTTTGAGGGAAATAAAGAGTATAGAACCTTATTGGCTTATGAATAAAGAGAAAGAGAGGGTCCCTGATGTTCTAGAACTCGATGATTTTGGATTGTTTTGTTGAGATAGTTATACAAGTTGTACTTCGTATTTGTGTTTCTTACTTACAACTTGGGATTTATTGGTGTGTGTTCGTCTTCTTGTTTTCAGTTCAAATTCACCTAATTTTTAATCTTATAAAAAATTATTTATTTTTAGTCAAAAGAATTAATGTTTTTTTAGGACACAATGAATTAATATTACTATAATTAAAAATAACAATTTGTGTGTATTGTAGATTGTAACTCGAACCCCGCAATTCTTTAGATTTCATATGAACTAATTATTCAATAAATTTTACTTTTAAACTCCCTAAAAAAATGTTTTTACATTATAAAAATACATGTACATTAATTAAAGAGAGTTAAATTATGCTATGTAATTATAAAATGTCAAAATCTAAATTAATAAGGATATCCAAAAATGGTGAAAAAACAATAAGTTTGTTTCTCTTCGGTAACTATTAATCATTTACAACAATAAAAAATTATATTAAATGGACAAAACTAGGCAAAGTTGTTTTCATCCGTGGGATCTCATTTGGTAATTAACCATCAAAGATATCACTTTGCTCCAAGAAACTTTTTTCCTCATCAACACCCAACTTGATATATGAAATTTCAATCTTTGGAACCACAGTCACTAGGATGATGATGCTGAGTTGCAGGAGTGCGCTTAAATGCTTTCACTCCAAAAGAATTTTTCTTACTCTGTCATAAACAAAACAATATAAACAAAATACTAATAAAATGACAATGTTAGATGATGAAGGATTATTAACATGTAATTAAAAAAAAACATACCGATTGACACTTCAATTTTACAAAAATATCTGAGAAACATCAAAGATATTATTGACAGAGAAATACTAATACCACACAAATTTACATTCAATTTTACTCCCACTTCTTATATTATGTCATGCACCATAATTATTTTAAAAACTTGGGAAGTGATTCATTCTTTTAGATAATAACATAACATAAAAAAGTGTGTGCAAATTCACATGCACTTAACATTCCTTTTATTGATATCGAATGATGGTACCATTGTTTAGGCCAAATGTATTTTGTACTCGAGTTTAAAAAATGTGTCATTTAGATCCCTTTATTTGTAAAAAAAAAGTATCAATGCTATTATGTTGTACTAACATGTATGTATCATATATGCTATTCTATTATATTTAACAGAAAATTGAATGAAAATTTAATTTTGTTGATATATTTTTCTAAACAAAAGTACTAAAAAAGTCCTTGACGTCTAAACAAATGGACTTTTACGACACTCTTTCCTATATCTTTATGGCTAGTTGTACGACTATAGACAAAAGTGAGTAATGTTTGTGTTAAAAAAGGAGTAATTTTATCTAAAGAAAATAAATATATGCATGCATTACTAGTCTACAAGTTCCGGCGTCGAGGTCACAAATAGGATACTCTTGCGGACAACAACTATAATGGTCATCATAACAAGTTGCAGACTCAATAGAGCAACAACCCCATCCGAAGCAAAAATCGCCATATTGATAGACACAACAACAAGTGTTTCCTTCGGGGCATGAGTAGTACTCATCACAAACTGTTGGTGGGGTTGAAGGAGGAGATGGAGGAGAAGGACCAGGATTAGGAGGATTTTGGCCCTTCTTAATTGGATATGATGCCTGAATAGCAATTCCACACTTGCCGGTATTAGTATCAGCCAAATTACGCTCCATCTTGATAAATCCACCCTCTCCCCAATTCGATCCCCAAGAGTTCTTAACAAGCCAGTAGTCTTTACCATTTTCTGTACCATACCCAACAGCTACCACACCGTGGTCTAATTGTGTTCCACAAAGTCCCGTAAAAACACCCTGCATGAATTCAAATTCAAATAGTAAGATGACTGCATATTTTCTGTCCTATGACAGCCAAGAATGAACTTGAACCACAATATTGCATAGATATTAAAAGTTACATTTAAATCCAGAATTGATGGATATCGAAGAAGTATTTGAATAATGTATGGGGGCATGGATGATAGACAGCAAGGGAAGGCGCAAGCCATTCTTTACTAAGCTTTCAGAATTGTCTCTAAGAGAATAGTAAGAGGTGTACTTATTGTTTTTTGTTCCTAACACAATCAAAGTCTAGCCAAGAATGAATTTGACCCACATATATATTCAAAGTTACATTTTTTCCAGAATCAATGGTTTCGAAGAAGTATTTGGATCATGTGTGAAACAGTTTTCACATATGATGCTAAGCTTTCAGAATCATAACAAATTCTGATCCCAAAATATGTCAAAATATTGAATATTATGTCCAAAAACATATTAAAATTGCATTCAAAAAATGGATATTAGGAACAACCCTTTTCTTATGCATGTCAAAAGCTAAGTAGTTGAACAAATAGGTCAGTAAAAGCAATTCGTTTTTCCTTATTTGAAGTAACATAAGTATTAAGACTAAGGGTTTAAGAAATAAATTTAACTTAGAGATATTACCGACACATAGAGTTGGAATTCCCGGCCACCAGCTTCAATGGCAACACTAACTGGTTGGTTCGCAACAGCCTTCATTAAGGATTTCTCATCATTTTCTGGCATATCTTCGTATCCATCAATGGTCACAACATGAGCATTTTTCTGCAAAGCATAAGGTAAAAAATCATGTTCATGTATAGAACCAATTTGATTTTGTCAACCTTTATTTCTTCTATAAAGAACAAATGCTTCTGATCGTAGTATGCACGCATACCCTATTTGGATCACAAGATCCTTCCCGAGCATGGTAAGGATAATCTTCTTCAGAGTCAATTCCACCATTATTCATGATAAACTGAAAGGCATAGTCTATAAGACCTCCATTGCAACCCATGTTGTAAGATCTATCACAATCAACCAATTCTTGTTCAGATAAAGAAATAAACTCCCCTGTTACAATTTTGTTTATTCCTTCAACTGCAGCAACGGTTGAGAAAGCCCAACAACTCCCTTCATTTTAAGCCAATATTAATTGTTAACTCAGAAGCAAATTATAAAATTTGCTATAGAAGTTAATTTGAATGCTCCACAATGTTTCTAAAGAAAAAATGTATCAACTTCATCCAGCATATTTAGAAAACTTGATCCTACACAAACTCTAAAGATAATGCACTCACATTTACAACTAATTACGGGTATCAAAATACACAAATCAACTAAAGTAAAAATATACTCAATAATATCAATAAAAAATTCTCAATTATAAAGTTAGAGTGAAAAATCAATTTAGTACCCAATATCTAAGCATGTTTAGAAGATTATAAGCTCAAAATAACATATTAACTTGTACATAGTGGATGTACATTATGTATATAGTGTGTAAATATAACATATGTATATGTATATATTATGTATAACTTTGATATAATATTTTGAGTATAATTTAATTATATACAAAGTGTAGATACCTTTTAAGGTGCGGACTCTGTTAAGAACAACACCTCCTTCAACTCAATTTTCAAAGAAAATTGTCAATCCAAACCAAAAATAGAATAAGCTTCAACTCATATTACACGTGAAACTAGAAAAAAAATGTTCTTATAATCTTATTCATAGCTAAAGACAATGCACTCACCACATTGGCCTTGATCTTTAACTGAAGCAACGACGCCTTTTTCTCTCCAATCAACCAAACCAGGCAACTTATCCCCAACTTTAAACGAGTAACGATCACTCTTCTTCATTCTAAGTCTCTGTCCCTTCAAATCCACCTTCGTACCCAAATAATTAGCTCGAAATTCCTCGTTTGTTAAATCAGAAAATCGATTCAACCCAACTTTATAGGTTCGACTTGTTGGTGTGTGTTGTGGTGCATGCTGCAACAGTGGCATACACCAATGCTCAGTGGAGCAAGACATGGAGCAAACAATAATGTTAATGGAGCCATAAAACATGGATGTGCAAGAATTATGATTATTGTTTAATTTTCGTTTTCATTATATACATATAGTTCAACTCTTGTATAGAAAAAAAAAGAACAGAAATAATATGAGACACATGATAATTATCACAGAAATACAATGTTTTGACATGGTATCAGAGCATGGTTATTGCTGATCAATGAAACTACCTGCTGATTTCTGATGGAACTACCATATTTTGATTTCTGATTCTGATTTGCTGAATTGCTGATTTCTGATTTCTGATTTGCTGAATTGCTGATTTCTGATTTCTGATTTCTGGTGTGGCTGCTGATTGTAGTTGTTGTTTTTCGGTTTTTTGCTGAGTTCTGATCTCTGGTTTATATTTGTCCCAAAACTGTTTCTAGTTTCTGATTTCTTATTTCTGAAACCGATCAGTTGCACTACTGAAAAAAAAATAACATCAAGTAAAACAACAACATCAGAGGTTGAAACCTGAGGGGATGGGTAGACAGTGCAGCCTCACCAGTGCTGCGACCATCTAGTATTCAGAATCACCATTTCTACTCAGCGTCAGTTCCGCCGTTGCAACCTCAATAGAACCTTTCAGAAAGCCATACTGATCTAGCTGCTCGTTGGAACCATTGCACCTTACCTGCATTTCAGGTCTATCTGCTCGTTGAAACTGTCGCAGTTGGCCAACGTCGCTTACGAATTTTTCTTTATATAGTGTACGAATTGTAAAAAAAAAAGGAAATTTTTTTTAGATTTCATGACAGAATCTAGAGATTTAATCACCAATTTCATATTGGAAGATTTGACGACGAAAATGACGGAAATTCTAACTAAAGCTCAGGCCGTTTCACAACCTCCGCTCACTGAAACGTCGACTGCCCCCATTAGTATCAAGTTGGGAGGATCCAACTATGCCTTGTGGTCCCAGGTGGTGGAGATGTATATCTCTGGCAAAGACAAATTGGGATATATTAATGGGGATTTTCCTCAACCTACTGAAATCGACCCCTCATTCAGGAGATGACGCACTAAAAATGTCATTGTTAAAGGATGGTTGATCAATTCGATGGACCCCTCCTTGATTGCAAATTTTATTCGATTCCCAACTGCGAAACAAGTTTGGGATTCTGCTGCTACCACCTACTATGATGGGATAGACACGTCTCAAGTGTATGATCTTCGCCGTCGAGTTACTCGTATGAAGCAGGCGGATGGATCCATTGAAAAATACTACAACGACCTTCAAGGGTTGTGGCGAGAAATTAATTTTCATCGTCCTAATCCAATGGAGTGTGCAAATGACATACAAAAATACAACTCCATCGTACAGGAAGATCGCGTGTATACCTTCCTTGATGGACTTGATGACAGACTCGACAAAACTCGAAGTGATGTGCTTCAAATCAAACCATTCCCTACGGTGGAACAAGCCTATGGATTCATACGCAGGGAAGAAGTCCGGCAGACCGTGATGATCACGGGTATAGATACGACACCCAGAGAAGTTATGGCTTTTAAAGGGGTCAAAGGACACCTTAATCTGATGTCACCAAAAACAGGAACCTCTTTGGGTAACAAGAAATCCACGGAAAATCCACCATCTCTTGAGAAGAAATGTGGCCATTACGGAAACTCTAAACACACCCGTGAAAACTGCTTTAAACTCCATGGGTATCCAGAATGGTGGAATGATCTTCAACATGGAAGAAACGGGACACCACTGGGCGAGCTGTTGTGGCTACCAATAATGCCTCACTATCCCTTACTCCTTAGGCTGAATCTTCCCAGGATCCAGGTATTTCAAGTAAAGCATTTCACATCTCTACTCGTAGTGATAATGAGGATTGGATTCTGGACTCTGGAGCTACAGATCACATGACATTTGACCCAAAAGATCTCTCCAATACAACCCAGCCAAGACGGAGCCGTGTTGCCAATGCCAATGGAGTCACTTATCCAGTTACAGGAGCTGGAACAGCGACCTTATCTCCTTCATTATCATTATCTAATACTTGTGCCCTCTCTTTCAAATCGACTGATGTATGTAAGTCAGGTCACTTCAGATCTTAACTGTGTAGTATTGATGTATTCTACTTTTTGCCTTCTACAGGATATTCTCACCAAGAAGATCATTGGGCGTGGTACTAGGAGAGGAGGGTTATATTATGTGGATGACCTCAGTTCAGGAAGAGCCAATCACATGCAACACACTGTTGGTAACAAGGAACGACAGATTTGGCTATGTTATCGTAGATTTGGGCATCCATCATTCGGGTATTTAAAGCACCTACTCCCCAGTTTATTTTCAAATATCACATATTCATATTTCAAATGTGATACTTGTATCCTAGCAAAAAGTCATAGGACGTCTTATCCTATGAGCATGAATAAAAGTATAACTCCTTTTGCTTTGGTACATTCTGATGTTTGGGGACCTTCCCCGATTATTACGTCATCGGGTCATCGTTGGTTTGTTATTTTTGTTGATGATTGTACACGAATGACATGGCTTTACCTTCTCAAACATAAAGATGAAGTATTTTCTACATTTCACCTGTTTCACACCATGGTTCAGACACAATTTTCTGAAAAAATTAAGATACTTAGGTCTGATAATGGAGGGGAGTATGTTAATCAACAATTTCGGACATACTTGGACAACTATGGTATTCTCCATGAAACCTCGTGTTCACAAACCCCACAACAGAATGGGACTACGGAGAGGAAGAATCAGCATATTTTAGAGACGGCTCGGGCCTTACTACTCGGTGCACATATGCCTAATAGATACTGGAATGATGCTGTTACTACAGCTGTGTATCTACTGAATCGTATGCCCACAAAAACCTTACAATTTCAGACTCCATTAAAGGTGCTATCTGATCATGTTCCCTTGCCTACTATTTTGATGTTTCCGCCTCGAATTTTTGGATGTGTTGCTTTTGTCCACCTCCATAAAAATCAACGAACTAAGTTGGTTCCATGTGCTGTCCGATGTGTATTCTTAGGATATGGCGTACAAAAAAAGAGTTACCGATGCTATGATCCAATTACTAAAAGAACCTATATTACCATGGATGTCACTTTCCTCGAATCAGAATGTTTTTTCCCATCACCGATATCCAATTACACTCTTCAGGATGAGAGTTATAGTGAAGAACGAAATTGGCTTAATGTTGAAATATTAGACACTAGTCCAACATACTCGGATCGTGCCAATAATATGGAGGAACCAGTATATAGACCCGAGCTCGAACTTCCAAGAACTGAAGTTGAAGTAGTAATTGAATCTCCAGAAGATGAAGTGGTTGATGTACCTCTTCACTCTCTAGTACCCAATGATCCTCCTACTGAGAATACTCCTAAGGTAAGCTATCCTATCACACCTTTACAAACTAATACTATAGATACATCTGTTGGTTATGTTTTGCCTTTCAGACACAATCGAGGCAAACCTCCAAATCGATACTCCCCAGAAAGAGAAGAACGACAATCCAAGTATCCAATAGCAAATTATGTATCTACTCAAAGGTTATCAGAACCTATCAGGCCATTTGCACAAACACTCTCCTCGCGTCAAATTCCAAGTAGCATTGAAGAAGCCTTATCTGATCCAAAATGGGCTCAAGCTATAAAAGAGGAATTTGAGGCATTGTAGAAGAATAACACATAGGTGTTAAGCGAGTTGCCTCAAGGGATGAAGATGGTAGGATGCAAGTGAATTTTCTCCATTAAGTATAAAGCAGATGGGTTAGTTGATCGATACAAGGCGAGGCTTGTAACAAAAGGATATACACAGAAACACGGGATAGATTATCAAGAAACCTTCTCACCTGTGGCTAAACTAAAAACCGTTAGAGTCTTGTTATCTCTTGCAGCAAATTTAGATTGGCCATTGCACCAACTTGACGTAAAAAATGTCTTTCTTCATGGTGATCTTGAAGAAGAGATTTACATGGATATTCCACCAGGATATACTGTTATATCAGGAAAAGAAACTGCATGCAGATTACAACGAGCATTGTATGGACTAAAACAATCACCTCGAGCATGGTTTGGTAGGTTGAGTTCAGCAATGAAGAAATATGGGTTCCAACAAAGCAACTCTGATCATACTCTTTTCCTAAAACATCGATTAGGGAAGATAACAACCCTTATAGTCTATGTAGACGACATGATCATTACAGGGGATGATAAAGAAGAAATCTCTAAGCTTCAAGAACAACTGTCAAATGAGTTTGAAATGAAGAATTTGGGAGGGCTCAAATACTTCTTAGGTATTGAGGTAACAAGATCAAAACAAGGCATATGTCTTTCCCAAAGGAAATATACTTTGGACCTACTGGAAGAGACAGGACTACTAGATTGTAAACATGTCGATATTCCAATGGTTCAAAATCATAAACTCGTAGAATATGTGGACCAAGTACCAGTAGATAAATAGAGATATCAACGGTTAGTAGGTAAACTCATATATTTATCTCATACTCGATCTGATATTGCTTATGCTATGAGTGTCGTGAGTCAGTTTATGCACTGCCCAAGTGAAGACCATATGGATACAGTCATGCGAATACTTCGTTATTTAAAATCCTTCCCTGGGAAAGGACTTATGTTTTCAAAGAATGGTCAATTGGAAGTCCTTGGATATACAGATTCAGACTGGGTAGGGAATATAAAGGATAGGAAATCTACTGCTGGGTACTTTACTTTTGTGGGGGGCAATCTTGTTACATGGAGGAGCAAGAAGCAAAAGGTAGTTGCCTTATCTAGTGCTGAAGCTGAATTTCGAGGAATGGTCAAGGGAATATGTGAGCTCCTATGGTTGAAAAAACTTCTAACTGAGATTGGTGTTGCTCCTAACTCTGAAATGAACTTATTTTGTGATAACAAAGCAGTCATTGTCATCTCTCACAATCCAGTTCAACATGATCGCACGAAGCACGTTGAAGTGGATCGGAACTTCATCAAACAGAATCTTGAAGAAAAGATTATTAAGCTTCCATTTGTTAAATCAGAAGATCAATTGGCTGATATACTCACAAAATCTGTGTCTGCAAGGAACTTTTAAAACTCACTTGACAAGTTGGACATAAGAGACATATATGCACCAACTTGAGGGGGAGTGTTGGTGTGTGTTGTGGTGCATGTTGCAACAGTGACATACACCAATGCTCAGTGGAGCAAAACATGGAGCAGACAATAATGTTAGTGGAACCATAAAACATGAATGTGCAGGAATTATGATTATTGTTTAATTTTCGTTTTCATTGTATACATATAGTTCAACTCTTGTATAGAAAAAAAGAATAAAAATAATATGAGACACATGATAATTATCACAGAAATGCAATATTTTGACACGACTCTCCTTATTATGCTCCTTAATAAACTTAAGATTATCCTTAAAAATCTCGATACGCTTCTCTTTCTCTCCGAAGGCATTGTAAGCCTTACCATGTTTTACAAACCAAGAATCATATAAACCCCTTAAGTCGTCGTCGTCAGAAATTTGTGAAGGAAAACCCATTCCATGGTGGGCATTATAGTCTAAAATTGACATGTCCGCGGCAAAAGCAAACGAACCCAGAAGAAAAAAGAGCATTAAAAATAAAGGGTAAGCATTTTTTTTACCAAAGGAATCCATGATTTTCGAAGGTTTGTGTTTGGAGAAAGCATGGGGAAGGGAATTTATATATATAAATGGTTTGAAATTAAATTAATGCTTTTTGGAAAGAGAGAAAAAAAAGTGAATTTGAGGTGGATAGGAAGTTGAGAAGTGGGATTAGTTTAGAAATACTAAAATGAGAAATTGAGTAGGAAACTAAGGAGTTGTTCTCTATCGTTAACGTGTATGCTGTTGCGTTGTGTGTGGAATAGAGGTTTTGGCTTTTTGACTTTATTTTAAACGTGCTGTGAATTGGCAATTTTTATTATGGGTTATTATTTTTTAATATATTCTTTACGAATAATAATATATATTTTTTATTAAATATTGAATATTTAATTTTTTTTAAAGAAACATATTAATTTTAAATTTTATTTATTTAAAATACTAAATCATCATATATTTATTTAAGAAATAATAAATAATTTCTGTTTAATTATTTGTGCTGCTTGATAATAAGATCCCTCTTCTTCGAAGAAGTAAAATGGCATCCTCGTTGCTTAAAGCAATTTTGACAGCGTTGATATTGAATAATTTTTTTTTATTTTAAACATGGAATAAAATATGGATAACATATTAGATATATTAATTATATGTTTAATTTTATGGAGTGCTTATATAAAAAATTGAAAAATTATATAAAATAATATTTTTAAATTTTATAATAATAAAAATATTATCAAATAATATTAAATGAGATTAAATTGGTTTGAATTTAATGTTAAATAAACTTCAATATTTATAGTTCCATTTTAATATAGTTAAATATAAACTAATTAATTGTATTTTTTAATAATAAAAATATAAAAATATTATTCTATATCAAAATTAAATTTTTCATACATTATACTAGTAAAATAATTAAAATAATTATTGATGTTAATTTTTATCGATTTCATATAATATGATTTTCTCTAAAATCTGTTGAAATATTTGAATTAAATTGTTAAACGTTTCTGTCTTAAATTATAAATGAAAATTTCATTTCTGAATTAAATTATCCATTTTTTTCATTCTATTTTGTTTCCGTTTTTGAATTGATTATTTTTTCATTGCTTTTCCTCTTCTCCGACTGTTTCTCTGCATCAATTTTTCTTTTCTGTTTGTGTATGATTCTTCTATAAATAGAGAAGGACATACACGAAAAAAAAAAACAAGATCTTAGAAAGGAAAAAAAATAGAGAAGAAGAGAAAGGCGTGAAGGAAAAGAAGAAAGAGAAAAAAAATATTTATTTATTTATTATTATCTTTTGGTTTTATATATATTTTATCTAGAGTTAGTTTTTTTCAATAGAGTTCAAATACTTTAAAGTTCATAGAATAATAAATTATGGTGAAAGTTTATTATTATTTAATCGTTGTATCCTCAGAGATAAATTTTCATCGTTCTCAAACACCCACGGTGAACGAAAAAAGTATCTTAAGAACAGTGTGCGATACACATGCCTCAGTTATTATTATTATTATTATATTTAATTTATATATTATTTAAATTTTGTATTTACATATTTTATATATTTCTAAAAAAATTTAATAAAATAATTTTATTTTTAAATTTTTTGTCAAATTATTACTTATTGTGTCTTAAGATAATTTTCCCTTATTTTTTGGATAAACAAATACAAAAAAAATATAAAAATTTTGAGACAAACAAATTATTTATAATATGTTATATTTATTTACTTTGTTATATATCTGGTATGCTATATATATATTCTATTATAATTACTGTTCAAATTTTATATCTTTATTAATTTCTTTCATCATATATATAATATTATTTTTTTCTCTTATATTAAATTACTTGCGTTTTATTTACTTGGGTTCATCGTTTTCTATATTGTTATTATTATTAATTGTTTTATATAATTGTAACGTTCAATACTGATATTTTATATTAAATATTTTGTTTTATTTATTTATTTTATGTTACTAATCTTAATATTTTTTACTTTATATTTATATTTTAATTTTACTATATATATATATATATATATATATAATTATAAAATTATAAAATCACTATAATTAATGAAATTACAAATATATATATATATGTAAATTATCATATTTCTATCATCTATTTATTATATATATGTATATAATAAATTTTTTTCCTATAAACTTTATTTAGTAATTTTTAAACCTTAAATTGTTATTTGTGTATTGAACAAAAAATATAAAGAAAAGATTATACAATCTGAAATGATAACTCCAGTGTCCCAAACTGAAAACTCAACTGTGAATGTTGTTGACCCTATTATGGGTGGTTTTATTGTGGATCAAATGATGATGCCTTTTGTGGCTCATAGGGTAACCACAATGTTACCGGTTTCTATTCCAATGAACCATGATGTGATAGAGAGACCAGAGAAGTTTAATGGTTTGAACTTCAAGAGATGAAAAAGTAAGATGATATTTTATCTTACCACCTTGAATTTAGCAAGGTTCTTGACTAAAGAAGCTCCCGATCAATCTGAGGGTGAACAAGATTTTCAGTCTGTTAGTGTTATTGAAGCATGGAAGCATTTTGATAATCTATGTCGGAACTATGTTCTGAATAGTCTAATAGATTCCTTGTACAATGAGTGCAATAAGAAAAGGACGACCAAAGACTTGTGGGAATCATTGGACCGGAAGTATGAAATTGAAAAGGTCGATGCCAAGAAATTTTTGGTTCGTTGCTTTCTTGATTATAAGATGGTGGACTCGAAATCAATATGCAATCAAGCACGTGAAATCCATGATACCATAACAGAGATGTATGATGAAGGGATGGTACTTAGTGAAACCTTCCAAGTTGCAACTATTATTGAAAATTTGCCCCCTTCATGTATAGAGTTCAAGGCCTACCTTAAACACAAGCGAAAGGAAGTGTATTTGAAAGACTTACTGATAAGATTCAAAGCGGAAGAAGACAACAAGGCTTCTTTTAAAAGAGGTTATATCCTATCAACATCTAAGACTAATGTGATGGAACATGGTCAAAGTTCCAAACACAATAAGAATAAGGGTAAAGGCAAGCTAGGTAAAGAGTCTAAATTGAGATCTAGAGAAGTAAATTTTAAAAAGTCAAGCTTCAAAGGGATTTGCTTTAACTGTCAGAGGACAGGACATAAAGCCCCAGATTGTATGTTTCCAAAAAGAAACAAAAACCTTGAGGCAAACATGGTTAATAACATCACTCATGATATTTTTGACATTGATTTGTGTGTAGTCATTTATGAGGTAAACTTGGTAGGATCAAACCCAAAGGAGTAGTGGATTGACACTGGTGCAACAAGGCACATATGCTCAGATAAAGGGCTATTCACTACTTTTGAAGCAATGAAAGATGGAAAGAAGCTCTTCATGGAAAATTCTACCACATCAACCATTCAATGTCAAGGCCAAGTCAAACTAAAGATGACCTCTAGGAAGGAGCTTACATTAAATAATGTACTCTATGTGCCTGGCATCCATAAGAATCTTGTTTCTGGATCATTGATAAACAAACATGGCTTTCAGATGGTGTTTGAATTTGACAAGATCGTTATGACCAAAAATGGGATGTTTGTGGGGAAGGGATATGTATTTGATGGGCTATTTAAGCTCAATGTAATGAGTGTAAAAGCTAAGAATATTAATAAGATTAATTCTTCTACTTATATGCTTGAGTCTTCCAACTTATGGCATGGTAGACTAAGTCATGTTAATTACGATACATTGTGTAGATTAATTAACATGGAACATATACCCGCATTCTAAATAGATTCAGAGTATAAGTCTGAGACTTGTGTTGAGGCAAAAATGACTAGGTCATCGTTTCATTTGATTGAAAGGAATACTAAACCCCTTGACTTAATCCATAGTGATCTATGTGATTTGAAATTTCTTCAAACAAGAGGTGGCAATAAGTATTTTATTACCTTTGTTGATGATAGCACGAAATATTGCTATGTGTATTTGCTTAAAAGCAAAGATGAAGCTATAGATAAATTTATTCTTTATAAAATAAAAGTTGAAAATCAAGGTACTGCGTAGTGATCGTGGTGGTGAATATGAGACACCGTTTGGTGAATTCTGTGCACAATACAGAGTTATTCATGAAACCACAATGCCTTATTCACCTCAGCAAAATGGAATTATTGAACGTAAAAATCGTACCTTGAAAGAAATGATGAATGTAATGTTATTAAGTTATGGGTTGCCACAGAACTTGTAGGGGAAGCTATTTTTTCAACTAGCTACCTTTTAAATAAGGTACCTTGGAAAAAGACACATAAGACACTGTATGAATTCTTTAAAGGAAGGGTACCTTCCTATAAATATTTACGAATGTAGGGGTATCTTGCAAAAGTGGTTGTACCTATACCTAAGAAGGTGAAGATAGGTCCAAAAACAATAGATTACATCTTCATTGGATATGCACATACTAGTAGTGCTTATCGGTTTCTTGTGCATGAGTCAAAGATCCCAAATATACACAAGAACACAATAATGAAATCAAGGAATGCATCGTTCTTTGAAAATGTATTTCCATGTAAATCTCAAGAAGAATAAAGTTCGTCTAAACAAACATATGAGACTATGAATAAAGATAGTTAAAATAAAGAACCTGAACAAGAGGTTGAGGATAAGGTTGAGGTTAAACTCAGACGTAACAAGAGGGCTAGGACAGAAATGTCCTATATATGGTTCAATTTTTTTGACCTATTTGCTAGAAAGTGAACCTCAAACCTACGAAGAGGCTGTGGATTCTTTTGAAGGTCCTCAATGTCAAGAAGCCATAAATAGTAAAATTGCGTCCATTCTACAAAATCACACTTGGGAACTAGTTGATTTACCTCCAAGTAGTAAAACACTAGGGTCTAAGTGGATTTTCACAAGAAAACGTAAATCAGATGGATCAATTGATAAGTATAAGGGCACACTTGTAATTAAGGGATACAAACAATGATATGACCTTAATTACTTTGATACTTATTCTCCTATGATGAGAATAAAATTTATAATGATAATTACTATCACAACTTTGTGAAATATTGGAATACATCAAATGGATGTAAAGATAACCTTTCTAAATGGAGAGTTAGATGATGAAATATACATGGACCAACCCAAAGGTTTTTCATGCCTAGGGAAAGAAGGAAAAGTCTTTAAATTGGTGAATTCTTTATATGACTTGAAATAAGCACCAAAAAAATGACATGAAAAATTTGATAATGTCATGAGGATAAATGGTTTTAAAATCAACGAATGTGACAAATGTGTATATGTCAAAGACAAAAAAGATGGTTATGATATCTTGTGTCTTTACATTGATGATATGCTAATTATGGGTAATAATGATCAAATTATTAAATCTACTAAGTCTGTGTTGAATTCAAGGTTTGATATGAAAGACATAGGACCTGTTAGTGTAATTCTGAGAATTAAGATATCAAGCGGTCTCATTCTAAGTCAATGTCATTATGTTGACAAAATACTTGAGAAATTCAACAAGAGTGATTCTGGAATTGTGAGAACACTAGTAGATGTAAATCTATACCTAACTGAGAATAAAAGTGAGAGTATGTCTCAACTAGAATATTCTAGAGTGATAAGGAGTCTTATGTACTTGATGAGTTGTACGAGATCAGACATAGTTTATGTTGTAAGTAAACTAAGTAGATATACTAGTAATATGAGATCTGATTATTGGAAAGGTATTACAAAACTACTTATATACTTAAGATATACACGTAGTTAAGGACTGCACTACATAAGATATCCAATTGTATTAGAAGGATACAATGATGCTAATTGGATATCTGATATGATAGACTTAAAGTCTATCAGTGGATATGTATTCATATTGGGTCCTACAATATGTATTCATTGTGATAGTCAATCTGCTATTGGCAAGACACAGAGTAATATGTATAATGGTAAGTCTCGACATATACATCGTAGACACAATACCATTAGACAACTACTCTCAACTGAGGTTATCTCTATTGACTATGTGAAGTCAAAGGATAACATGGTTGATCCTAAAGGGTTAAATCGAGAGTTAATGGATAAGTCATCGAAAGGAATGAGACTAAAGCCTATGAATGAATAAAGATTTGTAAAGGAAACCCAACCTATTTGACTAGAAATCCCAAGATCTAATTTAAAAGGAATAACCTAATTGTAAAGACTTAGTAAGATCATTGTGGGAGTTTACCCTCAAGTTCATTCCTATGATGAAAATAGTGATACTTGTAAAATACAGGATAAACTAAGGCTTTTAATGATTCTTATGAAGAGAATACTGAGCGGAGTATACAGGTTACTCTTTGCGCATTACTTTTAAAGAAAAAAGATCACTTATGTGAAAAAGAAATGAGGCCTCTTCAAAAGAGAATTGTATATGGCTTAACTCTTTATAGACTTTCACAGAACTAGGTATATATTCATGGCCAAAACAAATATAACAGTGAGAACTGAATTGTGTCAGGAAAAATTATTGTGTAAAGTATGTCATCGTTTACATAAACGACAAAAAAGTTCAAAGACATCGCATCTACTGGTTAGTGATCAGTAAGGTAAATATACTTTCACAGTAAAAGGTTCAAAGGGTAACATCTATCTATCCTATGCAGGTTTCAATCCGTTGAACTTTATTTCCATGTCAAAATTTGATTTAAAATCTATATAAATTTTATTCATGTGAGGGATTGTTGAAATATTTGAATTAAATTGCTAAACGTTTTTGTCTTAAATTAGAAACGAAAAATTCATTTCTGAATTGATTGTTTTTCCATTGCTTTTCCTCTTCTCCGACCATTTCTTTGCATCAATTCTCTTTTCTGTTTCTGTATGATTCTTCTATAAATAGAGAAAAAATGAAAGAAGAAAAGACACGGAAAAAAGAGAAACAATATATGAGAAAGGAAAAGAAAAAAACATAGAAGAAGAGGAAGGCGTGAAGAAGAAGGAAAACATACAATTATTTATTTATTTATTTGTTATTATCTTTTGGATATATATATATATATATCTAGAGTTAGGTTTTTTTCGATAGAGTTCAGACATTTTAAAATTCGTATAATAATAAATTATGATGTAAATTTATTATTATTTAATTTGTGTATCCTGATAGATAAATTCCTATCGTTCTTAAACACTACAGTGAACGAAAAAATTATCTTAATGACACTGTGTGATACATAGGTCTCGATTATTATTATTATATTTAATTTTTATATTATTTAAATTTTATATTTATATTATATATATATTTCTAATTTTTTTAATAAAATAATTTTATTCTTAAATTGTTGTAAAATTATTACTTATAACAAAATCTATGGAAGCGTATTACTACGATATTGATGTGGTAAGAGACTCGAATACTAATTCTAGGTGAGATTAGTATAGAGATATAGAAGTTTAAGTTCTTGTTAAGTAATTAAAGAAAAAAAATGCTTCAGGTGGTTGTTTTTAGTTACGTGAGATGATGTGTGAAGTTTACAATAATAATATATATGGATTATAATTAATCTGATATATATATTTGTTAATATTTAAATAAATTTTATGTAATATTATAATTATTTATTTTAAACAATTAAAAGATATTTATTATTTATCTCTTATATAAATTATATATTTAATTGATGACTAATATCTGTTAAATCATAGGTTTAATTGATGATTAATATCTATTAAATTGGCTTACCAAACATTCTATTTAATGTAATCACTTATTACTTGACATATATCATGTATTATATAAATAAACGTTTCAAGAGTTTGTTTATTATTATTTTTTAAATAAATAATACACTCACATATTATGAATTCTAGGTAAATATATTTAAATCTATATAATTTTAATTCATACTTCTTTTTTCTCAAAATTTTCAAAATATACTTTGTGCATATATATAATTTTTTTTAACTTACTCTTATAAAATAAACACTTTAAACTTCCAAATTCTTTTCATTTATTATCATTGCCGACAGTCATGTTTTTCTCGGTCCTTTCCTCCCAAATTGTATAAGTAGACACATAAAATTTATAATATTTTAATAATATAAAATAATTAATATCGATCCGTATATTTTTAAAATTGTTTGCATCGTAATAGTGTGCTTTTGTCGTGTGCAGTTATTAAACGTATTGGATATTAGTTCTTAATTCAAAGAATAAACACAAAGACCTTAATTCAAGGAATAAAACAAGGAGCTTAATTCAAGGAGTAAAACAAGGAATCCTTAATTCAAGGAGTAAAACAAGGAATCCTTAATTCAAGGAGTAAAACAAGGAATCCTTAATTCAAGGAGTAAAACAAGGAATGCTTAATTCAAGGAGTAAATCAAGGAATGCTTAATTTAAAGAGTAATTGAAGGAATAAAATTTCCTTATAAATAGCTATACAATTGTAATGAAAAGATGAAGAAAATAATACAAACTAGAGAACTCTTTTGTGTAGAGTTATTTCTTGTTTTTTCTACATGGTATCAAAGCAGGAAAATTAACTTGCTTCTGCTTTATTATTATCTTAGCATCTTCAATCTTTGAAATGGCTGAAGACAAGCCGCTAGGATCAGAAGCTGAAAGTTCATCAGTGCTTTCCTTCATGAATATGCATGAGGTGGATGTCAACCCAAATCAAAGATTAAGCTCAGTCTTGTTGAATGAGTTTAATTACTTGCCTTGGTCAAGAGCAGTGTCTCTGGCTCTAGGTGGAAGGTCCAAGTTGGGGTTCATAAATGGAAGCATCAAAGTACCTGATGTTTCCTCACCAACCTATGAATCCTGGCTTAGTAAGGATCAGCTGGTTATGTCATGGCTCCTAAATTCCATGGAACGTAAATTAGCTGAAATATTCAGTTACTCTGAATCTGCATACCAACTATGGGAGACGGTCAAGGAAATGTATGGCAGTCAAAATAATGCTGCACGAGTTTTTCAATTAAAGAAAGACATCTCAAATCTGCAACAAGATGGCAAGCCTTTTGTACAACTCTTAGGAAGCATGAAAAGCATGTGGAATGAGTTGGAAATATATCGTCCTCATACAACCGATGTAGCTCTGCTACGAAAGAGAGCGGAAGAAGATAAGATATTTCAACTTTTGTCCAGTCTGGATTCAACATATGAAGATATACGATGCCATATACTCATGAATACTGAACTTCCTTCCTTCACCAATGTATGTGCGACAATTCAACGTGAAGAAGTAAGAAGGAAAGTCATGAACAAGGATACAATGGCTAGTTCACCTGAGGCAAGAGCCTATCTAACCAACGAGAGGAAGTACAAAGGGAAGCATCCAAACTTGAAGTGTCAACATTGCAACCATACGGGCCATGTTAAGGACACATGTTGGATTCTACATCCAGAATTAAAACCTGATTTTATAAAGGATAAGGGTTTACAGAAAGTGAATCGTACTGGACTCCGTGCTAATCATGCTTTTGCCTCTACCTCTAATGGGTCTGATCCATTCAAGAACTTCACAGCGAATCCAGCTGAACTCATGAATGAGTTTATGTTGTATCTTCAAAGCAAGACAAAAGGAGCTAGAATTGACTGTGTAGATAGCATAGAAGAAGGAAACTCGACAGCATTGCTAGGCAAGTTTGCGGGCTTCTTGGCAGATACAAAACTCATACCACAAGAGGACATGCAAGGTATCATAAAAGCCTTTAAAACTGCTCTTAAAATAAATATGTTGCATGATTTTTGGGTTGTAGATTCAGGTGCCACAGATCATATGACAAACCATGTGTCAAAGTCTCATAAGTTTGAAAAATTAGCAAATCCTTCACAAGTTTCAATTGCAAATGGTGAGAATGTAAAGGTTTTAGGAAAGGAAAAAATAAAATTAATGTCAGATGAAATCGAGTCGGCAGTTTTATATGTACCTTCCTTTCCTTTCCAACTTCTGTCTGTAGGAAAAATCACAAATACCTTGAATTGCTTAGCCATTTTTTCTCCTCACAATGTCATTTTTCAGGATTGTGTCACCAAAAAGACGATTGGTGAAGGGTTTTACTTAGATGGTCTCTATTACATATCCAAGAGCAATCCCAGAGGGTTTCAAGCTAAGTTTAATCCTATCCAAGATAATCAATTGTGGCATCAACGTTTAGCTCACCCTTCTCTACCAATTTTGTCAACTTTATTTCCAAACTTAGGAAATGATGAAATTGCATGTGAAACTTGCCACTTGTCTAAGGCCACTAGATTGCCTTTTAATTCTTCCTTGTCTAGGGCTAGTAAGTGTTTTGAACTAGTTCATTCAGATGTATGGGGACCAATTAATGAATCTTTTGATGGTTATAAGTATTTTGTGATTTTTGTTGATGATTTCTCTCGAGTCACATGGTTATATCTTTTAAAGTCTAAAAATGAAGTTATGGAAGTATTTAAGGACTTTCATAATCTTGTTAAAAATCATTTTTCTTCTAAAATTCAAACCTTAAGGTCTGACAATGGCACCGAATACATGTCCCATATCATGAAACAATATTTGAGCATTCATGGCATTATGCATCAAACAAGTTGTGTTGGCACACCTCAACAAAATGGTGTAGCTGAACGCAAAAATCGGGACTTACTTGAAAAAACTAGAGCATTAATGCTACAAATGAATGTACCAAAGAGATTCTGGTCCCAAGGGGTTATGGCAGCTGCTTACATCATCAATAGATTACCCAGTCGAGTCTTAGATTTCAAGTCTCCTCTAGAGGTCATGAAAGGAAGGAAAATTAACCTTTCACACCTTAGAGTCTTTGGTTGCATCTGTTTTGTACATATTCAATCTCATCATCGAGATAAATTGGATCCTAGAGCTGTTAAATGTATTTTTCTTGGTTATTCATCTACACAAAAGGGATATAAGTGTTATGATCCCCAACTTAGGAGATTAATTGTGTCTAAAGATGTTCGATTTTATGAAACTAACCCTTTTTTTAGCAAGTCACATGAAATCACAAGTCAAGGGGATGACATCTTGGATGTGTTTCCATTACCAAGAATCGAACTTGAGGCTCCACAACAACAAGATCCCAGCCATGTCAACATTGATGCATCTCTCACTGAAAGTAACAATGAAGGGTCTCGTCTTAATGGTACACTGCATGAAGATGGTGATAATCAAGATGATCCTCACAATATGGTACAAGATGTGAACGAGTGTGAGATAACTCCTTCTGCTCCACGACGTAATCCAATGCGTGTTAGGCAACCTCCCACAAGACTTCAAGACTTTGTCACCTACAAACCCACACATCCCATCTCAAATTATGTGTCATATAAGAGAGTGACACCAACCCATGCCGCATTCCTCAGCACTATATCGAGTTACAGTGAGCCTCAAAACTTTCATGAGGCCAACAGCCAAGAGGTGTGGAAGGAAGCCATGCAAGAAGAACTTAAAGCCCTAGATCAACACAACACATGGAGCATCACCAAACTTCCAAAAGGCAAGAAAGTTGTGGGTTGCAAATGGATCTATAAGCTCAAATTCAAGTCAGATGGATCAATTGAGAGGTATAAAGCAAGATTGGTGGCTCGGGGATTCACTCAAACATTCGAGGTGGATTACAAAGAAACATTTGCACCTGTTGCAAAAATGAACACGGTAAGAGTGTTACTGTCTGTGGCTGTAAACAAGGGGTGGTCCATGTACCAAATGGATGTGAAGAATGCATTCTTGCATGGTGATCTCAAAGAAGAAGTCTATATGAAATTGCCACCTGGGCATCCTCAAAGCAATGAACTGGATTTAGTGTGCAAATTGCACAAATCCATTTATGGTTTGAAACAGTCCCCACGAGCTTGGTATGCCAAGCTAAGCTCAGTTCTCACTAGTGTTGGTTTCAAAAGCAGCAATGCCGATTCTTCACTATTTGTTCGCACAGGAGCTATGGGCAAATTGGTTGTGCTGATTTATGTAGATGATCTGATAATTACAGGTGATAATGCTGACGAGATTTTCAACCTCAAACAGTCCCTCAAACAAAGGTTTGCAATTAAAGACCTTGGGATATTGAAGTACTTTCTTGGTATAGAAATGGCAACCTCGCACAAGGGACTCTTTCTTAACCAAAGGAAATATATCCTAGATTTGCTTAAGGAAGCTAACATGAGCGATGCTAAACCAGCCATTACCCCTCTTGACAGCAAGCTCAAACCTAGCTTGAAGGGCACGCCACTCAGGGATATAAGTTATTACCAACGACTGGTTGGTAAGTTAATCTACCTAACAATCACCAGACCTGACATCACATATTCTGTAAGTATTGTGAGCCAATTCATGCACTCCCCAACACTTGAGCATTTGACCCTTGTTAAAAGGATCTTACGCTACTTAAAAGGATCAGTGGGTCGTGGTATTATCATGAAGAAGAATGACAACACACAAATCATGGGGTATTGTGATGCTGATTGGGCAGGGAATGCAATTGATCGCAAGTCCACCACTGGCTACTGTACATTTGTCGGTGGAAACTTGGTCACATGGAAGAGTAAGAAGCAAACTGTGATTGCCAGATCAAGTGCCGAAGCAGAGTATCGTGCAATGGCTTCAACTGCGTGTGAGTTGATATGGCTTAAAGGTCTTCTGTGTGATTTAGGTGTTCCTACAACTCTTCCTATGTCCTTATTTTGTGACAATCAGGCAGCTATGCATATAGCATCAAACCCAGTGTTTCACGAGAGGACGAAACACATTGAAGTTGATTGTCATTACGTTCGTGAACAAGTTCAATCACAGGTGATTCAGACACATTATACAAAAAGCTTCGACCAACTGGCTGACATCTTCACCAAGCCCTTGGCTTCTCATCAATTTCAACGACTTTTGTCCAAGCTTGGATCCATAAATCTTCTGGATCCAGCTTGAGGGGGAGTATTGGATATTAGTTCTTAATTCAAAGAATAAACACAAAGACCTTAATTCAAGGAATAAAACAAGGAGCTTAATTCAAGGAGTAAAACAAGGAATCCTTAATTCAAGGAGTAAAACAAGGAATCCTTAATTCAAGGAGTAAAACAAGGAATGCTTAATTCAAGGAGTAAATCAAGGAATGCTTAATTTAAAGAGTAATTGAAGGAATAAAATTTCCTTATAAATAGCTATACAATTGTAATGAAAAGATGAAGAAAATAATACAAACTAGAGAACTCTTTTGTGTAGAGTTATTTCTTGTTTTTTCTACAAAACGATTTCCAAATTCTTATCCGCATCATCTGAAAACATAGTTGATTATTCTTGTTTCTAAAACACCAAATTTGAACTTTCATTCCATTATCAAGCCCATTTTCTTCTCTTTTAGCAATATCACGTCAGCCAGATCTCAACGCATAAACTTCAGAACCACTTTTCCATTTGCACAGTACAAGATCAGACTCCAAATCACATGGCTCAATCACTTTTACATCAATAATTCCACTTTTAATCTTTTCATTCTCCTCTTCATTCAAAAACTCTCTTGCTACTTGCAATTTCGGCATTGAAATTCCGTCATGATATTCACTCATATCAGTGTCTAGCAAAGGTTTCTCCATGAGAAACTTCAAATTTGAACCATTCATTCTCATCATTTTTCTCACTACCACTCATGATGGTGCGTTTTCTTCTCTTTTTTCTGCTTCTTTAACCAACTTTTCATGCTCAATTTTCTTTTGAACAACTCTTTTTCCTCTTGCATTCTCAAATTTTCTCTTAATTTGGCGATTGGGTTTTTCAGAATTCGAGTTTCCAGTCGAATTCATAAAACCAACCCCTTTGGAGGAACTGGCCAGCTGATCAGAAAAATTTGAGAAAGTCTGAAGTTCTTTCCTTCTTTTCTTAAATGGCGGCTCAACATTTGGTTTCTCTACTTGTTCAGCCTTACAATATTTTTTCTTAATTTCCCTAATGATTTCATGAGGCATTGTCTTTAAGTTCCTCATGAAACATACCAAATCAGCCACCTCCATAAATTGTTGTTTATTATTATTTTTTAAATAAATAATACACTCACATATTATGAATTCTAGGTAAATATATTTAAATCTATATAATTTTAATTCATACTTCTTTTTCCCAAAATTTTCAAAATATACTTTGTGCATATATAATTTTTTTTAACTTACTCTTATAAAATAAACACTTTAAAAGGGACTAATAACTATTAAGATATTACCAACATAGACTTCTATTTATCTAGCTTCTCGTTAGCAAATTCATTATTTAAAGTATCGTTACTTTCTTTTTCAAATATTAGGAAAGTTTTATGGTAGGTCCAATGTAACACATAATTTATTGGTATTCTACGTTAAATGGAATAAATTAATCTAAAATAATTAATTGATAAATAAATTTGATATATATAAGTTAAAACATTATATATATATATATATATATATATATATATATATATATATATATATATATATATATATAAGTAGAAAGATTTCAAAAGTTAAAAAGAGTACATTCATAAAACATTAAATAAAAAATATTAAATCTAATAACGAAAAACAGCATTGTTAATTATATTATTGGAATATCTCTTAAACCTAACTCATATGCATCTAAATTCAAAGGGAAATATTTTATTTTTTATAAGTTTTAAAATATTATTTGAAATAATTTTATGACATTAAATTGTTTTAATGGATGAATATAATTTTTTACTTAAATTGATGAGCACCGTAAATAAGGATAATATTAGTGAAATTCAATTATAGTACTAATTTAACAAATTCAACTATAAAGTGAACTAAAATTTGAGAGGCATACATTTAACAAATTGAACTATAAATGGATTACAAATTAAACATGGACTTATAACAATGGGTGCCGCTAAAACCACATATAAAATCGTTATTATCATAATCGATGTAATTCTTTTAATATTTTTTTACAAATGTACCCTTTTGTGTTTGTTCTCAAATTTTGTGTTTTCTGATAAGTATTTAAAAATCTTGCTTTGTCCAAGCTTTTAACATTTATATCCATACCTATCTCATAATATCGAGTACTTAAACTCTGATTAAGTTCATGTCCCAGCATTTTAAATTAATTTCTTATGTTTTTGATTACCCAATTTGATGGGATCACAACAAAACAATTTGATGGGATTATCTTTCAAAGCTATATATCAAACGATAGAGTATTTGAATCCAGTTGTGCCAAATGCATTCTAATTTGATCGAAATATGTTTTTGATTATTTCTAAAAACACTAATGGGTTTATGGGAAATGTTCAAGATTTTCCGTTTAAATGAAGCAAATGTCTATGAAGAAAATTCATTTTTGGTATCGGATACTTATCTTGAACAAAGAGTTTGTACTCTTCTAATAAAGATATAAACTAATAAGACACATTTCTCGCTAGTATATAAGACTGAGGTTGTAATACCAACTCATATCACAATACTTACCGTGAGATCACCTCTAACTGAATATCGTAACACTATAAGTAAATCAATTGAACTGACCCTAACAAAAGAAAATGATATGAAGCCTTTAGGAAATTAGTCGAGTAAAAAATGAGGGTAATAGATTATTACAATAAAATCGTATGTTTTAAATCTTTTACAATAGGTAATTAGGTTCTCAGAAGGGTCTTCCCCGATAAAAAAGAGTGGATGTCTGACAAGTTAGGTGCAAATTTAGAGGGCCCATATCAAATAATTGCGGTGACAATATGAGGGACCTATTTATTGAAAAACATAGAGGAAATTAAAGATAACACGTGTTGGAACACTCGACGCTTGAAAAAGCATCACTTATAATGTACTTTGATTTACCATCTTCATGTACCACCCCTATATGGAATGATTTTGGTGAGCAACGACACTTCCCCTTAAAATTACATGTCAATAGCTAATCACCTCGGTCAGAAATCAGGTAGAACGCTTTGATATTGATGTTAAGAGAGTTGATCACCTTGGTCACGGACCATGTAAAACACTCTCTCTTAAAATTACATGTCATGAGCTTATCAATTCGACCAAGAATCAGGTAGAGAGCTCTGACACTAATGTTAAGAGATTTGATCACTATCGTAGCGGATCAGGTGGAGCACTCTCCCTTAAAATTACATGTTACGAGCTAATCATCTCGATCAGAAACCAAATAGAACACTTTGACAATGATGATGTTAATATAGTTAATTACCTTAGTTCCACACCAGGTAGAACATTATCCTTAAAAATCACATGTCACGAGCTGATCACCTAGATCATAGACAAAGTAGACCACGTTTCAACAATTGGTTGGGTTAGGCTATATGTTTATTCCATTGATTGAGCTTCACACATTCATCCTATTAAAAATAAAAAAATATTGATGAAACTTACAAAGCTTTTAAATTTCATTAATGGAGTGTTGAATCTCTCAAAATATTATAAGTTTTTAAGACATTTAGGTACATGACTAGTGTTCGGGTCATTTACCTCCTCCACCAAGGACAATAACTCGACCTGAATCTTAACAACTTTGTTACTGATATTAATCCCTACTTTGATGGAGGTTAAGTTTGAGTTAAGTATGGAATGTTTCAATTTCTCAAGAATACCTATCACCTTCACAAACACTCACTCATATCATTTTATGTAAAAAATTGTATAATGAGTAACAAAAAAGAGAAAGAAAAAAAAGTCATACTTGTTTTAATTGATTTTTAGTTCAATTTTTATTAATTTTTTCCTTTCTTTGTATATTTTATATATATATCTTTTATTTTTAATATTTTAAGTATCAAAATATTAGAATTTTTGTGGTAGAGGAGTATATTGAGATTAAATCATGGATGAAAAGTGGAAAGTATTAAAATTTTAAAAGAGATATTTTTAATGTAAGTAAAATATATAAAGATATAATCTCTAAAAATTTGTAAGATGTTTTGTTTATTATTAATATATATAATTATAATTTTAAATATTTTATAATTAAGGATATCTCTAGAAATAAAATTTTAATTTACTCCATAAATTAACTAGTACATCATTTTCTTAAAAAAATAAAAAATCACCATCGATTACTCTTAAAAATCATTTAATTACTCAGAGTTATAGAACGGGAAAGAGGGGGAAGTTATTTTGAATTACCAATAATATGTTTGTTGTATATTAAAAATATAATCTAATTATAAATTTTTACAGTTTTTATTTTAAAGATAAAATCCAACTGTAATTTTTTTTAATTATATTATATTTATAATTATTGGTATTTAACGAGATAATTTCGCGAGAAGGACCATGTGTGTCGGTCTGCCCTTCTCTATATCGAGTATTCTTTCAAGCTTCTCCCCTAAGCATTAGCGGGACAAACCACCGGCCTTTTACTGTCAATTCTTCGGCACATCATATCAAGGTTATTGGCAATTCCATCTTCCCCTCATCCTTTGTTTTTGTTCATATGAAGTAACCAATTACGGTGTTAATCAGTGATGTTTTGAAGGTTTTCATTGGTTTAGTTCATTCATATGGTTTATGATTTATATTATAACAAGGCGTATCACTGATGGTTTATTTTTGCTGAATGGTTTAGGGTTATATGGATTAATTGGCTTTATGGGTTTTTATTATTGTTTGCTTTTTTAGAAGGTTTCAGATTTTGGATTTTAGGGTTTCTGCTCAGGTGATGACGAATTGACGATCCATGTCTAGGCTTGATTTTTTTACTTGTGTTTTGATGTGATTTGATATTCGTTGTGTATTTTCTGTTTTTTTTTCTTATTATTTCGAAGTTCAGATTTTTTTGAGTTTCGATTCACGTGGTGATGCATTTTTGGTTTTGTTTGTGTTAGTGACTTTCCCTTTACCACGAAGTGACAGTCTCATCATTTATGGGATGGTATATTTGGATGCTTAATATAATTTATATGGAAACAAGTGTTTGTCTTACAGATTTTCTTCTATCATTTACATGTTCTCTGTAGCTCCAATTTGAAATTGAACGTCTGACGAGGTATTATGTTGTTGTAACTTATTGAAAAATATAAACTTGCTGAACTTGAACCTTTACCTGTAAAGTTTTATTCATGCTTTGAAATCTTGATTATTTGCATTTGTACAAACCTGGACCTGAATTTTGTACCACTTTTATCTTTTTTGTCAATGAAATATATTGAATTGTCATTTCTTATCTAAAACAAGATCTGCACTTCTATATATCACAATCACTTCTGATAGAGATGCATCATAACTTTTGATATTTAGAATTTCAAGATTTGATGAATGTTGTCAACATAAAACTGAACTTAAACTCCAAAAGTTTCATTTGTGTTTTTGTAACATATTCCTACACAATTTTGGGGCTTTAGATTGCCAAATAGTTTTCTATTTGTTGCATGAATTGGGTCTCATCAGCTTTCCTTATTTCATTGTTACAGCAAGAATGAAGACTCGTTTCTTTGTTATAGACCCAAGGTCTACACTAGATGGCTCATTAATTTATGTCTTACGCTTTTTATTATTATTCTTGTTAATTTGGCTCTAGTTTATTGCGTTTTTGGGTGAATGGTTCAAGCTAATTTATTTTGATTGTGGATTTTTTTAAGAAAAGAATTGATTTTGCTGATAAAAATATATGGAATGTATTTGTGTTGGAATATGTAGATGAGTTAATATTAAATAAATTATAACTTGGAAAAGTACAGAGAAATCTTACCATTTATCTTAAAGAGAAAAGCTGTTCATGATTTTTTGGAACCCTTTCTACAATGTCTTTTTTCTGCTTTTACTAAGGCTGCTAGTCATGCTTACCAGAACACCTTGAGAGAGAGAGAGAGAGAGACAGAGAATTATAGATATATTTTTTGAATGGTCATGGTACCCTTTTAATGATAGCCAGTGATCATTGTCTATTAGATTTTTTTCTAGGTATTAATATGCAACTTTTGCTTTAGCTTGTTTAAATTAATATACTAACATTATCCTTTTTGGCTCACTGTCTCTACACTTAGGGATATTTGAGTTTGAGTTACAATGGCATCTTCAAGTACATCAAAATCAGTAGTCTTTTCCGAAACTTTTGAGCAAAAGCAACATGCAGTAGATTCAAATGCCATTATGCAACAAGCTCCACTAAACCAGCCAAATCGAAGCTTGTCAGATGGCCCTGTAGCTATTTTTTGGGATATTGAGAATTGTCCTGTTCCTAGTGATGTTCGCCCAGAAGATGTAGGCGGTAATATCAGAATGGCTTTGCAGGTGCATCCTATAATCAAAGGAGCTGTTATAACATTTTGTGCATATGGGGACTTCAATGCCTTCCCGAGGCGGCTACGGGAAGGTTGCCAGAGAACTGGTGTCAAGCTCGTTGATGTTCCGAATGGAAGGAAGGATGCTGCTGACAAGGCTATCTTGATCGATATGTTCTTATTTGCTCTTGACAATCTTCCCCCTTCTTCCATCATGCTCATTTCTGGCGATGTAGATTTTGCTCCAGCACTTCATATACTTGGTCAACGGGGATACAATGTGATTCTAGTTATCCCTTTTAATGTTGCTGTTTCATCTGCTCTTAGCAATGCTGGTAAGTTTGTGTGGGACTGGGCCAGTGTGGCCCGTGGGGAAGGATTTGTACCCTCTGCTAGAGGTTTAATGCCTCATCGCAGATGGCCAGTTGACTTAGCTGGGAATCCAATAGGGTGTCACATTAATGAAAACCAAAACACACAAAATGAAGAAGCTGTTGTATACATGGGGATCTCACAGGGATGTTATAATTCTAGAGATTTTTCATTGGTGTCACAATCCCTAGCCGAATACAATAGTAATTCTTCAATGATGCCTTGCTTTCCTACAAATCTGAGGTCACAAAGTCTTCCATCTGGCTTGAACGAAGTTTCTACTGGGCCTAGTATTTTTATTGATAATAAGGAGTCTACTTTGTGGGTACAACCAGGCGACTTAAATGGTCTAAAAGGGCAGCTTGTAAGGTTGCTTGAACTTTCAGGAGGAGGCCTGCCTCTTAATCGAGTTCCTGCTGAGTATCAAAAGTTTTATGGGAGGCCTCTCTATATATCAGAGTATGGTGCATCCAAGCTCGTGAATCTTTTTAAAAAGATGGGGGACACAATGGCATTGGAGGGTAAAGACCATAATAAGTATGTCTACCTCCGAAACTTAAAAGCAACCCCAAGTGCACCACCATTGGTTCTAGCTAGGAAAGAAAGTAGGAAAGAGAAGGGGAAACAGGAAGAGTGTATGGATACTGTTAATGGTACTGGCTTCTCAGATGAATTATCAGATGAGGAAAGAGTAGTCATTGAAGAGACTGGTGAAAGAAGGGGCCAGATGGAAGTTAAGACGGGGCCAGCATCTAGAATGGAAACTAATGATAGTGTCCTCGAACAATTCAAATATGAGCTGCAAGATATTATAGTAAGCTATTCTTGTAGGATATTCTTGGGTTGTTTTGAGGCAATATACCTGCAAAGGTACAAAAGACCCCTAGAATATTATAAGTTTGGAGTGAATCAGCTGGAAGAACTATTTGAGAAGGTTAAAGATGTGGTGATCTTGCATGAAGAACCAGTAAGCAAGAGGAAATTCCTGGCTGCAGTTGGTGGTTAGGAAAATTAGATGGCTGACTTATTTTTCTAACATTCAGATGGCTTTTGTGGCTACTTATCATCGGTATGTGCCCATTTTGAGTATGCTTATAGCCATCCAGTCTCTTTCTCAATCTCTTGGTGCATCTCATTGTTCTCAATGTATTTTTCAACGTTTCAATGAAGTATTGAAGCTGGGAACACTTGTTTTTTCTGTGAACGTGTCTGCATGGATTCAAAGTTTATTCTTGCAACTTCCATTCAAGACTTCTCCCCAGTCTTTATTATCAATTTACTGTTATCAGGTGATGTACAATTCTACATGTAAATTAGCATCTACCTTACTAAAACTAAAATAGCACTCCTGTAATGCAGGTGTTGTTGAGTAAATATGGAAATTTTGTGTGATATCTACCTAGGGCTATTTACTCAATGGTCTTTTTTTCTTCTTCTTTGGGTGTAAAATGAAAGCTTCTTGCATGTGACAGCACGTTATCAATACCTTTGGCTCTCTATGCGGTACATTAACCCTCGTATTTAGCCTGGATGCCCTTATGTAGACTGACATTAATTGGAAATTGCAATGTATTTTTTATTCAGGGGTGCACAGGCTAAAAGTTAATGTATATTATATTGAAATAGTTTAACAAAATGTATAAAATAAACATATATTTAAATGTTGTCATGCCTTATTTGCTAAAAACAGGTAATGTAATGCATAGCTCCTTTCTAATTCCCTTAAACATTCACAATAGCTCCGAGAACCAAGCCCTCCGGCAATGCTGTTGAGGTCATATATCTTTAATGATCTGTTATTTCTTTTTTATTTGATTTCTAAAATGGTTTCTTCCAAACAGAAAGAACAAACATGCACCAACACACACATAGAGTTGCAGGTCATTACAGATGGAAGAGGAAGTTTGTTTCGAGTTTCAACAGTGAGTTTCAGGCTCATGCATGCAAAAAGAGGCAATCTCTTGGATTCAAAGGTGGTCCATACTCCTTAGGTATTAATTTGGAAGTGTTTGATTCCATTAGTTTTTAATAGTTCAAGCCTCTTTATACTCTTCTAGATATATCTATTTTCTTATATGTACCAATGACTATCCAGAGCTTCAATTTCCTACTTTGCATGATTTTAGTTGTTATTTTATATTCTCTACTGCTTTATTTTCAGTGTATGTTGATATAGGCTGATTTGAAATTTTGCTGCTTTCCCTTTTTGGGTCTCCGATAACTAAATTACCATATCATTTGGAAAAATGATATTTGTTTCAAGTAATTTTTATTTTCATATATGTCCACAAGAACCTAGTGTGCTAATTGTTTACTCTATTTGCCTAATGTGTTCATTTTGGTGTATTCATCTATCAGTAATCATCTAATATAGGATTGAGTTAGACTTATTTCACAATGAAGATTAAAAAAAATAAAATTATACACACATGTAACGTGATTACTTGGTATGTAAATGATTTGGGAAATCTTAATTGCAAAATAGACCTTACTAAAATTACATTGTGAATTTTCGCAAAACTCATTCTTATATTATGAGTTTTCCCTTTATTTCACAGAAAGTGGTGCAAGGGACTAAAAATCCTTAAGGTAAACTCATGACTTAGATTACCAATTGAACTCTGAATAGTATGAGCATCTTTGTCTGTTAGATCTAATGGTCAACATACACCAGCATCAATTCAAAATATTCAATGGTGATTTCCCTGTGGAACACAAATGAAAATGAGTCAGCCTGACTGCAAATCTGTCCAAGTTGAAGAAGAAACTAACTCTATCAGACCAGACGAGGTCTTTGGTGCTCTTTTCAAACAGTAGGTGGATTTGTTTACTTTGGCGCACGTTTTTTAGGAAATTTACAACTTTTGATACCCCGGTGGTTGCTCCATGAACACTATCCATTTAATATCTAGCTGTCTCATTAATCATTTCCCAGTTGGAATAAATTGCAGGAGCTGATAATTTTTAATGATATAGTTGCAGGGCCGATTTTATATCATGTCAAGTATAACGTTTTGATGTAAGAGAAACGTTTTGTTGTAAGAGAAATATAACGAGCTAGTGATTTAAAATAAAGAATATTGTAAATAATATTCTTTATTTAAATTTAAATAATTTTAATAACGAGCTAGTTTATTTGCAAATAATTTTATTTTAAATTTAATATTTTAATATAATTTAAATTTAAATCATTTTAATATATATACTTTTGAAATTTAAATATAATTTCAAGAGAAACGTTTTATATATATATATATATATGTATGTACGGTGCTCACATTTTTTTGTTTATTTAACGACGACATTAAAACTATATCAACGTCATCAAATTTTCTTCCAAACAGTACCTTTTAATTCTTAACTGTTTTATTGTATATGTAAATGGATTAAGATATAATAAATTGTATAAGATACTGTTGTTCTTGATCTGATTTCATATTTTATGTGTTTATAATCATTTAAAGTTAATAATTTATATTATTTTTCTCTTATATTTAGTTTTAAAAAATTAAAATTAATTTTTGTTTTCTGATTTTTAAGAATTTTTCTCTACAATTCTAATTTAAATATTAATATATAATTTTTTAATTAAAAATAAATCTTATTTTTTAATTTTAATATTAACATAAAATCAAATAACTTAAATTCACTTAAAATATATAAGTAGAAAAGAATTGATTGTCTTAATTTTCTCTAATCAATATTGTAAAGATCGATTTTTATTTTTAATGTAACAAATATTTTATTAGTATTTTCAGTAAAAATAAAACTGCATACACCCATAATTTTGACTTAAAAATATTATATTTTCTTGGTCATTTTTTTTCATTTTGATGAAGGACATCAAAGTATATTTACCGCATTTTATATTATAAAATATAAATTTTTATTTTTCATTCTTTATTTTTTATTTCGTTGTTTCAATCATCATCTCCATCCGCGATTTACCCCAAAAAAAAAAATTGACAACTTAAAACTTAGACCGGTAAATTAACTGATCTTGTTTTTTACGAAATAATAGGGAGGTGAGAGATTTGACAGGGGCAATTATAGCAGATACAAAAAAAATTATTATTATTTTTTAAATAATATTTTCCAACTCATATATGAAGCTTTACTCTGCTGCAAATGGACAAGTTTTAACGCATTATGCTTATATATATATATTCAAATACAAATGATTTGCACGTATTTTATTTTTTTTAATTATAAATATAAATTATGTTAAGCAATTTTGATATGATAATGTATGCATATTATCATATAATTTTAATTTAAATAATATAATAAAATTATATAATTTTTAAAAATATAATACTTTTTAATCGTAAATTATTTCAACTTTTGATTTTTTTAAATACAGATCGAAATAATTTCATAAATATTATACGGAGATTCAGGAGAAAAAAAATTTAGATGATAAAATATATTAATTTTGATAAAAAAAATTATGTTGACCGATTCAATAATTTAATATTCATTTTTGATAATTTTTTAATTAGATAATAATTATTTTTATCTCGTGATGATTTTTTATAAATGAATTTTAAAAAATAAATAAATAAAATAATTTGCTATAACGAACTAAGTTTTATAATTTTTAAATATTTATTCATTATTATTAAATATTAAACTAACAACAATAGTTTCATTAAATTTAATAAATTCACGCGAGATGATAATATTGATGAAGTTATCTCAAATAAAATTATCAATGATAAATTGTCTAAAATATGAAATGACACATAGGCTATATCTATTTATTTTATGTATTTTTTAAGGTTTTTAAATCATCACTCGTTATTATTATTAATTATTGAATTAATAGTAATAGTTTCTTAACGTAAAGTCATAAAAATTTGAAAAACATCGATAACAAAAATTATCATAACTAAAAAATAACACATAAATATATATAATAGTAAATATTAAATGAATAATAATAACTTTCGTAAAGTGAAATCTAAGATATTAGGTGGCGTTTGGTTCGTAGAACGGAATAGAAATGAAACAATATTTTTTAGAATCAAATTCGGAATCAAGATTACATTGTTTGATTTGTCGTTGGAGAATAAAATAAAAAAACTATAAATTATCTTAATACCCTATATTCAGTAAAGTTCAAATAATATCATTTAATTACTATTTTTTCGTCACACAAAATAAATTATTAAAATAATTATTTTTCTAAATAATTATTACCTAATTAAAAAGAAAATATATTATTAAAATAATTATTTTTCTAAATAAAGTTTAGGGTTTTGAAGTTTGAGATTTGGGATTTAGGGTTTAGGGCTATAATTGTGGATTAAAATTTAAGGTTAAAATTATTATTTTTCTAAAAAAGGTTTAGAGTTTTAGAATTTGAGATTTTGGATTTAAGGTTTAGGGTTTTAAGATTTGGGGTTTTGGGTTTTAGAATTTTGAGTCTGTAGATTTTGGATTTGATTTTAGGGTTATATTTAGACTAAGGGTAAAATTAGAAAAAAAAATTTGAAATGGAAATGACTGTGGTAATCGATTTCATTCCGTACTCTCCATTTAGTTCAAACAAACACATAAATGAAATGAATCAATTCTCATTCATTTCCATTCTACCTAATCAAACATCACCTTAGATAATGATAAGTTTATTATTAATTTTTTTGATAAAATCATTTCAAATAAAAATTACTAAGGATAAAATTATTCAAAATAAAAAATTTACAAAGAAAAAAAAATATATATATAACTTTTTTACTTTAATTACACATATTATTATTATTTTATAAGATAAATATAAAATAAAATAAAATCATATATTTTATGATATCTACGAATTCTCTTACAAATATGATTTTTATGATATTATCTTATACATTTTAAAATTTTATTTTCTCTCTCATTTATTGGCTATTTTTATTGTTTTCTTTTTTTAAATTCATAATTATTTTAAAATTAACTTAGGAAAAAAAGAAAACCTAGTATTTATATATAAAAAAATAGTAGTATATGCTCGACGTAACTCATTTATGAATAATTTATGTTATTTTAAATGTTAAGATAATTAATTAATTATTTAAATAAATAAAATTAAATTCTTTTATTTATCTTCAATTTTTTTGAATATATATGATAATGATATTATTATTTATAAACCTTTTTATATTTTATAGGTTATATTTTTTAATTTTATTAGTCTTATTTTTATTTGTTAATTCTTTAAATTCATTTTTTCTAAATAATTCTCACAAATAATATAATTTTTATTATTTTATGTAATCTATTTCTATATCTTTCAATAATTCGTTCACTATTTTATTAATCTATTAACGAGTGTAATAATTTATAATTTTAATTTATATAAATAAAATAATAAAATAATATATAGATAACCTAATTTTCAATAAAAATGTTATTTTTCTCGTATTATTATACTTTATTATTATTATATAAAATAAATATATGAAAAACAATAGATTTTATTAAATAGCGGTATAAAAGTTAATTAGAACAATAATTTATATAATTATTTTATTTATAATTTATTAATTATAAATTTATATAAAGATTATTATCATCCAATCTTTATAATTAAAAATTAAAACGTTGATTTAAGGATGAAAATGAATTTAATTTTGATTGCAAAAATATATTTTTATATAATAATTCTAGTATTTGAAAAAAAAAGATCTCTGCTTTCGGTAACTAATTTATAAATAATTTATGTTACTTTAAAAGTAATTTTTTTTATTTATCTTTAATTTTTTTCTAATATTTACGATAATGATATTATTATTTATAAACTTTTATATGTTGTATTTTTTATTTTACTATTCTTATTTTTATTTGGTTATTCTTTAATTTCATTTAGTTTAAAAAACTCTTACAAATATTATAATTTTTATTATTTTTGATATTTTATGTAGGTTATTTTTATATTTTTCAATAATTTGTTTATTATTATGCTAACCTATCAACTAATTTGATAATTTATATAAATAAAATAATATAAAAATAAATAAATAATTTAATGTTTAATAAAATATTATTTTTCACCCATTACACGTAATTTATTTATACTTTTTTTATTGTATATAAAGTAAATATATAATTATTTTAATTTTAATTTATTAATTATAAATTTATACTGGATTATAATAATCCAATTGTTTTAATTAAAATTTTAAAACATTGATTTTAAATGATCTGGATGATTTTTTCCCCTACATATAACACGTTCACTTTAATTTGAATTCAATATAGCAAAAATAGAATTTTATATAATAATTATTAAAATTTTAATAAATAAATAAATAGATGTTAGTCTATATGTCAATCACAATTTTTCAAATCGTTCATGTAAAATAAGCGCTTTTCATCCTTTCTTGATTTTTATTGTCGGTGTAAATTTCTATGGAAAGTATTGTTTTAGAGATAAAGGATAAAAACAATAAAATGAAAAATGAAAAATTTGATGGAAGATTCATGTTTATAATATGAGGTAAAATAAAGATGAAAATATATATTTTTAAATTATATAATTTAATTATATTTAAATTTAAATTAATAATAAATAATGTGATATATTTTATATTTTTTTAAATTATATTTTTGTTTTATTGAAACGTTAATAATTTTTTTTAAATTAAAATTATTTTATAATTTATTCTTATTATTTTAAATAAGAATATTTTTATAATTAATGTGATATAAGTTTTTATAATAATTTTAATACGAGATAAATGAATTGTTATTTTAATTAATGACTTTAGTTGTTTTATTTTTTCAATATTTTTATAATTATTGTTATTTATTATTTAAAATAATCTATAAAATTAATAACTTAATAAAATAAAAATTAATTATTTATCTTTTTTATTACCATTGTTTAAAATAAGATGATTAAATATTATAAAATAAATGATCCTTTTTACATAATTAAGATACTGAATTTTTTTTTTTAACATAAGTAAATTCTCTACTGACTCACCCTTCTATCATTTTCTTTTTTTCCTTTCTTCTAGATTATGCCCTAAAATTTTCCTTTACTCCTCTTCTTCACGAGCCATCGGCGGCTGCCTGTTCTTCTTCTTCCAGCAACAGCTTCATGGCTGCAACTTTCCATCACTTTTCCTCCTCATTATCTTCTTCTTATCCGGCGTGTCCGGTAATCTTTCTCCCGAATGCGACGGAGATCTCCCACCCGTGTCGGTGTCGTGTAGTGTCGACACGAGTGTGGCGGCCAAAAGTGCCGAGTATAGGTAACATAAGTTTTACTTCTGGGCTGGAAAGGAAAGTTGCTGCAAAAAATCAAATATTTGCCTCAGTTGCAGGTTCATTCTCTGCCCTGATTCACTTCACTTCAATTTGTTTAATTTTTTTAATTTAATTTTTCCCCCTAATAGTTGTTTTCATCCGTTATTTCATCAGATACTAAAGTGAATACATCCCTTGATAATGTTGAGCTTCCTATGGGCGATGTTTGGTCTGTGCATAAATTTGGTGGTACATGTGTGGGAAGCTCAGAAAGAATTAAAAATGTTGCAAAAATAATTCTTGATGACAATTCGGAGAAGAAGCTTGTAGTTGTCTCTGCAATGTCAAAAGTAACAGACATGATGTATGATCTCATCTACAAGGCCCAATCACGAAACGAATCTTATGTAGCTGCATTGGATGCTGTTTTGGAAAAGCACAGATCAACAGCAATAGATTTACTTGATGGGGATGAGCTTGGCAGTTTCTTATCACAATTGCATCATGACATCAGTAACCTTAAGGCAATGCTCCGTGCAATATATATCGGTACTTGACTTATCGCTTTCCTTCTCTGGTTTAGTGGTTTCTGGAAAGTTAGTAGCTTTAGATAAAATTGCTTGGTTGTATTTTTCTAGTTAACTACATTCTTGAAATCAATGAAGATTGTAGAAATAGGATCTTTATGCCTTCGTAAAATTGAAGCCTCGATGTGTCTGGTGTCATGCAATTGTTCTATTATGCTATGTTGTCGTAGCGGTTTACTCACTTGCGAGAAATTTTACGGCATCATATGTACCACAAATTGGTTTTTTAATATATGTTTTGCAGTTTATTGTAATTTGCAATTTTTTTTTTGGCAAAATGACAAAATAGCACCCTTTAAGATCAACACATATTTTCTATTTAAAAAAATTGTGACATCATTTAACATTGAATGCCGTCTAATGGATACCGTTCAATGTTATTAGAGTGCAATTTTTGTAGTTATAAGTTTTAAGGGTTTATTTTTTATAATTTCCATTTTTTTTGTTATATATCAATATCACTCATTCATTATTAATTGAACGTATCTTGAAGGAATAAACACATCAGTCTGATTAGTTAACTTAATTCTGGCAGCTGGTCATGCAACGGAATCTTTCACTGATTTTGTTGTGGGACACGGAGAACTATGGTCTGCTCAGATGTTGTCAGCAGTCATCAGAAAGGTACTGTATAACTTATCTTGTTAAGAAAATGCGAGACATTCCAATTTGAGTAAATCTTCTTGTTATTCGAACATTTTCGGAATGTAGTTTTTCCAAGTCATCTTGTTTAAGTAATAAATTTTTATTTTCTTCTGTCATATTGCAGAATGGTTCAGATTGCCATTGGATGGATACAAGGGAAGTGCTTATTGTAAACCCCACTAGTTCGGATCAAGTTGATCCCGATTATGTGGAATCTGAGAAAAAACTTGAGAAATGGTACTCCAAAAATCCAAAAAACACTTTAATAGCAACTGGATTTATTGCAAGTACCCCTCAAAATATCCCAACGACATTGAAGAGAGATGGGAGTGACTTCTCTGCAGCTATCATGGGTGCTCTAGTCAGAGCTCGTCAAGTTACAATTTGGACAGATGTTGATGGAGTGTACAGTGCAGACCCCAAAAAAGGTGTGTCATGCCCCTTGTTTTCTTATCAACTACTTACCCAAGTTACTACTTACTCGTAGGTGGCTTGGTTGTGATAGGTGCTTATTTATATGGTAGAATTGAATCATGCTAGAATGTCTTAAAGATTATTAATGGCATTAATTCAATAAGAGGCATTTCTTCTGCAGTCAGTGAGGCTGTGATTCTAAAGATGTTGTCTTATCAAGAGGCCTGGGAGATGGTGAGTGCTTCTAACAATACTGAAAAGTTCTTTTCACCTACTATTTTGACATTTTTAACATGTAATTTATGTAAATGCAGTCATATTTTGGGGCCAATGTCTTGCACCCACGCACCATCATTCCAGTGATGCGCTATGACATTCCTATCATAATAAGAAATATTTTCAACATCTCTGCTCCTGGAACAAAGATTTGCCGCCCTGTTGTTAATAATGATGAAGATGATCAGAGGTTGGAATCTTTTGTGAAAGGATTTGCTACTATAGACAATTTGGCCCTTGTAAATGTTGAGGGGTAAGTGGCATTATGATGATAACCATGGTACATTGTCTTCGTATTGTAGATTTGTTGTATTTATGTTTTCTTTATAATGTTTCTTTAACTTGTTCCCAGAACTGGAATGGCTGGTGTACCCGGTACGGCCAGTGCCATATTTGGTGCTGTGAAAGATGTGGGAGCTAATGTTATTATGATATCTCAGGTGGCTTCCTCTCCATTGTACAGTACTATGATTCTTGAAAAGAGTAATGCTAGATAACACTACTCAAATGATTAATAACATATACCCTCACTTACGTGTAAAGTTGTGATTAGTCAAATCATAAATCGAATAATAAATGTGGCACAGAATTCAACGGCATACATTCAATCAATTTTTGTCACATAAGTGGTGATAGAATCATTATTCTATTTACTAGTGACAAATAGCATTTTTCTTCTTGAAAATGATGCCCAAGGCTAACACTTCCTAATTTTCTTTCTATAGGCTAGTAGTGAGCACTCTGTTTGTTTTGCTGTGCCTGAGAAGGAAGTAAAGGCTGTGGCTGAGGCATTGCAGTCTAGATTTCGTCAAGCTTTGGATGCTGGACGCCTTTCTCAGGTTATTAATTTATATTTGGCTGAATTTCTTAGTAAGTGTTGCTGATTTCTTTCAGGGTGCATTTTTGGTTCACGGGTTTCTAATATGACAGTAGAAAGTTTGAATGGCAAAACATTCTGTCACTGTAAAAATTTGTAACTTGAAAGGTTAATGTTCCAACCATGGCATGCAAACTAGATTACCAACACTGGTAATAACATAATCTCTACTTTTGTAATATGTAATCTTGACGAGTTAATGTCACAAAGGATCAATTTTTCATTGCTGCATTCTTGAAGGAAAAGATCAATTCACATGTCAAAATTTCAGGGCAATACACATTCAATTGATCATCACTGTTTTTGAGCTCTATTTTAATAACCAAATGTATCAATGTCGACTTGATAGTTAGCCTTTCTTCTGACCTCTAGTCATAAGTTACAATGTTTGTTTGTTACACAAATATATTTTTATATCTTCAGTACCAGAATGAACTTGAGTGGTAGATTACAATTCACTGCACCATCACTATTTTTTGTACTTAAATTAGCTCCTTTACAATTCACATCTTTCAGGTTGCTGTGATCCCAAACTGTAGCATTTTAGCAACTGTTGGTCAGAAGATGGCAAGCACTCCTGGAGTTAGTGCTACTCTTTTCAATGCCCTGGCAAAGGTTTGGAGCTTTTGCTATTCTCACATTGTTTTCAGCCACTGATAAAAAAAAGTGATGACAAATTCAATTTGGAGTCAGCGTATTCTTTTGTGAAAAAAGAAACCACTTATGGATCTTAGGTTAGCCTTGATGTTGATCTTTCTTTTAAATCTCAATGGAGTGTCTTAATTGTGGTTTATGATGCAGGCAAACATTAACGTGCGTGCAATAGCTCAAGGCTGTTCAGAGTACAATATTACCGTTGTGCTAAAACGAGAGGACTGTATAAGGGCCCTTAGAGCTGTCCACTCTAGATTTTATCTTTCAAGGACCACCATAGCAATGGGCATTATTGGGCCTGGACTGATTGGTGCCACATTGCTTGATCAGCTGAGGGATCAGGTGCATCGAAGGGTTTCTCTTCTCATTATTATGATTTTCTCTCTGCTACATCTCATAAATGCTAGCATCTCTTTCTATATTGTCAGTTTATATGGGTCTACGTAGTTCTTAAGCATATAGTGATTCAGAAAACCCTTGAGAATAGGATAATTAAAAGGTTTAACTATCTTAGAGATTCACTTTATCCCATTTAACTCTTGCTATTTTTTTTAATCCACATTACTCTTTCCGAAAGTTAACTAAATATCATTTGACATGCTAGATTGTAAAAAAGCAATTGTAACTAAGTTTTTTCATGTCAAACTCTGTGAGTGAAATTGAAAGTAATTTGATGATCTCCTTTAGAGAGTAGTAGAAATATAAATATGACAACACAGATGCTAAAATTTAAGGGAATCAAAATAAGTTGATAGGAGAATGACAAAAGTTAAGAAAGATATCCTAATTCTCCGTTAATAATAATAGATTTATAGGGACAATGATGACACTGAAAGCCAATCTTAATAAGACTTATTATAACTCTTAAACTAATAAAGAAACTAAAAATAAAAGATCTAATATTCCAACACTCTTCCTCATGAACAACTTGATTATTTACAAAAACCTTAAAAAAGACATAAGCAAAAGTAGTCACTAAGCCAATGGATTATATCATTTTGTTGAGTACACTACAATGGGTTGAAGTTGTATGCCACATGTAGATAGTCTCTGAGAGAGTAAATAAAGTCTCTAAGATGCAAATGCAAAAAGCAACATAGGAGATGGAGCGCTATGCTTGTGTAGCAGCGCGAGTGGCTAAGGGAAATAGTGTAAATATTGACAAAAGGAAGATAACTCTTAAGTCTCCCCTCAAATTGGAGCATAAATGTCAAACATATCCAACTTGAACGATGAGGTATGTAAAATATCTTCCAATAACAAAGAATGATAACCCTTTACTTGGACAGATAGAAACGTATAACCAATGGTTTTCAATAAGTAGAAAGTGAATCAATGCGTGTATCATAAATTCATTATCCATAAAGGGCTGAATCAAAAAATGACAAGAGTTAACTTAAACTGGGCATGAGAATGAATATGAACAAACACCCAATTTATTACATTCTTGACTATACTAGTCTGGACTCTGAACGAATATAATGGACAAGCAGGTAAGGAACATTGCTCATCATCACTTCAACCTATAATTGGTAATCAGCAAGAAAACGAGATGACAATCAAATATCTAAAAGCACAAGTAAATATATAACACCCAAATAACAAACCCAAAACTTAAAAAATGTTGGTTCAGGAAGACCCCAATTGAACCAGATAGTAGTCCAATGATGCTAATGTTACCATAGAGATACTATGTACTATAAATTCAAGACAACCAACAAGCTACTTCTCAAGTACCCAATTGTGACTGAGCTCAATTCCAAGAACAATAAAGCTTTAAATTTTGGTTTTGAAAAGCTTTTCATGCAATCCATCTATTAGTGGTCTTTTCAGTTTTCACACGATTTAGTTGTCCGTATCCGTTCTGGGTTAAAGAAATTATCAGTGAGGAATGTCAAAACACATGCAACCAATTTCTGGTTAATGTGACATTGCATGGGATATAGGTGCATGCATGTAATTGAATCTATTCAAGCTGAGAAATCCTTTATTTTTCTTCTGTTTTTTATTTTCCATAATAAGAGAACTTGAACTTAAATAAGTTATAATTCTATACAGGCAGCGACACTTAAGGAGGAGTTTAACATTGATTTGCGGGTTATGGGAATCACTGGTTCAAGGACCATGCTACTGAACGAAACGTAAGTTGAAAGCATTGGTTAGACCTTTTTATTTCATTTGATACAGTTACAGTCTTGGATGCCTTGATGGGTATCAATCAGTGGATTACCTCTTTTCTTGTCAAATATGCATATGACTACTAGAATAATAGCCATTTGAAGTTATTTTTGGATTTCATGATGATACAGTTGATATGCCTATCTTTGCTGTTGTCAAGCTGCATTTGAAATAAAATGTGATTATACATGTGGAACTCAACTTGTTATTTCTTTCAGTTTTTGCCAGTCAATGGTGAATGTTCCATGTTCTTTGGTCCATATTCTATGACTACATTCCTCTAGGTTTTTGTTTTCTTTTCTTTGAGGAGCAGCTCTATATGCTTCAGCATGACATAAAAAAAATTCAGAGGACATGAAAAGTTAGTAAATCAGATAAATTAATTGGTAGAAATGATGCAAATTGATGCACCTAACTATTATTTTGGCTATGGTTAAGCCCTTTATGCTTATTGCAGTTATCTATTGCTAATACGATAAATGTATTGATTACAAATTTATAGCTCTTCATGCTCTAGGCGAAGCTATAGATTTTATTCTGTTACTGTTATATGGGTCCATTTATGTAAATATGACTCCCTGCATGCTTTTATCAATAATGGACTTGTATTCCCTTTGGACCAATTGGCAAATTTATCCAATAATATCAGTAATTTGTTAGATCTCATTGTGTGACTGAACATTATGCATCTTTGTAGAGGCATTGATTTATCTACGTGGAGGGAACTTTACAAGGTGAAAGGAGAGGTGGCAAATTTAGAAAAATTCATCCAACACGTGCATGGGAATCACTTTATTCCCAATACTGTGTTGGTAGACTGCACAGCAGACTCTATTGTTGCAAGCCATTATCATGATTGGTTAAGGAAAGGAATTCATGTAGTCACTCCCAATAAAAAGGCAAATTCAGGACCATTGGATCAGGTAAGCAATCTTCCTTTCGTTGAGGAAGTACTTATTGCTATGTCCTGCCCTCTTGAAAAGAGAAAATATTGTTGACCAGTCTCGTATCAATTGTATGGAAACAAACAAAAAAGATAGCGTTAAAATTTTATTGACAAAAGCAAATGCAAAACGTACATAAATAATTTGGTCTATTTTAATCTATTTATAGATCACAGGCTTCAGTTCTAGTGCACTACAAAATATGATAAAATTTTGGGTAGAGAGCTTTATAAGTCCTATGCAAAAGATGCATTTTAGTCTTTTTATTTTCAATTAGAAGTGTAAATTGAGATAAAATGTTAATGAGATTTATGATACAATCTATTAATTTTCAAAATCCTTCTCATATTGTCTCACTTAATTTTTAATGAGATGAGATAATAAAATGATACTAATTGAGATATCTTATTTGTTTCTAATGGCTCTAATTAAGACAAGTAAAAATACAAAATCAATAGAAAATATGATACATGATTATTTATAAAAGAAGTTAAATAAGAAAAATGATATAATATATGTTCGTAGTTTGATCAATTTAATCGCTTTATTTAACAAAGAGCATAACTTAATACTCTACTCGTGTAAAAAGTGTAATATGCTTTGTCTTGCTCCTTTCTCAGATAAATAGGGGGCTAAGGTTGTACTTGTTGCTAAAAAATGAGACAAAAGTAGCCCAATTAAAAATGAATAGACTTAAATTGCACATAAAAAAAAGACTGAAGCAAGCAGATGAAAATAGAACACTCTGAAAAAGAAAAAAAGAAGAGTGCTTTGGTTCATTTGCATCTTTGACTGTGGTAACTTGTTATATTTCTACAATACACATCAGTATTTGAAGTTGAGAGCTCTTCAACGACAATCCTACACACATTACTTCTATGAGGCCACTGTTGGGGCTGGTCTTCCAATTATTAGTACACTACGAGGTCTCCTTGAAACAGGAGACAAAATATTGCACGTTGAAGGTATCTTCAGGTGAGTTGTTTTTACTTACTCTTACCCTGTTTGCCACTCCATCTTCCAAAGAAATTTGTGATAAAATGTTCCTTTTTTCCCTTTTTTTTTTCAGCACGTTCTGTATTTAAAACCAACGTCATTTCTATTGTATATAATGTAATTCTTGACATATTGTTTGTTGCAGTGGGACGTTGAGTTACATCTTTAACAATTTTGTAAGTGGACGGACTTTCAGTGAAGTGGTGGCTGAAGCAAAGCAGGCAGGTTATACTGAGCCAGATCCTAGGGATGATCTATCCGGAACTGATGTTTGTCGAAAGGTACCACATTAAACAATTGTTTGCTATTTGATTTCACTAATGATATATTTGAGAGCTGCCTATGATTTGGAATTCATTAAGAATATGCACACATCTCACTCTCCCATTGACCCACATGCATTTGATAGTTCCCTTTCTTTTATTCTTAGTCTTAAATTATCTGTTCGAGTAATTTCACCTGTACAGGTGATAATTCTGGCCAGGGAATCTGGTTTAAAGCTGGAACTCTCCGACATTCCAGTTGAAAGCCTTGTACCAGAACCATTGAAAGTAAACAGCATACTTTGGATAACCTTTCAATCCTTTCATTTAACTGACAAGGTTCAATTTTAATTGTACTTATTTTGTAATTTGCAGAAATGTGCAACATCTGAAGAATTTATGCAGAAACTGCAACAATTTGACCATGATTTGGCGAAGAAGAGACAAGTAGCTGAAGATGCTGGGGAAGTGAGTATCTATCTCTGATACACATCTACAGAATCTATAAGAAATAGTAGCTTGATTTGATATTTGATTGCTCAGTAGATCTTTCCACCCAAGAACCTGTTTTAAATGAAATACTGTCTTTTAAAATAATTTTATTTATTTTTGCCTCCCAATCAACTTCATATTTAGAAGAGATTTGTGGATTCCCCCCCCTGATCTCTCTCTGGATCAATTGTTTCCTCACGAGTTTGCTTTTATGTAAGGTATTGAGGTACGTTGGGGTGGTGGACGTGGTTAAGCAGAAAGGCGGAGTAAAGCTGCAAGCATACAGTAAAGATCATCCATTTGCTCAATTGTCTGGATCAGATAACATCATTGCTTTCACAACGAAAAGATACAAGGATCAGCCTCTCATTGTCCGTGGTCCAGGTGCTGGTGCCGAAGTTACTGCTGGTGGAGTCTTCAGTGATATATTGAGACTTGCGTCATATCTTGGTGCCCCATCATAATAGTAAAAAATGTTTTGCCATGCTCAGCTGCAGACAAGTTATTTTGAGAGTTAGGTCAATGGGGCTTTGTTTTATCATATTGGATTTTTATGTTTATTGTGTTGGTGATGTAGCTTATATAAATTCGTAGGTTAGTTTACATGGTTGTCCAGATCTGGAACATGATTGTGCCCAGTGGAAGTGTAAGACAAGTATGTTAACGTCTTATGTATCCATTTTTGGTGATCAAATAAATCCGGAGCTCCATTTATTGGTGAGCAGCTGGTCGTATTTGAAGATTTTCTATTTGAAATCATTAGATGAAATAATCAATCTGTATTCAAACAGATTTGATTTTTTATATTGGATAATGATGGATTGAGTTTCAACTTATATATGAATTATTATATACATCTTAATTTTAAATTGATGTATTTTTAATAAAATTTATATTTTATTGTTTATATTAAAATAGTAATTTAAGTATTATAATATTTGAATATAACATATTATTATAAAATAAAGACTAATGTGCACGAATGAGTTTTAGATCAATATTCTACACTTCGATGATGATATTATTTTTTTCTTTAATTTGGTAGAATATTATTTAATTTTTATTTTTTATAAATTGATAGCTTTACTTTTTGATTTTCACAGTTATAAAGCGTAAAAATAATAAAAATAATGTGTATATTTTATTGAAATAAAATTGATCACGTGTAAAATGGAAGGCAAGTTGCTTTTGTTTTTTAACTTTGTAAAATTACTTTTGATCCAACATAAAAAAACTTAAGTTGTTTTAGCATCTTGTTAAAAGTATAAATAATGTGTTTCTTATTTTTTTTTTCTTTTTGAATACTTTTGATAGAAGCACAGGCAAATAAATTCTCAAATAGGCGTTTTCAAATTGATGAATTGATGGTAAATAATTGAAGGATCATGATAACATTGGGTAATTATTACACAATATAATTTTCTTCACGAATATAATTCCATTTTTAATCATCATCCTTTCGGTGTATATATATATTTCATATAATGTAACAAATATACGTTCCTTTCGTGTTAAAAAAGTGGGGTGTACATATATATGTATATATATTAAATGAGATTATAAATAAATTATATAAATGATTAAACGAGAGAATAATATCTGAGATTAGGTATCCCCTATTTTGGCTTTGAAAATGAGATTGTTGTTCAAGTTTGTGATACTATAGGACACGCTGATAGCTTTATCCATTTGCCGAATGAAATGCTATCAATCTTTTGTAGTAAAAAATACACGTAACTAGTGGGGATAATGAAGTGGCATTTCAGCTGCAATTTATAATACAGACATGATCATTTATAAATTATTTTTTAATAAAAATTAAATATTAATTTTTAATTGTAAAATATTGAGTCAATTATATTATCATAATAAATAAAATAAAATAAAATAATTTTTTTTATAATATTAAAGATATATAAATTTAAATTGAAAAATACAAATATAAACAAACACAATTCACATAAATTAACACCTAATGCAATATCCAACTACTTAAATTTATGCAATATTATTCAAAATATCAAGTTGAAGGTAAATTTGAAAGTTTCAAAACTCTTGTAAGATATTATTAAGCCATGTACAGCAGTCGACAGCATTTCTCTCTCTTTATAAGTTGTATATATGATGCAAATATAATCAATAGTTTGTAACAATAGACGCGGAAGAAAAGGATTGACTTGGCATTATATTGCATAATCGTTGAATAACTAATCCAACGCAATGGTTAAATTAACATTTCTTTATTAATTTTTTTTAGATAGCTGTAAATTGAATCAACTTAATAATTTATATATATATATATATATATATATATATATATTATCCATCAATTCAACACGATAATCAATAAATTATAAATTTAATTCAATCATACATAAACGCAATAAATTGATGTTTGCTAAGACTTAGATTAGTAAATTAAGGTGTATATTTGATTATTGGCTTGTTTAGGTAAATATTTTTTTGTTTTTTTTAAAAAGTATATATTAGAGGTTTTTTTTTTTTAAATATATATTTATTTTTTACTTATAAAATTAAAAATAAAACTACTTTAAATAATTGAATCATTTATACATAAAATGTTATATTAAATAAAAAATAATAATTATATATAAATATTTTTAAGATATGTTAATCAATGAATTTAATAAATTATCTTAATAACGTAAATATTATTATAATTTAAAATATAAAATTAATTAATAATTTTTAAAATTAAAAAAATTAAATAACATAATCAAATATTTAATTAATGATTAGATATGACGGGTTCAGGTTACACGGACGAGTGTTTGCACATAGCCCTAGATATATATTTGATAAAAACAAAAGAAGGGAAGATCTCACCTCTCTATCTAGGTCCCCAGTGATCAATTCCAACGGTTGGGATTATCCTACGCTCATGTTGTTCATAGTTATATTATTATTATTATTATTATTATTATTATTATTATTTATTTTAATGTAATTGGTGGTAATAGCTAGGGTTAAGACAACCTTGTAATCGTATAATAGCCGACTCAGCAACTTCTGATTCTCCTAGTGCAGTTTCAGCTGCCCTCTTGCTTTGCTTTCCAAATTCTCTCTGTCTCACACACTATCCTCACGCGCCTCCTTATCCATCGGCGGCTAGTGTTTTCACAGTCACACCCTTCCCTCTCCTCCATCTGTCACTTTTACTTCCTAAAAAACCAAAATCAATCGAAATAAAAAAAAAAACTATCTTTCATTGTTCCTTTTTATCGAACATTTGGTGTGCATTTCTACATCTTCCTGTTTATTTGGGTGGATTCGTTGTGTTTGCTTCGTAATAACAAGAGGAGAGGGAGGAAAGATAAATATATTTAAAAAAGAAGCAATTTTTTGTCGAAAAAACAAAGTTGGAAAAGAAAGTATAGATTAGGGTTCTTATTATGGCCTCTCAAGTTCAGGTTCAGTCTCAGAATTCAATGTCGGGAGCTAACGCTGCTGCTGCTGCTAATGGTGTTGGACCCAACCAGTATGTGACAACATCGCTCTATGTTGGAGATCTCGACCAAAATTTCGGTGATTCTCAGCTTTATGAGTTGTTTAACCAGCTGGTTCAGGTGTCATCGGTTAGGATTTGCAGGGATTTGGCGACTCGGAGATCGCTTGGTTACGGATACGTCAACTTTAACAGTCCTCAAGATGGTTAGCTTTTTGTTGTTAGCTTAATAATCAAAATGATTTTACAGCTTGTTGCATGGTTGATGAGGTTGTTTTGTATATGATTGTATAAACTAGTTATTAGATAATATTCATTTCTGTGCTAAAAGTTTTTAGTTTTGTTAACTTTAAGCGTGGAATTTTTGGGGTCCTTTAATAGTTCATAATGCAAAATAATAAAAATAAAAAGATTGGTTTGTTAGTTTATGTAATGGAACTTATATAGTAGAGAAGAGATGAAATTAGTTGGTATGGAATTGTTAGCGTGCTCATTGTAGAGTAGACATGGAGATTTCTAATAATTAAGTGGTGATTCTGCTTTTCTATTATATTTTTTGCTTTTTTGATGTGTGGTAACTATAATTTTCAAGACCTTCATATTTTGAGTGACTTAATGTAAATATTATTTGAAAAACAACAAAAATAGCACTTTTAAAACTGGTAACCACAAAAATAGTACTTTTTATGCTTAACTCATATTTTCACTATTAAAAAAAAAATTCTAATCATCATTTCACATTAAATGTTGTCCGGTTCGATGTCATCCAAGTAGACATCCAACCTGAATTACGGTCATTTAGATCCATTCAATGTTTAATGTTATTTAATTGGACACTTTTTAATATTATTGGATGCTATTTTTATTGTATAAGTTTTAGGGGTATTATTTTATCTTCTTTCTCAATCTTCTTTGTAGTATTTTTTGAAATGAAGTAACAGAATTATGTAGAGGCTTGAGAATTTCCTTACCCCACTGTTCTATGGGCCATGGATTTGTCTTTAATTTTTTCCCATTTCTTTTATGGATTAGTCTTGGTGGCTGATTGAAAAAGAGTAGTATGGTTTCAAAGAAAACTTCCTAAACTGTATATAATATTGAATTAAAGGTTGCTTGGATCATCCAAATCTTTGCTTGAATTAAGTCTCTTGAAATTATGTGTTTGTCATATTCCATCACACTTGTGTACATAAAGTGCTTCTGACTTTTAATGTATGAAAAAATTTGCATGTATAGCCCAGCACCGATTAAGTAATCATGGGATGTACGATTCCTGGAGTATGACCAATAAGCAGTTAGATATTTCTGACCATTATTAATAAATTGGGCTGAGCTCTCACTAGTGGGTTTATCTTTTCTTAATTTTTCTTATGAATGTAATTTCAAATTGATGACAGCTGCCAGGGCATTGGATATGTTGAACTTCACCCCTGTGAATGGAAGGCCAATTAGGATCATGTATTCTCATCGTGATCCAACTAGTCGCAAAAGTGGAGCTGGAAATATATTTGTCAAGGTATTCTTTTATAATTCTGTATAATCTATACGGCTTTTTCTTTCTAAAAAGTTATGTTTTCTGTTTGATAACTATATTTATTTCACAGCTTGAACTTACCTTCCCTTTCGGTTGATCTTGGCAGAATTTGGACAAAACAATTGACCACAAGGCTTTGCATGATACCTTTTCTGCTTTTGGAAACATCCTTTCTTGCAAGGTAGCTACAGACTTATATGGTCAATCAAAAGGCTATGGCTTTGTTCAGTTTGAAAACGAGGAATCTGCTCAGAAAGCTATAGATCAATTGAATGGTATGCTTTTAAATGATAAGCAAGTCTATGTGGGACCATTCCTTCGCAAGCAGGAAAGAGATACCGCACTTGACAAGTCAAAGTTTAATAATGTTTATGTGAAGAATCTCTCAGAATCAACAACAGATGATGATCTGAGTAAGACTTTTGGTGAGTATGGAACAATCACAAGTGCAGTGGTGATGAGGGATGCAGATGGAAAATCAAAGGGCTTTGGGTTCATTAACTTTGAGAATGCAGATGATGCTGCTAAAGCAGTTGAGTCTTTGAATGGAAAGAAATTTGATGACAAAGAATGGTATGTTGGAAAAGCTCAAAAGAAATCTGAAAGAGAAGTTGAACTAAAGGTTCGTTTTGAGCAAACTATGAAAGAGGCAGCTGACAAGTATCATGGGGCAAACTTGTACATTAAGAATTTGGATGATAGTATCTCTGACGATGAACTTAAGGAGCTATTTTCTTCATATGGTACAATTACCTCATGCAAGGTCTGCAGTGTTTGGGTCTATATTTGTACTTTATTTACCTATTGAAATGAACGAGCTTTATTTCCTATAAAAATAAGTCTGCATTAATGTTTCTGTATTTTGCTAATAATCTATATCCTTGTTGTTTTGTTGACATGGCAGGTTATGCGAGATCCCAATGGAATTAGCAGAGGATCAGGATTTGTTGCATTCTCAACTCCTGAAGAGGCATCTCGTGCTGTAAGTTGATAGTTGTTTTGTAGATGCAGATATAGAATACATGTTACGAGTATTTTTTATCATTTTTATCAAAGAAATAAAGATGCTAACGTTACTTGTACATTTGTTATTATAGTTATCTGAGATGAATGGAAAAATGGTTGTTAGCAAACCTCTCTATGTTGCACTTGCACAGAGAAAAGAAGATAGAAGAGCAAGGTTGCAGGTATGCTAATTTATCCTGGCCTATCCAACGATACATATATATAGAATCATCTGCTCTTGCAAATATTTAACTGTACCAGTAGAGGGACTGGTGTTGTTTTGCCCTTGTAATTCACAGTACAGAAGGAATAATATGGATTAAGGACATGAGAATATCAAAAGGGCTGTTAAGCGCTTCTTAATAGTTGGAACTTTTTTTTTCCTTGCATGCCTTTGTTATTAACATTGATTCTTATTTAACCCATGAATTTCATGCACCCATGGCTTTTTACTGCTTGTACAGGCTCAATTTAATCAGATGAAACCTGTTCCTATGGCACCTTCAGTTGCTCCTCGCATGCCAATGTATCCCCCTGGTGCTCCAGGCATTGGACAACAAATATTCTACGGTCAAGCTCCCCCTGCTATGATGCCCTCTCAGGTACTTTCTAGTAGATACGTTTCTTAGTTTAGTTATTTTACTTGTCAGTGTGCAGGTCTGTTATTTAGATTGAACTTTTTTTTTCCTCACATATTAGATGATATTCAGTAGTCAGTACCACTACTTACCTTGGATTTCTACTCTTTAATAGCCTGGATTTGGGTATCAGCATCAACTTGTTCCTGGAATGAGGCCTGCGGGAGCTCCCATGCATAATTTCTTTATGCCAATGGTTCAGCAGGGGCAACAGGGGCATCGACCTGGTGGTAGACGTGCAGGAGCTGTCCAGCAATCGCAGCAACCTGTTCCATTAATGCAACAGCAGGTTGGTATTGTTCAGACAGGCATTTAGTGTTTGTCATGTAATGTATATCTAATCAAATTTCTGCACATTTTCAATAGATGCTCCCAAGGGGCCGAGTTTATCGTTACCCTCCAGGGCGTGGCCTTTCTGATGTTCCAATGCCTGGTGTTGCTGGAGGCATGTTCTCTGTTCCATATGACATGGGTGGTGCGCCAATACGCGAAGCTACAATGTCTCAGCCAATTCCAATTGGGGCTTTGGCTAGTGCTCTTGCTAATGCCACACCAGAGCAACAACGAACTGTAAGTGCTTCTATGACTTTAGCCAATATATATGGGGTTTTTCAAAATTTGAAGTATCTAGGAAACGGAGCAGGGTCTATTGTCCTCTGCCTAATTCCACACAGGTGCTAAAACTGGGGTTTCTCTGGTGAGGGAATCCCCACCTAAGACATCTGTTCTGTGGCTCTTTAGTTTCCCCACGGATGGTAAAATTGGGGTTTCTCTGTCCCCAGTCTGGCGAGGGGATCCTCACCTAAGACATCTGTTCTCTAGCTCTTAAGTTTTTGAATTGAGCCTAAATTTTCCCATGTCCCTGTAAATCTGTCTTTCTGATATGTTTACATTTTGAACAACTATGTCCGTGTCTTTTTATTTCAAGAGTTCTCAGAAAATATTGTATGCTCATGCATAGCATTGTTGTGTCAAAACCACGTTAAAAATTGTAGATGCAACTAGAGATGAAAAAGGATGGGAAAAGGGGCCCTTGCTTGTAATATCGAGTAGAAGAAGCTTTAGTGAGTGGTTGAAATAGTGGCTACCAAAATAGCAATTAAGTTGCTACTCAGCTAATTGGTACCTTAATACCTTCATAGTGTTGGATTGTACTTCCACGTGCTTTCGGAAACTTTCATATTTAGACTGTTGTTGATATTCTTTTATATTGTGAATATTTTTATTATTCTTCAGTTTCTTTCCTTCCCACTATGAATTGCTTGTGGACATTGCTATACTTTTTCACTGTGTTTCCCTGTTCTGTGAAAATTGATAGATGCTGGGCGAGAATCTCTATCCGCTTGTGGATCAGCTGGAACATGAATATGCAGCCAAGGTTACAGGTATGCTGTTAGAGATGGATCAAACTGAGGTTCTACATCTACTGGAGTCACCAGAGGCTCTGAAAGCAAAGGTGGCTGAAGCAATTGAGGTTCTGAGAAATGTTGCTCAACAGCAGGTGGGCAATGCCGCCGATCAATTAGGCTCATTGTCTCTTAATGACAACCTTGTCTCATAACTGGGCAAATTTTTATTTCTTTCAGAAACTTTGAATTGAGATCTTAGGTGTGGATTTGATGACAGTTTTAAGAATTTATTTCATTAGAGTAGTAGACAACTGAAGTTGGTTTATGCTTTGGGTCTTTTGAGTTTTTGCAATGAACAACATTGTGATTTGTTTGAATGCCCTTTCTGCTACGATGTTTGGAGTTTGAGTTCCATTTTTGAAGGTGTTTTTGATTATTTGTTAGTGTTGTTACTTTTTCATAACAAATGTTATAAAAAATAACAAATTGATTACTGTTTTAACATGCATATAGCTAAAGAATCTGAAGTACACGAGCCTTTTCTCTTTTTGGTAGGAATGGGTTTTGATTACTTAGGCAATGCAACTTTGCTACAAAAATGGCCACTTTAGTTATCCCTAAGCTTTCAAATGCACTCGAGTTCTCTTATCTCAGTTTAGTGTAGCACTAGTCCTCAAAATAGATCAGCAAAACAATAATTAAAAGTATTAATATTTTTTATCTAGTAATTTTAATGGTAAAATTTATTTATTTCAGTTGCAAGTAGCACAATTATTTTATGATTAAAAAAAACAGAGAGAAGACTAACACTTGCAACAGCATCTGTTGTATTACAAAAGGGTATAACCACTGTATAAATTATGTTTTATGCATTAGGTTAAAATTGATACCAACTATTTTATATTCAAGAGTTAATTAATTTTGTATAAAACGAAATTTACAAGTTTTATTCAATTTTGTTGTCGTGTTATAGATTAGTTATTTCATTAACCTTAATATTCAATTCGATTCTCTGGCTCATTAGCTGTAGCCAAATCTTTTAATTTAGACATAGATTTCATTTATACTATCAATTTCACACACAACTGGACATTCAAATAATCATGATCTTTATTTACTAGACGTTTGGGATTTTTATCTAGGATCTGCCATTTTCACTCTGAGATCCCATTTAAGAATTTTCACTTTTAAGACTCTTATTAAGTTGGTTAAAGGTAACCGGTTAGGCAGTTTTTTTATGCACAATTTGTTCCAATATATGCATGTAAAAAGCATGGCTTAATTATAAAGTTCAACTATAAATAGAGGGAACTGGGAGACTTTAACACGAAGCATTTTACCTAGGACTCATTTTGTAACGAATTTTATTTTTTATATTAAAATTATTTTTCTATTTTTAATTTATTTTAATCCAAACAAAATTCGACTTCTCGTTTTCTAAAATATTACACATTACACAGAAAACTCGTTTCATAAAACATTATGTTTCTATCTTTTCATTAATACTCGATTTTTGCTTTTTAAAATTTCAACTTCATTGTGAGCGAACATAGATTTTGCAAAAAAAATAGACATTGTATGATTTAAAATTCAATATAAAATTTTGAAATGTGAACACAGAAAACAAGTTTTTAAAGTTCAAATTCCAAAACATAACTAAAAAATGAAATTATATTCAATCAAATCGAACATAAAATTAGTTACCAACCAATACTACACTAAAAAACCTGAGTTTAAACATTTAAAAAAAAAAACCGTCATAAAACAAGCCCTTAACAAAATTAATGATTTCCATCACATGCATTTAGGCTCCTTTGTTCTTGGCGCCCATTTTCAGGGTTTCTAAAATTTAGTAACAATAATGTTTCCAAGGGGCGTCTATAATGTCATATACATTCAACCATTCATCAAAAAGTCTTCAAGTTTGTGTTATACAAGTGACAAAACACAAAGTGCTTCAATGCTTTGCTGGACTCACTCGATTTCCAACTACCATGTCATTTGTAATCATCACAAATTTAGCTGCTGCTTCTGACAAATTAAAGATCATGTCTGTTAACATGTCTCAGCCTCAACCCAACGTTAGCATCTCGTTCATCTTGAATAAGACTATCGGGTTCCAAGTAGGAGTCGTGCAAATCAGATACACTCTCTCTTTCTCTCTCAAGCCGTTTTTCTTCTGCCTTCTCGCCAAAATTATGAAGTCTGCGGCCAATTAGATAACGGTCATCACGTATGGAGTTGTGAAGATTGGTAAACCAGATATGAAATCTCTTTGCACAAAACCACAATAGGCTGAAGGAAAGGCATCCAATCCAGGCAAACCGGTAGACAGCAGAATTAACGACTAATGGATATCCAAACACTGGAAATAATCCCCTTGCAAGAACATATGGTACACAGAGGTATGTCAACAACTTCATGATGATTGGGAACACAATCTCACGTAGAACCCAAAGAACTTGAAGCCTCGAGAAACCATCTTCTCTCACCCTTTCAAATTTCATTCTCCAAGTTTCATCTATGAGTGGTATCACGTGGTCAATCATAACCTGCTCATGTACAAAAAAAAATCAATATGGAGTAAATTGAATATTTAATGCCTCATCTGACTATATTTCAGTGATAAATGAAATTCTAGTACTCTAATACAAGACCAAACTCAAATTTGATAAATGACCCGTGAAAAATGCCCGTGAAAAATAAAAACGAGAAGATTAATTGAAAAGTTTACAAAAATGGAACTTGATTTATCAACACTAAACAAGTTACAAAACAAACTGAAAAACATCTATTTTAAGAGATTGAATTTTGGAAAGTAGCATTCCAAATAAATTCAACATTAGATGTGACCAAGTATTAAACACATAAACACCACCTACAGTTGAATTATGAAGGATTAAATAGACATTCAACTCTTTTTCGATGTTATTAAATAAATGATCAGTTAAGGTAGCAAAGAGAAACGGTGGTGTAAGCTCCTAATTTAACAATAAAATCATATAAACAATTAAAAAGGGCCAAGTAGTAGAATATGCATGATATTGCATATGTTCTATCGATAGGCGAAATAATTTGATGGATATCGGAAAAAAAAGATAGATCATCTCTATATTCGTTTTTTATCTTTAGATAGGGTCTATAGATTTTTCGAATATAGAATTTCATGCCTCTCTCCTCCCTAAAACTCCCTCTTAAATTTCCCACTCTGGTTCAATACCAAGAACATTAATCCCACCAATTGACAACATGTTCAACCTCCCACATTTTTTAAAGGCACCTTACTGGTAGGTGCATGCCTCAAAGTACCTTGAAAGGCTCTTTGCAAGATTTTCCATCCTTTCCAATACAATCGACATCAACCATATTGAAAGAGAACAGCAGCAGTACAAGAATAGTAATACTCACAAGTCTGGTCCATATCTTGAGAAAAATAAGTCCCAATGCCCAGTCCTGATACAAGAGGAAAACAGGGCTTTCGTCCACAGGAACCCGAAACGGCACAATTACCAAAAGCTCAAACAGAAGCCCAATCAATACTGGAATGACAAAAATCTGAAACAGTGCATCAAGGTCAAAGCATAAGGGAACCTACCAAAAGAAAAACTTGATGTACAAGTAACAAAGGTGGGTGATTCTTACCCAAATTGATAATAATGCAGAACTCTTGATAACAATACCACACCACTTCCAGATCTGACCGAGCAGAACTATCACTCTCTTCAATCTAATGTGCTCAATGAAATATCTAACTCCAGTTACAGCAGTCCAGATTAAATAACCCCCAATGATGAAAGCATATATATCTAAAAGTGAAAGAACGAAAAATATGATCTCAGCAAAAATTACGAAGCATAGTAACTGTATAAAAAATACAAAACCAAAACCTCCATTACCATTGCACTTGATTCCATGAGTTACAGGAAGAAGAGGAATGGTATTAAAAATTGCTCTTCCAAGTGAAACTGGTACAACTATCAGAGCAGAGTTGAAAAGAAGTAAAGTAATCCAAGCCACTACCAGCAGAAGTACAATTCGAAGTACAAAGCCATACCTACTACAAAACAGGTATGAACAAGAACATAGCAATAAGACCAGTCAAAAGCTGAGCAAAGAGAATATAATAAGATTGAATATGAGGAAATACATAGGGTAAGAGAGTGAATTCCTTAACACAATTAGAATACCAGTAAAAGAAAGTTTCCCATGAAGTGATGGTAAAATAGACAAGCACATACACATATAGAAAATTAGCTAATGGAACACAGAGGCTGAACCTCCTAATTTCAAATTAAAAGGCATCCCATAACTTACTCTGAATCAGATTGTTCATCACCATCATAAACCTCTGAAATATTTGAATCCTCAGATACAAGACGGTCTTCATTTGTATCATCAGCACCTGGAAGTGCTACAACAGGTGGGTCCTGCCCAGCTGGAAGTACTGCCTGGAGCCTGTCCTGCATTCCTGGTTCTGCATTTGCATTTTCCTGAACACTGTTATCGTCAGGTCTGGGCAACAAGAAATCTGTCAAACCAAGTGCCCAGCCAACAATCATAAACCAATAACGAAGAAGGGATTTGATAGTTGTCCGCAGCTTAAAATGCTCAATGGCAAAGGGGATGCATATTTGAAAGAGAAGAATGTTAGCTGGAACTTCTGTAAATGGGTCAGACACCCTGAGAAAAGGACTTCGGATTAGAAAAAGGAAATATGAAAGGTAAAGTATATCAGCAATGGCACTTATGAGCAAAGTTAGCCACAGTAAAGTATTGAGAGCCATCTTACGTTATATCAAGGGGAAACATAGTGGGTGCCATCCGCATAGAAAGTTTTGATGGTAAATATACGAGCATCACGATTAAACTTCCATAGACAAGAACAGATAGAAGAACCCTGCGAGCATGTTTGTGCACAGGATCATCAATAAGATCACGGAACGGATTATAGTTTGGGTCAGCTGGATCTCGTAAGAAGTAGAGAACTCCATTACGCAGCACCTAGCAATAGAAAGCTCGGGATTGTAAGGCTGCAGAAAGGCATTTTATATTATCGAATAATATGAAAAGATAAAAAAGAAAAATACCCCTCGAAGAAGACTGACAAATATGCTTATTTGTAGCATGTAAACAATTCCTACAACCCAGTGTATAAGCACGCTTGCCAAGGGAGACACTGAGAAGAATTGAACTCTTTCAGACATTGACTTTCCAAATAACCTTATGGTACAGAAGTCAAGCCACCATCCACACATCAATGGGAAGACTCCCAACTCAATGACTAGAAGAAAAGCAACCTTAATCATAGTCATCAAATGTTTCATTGCTGCCAAGAACTGCCTCAATAGAGATGGAATTGTCTCTGTTATAGATGCAACACCGGCAAACCTCCCCATGGTCAAAGGATCACCCCTGGAGTACCGAACTAATGCAACGATAGCAAGGTAGACAAAAACTAGAGAGCATATGAACATATATCCAATAGCAAGAGTCATATAATCAGAAAGACTGGATGTTCCAATAGAAGGCCCCTTTAGTAGATCTTCTGAAATTGAAGAACTTATGTTGTTTGTGACTTCATTAAGTCCAGAACTGTTTACTTTCAATATTGCTGCAACCTTTCCAACCATAGCACCATCTTCGCCTTCAGATGAAAAATTACTTACAGAAGTTAGCGCATTCTTTAAAGTAATATTTGCCAAGGAGAGGGCAGATTCTGTAAGTGGAGCTACTGTAGCTACTGTTGCCAGAACTGGACCCCTAGCAGAAGAGAAAAGCCAAGAAATATAATAGAGTGTAATCCGACCCAATGAGAAAGGCACAAAGATCACTGCACCAAGGAATATCATATTGCTTGCTAGAACCTGTGAAGAAAAAGAAGAATCAATTAGTACCACAGAAATCATGAGATTCACAATGTATTTTCAAGATATAACTTATTTAAGCAACTTTTTTCGGTCAAATTTAACACCATAAAGCCAAACTAATATTTGAGTTTTGAGTTTGACTAAAAGAGGAAAAATATCTGAAACACTTGTAGTATTTTTCTAACGCATTCCACTTGAATGCAGGAACCAAAAAAGAAAAGCCAAATATTAAATAGAAAAATAAGCCTGCAAAGTAAATTATGAATAACAAAAATTTATGCCTCTTCCTCTCTTATAAGTTTATAAAATGGAAGAACTCACAATAAACATCATACTTACAGTGAATGCATTTTCGACCAGATGAAAGACAGGGCCCTGCATGCCAATAAGTTCATCAAAAGGTACATCCTCTGCACCATCTCCATCGTCTAAACCATCAAACATCTCAACATGAGCTTCAAGACGAGCAGCCTGCATCTCCCATCTAGCAGCTACATTTTCAGGATTCCTTCTGACCATTTGGGCTGCCCCAGCAATCCCCGGGGCACCAACAGCATCTTCAGCATTTGCATCACCAGCCATATTCCTATTAGCTTGTCCAAGTGCCCTTCTTGCAGGGCGAGGAGCATTTCTATCCCCATCTTCTTCCCTCTCAACATCCTGTTGTCGCATATTCCTAAAATGATCCCTCAGAGATGTTATACCTAGAAATATAAACACAATACTAGCTGAAAGTGCAAAACCATACAGGCAGTCGGCAAAGATAATTGCAAAGGACAAGTGACTTAAGAACAATCTCTGAGCTTCTATAAAACTCCTCACAAAAGCCAACCGCCATATCCAAAATGTGATGAAAGGGATGATAATGATCCAAACAGCAACCACAAAACCAAGACGCATAATGAATTGCAGGATATGGCAAGCTTTCATGGCCATCCCAATTATAAACTCTCGGAAAGGAAGGCGAGCTGGAGCATTCTCAGCATATACAGGAGAGAAAGAAAATGCATATTTGCAAACCTGCAATGCAGAAGAAAGGAAATATGACTCTATCTTAAAGCAGAAATAAGAGCATGCTTCAATGTAGTCATAAGCAAAGCTTCAATTCAAGTAGAATTAAAAACTTCAATCAAAGTTGATCTAAAACCTTCCATTAGAGTAAATAATTGGATTTGATCTGGCGAAGAGAGCATTTTTGTGTTTGGGATTGCAGTGATTATTAGGAGTCACTCTTGGAATAACTTTTTTTTAGTTTTTGCATTTGGTAAAATTACCTGATAGCATTTCTTGAAATATGGCTTCACGCATAAATATTGTGAAGCTATAAGAGTGGCTATTGTAAACTGATTCCCAAAAAATCAAGAATGCATGTACTATTTTCATTTCTACACATCCATATAAAACTGCTACCTATGCAATGTTTGTGTTATTTTTTTTGGCTGAATGCTCGTGTTGTTGTTTCAGTAACTAAAAAGCATCGTAATGTAACACTTAATCTACACATAATTCAATTTATTTATTTTTTGCAACCCACAACACTAAGTATATCTAACCAAATACTACACTAATTTTTTACCGAACTAGCTCTGTATCATGGATCATTAGCAAATAGAAATACTGTTTACCAATTTTGAGATTCTTGGTTTCCTATCTTAAAACGATCAATACGGAAACAGCTTCTATGAAACTTAATTTGATTTCCATAATATAAAGCTCAAGAGAACCCAAACAAAAGAGAGAAATGATGGGAAATCTATACTTTCCAAAACAAACATGAGTTCCTTGAATTCTTTCGAAATAAACAAAGGAACAGCTATAATACTAAACTGAATACCAACATAAAAATAGTTCTTTTAACAATACGATAAAGGCATAAAGAAAGCCACATAGAAATCAGAACGATCGCTAAAACTACCTGTTGGGTGTAAAATAAAAAAAGAAGGGCATTAACACTACCATACCATATAATCTATGCAGAATTAAGCAATTAACAAAATTTAAATGCGCAATAACCAAAATCAAATAAAAATTTCCAAACTGATTATGACAAAACCCTTAAATAAGCAAATTAAAACCAAAGATTCTATCTCACATAAAGGCAAGCTCGAACAAACACACATAGAGAGAGAGGTAAAATGGGAGAGAAACCTCGCACTGACGAGCGTTGCTGTGATTGAGCCACTGAAGAAGGCAAGCCTGATGCACATACTTGATGCTTCCACTGCACGCGCATGGGTACCTGAGCGGGTTCTCGGCGTCAGCTGGATTTCTACAGATCCTACATACTTCCTCTTCATCATCATCATACTTCGCCGCCGCAACCGCCATAGAAGACGACGAAGACGTGGCGATCGGTTCACCATCTTGGGAAGAACAGGACGAAGACGACGCCGTTTTGATGCTATCAGGTTCCTCTATGACCGGCGTTGCGAAATCCATGGAGACGAACCAATCCGGGTCGATTCAGGCGAGATGTGCGATTGTCTATTGTATTCTTCGCGTCAAACCTGGACGTAGAAGTCCTAGTTTTGAAAATGGCAATGAGATAACCCAACTTTCATCCCCAAATTATCCCTACTCTGTGAGGCAATCTAACGGTTGTGCCCTCATATGGTATTTAAATTATCCCTAGTGTCGGTTTGTTTGGAAGCAAAACAAACAATTCCTCTATCCTATCCTATCCTATCCTATCCTATATTTAGTGTATTATTTTACGTGCTATTCTAAATATATAGTTAAAAAAATTATATTTTATGTAATAAAAATTTATATTTTTAATTATTTTTACTTATATATTAATGAATAGAAAATGATAATAAAAAATTGAACTCGGTTTGTAAATCTTCGCGGCTGATGATCAGGTGAAATGGAGGACTAAACTGATATTTTTAACAAAATTAAGGACAGTATCGTTACCAACCTTTATTTCCGTGAACTGTTTTTAGCTTGTGTTAAAGCAAAAGTTGCAATTAGTGCAACCACCTAAACTAAGGCATCTGATAACCAATCTTTTCATATCAATAACACTTGATTAATTCCAACGTACAAGCACTTGCTTACATAATTTATAGGGTAAAGTGTAATATTAATTTTTAAAATATATTATTTAATTATCAAATTTTTAAAACTTTATATCTATAAACTTTTCTTGAATTTAGTCTCTAAATTTTAAAAAAATTATATATGAATCTTAATTTATTTATTAAAATACATATTTGTGAATAAAAATGTTAAAATTTATATGTATAACTTTAAAATTTTGATAACTAAATCATACATTTTAAAAATTTAAAAACTTATATTTAAATTTAGTCAAAATTACAAGAATAATGATACACTTTAACTTAATTTGTATATTATTAAGTAAGAATCGAGCACAAAAGATTTCTTATATTAGATTATTTATCTCTTTTAATTTGTTAGATTAAAAATAATGTTACTTAATTCATTATTAAAAAAACGATAAATTAAAAAACAAAACATATTATTTTAATAATTTTTTATTAATAATATAATTTATCATTTATTAATTTATTTTTTAAAATTAAATGATTAAATAACATACTTATAATCTAAAACTAAATAAGGAAAATAGCATAATCTAATAACCCTCGTGACATTTTTACCTTATCAACATTCCTGCTTTTTATGCAACATCAAGTCAAACCAAATATTGATAAAGAAAAGCCTTAGCCTAACAAAAAAAAAATTACTCAAAGACCCAAATCTTAATGTAAAGCAGTTGAAAAGGAAACTTTTTCTAGGACTTGGAGGGCTTCTTTCATAGTTGGTCTTTTTTGTGGAACAAAACTAACACAACTAAACCCTAGTTTTAGATATGCCATCACAACTTCTTCTCTTCTTTCAACTTCACCTTTGATTGCCACATCAACCATTCTCAAAACCTGGTTTTTTTCCTCTAACATTAAACCTGGTGTCCCCTGATTTTCCGGTTCTGAGAAAAGCCTCCCAGTGAATATCTCAAGCAAAACAACACCAAAAGAAAACACATCCCATTTTGGGTTGGGCTTTACATTCTTCAATGACTCAGGCGCTTTATAAAGTGGTCCTACAATTGAGGAACTAGATGTTGAAGGGCTACAGGTAACATGTGGAAGATTATGTTGAATGTCACCACCCCGAGATGTTGACATGGATTTAATGCTATTAGAGAATCGGCCTGAACCGCTTGCCTTATGGCTAGTATTATCTAAAACAAACCGGTCAAGCCCGAGATCACTAATTTTAGGCTCCATGTCTGTAGTCAAGAGAATGTTGCTAGGTTTGATATTGCCATGCACATGTTTCTTCTCATGGATGTAGGCTAGTGCTCGTGCAATGCCATTTACTATCTTGAACCGGACCTCAAGAGGTAGATGACTTGGAGATAAACCCGGTTTTCCTAAACAATGTAGACATAAAATGTCATAAATGAAACCAAATTGCTTTAATATGAATGGAAAATTATAAATCTTCAAATTATGCCACATCTTTTTGAATTATGACGTCATATATATATATATATATATATATATATTATTTTAGATGAGAAATGCACAATTTGTATTAGACATGTTAACAAGCATAAAATAACAAAGAAATTATCCTGATTACTTTTTTTAAAACTGAAAGTTTCCATTTCTTGAATGGAAAGAATACAATAGCTAAACAACAATGCTTAATGTGGAGTTATTTTGAAAAAAATACACATGGGTCACTTTACTTTCACAAAATTGACACATTGACACTTTGTTTTAGACTATTGCATTTTAGTCACCTTTTGGAACATTTATGGACATTTTAGACCAATTTTGGTAATTTTAATCACTTTATTTTTTCAATTTTTTTTAAAAAATTCATCTTCAAACATCTACCGACCCCAGCTAATAAGGATCAATACCCAACTCAAGTTTTTCCAAACAAAAAAACCAAAATTGGCCAGAAGTAACTTAAGTGTCCAAAAATACAACAATAAAATAACTAAATTACACAAATTTTAAGAAATTTGACTAATGTGTTCAATTTATAAAAGTAAAATGATCAAAATGTAATGCTACCCATTTTGAAAAAAGTGCATTTGGAATCAATTTACCGTATGTATTTCTTCTATTTTCTTATTATTATAGTTACCCTCTAACAAGGGGAATGATATGATATAACCAGTCTGTACATTGAGTTCTATATTTAATCCTAAGGAAAAACACATATTTTCCATAACAAACATAAGTTTTTTGTAATAAGAAAGAAACATATGTTGTCCTCTATAATTTTTTCATAACATAAACATGTGTTTTTTTAAGGATTAAAACTTAAAAGTGAAACCATATAAATAATGGAGTGTTACTTCAAAATTTATAAAAAAAAAAAAAAAACAAACTGAACATGTGACAAATGCAAAACGAATAGAAGTGGACACACAAATGATCAAATGTAGCATGAGCTCAACTAATAATTGTTCTAAACAATGATTAAAAAAAAGATAGAGAGAGTAAAGAAAGCCACAATAAGGTCATGTAAAGCACCCAAAACAAAAAGCCTAGTTTGACTGTTTTCTACAAAATTGACACATGACATGTGAGTGTTTGTGAGTCCTAGTGCTTGGTAGGCATTAAACAAATTATAAGTCTGTATGTTCGACACGTGAAGTTATGAATATTCTGTCAGATTTCCCTGATCTTGTTATGGTATTAAGGACTATAATATTTGTGTTTTTTTTTCATATTAAAAATAGAAAGAAAAAAGTCATGTTTATGTGTTAACGAAGGAATAAATAATTATTAATAGGTAATAATTTCCAATACAAATAGTTTGGATAAATAATAGCATGATATCAACTTTTGAATAAAGATAAGCTAACTATATATGTATTTTTAGTTGATGTTTATATATTTATTAACATATATATATATATATATATATATATCTTTAAATAATTTTATACAAAGATTACTATAATTAATTAATATTATTTGTTTAAATTGGAACGTTCAAATTATTAATATTAATTAACTTATCAACGGACTATAATAGGTGTTCTTTTGTATTTGCTAAATTAATTCACCGCATTAAAAACAAATCTATTGCTAATCAGAGAATACAATGACTCATCGTAAAGAGAATCCTATGTAATCTAAAGAGAGTAGTTTAACATCATTAAAGTGCTAAATATTAGCCCCCATCGTTGGCTCCGTACTAAACTTTCATGGTTTCACCTAAAGCTTAGGATGGCAGACTATAACCAATAAATAGTATATGCTACTCGTATTGTATGTGTGTAACTTGTCAATGTATTCTAAAAATTGAGAGGTTATAAGTTTTGGGTTTGTTTTCATTTCAATCAAAATTAATTACAGAAGAAAGCGCTTTCAAAAAGAGTATAAAAATTTTGGGACTCTAAAAGCGTTTATGATAAAAAAAAATTGTTTGATTTATAAGAACATTTTACTATCAAAAGCATTTTTACAGGTATCAAAGTAAATTAAACCGACCAGAATGCAAAATTAGTAGCACCTAGAACATTAGGCATTGAATGACATACGCGCATTTTAGTGCAGAAAACAGACTACGGCTAACATGAGGATGAAATACAGCGTATTTTACCATAAAACGCAGTTTTTTTATAGTACGCAAGAGAGAAAGAGTGACTTACTGAGGCTGGTATTAGCAAGGTTCCCATTCGAAACATACTCATAGATGATAAGCTTCTCATCGTCTCCCCAATAAAACCCACAAACCCGAACCAAATTGGGGTGACGAAGCTTAGCCATTAGTCTCACATGGTTCTCAAACTCTTTCATCTTCAAAAATCTACTCTCACCAATTCTCCTTACAGCAAGTGCAGTCCCATCTTCAAGCAATGCCTTGTACACTATGCTAGCACCACTAGCCCCCAATATATAAGCTGATGCTTTCAACAATGTGTCTACCTCAAGCTCTAAATCCCCATCCATCATCACAAGCACACCACCTGTTTGATGAAAGTCATGACTCTTTTGTCCTTTCTGTTGATTACCCGTTATTTTTTGTCCATTTTTTTCATCTGGGTCACTATCAGATGAGTTTGTAGCCTCTTCTGATGTCTCTTCTCTACCTTTGATTGTTAAGCAAGACCAAGCAGATTGTTTCGGGGATTCTTCTGGATCTTGTTTAGAACCCATTTGTGGTTTCTTTTGCTCTGTTTGTTCTGTCGCTTTATTGCTTGGTTGATTGACACTTCCTTTCTTTCTATGGTAAACATGAAGAATAATCATTGCTAGAATAGCCACACCAGCTAAGTCTCCGACTACAATTCCGGCTATAGTGCCGGGTTTTAGGCTACTTTGGGCTTGCTTTTGTGCTCCATTTGAGTTGGTTCCTTGGTTTGAATCAATTGTTTTGGGTATTGCTGCAATTGCTGGAGTTGTGGACACATTGGGTGGTATGGACAAAGTTGAGGGAATTGAACAGAGATTTTTGAGGGGTTTACCACACAAATTATCGTTACCTGAAAACATCTCTGCTTTCTGATTAATCAAAGCTAGTGACTGTGGAATTGAACCAGTGAGATTGTTGAATGAGATGTCAATAGTGGCATTCTTTGGAATTTGCTCAGCAAACTCTTGAGGAATTTTCCCTGAAATCTTGTTGTAAGAGAGGTTCAAGAAACTCAAATTGTCTCCCCCAAAATCTAATGGTAAAGACCCATTAAGTAAATTTGAAGACAGATCTAAAACTTCCACTCTATCAAACCCACTTAGAACGCTACCAGAAAAGTAGTTACTCCTCAAAGAAATGACTGTAAGGTTTTGCAAATAAGTGAGATTTTTTGGGACTTTACCAGCCAAGGCATTATCAGAAAGATTAAGCAACTTGAGGCTTTTAAGAGCGCCAATAAACTCAGGTAACTCACCAGAAATCACATTATTTGAAAGAGAAAGCACCTGAAGCTCTGAAGCATTGAAGATGGTAATAGGCAAAGACCCATTGAATAAATTGTTGGAAAGATCAAGTTTTTGAAGGTGTTCTAACTTTCCCAAGTCCTCTGAAATTGAACCCAGAAGCTGATTATTAGGGAGGACTAAGCTAGTGACTCTAAACATATCAGGTGTTCCAGGGTTTCCCATTTCAGTGCATGCGACTCCACTCCATGAACAAGGTGTTTCATCATTATAGTTCCAATTTTGTAAAACTGAAAGTGGGTCACTGAGAATAGTGTATTTGAAAGAGAGTAAAAGAACCCCATCTGAGTTTAGAGCAAATGAGTGATGCTGCAGAAGAGAAAAGATCAAAGAGACCCTCCAACAATAAAAACATAGACTCTTGGCATTTGGATTCATTTTTTCTTGAAATGAGTTCACATGTTGGCCTCTACTTGGTCATGCTGTAGAAAAAGAAATGGGAAAGTGACCCAGATAGAGAGATGGTGGCCAACTATGGTTATGTGTTGTTTCGGTCACCCAATCAATCTGTGAGGTTTAAGCCAGAGAGAAGGTGGAAATAAAATGGGAGACAATAATTGATAGCCTTTTTTTCGAACTGGGACAATAATGAGTAGTCGGTAGAAGGAAAATGGAGAAAAAGATGTGTGAGAATTGCAGAGAAAAAGATGTGTGTGAATTGAAGAGAAAAACCCGGGGACTAAAAGCTATAAAGCCTTAAAGTTGAATTTTTTTTTTTTTGCAATATAATATTAAACAAAAAAAATAAAAAGTTTTTATGTAATATTCAGAGTTTTGTGATTTCTGAAATTATGAGTAGAAAAGGATATAAATCTCTTAATTAATATTAGGATAATCTTCTTAATTTTAATCGAGCTAAATAAAAAAAAATGCTAATCAATTTATAATATTATTAATATGGTTTCTAATCAATATTAAATAAGAACAGTATCTTTGATTTTTAATATTTTAAATATTTACCGTGCAAATATTGCAAATAAAATTATTAAATAATTCATGAGTTTTTTTTTTACATAAATCATGCAAATTATTTCTTATTCAAACTTTTATTTGATAAAATATTTATCAACTTACACATATTTTGTTCTATTATATTGAACTAAATTAATAAAAATATTGATTTTTATCTTCTTTTCGTGGTATAATTTGATCATAGATATTGTTAAAAAAGTAAAATACAACTAAGATCGTTTATTGTCTACCGAATAAATCTAATATGTATCGATGTATATTTTTAAGTTCTTTGTTTCATTTCTTTTAAAAAATAATCCTGAAATATTTAAGAATTATTTAAAATGTATCAAGGTATGTTTCCTTCCTAGAATGTATTTATTGACTAACTACATTTACTATAAATGTTGTATTAGATCTAGTGTAAAATAAGTATATTAGTTTTCTTATGAGTTGTTTATATCTTTTTATTTACACCATTTTACCCAAAGCATCATTTGGTTTGTAGTCTATGCGATACTAATTTCCCTTTTTTATCTTGCAACTTTTATTTATAAAAAAATATCACATTTGTAAGGTTTTTGACTTCAAATTCAATACTATTAGAATTGGTTTTTACATTCTCTATTTTATTTTAAAAAATAAGATATGATTTAATTATCTTTATTGATATCCATGTTTCCTAGTTACTTTGACAAGCCTCACAAACCATAATCTAGTGATTGTTTTAAGTTATTTAACATTCTTTTTTCAACTTGCGTATTATATTTGTTCCTTATTTCCAAATCCAGATAGCATGATCATAAATCAATTTTCTTCTAATACTATATTGAGGAAAACATTTTTGTATGTCAAATTATTAAAGTAATCGGTCTAGGTTGGTTACTAATAACAAAAACACTTTTATGGTATTTAATTTTTCTACAAATGCAAATGTGTATTGTTTTATTGTCCAATCAATTTTGTATTTTATTGTAAATACTCATTTGCAACCAAATATTATTTTTTATTTTGGTATTTTTTTTATATCCCATGTTTCATTTTTTTTTCAAGTGTCCTTATTTATTTCCTTAAAGCAATAGACAAATTTTTTTAATCTATTTATGTGTTTGGGATAGACTTGAAGTGTTTGGATCTATCATTGATTTTGGAGTTCTTGGTGTACAAGTATAAAGTTATCTTTATTTTTAAATTTTGACGTTCATGAATAAATAATCATCGATATTTTCATATCTTTTTCTATGTTTAAGTTTTCTTATGTTGATAGCAAAACATAATGAGAAGGTGTAATAGGCTCTTGATTAAGACTGTTTTAATTTGGCTCATAATTCATATTATTTGGGTTATCAAAGCACTTATAGAGCCAAAATTAAAGTCTAAATGCTGATCAATAGAATAATTTTCACTTAGATTCTCCCCTTAAAATGTGACTTTTGATAGTAAAGAGTATTTTTAAAGAAAATGACATCTCGACTAATAATGACTTTTTTTGTAGAGGGTTTCTAACATATATATCCTTTTTGATTGGGTGCATATCTAATAAAAACACATTTATTAACTCGTAGATCTAATTTGGATCTATTAGGGGAGTGAATGTAAGTAAAGACATTATACCCAAAATACTATAAGGGAAATATCAAACCAATGATGTGAAATTGAAAAAAAAAACTCTTAGAATTTTTGAAGTGAGATTTTAAAAGAGAGGAGGTGGCCTCTAACAAAGTGGTTAATGTCATTCGGCATCACTCTTCGATGATTTTATTTCCTCTTTATCTCAAGAAAGGCTTCTCATATGTTAGGTAATGGTTTTCGTTAGATGATCCTTCTTTTCACATCTTCAAGATCATGATTGAGACCAACGTTCCTTGAGCACCCTTTCTTTTTTCAATTTTTTTCTATACTAAGTAGTATCGCCAACATATGCCCAATATTGATTTGAATTTAGATCAAGTTCCTACCAGATGTTGAGTAGCTTCATATAGTAATCAATAATCTTTCTTTCTGATTGTTTCATTCCTTAGTAATATCTTTTAAATAAGAATATTTGTGAAGAATCTTCTCAATCTTTCATCGTTGATGGTAATAAATATGTTTTTTTAATTATTGGTGCCATGAATTAACGAGCTATGTCATTATTATAGAATTTTTTGAACTCCACTTATGCAGTGCATCAATTTTAGTTGAGTTAGGTTTTCTCGTTTCTTTTGTCAAGTATCATATTTTACTCTTTTTATTGATAATGAATTTTATAGGAGCATATTCTATGTAATTTTCCCTATTGAAATTTTTAATAATAAATTGAAATAGAAAATTATCCAATTCACCAAAAAAAATTATGAATATGATATATGGTTCAAAATTATCATTTTCAAACATTGTTTTTGAGAGTTAAATCATTCTTAGCTTTGTTAGAAGGAATGCTATGATACCATGACAACTTTGTAATTTGTGAAATATATATTTTTGTATTATATCTTATAAATCATAATATTTATGATTTATAACTTATAGAACAAATTAGGACTATAAAAAGAAAAAAATTAGAAAATAAAATAAATATCTTAACTAACATTAAGATAACTTTATTATTATGATGAGCTAAGTAATATAAAAACATATTAATTTGTTTATAACATTCCTAATAATACTCCTAATCATTATACAATGAATAATATGTAAATAATATTTACCTTTTAATTAATGAGATTTCAACAAAGATAGTGTGTCATATAATTTTAAATTAAAAAAATAAATTCTATTATTTTTAAATAAGAGATTGGATTCTACTATTTTACACAATAACTTAATGTATAAAAAAATGTTAAGATCTTACTAAGAAATGGTAAAGATAATATAAAACAACTTTGTTAAAATACATATATTTTATTTATGTCAAGAAAAATAATTTAATTTATTTATTATTTTCATAATAATATAATTAGTTTGCTTTTAAAAAAATAATAACACAAAGATAAATAATCAATTTTTATTTTATTTTTTAGATTTTTTATAAATTATTTTTAGTAATAAAAAATTAAAATAAAATTAATTATCTTTGTTATATTTTATGATATAAAATTAAATTAATATAAAAAATAAATAGAAGCAAACTAAACTATTTTATTAAAAAAAATTGAGTGCATTTATCTAAATAAAACAACTGAGATTACTTTTTGCCAAACATGAGTTTAACTTTTGGGGTATTATCATTAACTAGTTTATTTTGATAGGAATAAATAGAAGAGCATAAAAACTGAATCTCATTTCAGCTAGAAGACACTCATCTAAGATCCAGCTTTGGAGAAATTTTGTCCAACCTTGTTTATTTTGCTTGGATGATCATTTTACGTTTATTAAATCATTTTAATTTAAATTAATGCATTTAGTTAACTAGATGTTATATTTGTGAATATTTTAACTCTTTTAAATCAATTTTAATAATTTTAATTATTTCATTTTATATTTTTTATTTCAAATATGTAGTACTTATTTTATTAATAAATTTTATTTCATCTAATTTAAATTTTTAAAAATATAAAAAAATTTAAATTAATAAAAAATATTAAATTATTTAAAAACATAGTAATAAATTAATTAAAATGTATAAATTTAAAAATAAATAAATAAATAAAATTTATTTGTAAGGCACGTAAACGATGTTGTGGTAGTTATAGCACGGTGTGAAACATAGCTTAAAATTTATTGTACTTTTCTTTAAAATAAAATTATTTAAATTATAATTTTAAAAATTTATTTCACATTATCATTAAGCTAATTATGATAGAAAAAAATGGTTTTAAGAAACTAGCTATCGTGATATGCATACTGGGAAGAGGAAGAAAGTATTAAAAAACACAAGTGATGATCATGTGTTGTTGTTACGTGTAAAAAATAAATCCCAAATTAAATTAAGTATTTGTTCAAATTACATAAATTCAAGACAACGTTGTTAATGTGGCTTAAATGTTTGCAGGGAAAGGACGATGATTCTCCATCAGCCTTTGGAGAATTGTGAGTATCATGTATTATTTGTTAATAAATATATATGTATATATAATTTTATATTTTGTGTTCCAAATTTATGCTGTAAAATAAAATAAATTTTAAATTATATTTAATAGATGTTAAATGTAGTGTAATGATAAATATAATTAAAAAAATTATTTCTATGTTTGTTAAATAATCAAAATAAAATATATTTTTATAAATAAATATATTATTATTTATATAAAATTGTATGAAATTAAGATGTGATTTGTGGGGTAGAGAGTGTAATCTATTTACCAACACATGAAGGCATTTTCTCTGTCCAAGTAATTACTCCTATTGAAAAAAAATTAATTTTTTCACCGGTTATTTACCTTGATCATTGTCAAATTTTATAACACTAGTTGAACAATAAGGCCACAAAATAAGTAATTTTTTTTAATAAAAAAGTATCTTAACGTTGAGAACCCATTTTAACAACACATAATGTTAAATTTGGGTTTAATTCTATTTCAAAACCTAGATTGAGATGGAAAAATGTCCTTGTTTATATGTGTATCGTGTGCGCAATCTCCAATTGATATGAGATTTTAACACTCTCCTTCATATCGATAATAGTCTATCCCTTTGAGACCGACAGAGATGTTGAGCTTATGAAGTTCAAGTGACGAAATGCATCATTCACCAGTGACGAAACAACTCCATCGATCGAATAACCTTGTTTTGATACCATATTAAATTTGGGTATAACTCTATCTAAAAACTCAGTTTTTGAGATGTAAAACTGCCCTTATTTATATACGTAACATGAACACGATCCTCGAAGAATTTAACACATAATAAAAAATTTAGGTATTCTAAAAAAAAAATTATTATATATAAAAATGGTCTTTTTTGTTTAAACATAAATTTTATATTATTTTTTTAAAATAAAGAGGTGGTGTGATCTACTTCAAATTTTGTTAAATATCACACATTTGTTCAAATAAGGATGGAAATTTTAAAGTTTAAACTATAGAAATTACATTCAAAAAATAATAAATTGTAAATGATAATAATAAATTAAATTGATTTTATCAACTAGATTAACTCAAAGTGATATGAATTTTGTATTTATGAAACACTAAATGTTGTTATTAGAAAAATCAATATTGAGACTTTGATTTTGATAGACCTCTCCACTAGTCTATTCTTTTTTTTACACTGTTGAACATGTGAGTTAAGATATCACGTGCATTTGTTTATTATTATAGGAAAAATTTATATACCATAAGTTTTAAATAAATTTTAGATAAGAATACGTAATTATATTAATAAAAATTTATGACATTAATTATAATTGTTATATATTAATATTATTTTTTATTTGCTTGAAAGTAAACATATATAAAAAAAGACATAAATAAACAAAATCAAGTTAAAGTAGAATTTGGAAATGGATGAGGGAACATTTTGATTCTCGGTGTATGTTATGGTCGATAGAGTCAGTATACTCGTCTCTTTTATCAACTTGGGAGAGGTTGGCTTCGTCAAAACTGCTCAACTTACCCTCAACATAGGAAAGCTAATCCATTTTCAATACCAACTATGTTTCATGTGTTTTAGGAGGATGATTAGTAAAACTCACATTAATTTTTAATTCTAATGTTAATGTATGTAGTTTGAATATATAATTTAAAATGATTTTTAATTACGATCACTTAAAAATCACTTAGAATTAAATTCTTAAAAAAAACTAATGAATATTAAGGACATTTGTAATAATCATTTATATTTCTAATTTCTTAATTTTTTAATTTTTTAATTTTTTTTAATTTAAATTTTTTGAGAAAAAAATCATTTAATGATTAATTTTTAGTTTTAATTTTAAAAAATATAAATTAAAAATTAGATGATACATCTGTATAATCACTTTTTTTTTTAATTTTTAACTTCCTAAACTCTAAAATTTATTTCTACTTTATTTTGATTCATTAATCATTTTGTATAAGATTGAGTATGATTAGATTATTAATTTTTAATATTAAAAAATTAAAATTCATTTCCAATTTCAAAATCATTCCAATTTCAAAATTAAATTTTAAAATTAAAAAGTAAAAATTAGATTTAAGTCATCAAATATATCTAATTTTATAATTTATGAAATTAATAATTAAAATAATTATCAGTAAAATCCAAAAATGTTTGAATAATTAATATAACAATACATAAACTTTAGAATTGATACCAGAGTTAACCTAATATTATCTAGCGAATTCTAATATATTTATAATAATAAGATGATAAAATTTAATATTAATTCAAATTTAACATAAAATAAGTTTAATTAAAAAAAGATAATACCATTAAGGTCTTATAATTATTATAAAAATGTAATTTATTTTATATATTTATTTTTAATAATAATTTATAATATAAATTAAAAATTAGATGATACGTCTATATAATCACTTTTTTAATTTTTAATTTCCTAAGCTCTAAAATTTATTTTGATTCATTAATCATTTTGTATAAGATTGAGTATGATTAGGTTATTAATTTTTAACATTAAAAAATAAAAAAAATAAAAATTCATTTTCAATTTCAAAATCATGCTAAATTCAAAATTACATTTTACAAATTAAAAAGTAGAAATTAGATTTAAGTCATCAAATATATCTAATTTTATAATTTATAAAATTAATAATTAAAATAATTATCAGTAAAATCCAGAAATGTTTGAATAATTAGTATAACAATACATAAACTTTAGAATTGATAACAGAGTTAACCTAATATTATCTAACTAATTCTAATATATTTATAATAATAAGATGATAAAATTTAATATTCATTCAAGTTTAACATCAAATAAGTTCAATTAAAAAAAATAATACCATTAAGGTCCTATAATTATTATAAAAATGATACTTATTTTATATATTTATTTTTATTTTATTTTTTGATTTTTTCCGAATATAATAGATAAATATTGTTTTGATTTGAATATACTTTAATCAAAGAATTGTAAAAAAAATTAAATATAAAATATAAAAAGTATCATTTATTTTTATATAGTTAATTTTTCAAAATAATATAATTAAATTATAAAAAAAATATAATATCAAAATATTATTTTTAAGATAAATATAAAATCCGTACAATAACCTAAAAAAGGGGTAAAAAAAAAAACTTTATAATATTTGTACACGTGTTTGTGGCATATGACCCATGGTGTGTGGAAACACAAGTTAGCACCATCTAACCTATTAAGGGGAAAAGGAACTCCCGTCTATCTGCTTTGCATCGGTTGTTTTGGCATTCAAAACTTTCAACTATGCAAACGCTTCTTTTGCCTGCTGGTAGCTCTGGTTTCTGTTCGACAGCGATTCCATCGGTTGTGACGTATGGAGCCTCGACTCCTAATCTTCATCGCTTGGCCTTACGGTCATTGATCCCAATTCTCTCTCCTTCGAATTCTCACTTCTCCTTACGAACCTCACATTCTCTGAATGATACAGGAAAGAAACTCATTTTCACTTCAATTAGAGCTTCTTCTTCTTCGTCAACTCCAATTTCGCCTACTTTTACTGCTCCAAATGATGAGTCCGAGAAGGCTAAGCTCACTCAGGTTATATTATATTATTTCGTCCTTTATCTGCTAATTTTACTGTTTAGTTTCTGAGAAAATTCACTGATGAGAAAGAATCTTTGTCAATTTTCGAATATTTACGGACCTCCATTGAATTGAGCTCAATTTTTAGAAATATAATTATGTTATTGTCACCAAGACGTCTATATATTTTTGCAATGAGATCTAAAAATCGAGATTTTCTTTCTCAAACAGTTAGGTTCTGAGTAATGTTTTAGGCGAAGCACTCTAATATCACGAAATCGGGTTGCAGTGTTAATGATCGATGTTTTTGTGAAGAAATTTTGTTGCATGCTGTAGGTAGCGAAAAGATTAGAGAGCACTTCGAGGTATTTCAAGAGGTTGGGGAGTTTAGGTTTTTGGGGGCAACTGGTTTGCACTGTGGTAGCTGCCGTGATTCTTTCGTTTTCTGTTGTTGTAACCGGGAAGATCAGTTCACCTGCTACGTTTTATGCAACATCTGGTGGGATTGCAGCAGCATTCATTTCAGTTTTTTGGTCATTTGGGTACCTTCGTCTTTCTGATAAGCTTCGAAGAACTGCAAATGATCCTTCAAAGGTAATATGGTTTCATGCTGGTAGTTTTGATTCCATTGAAACGGCACGTGGTTATGGTGTATTTGTAATGTGTTTAGGCAGGGATGTGAAGAAGTCTGACCAATCTCATCAACTGTCTAATCCGATATTTGGTTGGTTTTGAACCCCTAAAATTGGATTGGACTGGTAATTTCATAACCAAGTTACTTCAGATTGCACTGCGTGTTCATTCTTTTTAGTTTGTCTCAAACTTAATTTAGTGTATATGGAATATGCAAGCTCTATGTGGCATACTAGATTGTGCAAACCTTATCATAAGATGGTTAATTATATTTGATCATACTTCTATTTTGTTTATCCTTGATATTGTTTAGTTTCTGTTTTTTTTTTCAAGGCTCCTCCACGTGCTGAGGTTGTGAGAAGCTTAAAGAATGGTATAGTAATTAACCTCCTGGGTATGGGTGCTACTATTCTTGGCATGCAAGCCACTGTTGGACTATTGGTTGCAAAGGCTCTTACTTCATCAGCAAATCCATATTATCAAGGCATCCCACCTGGTTCTAGCCCCGTTCTTGCATTAGACGTGTTCCTGGTGCAGGTGTCTTTTCATTTGATCCCAGCTTCTCTTTTATGACTTCAAAATTGTTTTTGATGTTAGACCTTATCAAAATGTATTGGCTTTATTTAAACCTAGATAGAACTCAGTTAATTTCAGATATCATCTTAGCTCTTATGAGTTTTCGACGCATTTGTAGATCAAGAGGGAAATGTTATAATGTAAAAGTTAAAAATAAATTTTTGGGATATATGTTTGGTTCGTAGAATTGAAGAGTAATTCTTAGGATTCGAATACTAGTTATTTCTTGCTCATTTGTGTTAAGAAAATAAATACAAAGACCGTTTTCTAATGTTAGGTACATTACCATACACAAAGCAACATAATATAAATCTTTTCTACTTCCTTGAAAAAATATATATATATATATATATATTGTGTTTTTTTTCTTTTTTTTTGGGGTGGGGTTGATCCTAACCCTCGGAAAATGAATGGTTAATGGTTAATCTTCTAATACAATGAAGAATTCAAATGCCTTAGCTAAATAGAATTTGCTTTTCCAAAGAATAGTGATCCGCAGGAATTGTGGAAAAAAAAATGAAATTAGCCAAACACAAACTAGTTATTTCATTTCTGAGTCTAATACCGCTAAACAAAAAAAATATGGATTTAAGAAATAAGACTGAATTTATTTTTCCTTTATATTACCCAATTATTGGGAACTTTATGCTCCTTGAATTTTTCACACAATTAAGCTCATACGTAGCAACTCATTGTTCCTTGCTGAGTTGTTGCGTTGCCTCCCAAAATTGTCAAAGACGACTTATTCTAATTTGTTCAATGGTTTATATGAAAGTACCCCTAGACTAACTTTATTATCCTTATCTTCATCTTACAGGCAACTGCAAACACTGTCCTTTCTCATTTTCTGGGGCTTGTTTTCTCATTGGAGCTATTGCGGTCTGTGACATTACCATCTTCAGAAAGCATTCCCATCCCTCGACTGGTATAGAACGCGCATCAAGTTCAGCATACTCCAACGTTGGAGGTGACGTGTTTTCATAGATCCTATTGTATTTCGCTGATAAAGTTTGTTAATATGTACAAACTCCAAGTTTCATGATGCAGAACTCACTTGCATCCTCCCTTTTTGGCTCAATATTGGAACTTAAGTTTGTATTTCCTGAAGTATTCTATTACAATAGAGGAGGTGGAGCACTAGAACTCTTTTAGCAAAAGTTGAAGGGTAGTAGTTGCACAGTTGATAGTGCGGCCATGAATTTGACGAGTTTTCAAATATCTAAGATATTGTTTTGTTCAAATGTTATTTTCTCTCTGACGCTGTTTACTTATGGTCATATTTCGTTCCTTTCTAATACGTTTACATTAAAGCATTCTGAAATAGCCCTAAGGTCGTGTCAATGGGCCTGAATAGCATGCATCAGATCCTAAACTTTAGTTGCATCGAGTTCTTTAGTATGGTATTACTAAATAGGTCGTGTATATGGAGTTTCATTTGTGGTTAAGGGTACTAAATAGAAATTATTTGACTGACAACAACCAGAGCCTTAACCATGTTTCAGAGCAGTAAAAGCCAAAGAGAAACTCCATGTTACTCGTAAACTTTTATAAATAGTTGAAACAAATTTGTTAATAATAGTACTGAAACAATATTATCGATAATCTGGTGTGAACTGCTTGGGTTGAGTCGCGGACTAGGTCGCTCTCTTTAAGACGTTTCACGGCTCTGTTCAATTTGTGCAAGCAAACACAACCCCGTCGTCTTTAAGATAAAACAGTCTAGAATCTTTTTTATCTGTTTCGGAACTTCACTGCATTGATGAAGATCAGAATGCTACACCTGAAAAATTTGTTGCTCGAAAAACTAAAAAAGAACTTAAAATTGTAGAGAGAATTGTTTTTCGTAGGGAGATGAGATTGTAGATTGTTGTGTTAAAACTGAGAGCTGAGACCCTCTTTTTATAGGTTTTAGAAACCGTGTGACAATTATGATAAAACGGTAATGTTTGGGAATTAAGAGCGTAACGGCCATTCTGAGTAATGAAGAGTAACAACAATTTTCAGATTAAAGACGAGTAACAGACATTTTTGTGAGTAAATACGAGCAACGATTCTTTTTGTGAATAAAGAAGACAAACGATCATTTAACGATCATATTTTTGATAAAAGAAAATAACGGTCATTTTTTTTGAAAAAAAAAAAATATATATATATATAACAATTATTTTTGTAGGTGGAAAAGTTTTCCTTAAAAATAATATTTTTTCAAAAAATAAAATATCACCTCACACATATACACACTTGGACTCGACGTGTCACGATAGGTACACGTGTGTAGTATTACATTTGCTTAGGTACTTTCTCCTTACACAAAAGTGGGTCAACTTGGGACTCAATCCTAATAGTCAATTCTTCACTATTTATCTCTTTAAAATAATGTAAAAAATAATGTAAAACAAGACTTTATAATTTTTTATTAGTTTCACATTTTCAACATATCAATTTTTTTATAAATTTCATATTTTTCAACAATTTCATTAGAAATTATTTCACTGACAACAACCAGAGCCTTAACCATGTTTCAGAGCAGTAAAAGCCAAAGAGAAACTCCATGTTACTCGTAAACTTTTATAAATAGGTTAAAGAGTCACAGGAGTCTTATGTTAGATCATTTGAGTTTAAAAATAACGTTTTTTTTTATCTTGTTACTTTTAAGAAAATGGTTAAGGAATATTAAAATTAAGTTTTGAACATTTATTTTTAATTAAAATTTTCACGTAACTTGCAGATGATTTTATTAATAAGAGTTAAAATCGTATATTAATCATTACTTTATCATTTAACAACAACCAAAACACTTCATTATATCAATCTCTATCTTATTTAATAATGTTTTAGTTTTAATCTCTATTTTATCCTTTAATAAAATTTTATTCACATGTTTTAAATAATAACATTTTATTATAAATTTCACTAAAATATTTGATTTTTTGTTCTTTTATGACTTTTTACCTAACAAGAAGATTATTCTAAAAGATCAATGATACCTAATATGCGTTACTTTAGCTACCCTTTTCCCTTACAAGGTATAATGATTTCATTAGGTTGGTATCATATAAAGCAGACACAGAGCTTCAAATTATGTTGGGAAAAAAGAGATCTTCGGTCCCAACTATTTGATAATGATAAAATCTTATATATCACTCATTATATTCCGTTGTCTTAAGGGAAAATATACTCCAAGAGCTCCAACACGGCATCATAAAAGGGAACTATTAAGTATCGACAATAAGCACACATCAAAAGCATTTATATATTCGGACAATTTCTCATTACAAACTTTCAGGGACACAGACCAAAAATCAATCCAGAAACATCAACAAACCAAAAAAAAATAAAAAATTAACGGTTTTTATCGTGGTCGTCCAACCGAGTTACAATGCAGTCTCTCATTGTTTAAAATGCACAGAGAATCACAACCTATAACATGGATCTCAATATCATCTCTGAGGCACTAATCACACTTCACCATGCAATTGTCATCCTGCGCCAGAAGTATATGTTCTATAAATAAAACATAAACAGACAGAAAAATAAAGAGCATTCTTAGTGAGTGTGATAGAGAGACAATATCATTACCTATTCCATTTTCTTCTCCTTACTTGAAGGCGCTGGAATCTTCTTTAGGATAATTTCATCAATTTTCCGGTACTGTTCCCGCATTATCTTATGAGATAAACAAAGCTTATCATTAATGTGATCCTGAAACTTATCGTATAATACTGGAACTGAAAGACTAAGAAGAACACCTGCAGGATAAATTAGAGGATAAAATTTAGGGCAATGCAAGATTAAGGGGTCATAAACATTACTGGTGTGACAAGCTTACCAATGTAAACAAGGGTGAGGAAATTGAAGAGACTTCCTACGTAAGATGCTATCCACAAGACAACAGCAACCTTCCAAACACCAAAATCAGAAGAAATAAATAAACAAACAAATACAAAGATTAGCAGTAACATGGACTTATCCAATTCACTGGAAGATAAATCTTTAGGAAGACTATAGTACCTCACCTGAAAAAAAAGTTTCAAATTTCTGTTCACAGCAATCTCTTTTGCAACAACCAATATATGATTGATCCACAAATGCAGTACATCAGCAACTATCACAACTGTGTCCTCTGAGATCTCCATATCAGGAAGGGGAGGCAAAGGTCTGAATAACAGCATATTAAACTTCTCATCAACATCTTAAGCTCAGAAAAGCACAAGTCAACATTTGGTATGAAAAGGTCATCTCTTTCCCTTCCAAAGAATCCACCTACGCTTATATCTTAGAAACCAACATTACTTGAATAAGAAATCCTCAGTTCTTGTTTCAGTAAAATGGTCATCTTCATGTGTTTTGATAATGGACGACCTGCATCCTATCTTCCCTACTGTGCCGATGTTTTAAATGTTTAGTGTCATTTACATTCTATTCAATTTCTTTGCACCATATCTACTAAACATTTTCTTTAGACCATGAAAAATAGAGGTAAACTCAGGTTTTTAAAAATCAGGGGCAATTTAATCCAATTACAATTTAACATTATCATAAGCTGTACAATAGATACATCCATCCCAATTTCTTTACATCATCTCTGCTATGATAGAGAACAGGAATGCTAATTGCAAATGTACTCACACCAACATTTGAATGCATACGGGTAGAGAAATGCATACAAGTCTCTTGCCATAATTTGTCACAGCTAACTCATTAGATCAAAATGGTACAGTGACTGGTATGGTTTAATTGTATGACCTATTGTTATCTAAGAATTTATTTTCAATCTGAAGAGAACATATCTTAAAAAGATCAGACAAAACCCCCGCCGGGTTGGGGGGAAAGAAAAAAGAAAAGGAAGAGAAGATATAGAATATTGACAAGTACCTATTGAGAAGGGTAGCAGATTTGGCCCAGAAAAAGAGAATGATCACAAGGAGGAGGAGCACATTTGCCACAAAAGACAACAAATTGTAACCAGCTCGCTCAAATAGGAACCACACTGTTGTTGCAGAGATTAACAGAACAATTCCTCCAAACCACTTTTTCCACAACAGTAAATCAGCAACTGCCAAAAACAAAAACATAAAATTACACATCAAAACATAAATACGCATAACATGCGTAACTTGTATAATATAACCAAATAATAATATTTAAAAAAATACAAAGCTCAATCAAATGGAACAGAGAACTCAGAAGCAACCAAAGCAAGTGGATCAGGTCGATTTGGAATAGGAGCGAAGGATGAAACAAGCAAGTATTTTACGTAGCAATAACTAAATAATTTGGGATAGTTCTTTCGTAAATAGATACATGCGAATTTAGAAAGGTAGAGCGAGCAAAAAATACCAGAGCCACCGCCGAGAAGTTGATGAACGGAAACGCGATGAGGAGGTACCGATTCCCCCATGGCAATTAGGGTTTACACAGACGAAGGAGAGAGACAGAAAACAGAGAACGAAGAGAGCGAATGGAAAAATGCCAACGGCAGGGCAGAGTTATATGAACATAATAATAAAATTTTGAAAAACACTGATTTTTTTTTAAAGAGGATATTAATTTTTTTATTTAAATAAAAAAAAACAATAGTGAAATTTAAATCTGATTCAAGATAATATAATAAAGATTCATACCACCGAACTTACATTACAATCTTTTTAAAATAAACAATGCATATTTTACTAATAAATATAGAAAACACTTAATCTTATGCTAATATTTTTATTAATAAAATAGTGAATGTGTGTGACGTGAAGACACTAGGAGGAACAAATTCTAAATTGCAGTGTTTCTCTATTTTCCTATCGGGCAAAAAATTATAAATTTACCATTTTGTTTTTTCATATTATGTTTTCTTTTGCTTTTATAAATTATTTGTTATCACATTAAAAATAAAATAAAAATTTACGTGGTAATTTGAATTTGAAAAATTAGATACATTTTAATTATTATTATTATTTATTATTATTTTAATTATCTTAGATTAACTTTGATGATTTTATTTAATTTTTAAAGATATTTTCATTTTAAAACATTTATTAGTTTTTGTCAATAATGTTTAATTAAAAAATTAAAATTAATAAAAAATAACTAAAATGTCTTAATTTATAATAATAAGGAGATTAAAATATATAAATTTTTAAAAAATAATTAATATTAAACTTATGAAATTAAAATGATAAAAATACCATACTATCTTTAAAAAAAAAGTCTTATAATTAAGAGGAAAAAAAAGCTCACGTGTGAAAATACTTATAGAATATCTAAAATACTGGTTTTATAAATTATATAAAAGGACACCACAAGTCGGAAAATGAACTCCAAGTACCTTATTTATATAATTTTAAAAAAATATGTGCATATATAAGAAAAATGATTAAATTGTACTTCTCATCAAATTTGTTACTATTGTACCCTTCTTCCAACCAATTCAACTTTTCATTTTTTGGATGTACTTTTGCTGCAAATTATTTTCTTGCATATTACTCTAACTAAATATTAAAAAAAAAAAAACATACGCACCCTCATAATTTGTAATATAAGGTAAAAAAAAGATAAATACTAATAATAAGCTAAAATATGTTATGATAAATAATTTTATAAATAATAGAAATTTTTTCTCACGACACATGATGTATATCCGTAAATTAATAAAGGAGTGTATAAAAAAGTGTTAGTAGTTTTCGAGTTAAATATAATTAATCATTTTTTTAAATAATATCTTAAAATTTATAACAATAATAATAATATATTATAATAATTTTTTTATTTCTAAAATAAAGTGAATTTAAATTTCATCTATAAATATTATTTAAAAATAATAATATTTTTTTATTTAATTTGAGAATAATATGAGTTAATGTTAAAATAATATTTTTATTTTTCATTAGTTTTATCATCCTAAATTTCTTATTTTTCGAAAATATTTTTAATTTTGTGATCATATTTATAAATAAAATCCACGTTTTTGTTTCATGTCTCAATAATTTTTTTTTTTTAAAAAAGGTCGTTGCTTTTAAGTTTGCTCGCTGCCTTATTCTTTTTTCTTGGATTTTTTTTTTTTGGCTGCTTTCTATAACCGAAGTGAGGTGAAGTCAGAGAGAGGGCTGCTGGAATCGGAAATTCCAGAGATCAAATCAAACGATTAACGAAGAAGAGGGAGACACTCAAAGAAAAGGTGAGATGTTGCCGACGGCATCGAAGGGGCGTCCATCGTCGTCCGCATCTCGGTCTAACCCCATGTTCGTTCAGTACCTCCGACGCATTATCAAGGTTCTTTCTCTTGATCTAGTCTTGTTGAATTTTGAAAATTAACATCACTTCAAATGTTTTTTTTATGGAAATTTGTACTGACTAGAATTACTTCCTGGGTTGGATCGAGTTCGAAATTCGTATTTCGAATTTGATATTCTACTACTTGGGTTTGATCACCTTTAGGACAATCCAGTTTATTGTTAATCTGTTACGGTGTTCTTTTCCCTTCTTATAATGCGGGTTAGTACTTAGTTGTTTAAGCTTTACCAACTGTTGCGTGAACTTTCCAGTGTCATTTTCCGATTCGATTTACGAGTTACATTAATTTTATTGTAGAAAATAATTGTTTTGTTAATAATTAATTAATTTCGGGGTTTGTTCTACGCTGGAGATCAATTACCTATTGAGGTTTTTGGGTTTTCTTCTCTCACTTTGACACTTTTTTCCTTATTTTCTTTGTGCATTTTATGTTGTTCAACAATCAACATTCTGATCGATATGCATTATTGGATTGCTCGATAATATTTTTCTGCCATTTTTTAGACCTCTTTGTTTTCTGTATGTAATATTGTGTTTAGATTTAGATCAAATTAGAACGTTCTAGATAATGCTTTATGATATTTTCCGGTGAATTTTCCCTTTTTAGTATACTCGATAGGGAGATTTTTATTTGAGACATTTTCTGTGTTGGATTTGGACAACATAGACTACTGGGTGGATGGACACTTTTTTTTTTACTGTAATCTATTATAATATTTGTATGCTTCTTACTGTTTATGTTGGAATTGCATATATTGGTTTCAACTAATAATGTTCCTTATCCTATTGTTGGCTCATGTAGTGGCAACAAATGGATATTGAATATACCTTCTGGCAAATGCTTAACCTGTGTACCTCTCCAAAAGTTGTGTAAGCATCTACACCTTAGGATCATCATTCAGAATTTCATTTTCATGATCCATTTCTTTGTTCTAAGGTGGTTAAGTATTTTGCATGTGGAATGTGCTATGGGTGAAGCTATCAGCACACTAAGTACCATAAGCGTAAGTTTTCTTTCCTTGCACTTGTTTTGTGCCTTTGGTGTTAATTTCTTATGGATGTTCTGCTCAGCTTATGGTTTTTCTGTTCAGATAAATTAAAAATAAAAATAAAAAATGTGGACACAGTTTCTGATTTTTCATAGTCTTGAAGGATCAAAAATTCACATCTGCAAATATTTCTAATCGTTTAACTCTAGGGGCTGAAAACTAATGTCAGAATATTGTACATTAACTCTAGTGATATTGGAGAAAGTAGCAGGTATTTCTTGATTAACTGATAGATGTATTTAAGATTTATGAACTTTAACTTGTTGATTTATTGGGTAACGTTTATTTGAATTGAAGCATTTGATTTCATGCTTAGTGATTACTTACAGAAATTGTAGAAATTGCAATGTTTGATTGAGCTACATGCTTTAGGAGTTAATCAAAACAGAGTGGTACACAGGAGAAGAAAGTGCTTGTCTAAACCTTTTAGTTGAAATTGAAAATTTTGTTCTTTGGTATCAATATCCATGGACCTCATTGTGGAACTATGTTTACTGCTGAAGCTAGACATAATTAAAGATATCTCTTCTTTTGGTTTCAGAAACTAAGAATCAATGGGCACGTGATGATCCTGCTTTTGTTGTGATCTGCAGCCTTTTATTGGCAGTTGCAACTTTGGCATACTGTGCTGCGTAAGCTTATTGTTCTTTTGCATATTGGGTGGATACATTTACTGTGTGTAGGAGAGAGAGAGAGATAGTTAGAGACTGAATATAGCTGCAGTTATGTGGCTGCGTTAACCAATGCAAAACTGATGGGTTCCTACTCGATTAGTAAAATAGATTTCTGCTAGCTTTTCTTTGTTGTCAGATGGCTTGAGCAAGTTAGATTTGTGTGTGTTTTCTAGTGAGATATATTTATATTCCCATGAGGAGTATCCTCCTTACTGTGACTCTTTAGGATCAATACTCTACCACGAATGTGTCACAGTGTCAGTTAGTGGTAGGAAAATATCTTTAGCTTTACAAATGTGACTCCCTTTCATTGTCTTGGTCCCCTATTTTACTTTTTTTTAATAATGACTGACTAGCTATTTTAATAGTGGTGATAAATACTAGCATCAATATGGATGGTGGTAAGTACAGTTATTCTTGATTAGCGAAAGTTGATTAGGAATCTAAATTATCAAGTTTGTAAATAAAAAATCATCTTTTATTCAATGATGCACTATAATTGTTTAAGTGAATTACTTTTTTGCTTGCCTGGGCTGTTCTGCTCTGTCTTATGGTGCCATCTTTTCTTTTCTTTTTTCAGGTATGACCATAGTGCAGTTCATGCTTTTTTTGTAGTTATCTCTGTACTGCTTTTCCATTTTCTCATAACCGGTGTACTTGTGGCTACATTTTGTTGGTAAGAACATTTTCTGCTGCAGTGCGGTTACAGTATCCAATGACATATGTTTCATTATTTTACCTTGTTACTGATGCTGAATCTCCTGGCTGTTTGTGCTTCTTTTGTTTTTTTATCATTGATTTTTATGGAATTAGGTGTGTTTTGCCTTTGAGTGTGCAGGTTCCTGACTAATGCTTACCTTCGGGAAGAGGCCCCAAACAGTCATGTGGTAGAGCAACGTGTAGAATGGCAAGTCTGGATTCTTCTCTCCTATTTTATTTGAAGTCCAATTACTGCATGTGAACTTGGTTTTAAACATAATCTGTACGATCAACATAAACTTTTTCTGGGAACATATTTTGGTTAACTGCCGTCTGCCCCCATTTCTTTTACAGAAAGTTTGAGTCTATCAAGATATGTTTCTTGTTTTTTCGGTCATTTACATATCACTATCTGATTGTATTGTCTGGTGACCTTTTTTCTTGTTATTGTAGGTTGTATGCATTCGATGTGCATTGCAATTCGTTCCTCCCAATGTTTGTGATGATCTATGGTAAATTAAAGTATTTACCTTTTTTTGTTTTTGAACCTCAAAGCAGCCTTTAACAATGTTATTATCATTTGGTTTTGCAGTGATCCATTATTTTCTCTCACCGCTTTTGATAGCTCACGGTTTCATCCCTGTTTTGCTATCAAATTTGCTATTCATGGTAGCTGCTGCTTACTATCACTATCTCAATTTCTTAGGTTATGATGGTAAGCTAAAGGATTTGTCGTAAAGCAATTTTTTAGATTTTTGGGTTCAAGTTGGTTCAGTATCAAATTTCTGAGGATCTTCATTGTACTGTAATTTACTTGTGTTAAAACTTAAAAGTCCCCCACCCCACCAACTTTTGTGATAGTTTACAAGTGCTTTTTGCTATTTAATTTTATGATTGTCTTTCTTGTTGGTCCAGTTCTTCCATTCCTCGAGAGGACTACTTTTTTCCTCTATCCAATCAGTGTTGTCATCGTCCTGTCCCCAATCTGTAAGTGCTGAGTGGCTTCCGAGTTATAAGTGGTCCTTGGTTGTTGTATTGCTGCTTACTATTTAAGTTATTTTTGACCATGCAGTGATTGTCAGTGGTTTCAATCCTTCAAGATACTTTATGAACATGTACTTCAGTCACCGTGTATGATTAGCTGAAGACCAAACACTGAAAGCATGTATTTTTTGTGGTGGGTTTAGTAATTCAGGGACTACATCTGTATAAAAAGCCGTTGATATCAAAGAGGTGTACTTAATTATAGTGAAACTATCCACCTAAATGTCAATTTTGTTCTCTGTATTGATATATAATCTTTAGAAATCTCAGGGTTGTATGCTAACGATTACGATTTCAGTTTTTTTTTTCCAAGTGATTATAAAATAAAAGTAATTTCGGTTTTTATTTTTATTAAAAAAAATCACTTATAAAATGTAAATTAATTAGATAACCTTAGAAACTCATGAATCTTAATCATATTTTTGTATAAATAATTTATTTTTCGTCAAACACCTTTTTTCATGGACAAGTTCACTAACTCGAAAAGAATCGAAAAACGAATCAATAAAGAAATATAGGAATTAGCAAAGAATTGAAACTAAATTACGTGTTTGCTTATGTTATATATATTTTATTTTTGAATTATAATTACATTAAATTAAAATCATGCTTTAAACGGTTATTCTTGTATATTTGTACAAACTACCATCTCTTTTCATATATTTGTACAGATACATGCACCGGTGTATCTTGGATTTTAGTTTATGAGAGGCGTCATATAAAAAATAAAAATAATATTATTTATTTTTTAATTATTAATTGATTTCGTAATGTAATTTTTTGAATAATAAAAATTTTAAAGTGAGAATCAAAATGGGATGAGTGCCCTTCATGATCCATGTAGTTCCGCCACATGACAAATTACATGTGTATATGGCTGTGTAGTATCACCGACTTCCTATTACAATTAATCGTTAAAAGATTATTATTAATTATATTTTAAGACATAATTCATAATATTTTAATTAATAATTATTTATTAGATGAATTATAATTATACTATGTGTAAGGATTATGAGTGTTTACTATTTTTGTAGACAAAATATTTATTTATAAATTTATTTTTAAGTCTATTTTTACGTTTATCAAGAAAAGCTGAACAAATGTTGAGTTCCATATAATTATACTTCATGTATATCCTTTATAACCATGATATATAGGATTACATGTATACATTTAATAGTACATGTTTATAAATTTGAAATTATGTTTGGTGTTTAAATATTTTTTTGTGTTTTAATATTTTTAAGATGTGATAAAAAAAATATTTGTATTAAGAGAATTACATTTATACATTTAATATTACATGTTCATAAATTTAAAATTATATTTGGTACTTAAATATTTTTTATGTGCCTTAATATTTTTAAAATGTGATAAAAACAACATTTTTATTAAAACTTTTTATAGACTTCGAAAAATTAAACCCAAAAATATATTTAATCTTAATACTATTAGTTTATTATTATTATTTATGTATATATATATATATACTACCGCAAACAAAAGATTATTGAAGTCGTTTCCCAATTGCTTATTTATTACCAAAAAGAAAAGAAAATATAAAAAAATGTAAAGATGAGAAGGAAAGAAACAAGAATTTATATATTATTGAAATTGAGAGTAATATAATTAATATATGTGTATATGAGATTTACGGTTCGGAAATAGTTGAGACAACTTTCATATAATTGATATATATATATATATATATCACTACTACAAAAATAGGTATTTAAGTCAATATGTAAAATTAGTTTTTTGAAAAAACACGACTTATAATGAATTTAAAGTTGATTTGGTGTAAAACTGACGCTATGTGTGGACGTAGCGTCGGTTGACACCTAGAACCGACGCTATCCACGTAGCATAGCGTCGGTTGACGTGGTGAACCAACACTATTCACGTAGCGTAGCGTCGATTGATACCTAGAACCGACGCTATCCACGTAGCATAGCATTGGTTGACACTTGAAACCGATGCTACATACGTGGATAAATTCTTTTCTCTTCTTTCTTCTCCAGACAGAAACTATTCCAAACGTTGCATAATTCTCAAAAACCCAAAACCTCCACTTCTCTTCCACTCTTTCTCATTTTACGGTCATTTACGACTACTAATTCCAACGCCGATTAGTGGGTTTTCTTCCTCTCTAACTAATCTCTTAGATCCCCTATTTTTTTAGCAAAGTACTCAAATTTTTTATACCCATTTCTCACTTATAAAACACCATTTTTTTTTCATTTCTACCATTTTTCTTCATTTCCTTCACTTTGTCACTTCATTTATTTTTGTAAGTATTTCTATTAATTTTACGCACTTATTATTCATATTTTTTCTATTATTATGTGTTATTATATATATATGTATAAATTTTTGTATTATATATGTAGGTTTGTATTATAACATCAGGAGAATAATATGATGATCTTGAATAAAATACAACAAAACCATGGTAATTTTTCTACTATTAATTAATATTTTATTTTTTAAATATTTGTATTATTTAAACTATTTGCTAAACTGATTTTGGTTTTTCTTCTTCTCGAATATAGGTTTTTATTTGAGTATAATAGAAAATTAGAAAAAAAAATTAAAGTCGGTTCATTGCGTGAACCAACTTTAAATGTAAAGTTGGTTCACGCGTTGAATCGACTTTAAATTTTAAATCATTTAATTTAAAGTCAGTTTTTAACCTATTTTAATGCTCATTTTTGTAGTAGTATATATATATTTATATATAAAATAATTAGAATAATGACATCACCTAGATTGTTAATATATAAGTAATATGCTTAAGTAAGTAATATATATTAATTTATAAGGCATGCATACAAGAGTTTGATATTTTGATAATATGTTTTTATGATTTTAAATTATTAGATTAAATAATTTTTTTTTTCATATTATAGTTATTTGATTTGATTATTACTCTTTAAAGAAACTATTTTTATGGAACTTGTGTTTAATCTTTTTACTCTAGAATTTACTAATTGATTTAATTTAAATGACATATATTTTGAATTATTTAGTTAGGATTATTTATTGTTAAATCTATTCTATAACACACACATGTATTTGTGTTTCTTTTTGTGCTAACTTTTTTTTGTAGTTGATTTGTGAACGATCTGATTAACAGGGAGTTTATTGGAACATTGGTCTAGAAACTGCTCATACTAATTATAGAAACTGTGAAAATTGAGTAGGGACTCATAAGTAAAGTATATTAGGGCAGTATCCTAAGAAGGGTAACATAAGACCAAGTTTGTATTTTAACATTTGATTTTCATAGTGAAAAATTAGGTGGTTCGATGGATCAGTGATTTTCCTCTTAGGTCATTGTTGTGGCCTAAGTTTTTTTCACCTAAAAATATCGTGTGTTATTATTTTATTTCCGTACTTTATTCTTACACGCGATTGCATGTCTCGTTTCCTTGTTCTTCTAGGTTAATCTGGTTCATATCTTATAAACTTTCATTATGATATAAATAATAAGCTTGTTAAAAAGTCTCAAATCGATGAGACATGAAGTATCTATCCATATATAAATAAGAACAATTCTTCATCTTATAACCTGAGTTTTGAAATGAAATTAGACTCAAATTTAACATGATATCAAAGCAGACAAACTCACCCTCTAACACGCAACTATAAGTCTACCATTGTCCATCGATGAACTGTTGATGTGAGAAAGAATGTTAAAAAATCTCACATTGATCGGACATGGAGTATCTACCCCATATATAAATAAGAACAATTTTTCATCTTATGACCTGAGTTTTGAGATATAATTAGGTTCAAATTTAACAAATTTATTACGTTAAATTAGTAACAAAATCCATAATAATAATTTAGCAAAAATAAACAAATAAATCCATAATTATAAAGAAATAAACGATGATAATCGTAAGTTTATATCAAGAGCCGGCACCACCGACCCCACCACATGTATGGGATAAACTTAAAACTTCCTCCATCCTTGAAAAGACGCACCAACTTCGATTGATTTGTGTAAATATTATGCACACATTTTCATATTTTAGTTCGTAACGGTGAAATTTATTAGGTCTAAAGTCCAAAGTCATCGCACATTTAAAACTAGTGTTGATATTGATTAAATTATATTTCTTTACTTAAAACTAGATAGATTTATAGATAAAGGTAAGAATATTTCTATTCATTATTTTACATAAATTTATATATTAATATATAAATGATCGTATTTTATTATATTTTAAAAAATATTGAGTCTCACAACATATGTATTAATATGTTTCATAACCCCCTTCAAATAGTTTCCTTATCCAAATTTGAGGGATAGACTTTCATTTGATAGTTTTCGATAAGGCATCCTCTGTCACTCTGTTGTGGCTTATTAGTTAAACATTTTTTTTCCTCCATGAAGAAAATTGAGTAATATTCAACTTATAATGTTGCATATTTATTATTTATTTATTTTTGATAATATTTATTTATAATTATTAAGATAAATAAATATTTTAATTTATAATTTCTAAATCTTTAGTTTTAATTTTAAAAAATATAAATTAAAATTTTGATATTTCTTATTTGATAACTAATTCATAATTTTCAATTCTCAACTTTATAACCTCTAAAATTCAATTCTAAATTTAATTTTGATAAATTTTTATTAAAATTTTCATTTGTAATCATTTTGAGTAAGATTAAATATAATTAGGTTATAAATTTTTAGTGTCAAAAATTAAAAAATTTAATTAAAAAATTAACTTTTTTGAATTTTAAAATTTTACTATATTCTAAAAATGAATTTCAAAATTTAGAAAATATATACTAGTAATGAGTTATCAAACATATTTAATTTTAAAATTTATAAAATTTAAATATTTAAATTAAAAATTAAAAATAGATATTTGAAATAAATCAACTACCATTTTCCCTTCTGCTACATTGCTGCATGGAACCACTTAAGATATATATCTATAAAGATGACTAACTTTGACTTGTCATCTAATTGCATTGTAATTGTAGTCAAATGAATTAAATTAAACGTTAAAGTTTGAACAGAAGTTGCTTCGAGATCCGTTCAACGTAAATAGATATATAAGTTATGTAATCCTTTATTAAAAAATAAAATAAATTTTTAACTTAAAATACATAAACTTCTGCTTTTACATTGATTTTAGCATATGTTTATTAATAAAAAATAATAGAAAATAAATTCATTTTCATTTATATATTTATATTAAAAAAAATAAAATTCCTATAAATTTAAGAGTTATTTTTTTGTTTTCTTACTTTTGATTTATTTTTCAAATTCACAATATAAAATTAAAAAATATCTTTTATTTTTTTTAAATATTTAAATAAAATAAGTATTTTGCTATTTGTTCTCTCCGTTCCGATTCAAATGTATTTTCATTTTTATAGATTCCATTAAAAATTAGTCCTTTAGCTAAAACTTTCAACGTTAGAATAATATTAGATATCACTTACATATTTTCATAATATTTATTTATTGGTATGATTTTACTTTCTTTTTTTAAAATATATATGTACTATATTATTGAAAAAATAAATAAATATTTTTATTATAAAAACACAATCATTATAATTATCTTAAGGAATAATGGTTAAGTAATTATTCTTCATTTATCATAAAGAAATAAAAATTTAAAAATTATCATTATCTATTTAAATGAGAGAAGCCAACAAATAATAAAATATAAATGTCTATACCTCTATACAACTTAACGAGAATAATTTATAAGTTTATTCTTTACCCTGTTAATAATTACATATGTATAATAATATCTATAATTTAATATCAAATATAATACATTTTATAATAGATAATCGCAACTAAACACTCTATTTTCATATAATTATTAAGACGAGATTAACATCACATTTATCCTACATCTTACAATTAATGACTTAAAGATTGTATAATTGAAGAACACTACTCCCACAAGGTAATCCAAGGTTCTAAGAGTTTATTTATCTTATAGATTTTACGGATAACGGTCCAAGCTTACATGGAGAATAATTTAACTTGGTTTAACGTTCACTTAATCGACCTTAAACCTTGAAAGGGAGATGTGGCTCAAGAGTTGCGACACCCTGATACTGAATAGCTCTTAGTATCTTATCGAAAATGTATCCTTCCACGAGCACTGAATAAGAAACAACTCTACGAATAGGCTTGAGCCACCTCTAGACTTAGAGAGTCCAGAACCCTCAGTACAACACAATGGAATAGCACCCTAAGGTCCATACCACCAAAAGATCAACGAAAGTTTAACATATTTAGTAACCCTAAAGAACATACCTTGGTCACACATAATTTCGTCTGGGTCAAAGCTAATGCGAAGAAGCATCCAATCTTATAAGTTTTGTGCCCAAACACCTAAACTACTACACAACGAAACTAAATACAATAAAATCCTCAATATCCAACCAAGGTTACATGCCTACCAAGGCATTGAATAAGAGATATCCAAACACATGGAGATCAACATGTTATCCATGTAGTCTAAGCCATAGCTAACATCAAGAACAACCTATTCAGTTTTCTATCACCCAAGAGTTGGCCATAGACTCTAAAAAAGAGCCATGGCTTATAAGCTACACCATCTCAAATCCAAGAAATATATTTAAATTCATACACTATACTTAGGTATACAAGGCTTCAATGAGCGAGATAATAAGTCTCAAACAAAGTGATAACTAAAAGTTTTCTAAGCTAAAAACTATCCCATGCTTGGACCACTTAAACATGTTCAAGTACTCCAAGTACGAGGCTTGATAGAATGAGGGGCTTAACTAAGTAACGCTTGGATCAATAAGTCGCCCCAAACTTATAAAAATTTCAAACAAACACAAGAAGGCCCAAACAAAAAATTAAGGCCATAGGTACAAATTAAACGTCACCCAAACTTCAAAGTCACTAGTCTTCTAATGGAGCCAACACGTGGTCTAAAGATCAAATCACCATCTGTCTAGATAGGCTAGGACTAGGAGGTATGAACAGTCAAAAATACAACTACTTATCTAGGAAGGCGACTAACCAGAAGTGTCATTGTTGTCTAGAACTAGTTTACCAGAAGCATCACCATCAGCCAGGAAGTGGTCGACTAGACCGAGTCAAGTTATGGTCGAGAAATCATTCCCCATATGTACACACATCGGGTCCAGGATCTATGTTTTGTTTTACACTAATGCATCCATCTACACTTGTATGTCAACTCAAAAGTCTACGATCTCCCAAAGATATGGGGCAACAATCAAGTCCAAAAATAATGTAAAAGTAGGAATAAGATAAATTGTATAAAGCAATACAAGGTTAAGGCCAAGAAGCCTAGGCCATCATTTTTTTAGGTTGTGCTACAATATGTCTTCCCATAAAACATACAACCATTATGACATATCTTTTTACATCACTCTTAGAAAACTCTGGTTAGCTCGTTTTGGAGCACCTTCTACTTTTGAAACAATTCTCGACCAACTACATGTCTACATTATTAAAGTATGCCAGGATATTGATCATACCATAATTTAAGATGGTCAAAGTATGATCCCTACTTCTTAGACTTCCTAAAGGTATCCAACTTTTCTATATCTCCATGTAACTTCATTCCAATGAAAAATGAGAGTACATGAATTGAGAAAAAAAGGTTACGAAGAATAGTCTAAGTGTTAGAGAGTAGAGGTATCCATTGGAACAATATCAAAAATCCTTATACATATGCAAATCCTTTTGGAAAGAAGGAAGTTGTCTCATTGATGGAACCTACTAGGATCTTAGAATTGTCTTCATAGATATAGCCAAAAAATATTGCATTGACTAAAAAGACTAGACTCATCAATCGATATTGGCCTCCTAATTAGAACATCATTAGCTAGATGACTGTTGGCCAAGAATGGGCGAACCAGAATGTCACCAACCAAGACATTGCCAACCAGGACCTGGTTAGCCAGAAACTATGATGGCCAAGACTCGATGGACCACAAATTTTATAACCATGACTCGATTGACCATAATTTAGTTGGCTCGATTGACCAGAACTTCGTTAGCTAGGATACGATTAGCCATAACTTTTTTTGTCAAGGCTTTGTTAACTTTGTTTTCCAAAACTTAGTTGGTCAAAACTTAATTTACTAAGACTTCACCACGTGAAGGGTTGTAGCCCAAAAGACCGTGAATGGTTGAATTCTTTGATAAAAGCGTCGACTTCAACGTAACTTTTCAATCAAACGTTCGATTGAAAGTTTGTAGACATCTTTAGTATCGAAACGTTGTCATGCACATTTTGAATGGTTAAACATAATGTAAAGTTTTCTATTTAGGTGAATAAAAAATCACTAAACTTACACTCAAAATCACTAACAAAATTAAAACAAATAAAGTATGGACAAAATCATAGAAATTACAATCGTAACCCAATGATGAAAAAAAAATAGAAGGATAATTCCGTATATCTCAACGTGATCCTAGAAATAAAAATTCAAAGATTATTTATTTTAAAAAATAATCTAAAAAATAATAAAATATAAATATATACAAACAATAAATCTCTATGACATATAAGTCATATAAGTGTATGAAATATATAATTATTTAAGATACTACAACTTAATTCTAATATAACTATATGTAATATATAACTATTTAAGATATTACAACTTAATCCTAATTATAAGAGGATAAACTATCATATTTATTAATTTTCTTCTATATAATTATATGTGTAACAACATCTAATATAGAATATCATAAAATCGTAATTAAATACTAATTTTTTTTATAATTATTAAATTAAAATTGAGATATCCTGAGTTAAAAATCTTAGATAAATAACCACCCCTCTTATAAGTGGATAGAAGATAATTACTATTTGTTTATCTTATAAATTTTAATTTATAAAAATAATATAAATGTTATTAAAATAACAAAACCCCACTTAAATATAATCAGTATAGGTTTGGTATCTTTCACTGTCGCCCCTCAACCGCCACCAAACGAAATAAACATTTGTCGTTGTATGTAAAAGAATCAAAACCAGAGGAAAAAGAGGACAGATTATAATAACACATTGGTAAGCCACTTGTCGTTTTACAACTCTTTATTTGTTTGTAACCACGTATTCCACTTAGCTTAAAAAATGAAAATAGAAAAGCAAAGTCCACTCAAAAATCTGTCATCATGGAAATTGGCAAAAGAGTAATAATAATAACAAAGAAAAGAGATCAGGTTTAACGTAAAACTCCATTAATTTGAGCGACCCAGTTTGCTTCCAACTACATCCACAACAAATCTGTAACGAACATCATTCTTTTCCAATCTTTCAAAAGCTTTATTAATATAATCCATCTTTATAATTTCAATCATTGATGTCACATCCTTCTCTTTGCAAAACTCCAACATTTCTTCCGTCTCCTTCATACTTCCTATGAAACTCCCTGTGATTGTCTTCCTTCCTATAATTTCATTACAATCCAATAAAATTTTAGTATAATTTCTATTCTAATTTTCAGTAAACATTTATCATGGGTTCATATACTTTATTTAAAATATTAGCTTCATAAAAAATTTGTTATTTTTTTAAATAACGTGTTATAATCATATAAATAATACAGAAATTAAAATAGATTTTTAAAATATAATGTCTAGATTTATGAGTTATGACTCACCAAGCATGAGAAGAGGTGTGAGAAATTGCAAAGGAGTATTGATAACACCCATCAAAATAAGCTTTCCATCAAGTTTCAACAAAGAAATATAAGGCTCAAGTGGATGATTCACAGGTACTGTGTCAATTATATAGTCATATGAGTCAGCAGCTTGTTGCATCCGAGTTGAATCTGAGCTAACCAGGTAATCATCAGCTTTAAGATGTTCAATAGCTTCTTTTTTCTTCTTATCAGAAGAACTTATAACAGTCACATGGTGTCCCATAGCTTTTGCTATTTTAACCCCCATATGCCCAACACCACCGAGTCCCAAGATTGCTCCTTTCAACCCACTTTTCATCAACCCAAAGTGCCGTAGTGGACTATACACAGTCACACCAGCACATAACAATGGAGCTGCTTGTTCTGGCACCATTCCATCTGGAATCTTCAATACAAATCTAAATTACCCAAAATGGAAAATTTTCAAAAATGGGGATCGATAATTTTTGAAGATAAAAAATGGGTTTTAATTAATTTTGGAAATTAATGGGAAAAAAATTCATACTTGTGATGGACCACCATAGCTTCAGCAAAGCCTCCTTGAGTTGGTTTACCATCAGTATAGACATGGTTATATGACCAAATCTTTTGATTGCAATATTGTTCATTTTCTGTTTTACATGGATTGCAATTTCTACAACAACCAACTATACATCCCACTCCAACTATGTCTCCAATTTTGAATTTTGTCACTTCTTTTCCCAATTCCATTACCTCACCAACAACTTCGTGCCTATATAAATAAATTTAAATTTTGTGACAAATATTAAAAAACAAATGTAAAAGAATACATACATAAATGAGAATTTAAAAGAAACTATAATTGTAGGAGAGAGATAAATCAGAATTACCCAGGAACCATAGGATAGTTAGACATTCCAAGATCATTCTTAATTTGGTGGATATCAGTATGACAAACTCCACAGCAGATTACTTTGATATAAACATCTTCAGGATTTGTATTTCTGGGATTTTATTTTGTATACATATATAATAATAGTAAAAAATATATATTAGATATTATATGTAACATTTTCAAAGTTAAAGAGCAGAGGGTATTAATGAGAATAATATTGCTAAAAATACCTAAGAGTGTAAGTGAAGGGAGAGAGAATCCCAGAAGAGTCTTGAGCTGCCCAGCCAATTGTACTTCTTTCAGATTCAAGGCTACCCATTTTCGCAAAGAAGACAGATAATTAGATAGAGAGAGAGCCTCAGAGAAAGAGAGAGGATTGAGTTGTGTTTCAACCAAAGTTATCTGTGTATAATCAAAAGGTGCAATATAGCATATATATATATAAATACTAGAAAGAGCGGACAAAAGGGCTTTTGATGTATTCGCAAAGTTAAATATGGAAAAATGTTATCTATTATAAATGATATATTATAAAAGTAATTATAAATATAATTAAATTTAATATATCATATTAAATAAAAAATTAAATATTTTTAAAATATAACATGAGGGTTTATATTTTATATAGGAGCATTTTTATATGTATTAAATTCTTATAAAATAATAAATGGTACGTCAATATATTATTAATTAAGATAATTAAATTTAATTTTTTATCATATAATAAGCTATAACTTTAGTTATTATTTTATAACAAGTTAACGTAAAATGATGTTTTTTTTAAAAGAAAAAAAGAAAAAAACTAAGATGGAGGCCCTAGATTGGGTGAGGTGTGGTAGGTGAAGTCTTCTTTGGGAGTTATTCTCTACTTCTCATTTACATTTTAGTCTTAGTTCCTACCAGTTTTGAATTTTGTAAGAGTTTTGTGTTAACACGTTGGATTATATGTATTTGTGGGAGTATTTCATTAGTCCACGTATGTGTCTATAGTTGGTGAGTTGGTCAAGAGAGCTTAGAAGGTTGTTGATGTGTATGGCGTCATGTATATGTCACTTCCAAAAAACGCAATTTTTGTTTTAAATTAAAAAAAAATCACACCCTAAAATACAAAATAATTTACAAATTAATCCCTGTGAAGGTTATTCATTTAAATGATATGATTTTTAATTGGAAGAATTTTAAAATAAAATAATTTATTAAATTTTTTAATAATAAAAAATATACAAATTATACATAATATATATTATTTTTATGATTATAAATTATAAAATTTTATTTTTAATTATTTTTCATCTTATACACACCCCTTTTACCTTTCCATAAACACCCATTTAAATTGTGGAGAACGGATAATTCTTTTGAAAAACAAATTACATATTTTTTTATTATAAAAACTAAAAATTATTTTTAATTAATTAATATATTAATAATAATAATTAATTACCAAATTTTTATAACTATAAAAAAAATATTTAATTTAAAATAATCAAAGAAAAAACATTTCTAGGTGCAGGTCGTGTTATAGACTCACTTACCGCGTGACTTTTTTGTAATTGATATAAATAGGGATTGATTCTCTCGTGTAATTTCCTTTTAAGTGATCTAATAAAAGTTATTGTCTAATAATATTTAAATTCATACATTATATGCTTAAAATTGTATTTAAAATTAATCAAACAATTTAGTTAAAAGGTTTAAGTAATTTCAATTAAAAATTATTAAATAGTTTCTATTAGATTTTTTAATTAAAAATTAATTAATCAAATATATGTCTATTAATATTTATCTTCATTATATTTAATAAAAATTAATTTCGTTATTACCTGTTACATTACATTATCCTATAAATAAATAAAACTTAAAATATATTTTATAAATAATGGTAATAAATAATTACTAAATTTTAAATAAGAAAAAACTTAAACATCATATTTATTATATAGTATTAAATATCATGATTGCATAATTTTTATAGAATTTACATTTAATTGTAAAATAATATTATATCGTATAGTATAAAAATAATAAAGTCATGTAAAAATTTATTAAAATTATAATGTGTGATCTAAAACATAATACTTAACTTAATTTATTTACATTTTTAATTATAAAATTAAGTGTCTTTATTTTTTCTTTCATCTTAAATTAAAATAATAATTATTTTTATTTTAAAATATAATAAAATTAAAAATAAATTAAATCTTAATTTAAATAAATTTTATAATAAAAATTATTTTATTAAAATGTATTTAATCATTTTTTTTCATTTTATAATTTTTACACCAAATATTATATAAATTAATTATAATATAATTTATTTCATTAACATCATAACTAATCTATACAATAAGACTTACTAAATATACACGAAGTGTTTTCTTTATTACCGTAATTTATATGACATTCTCAGTAAAAAATAAATTAAATCTCTTATAATTGATTTAATAATAAATTTTATTCATAACAGTTAATAAAAAATAATTCATTATATATATATAGAGAATTATTCTAAATAAAGAAATTGCACCATACTTTTCCTTTATTTTTACAATTTTATCTGTGAACTTTTTACAATTTTTTCAAAAAGAAAAAAAGAAAAAGAGAGAGAGATGCTTTAATTTTATTAGAATATTAATAGAGGTATATTCACTAGGGAGATTCTGAAGTTCCTACTAGTCTTCTGTCGCAAAAGTAATACGAAGTAAAAATTATAAACTCAATTAATTTGGGTAATGATCTACTTATTTATTTTTAGTTTTTAAATTTATAACGATATCATTTAATCTATTAAATTTATAAAAAAAAATAATAATAAAATATTATATTATTTTAATAATTTTTATGTAAAATACTATCATTTTCAATCAAGTAATTAAAAAGTATTTAAAATTTAATATAAAATAACCTAAAAATAATAAATTTCAAACAAAATTTTATTTAAATATATTTTTTAATTTTAAATAAAAATCAATTAAATAATATAATAAATGTGTGATAATTAATAAATATTAAAAATGATTATTTTGTGAATTATTTTTTATATTAATTATAATTTTTTTATTATTAAATATTTATATTTTAATCGCATTTATTATTGAAATAATATAATTTATTTATAATTAATATTTTTATAAAATTAAATAATTAAATAATATCATTTTTAATATAAGATATTAAATAACCCAAAAATTTAATCTAATTTTTTTTTTATAATACTTTTCTCATAATTTAAATAGCCTTCTTATTATTCCCACAAGAATATGTGTCTATATTTTTTTTTCTAAAAAGATGAAGAGTAACATTATATTTTTTTATATGATCAATCAATTCAATGTTAATAATGTAATTATTATATGTAAACTCTGAATTAACTTTATATCATTCCCATTATACAAATTGTTTTTTGCTTTTGTTTTTGTAAAGAGTGAAATTTCATAATTCAATAAAGAAAAATAATTTTTGTCACCATTTGTAATATGATAAAATATAAATAGGTAAAATGTCATTGATGAGAAATAAATGGTACTATAAATATAATCTTTCTTTATTAAGAATTCAAAATAATACAATAAATAAATTTCTTAATTAAGAATTCCAACTCATTACGCAACTGGTCGATGCCAAAGCCATATTCTACAAACATAATGTCTTAAATGGGATATTAAAGTATGTAATGAATATTTAGAAACGGAGTATTTATTTTTTAAGAAAAAATAATAATTTAAATTTCTTATCTTTAATAAAAATATTTTTTAATATTATATTTGATAATAAATATAATATTAATATAATTTTTAAAAAAAATAACAAAACTTAATTATCTTTAAAAAAATAAGATTTAATTCTTTTATTTTTATTTTGTAAAGATCGGTGATTTGTGATATCTAACTTAAGAAGTACAGTTTTAAAGACTCAGACAATTTTTAATCCATTTCTTATTTTATATATATTTTTTAAAAATTATAAAAACTATTAAAAATTATAAATATAAAATAATACTTAAAAATATTAAATAGAATCTGGTTAAATAATGTTTAAAATTAAATAAATTTAAATGATAGTATTTTAATTTAAAATGCATTTACTGTCAAATAATTAATGTGCCAAACTTATTTTTATTTGTAAAAGATATATAAATTAAACATAAATTTTATTTAATTCTATTTTAAAAAATTAACGATTATTGACCGCTGTTAAATAGTTGATGTAATGCAGTTTATTCTATAATATTATATATTGGCTTAAAATTATAACGGACTACAACATGTCACTAATTTAATTATAAGTGTCAAAATATTCAGTATTTGGTATTAAAAAAAAAGGTCCAAATATTCAGAGAAAAAAAAAACTATATTTTGTTGCTCATTTATTTATTCATTTTTTTCATGACCTTTTTATGTTTTTGAATTAAATAGTATCTTAATCTAAATTGAAAAAGTCTTGTATGTAGTTTCATTGCTTTTCTAAAAGAAATAGAAAAAATGTTCAAACTAAAAAAAGCTGATTTATATATATCATAATTATAAATAATATAATTTTTTTTATCGAATATAATTACATAAATTTAACTATATTTATTATATCACTTATTATTTATCATAAATTCATAATAAAAGACTTTTTCATGTATCAACTTTAAATATTATCGTTAAGTCTTTTTAGAAAGTCAAAATTATCAACTACATACCTTCGAATCATTTTCAAAAAACAAATTATCTAAATTCTTTGAAATATTGAAAACTAATAAGTCTTGGAGTACAATGACAACCATATGACCACTGAATCTATTATAGCTAGAGCAAATATGAATTCATATCATATCTTAAATAGTATATACAAATTATAAATAATTAAATTTATCTCAAAATAATATTTCAATTATATATAATATATATTTCACAATATAATTCATCAAAATATGTGAACAATTCAACCTATTTTATATTTTAAATAAAAAAAAAATGCACCAAGTTAGATGTTGGTTTGCAAGTCTTATTAGTGTACAAAACAGAATTGTAAATTGGCTCGGTGGTCCTCCATTAGATAAAGTGAATGTTTCAAAGTAGCCAGCCTATCGTACATTTAATAACAGGCCTCATATCTTTTTATTTTATTTTTTAATTGTCAGTTTGGCAACTTCCAGGTCTATTGTGCCATACCAAGAGATTTGTAAACGTAGTCAAACATTGATAAAAAAAATCAGAATACTCTATATTTTCACTTAAAAATAATATCGAAATAATAACGCAATATAGGATAAAAATCATGCAAATAAAAAATATCATGTTCTGATGCATCAAAATTAGTATGAGAAAGAGTTCAATCGATATCAGATTTAAACTTAAAGCTTTACTAAAGTAGAGAGAGAGAGAGAGAGAGAGAAGCACAACATGACCAGAGTTAAGGACATTATTCAAAATTAAGATTAAAAACTCTATATTTTCATTAGAAATCAATGTTATAAATATATCACCTACAACACATTAAGAAACAATTTAGTAAACCATTGAGTTTGTTTTGTTTTCAAACACCAAAGCAATTATAAGGTCCTCTTCTCCCCGGTTATACTCCAAGATAGTACATTATTAAGCACTACTAAGCATGTAGAGTTTTTCCTAATGGGAGTTTATGTTGTACAAACCGAAGTTACACGCAGCCTATTCATGCCATAAGAGAATTTTGGTAAGAGAAGACCATAGGATACATGGCGATTAAAATAGAATCTGCAGAAAGGAATAATTGCTTATCATAATTTGGAAACAATTTCTTTGTACAGCAAAACAAGATACTCCGGTACATACCTAAAGTCGAGGGAATTTTGGAGACAACAACATGGTCAATCCGCGTCAAACATCAATTTCTGGAGTTGTCCATCCGAGAACAAACTGAAGCAAGTCTTCTCTTGTTTCCTTTTCTGTGGGTAGATGGGCACACTTCACACTCAAGAATGCCATCAATGGACGGACCATTAGTATTGCTTGAACCGGGAATGAAACTCTACCTTGCGATTGTTTAGTGCATACGAACGAAATGCCTATTTAGTGGGAGAAATGAACGATATGGGATGTATGCTCGCTTAAGTGGAGCAAAGAGCTAGCAGAGAATGACATTAAGTCAGAAAACCACCTTGATAAAATAAGATATAATAAACTTGAGCAAAAAGAATAGAGAGAGAGAGAGAGAGAGAGAGATGGTATAATATAAACCTGGTGCTTGGTAGATCTTTTTATGGCTCAAGGGTTTGTAGTGTCCCAACTTCTTTGCATGTAGGAAGGAAGAGAAGCAATCAGATCAAGGCTTTCCAGTTGTGAAAGATCATAATCTGAATGAAGTTGCACCTTTTGCAAAACCTGAGATATGTTGGGCAAAATCATTTGCCTACAATGTAGATGCAAAGAAGGATGCTTCTCGAAAATGCTTCCATGATCAATATTAAGACCAAAAGGAAGGTTTGTTCTACTTGGACACTCCTTGTTTGAATTATTTTCGTTATTAGATGGAGGAACAGGTTCCCAGTTTTTGTTAGATTGCCACCCGTATTTGTAGTCTCCGACAATTGGTGTTCCTAAAACCTCAGCACAGTGGACGCGGAGCTGCAGTGTCAACATGAGGTTGAAGGATGAAAACTAGGGTCAGTAAGAAGAAAAAAAGTAAAATAAAAGTAATTGTCTAACTGATATTAAGTTCTGATAATACCTGGTGTTTTCGGCCAGTCAGAGGGGAAAGCTCCAACCATGTATAACCTGCACAATTGAATCCAGCATAAAACAGCAAACTGATTCCGAACTAGTGTTGTAAACTTCAAACAGATCTTATTGCTAACCATGAGAAGATGATCCAATCACTTCGTACTTTGTAACTGCGTGCTGGGATGAAAAGTTTTGGGAGTTCCTCACAACTGTGATGCGATCAGATTTCCCGCTGTCCACAACCACCTGAAGTATCAAAATTTACACAGCTAAAGCAAAAACTATGATGAGGATGCAAGCACATAGGTAGAATTCTCATAATGCATTATTGCACCATAAATGTAATCAAACCTCAATGCTGTAGAGACACATAAAAGTACAATATCTCATACGAAAATCAGAGGTTTATGTCTTTTTTGAGAATTTATGAGAACTAACCTTTCCCAAAGGTGCAGAGATTATACCCTTTGGCTTTCGTGGAGATCCAATGACAAGTGCCCAATACTTTCGTACCAAAACTTTTCTATGGTTGTCAGAAACCTTTGACAAATTTTAGATATTAGGCAAGTCTGGATTTTGGCGATTACTAAAGCAATGAAAAAGAAATAATTAACATTTACTTACATCTTTTGATGCTCCAAATGTTTTTTCACGGAAGACAGAATGCAAGACAGTTGCACTTGCTTGAGTCCGTCCCATCACTAAGATGCCACTGCTATCCCGGTCAAGCCTATGTACCTAATAAGTAAGAAAGATAATGTGAATGAGCATCATGTAGTAATAGATGCAGACTATACAATCAAATTGGAATAAGAATTTATGTTGGTCAGGTAAGACAATAATACTCTAATAACTAATAGTAGAAAACAGTTATTGGAACTTAAAATGGTGTCATAATAACTTCTATGATACTACCCAAGCACAAAAATCACATTTAATTTTACGACCTCATTGAACTCAGGAGCTGAATTACATGTGGAAAAGTTCCATTATGCCAAAATCAATAGCTCTCAACAGACAATGCATAACAAGGGCAACCAGCTGGCCTAGGGATGAATAATCTCATCCCTAGTTTCATTCTAACAAAAGGACAAACAAAGTTAACAGTGTTGCGAGAACCGTTCAATACTGCCCTCATTGACAGTATCAAAGAAATTTTCAAAACATTTTTTCTCTGCTCTCCATTTAAATGGAAACCCCTGGTTCTTTATTTGTGTCCTATCTTTTGATCAAGCAATAGATTTCCACGAATATACTTACATACATAGTCGATATAGAATATGTTTAAATTAAGAATAAACTCACCAGCCGTGGGGGTTCCGAGTAGTCATAACTTAAGCAAGTAGCAGCCAGTTCATCTAAACTTCTTTTTATTCCAATTCCACCCTGCAAAATAAAATATCATAAAAATTTGAAATTTCTAACTACAATTTTCCAAACAAAAATAAAAACATCACTGAGATAACTGTAAATAACTAACCTGAACAGCCAATCCTGGAGGTTTGTTGACAACAATAATGGCTGGATCCTAAATTCAGTAAAAATACAATGTAACAATATATTTGTTTTCCACTTAAAACATATAAATTAAAGAAGTATCCATGAGAATAAAATAAAAATAAATAAACCCCAAAACCTTATACAAAACAAGGCTCCTGATAAAGTTCACTTCTACGACACTACAAGGGCTCTCTTTTTTGTTCTCAATAGGAAGCTCCTGTACTGTAATAGGAAGATATATCCGGTCCCCTGATACCATCGAATCCTTAGCTGCTACCTTCAAATACTTTCAAACATCAAAAAACAAAATCAATGATTTTCAACTTTTTGAAAACCAGACATTTCTACGAATTACCCTTTTAAGCGAAAGCTTTTCTGATTGAACACCAATATCAGACTCGACCAAGTTCAAATATTCTCTTCGAACCTACATCCCACAAATAAAAATTATTGACCAAATAGCTTTACAATCGCAAAAATACATTGCATTAGTTGAAAATTAAAAACCTGTCTGAGACGAAAGAGCTTCTGAACAAGGTTTCTAGGAAGACCTGGGCAGCAGCGGAGAACCCATTTAAGCGCTGTTGTGGAGTTGGGAGATTCGACGTCTTTTTGACGTTCTGACCGAGCACGAGCGAGTTTATTGCCTAAAACGGCGCCGTTGATTGTCTCAGTGTAAGGAGGTAAAGTGAACCATTTGTTGTCATTACTGTTTCGGCTTTCTTCTAATTTGGTGGTGGCAGTGGCATAGTGTGAAAGAATATCTCGGAAGGGTACGGAAGATAGGCTCTTTCCGACGAGAGGTTGTGAACGGAAGAGAAGTAGTCGGCGGAAAGTATTCGGGTGCGCCATGTTAATTTGTCCCGTTTCCAGGCTGTGCTGGGATAGGCGCTCAGCTCTTTCGTGTTTCGTGGAAAGGGTCTAGTGGTAACTCAATTTGGTCGATATAAAATAAAAAATACGTCGAGTTTTTTAATATTTTCAATCTAACTTTTTAAAAAAACAACTATAATATCCTTAAGATTTAAGATATTTTTAAAAATATCATTATTATTTAAAATAAACGTTAAAAAATCGTGAAAAATCAATTATTATAGTAGAAGTATTTTTTATAAAGTTAAATTAATTATTATAGCATTAATATTTTTGAAGAAAAACAAAACCTAAAGGGTATTTGCGGTAATATTCTCAACGATAATATTCAAAAAGCTATATAGGTATGGGTAAAAAAAGAATTTTTCAGATATTTGATGTGATTTTTCACGGATTTTTGATACTTCTATTAAATAATAAGGGTATTTTTGAAGATATCTTAAATCTCAGGGGTATTGTAATTTTTTTTAAACGTTAAGGTTATTTTTGAATATATTGAAAACCTCGGGGTATTTTTGATTTTTTTTCGCGAGAGTGATATATGTATAAGGATAAGATTACTATTTTGCCCCTAATGTTAAATGAAGATATAACACTAATAACATTCATGAGCATTTTTTATATTAAATAAAGCTTAGGGATAATTTTAAAAAAATGTAAAATCTCAAGGATATTTGCGATAATAATCCCAACTTTGCCTCTTGAAAGTTTTAGGCAACTAGGTGGATATAGGGTTTGACTAATTATCAATATATAAGGTATATAATATTAATCTTATAATTAAAAAAAAGGTCATGAAGGATAATTTAAACATGAACCAAGTATTTTATCTACATGGCATCCACCATAACCGAACATTTTTCATTTTTTTCTTCAAAAACCAACTACCATACTCGAACACCTTTTATCTTTCTCCATCGCGTGTATCCCATCATAACCACCCGCTATTCATTTTTATAATAAAATGGGCACCCATTAGCTACTATAATAAGAACTATATATGACATATTGAGAAATCAAAAATAACTTGAAAACGAAATAAATAATCAAAAAAGGGAAAAATAATGATTGTTTGGTATTAAATATGTAACAAACATACGATCTAATAAGTACAGGTACCCCGTTAGGATAAAGCGAGAACATAAAGCTAGCTCAATAAAAGGCTTACGTCCAATGAACTTGGAAAATCACACCAACCCAGTCTACAAAGTATCTCGTCATCAAACAACGAGGTTTTGGATGTCAAGACTTGGTAAAGTTATGATATCCTTGGTATCGAGGTCATTATTCATGAACGACCTGTATATAAATATCATTCCCTTGTTTGTAAATACTTGTAACGAACGATCTAAATTCTGTAAACTAGTTTGTTACCAGGTCGCTAATACACACCCCGCTATGTACGTAAAGATACATATATATATATATATATATATATCCCTTAAATGAGGAGAATACATGAGATATATTCAGTCAATACCATTTCTTACTTCTCACTGAAAATCACTAAAGTTATATACCTAAATTCTCTCCAAACAATTGGCGCTGTCTGTGGGAAAGAAAATTTTCTAATCCAACATTGAGAATTATATTTTAAGAGAATTTACCGGTATCGCTTAATATCTATATGGATCATCCATTCACTATCCAACCAAACGACTTCGTCCCAAAGGCCCCAGAACCAAATGACCTCATTCCAGAAGCTTTAGAATGTGACAATAATAAGGCGCTACATTTTTCACCCATCAGGTCACATTCAAACCATGCTGTGAGGCGCACTTCAGCCAGCGAAGTGCAATTGTCAAACCTGCATGATAACCCTTCTTATGAAGGGGATGCAATGATATGAGGACTTCAAAAACAAATCATAGAATTACAACAAGCTTTTATTGAGTATCAAAAATATAATAAAGAATTAAGATCTCGATTAGAACGAGACATCTACTCAGACAAAACAAGTTCCCTTTTTACACCTCGAGACTCTCAGATGGTACATCAACCTCTCAGAAGAGAGCATGCAACTCATACTTTAAATCCTCATCAATGTTCGGTGAGGGAACGACTGAATATGGCTCCTGACCCCCCCAATGGGGATGGGAGATACTTCTTATGCCTCGTGATTTGAGGAAGAGTCCCCTGACCCCCCACTCGAGATGCGAAATATGCTCGCAATTGTGTTTTGGGCATCTCATTTCATGCCCCAAGTGAGGATAAGTCATTTGACCTTCTCACTTGAGATGCAAGACACCATATTGCATCGTAATTGGAGGAGGAGTCCCCTAACCCCCCACTCAAGATGAGGCATGTCTTATGCCTCGTGATTAAAATAGGAGTCCTCTGACCCCTCTTCTCAGGATACAGAATACTTCATATTCCTCGTGATTGGATGATGAGTCCCCTGACCCCACTTGAGATACGAAATATGCTCGCAATTGTGTTTTGGGCGTCTCATTTCATGCCTCAAGTGAGGATAAGTCATTTGAACTTCTCACTTGAGATGCAAGACACCCTATTGCCTCGTGATTGGAGTAGGAGTCCCCTGACCCCCCCACTCGAGAAGCGAAATACGGTCGCAAAGACATCATCTTGTGACTAACATGCTTACCAGATTTTATTCACATCACATTGTTCATCACTGTTACAATCATATTAATCATACAAACTCATAGATGGCTCAAGCATTACTACAAATAAATTACTACTAGCACGATCATGAGGAAATTTTATGTCTGTTCCGTACCAAGCGCCCTATGTTTCCAATATTCCACTAATTGGTGCAATCCATCCCGCTCATTTCTATATCTTTCTTGTTCAAGAAGCGCTAACTTCAAATCTTCTCGCCCATATGCTAAATCTTTCTTCAGAACTTTACATCGCGCTTTCCATACATGTAATTCTTGTTCTGTACATTCATTCATTTCTTGATATATTTTTGCTTCTATTTTTGCATCCTTCGCCACAACTATGGCCTAACACAAAACAAAAAATAATATATATATATATATATATATATTAAATTAATATATACCAATTCACTTGTAATAAAATTCATTTTTCATCACTTACATCAAAACATACGTCTTGCTATCATATGCCACACAGACCCACCCTCTCTCTTACGGGCTGTGTAAATGGAAGGACGGTCTTTAGGTACCCCAAAATGATGATATAATTTTTCTTTTACATGAGATGTGTTAAACATATCATCTTTAAAAAGCTTATCCACCCAGCTTGAATCATCTTTTTCTTTCAGGGGGGTATATACTCTGTAAAGGCTTAATATCCTTTAAAATGGATACCTCGTCAAACGACGAATTTTCAATACACACCTCATTCATAAAAGAAACGGACAACCTCATAATTGTAGTGCGTATTTCCTTCATTTTCCCCTTCATGACCTTCTGAGTAGGGGAAACAACTCGTTTTCTTACATCAGGTGACGCAGGTATCGTAACTAAGGTTGGACTTATTTTCTCACCTTGAACAACAATAGCTCGCTCTCCTACTACAGGAAGTACTTTGTTAGTTGATAATAACCCTGTCGTTTCAAACAAATCATCCAAATTTACTCTACTATAGTCCATTACGTTAAACGGGCTGCGATTACTTCTTAACAGTTGTCTGCTCGCTTAGTTAATAAAATTCAGATCAACACGACCTCAAATCCTCTCAATTATACATACCACACTAACACAACATAAATATATAAATTTCAAACCAAACAAATATATATGTAAATAAATACAACATTTAAAATTAAATGAGTTCAAGTTCCCAAAATTCTTTTACATAAACTTCCAAAAACATATAAAAACTTTCATGGATTGGCATGTTCCACTACTACCCCATCACGTTGATGACTTTGGGTGGCTGCAGTATCTCGAGGTGAACCTTGTGGTGTGGCAACCCTAGGTTTTTTGAGCATGTTGCTTTGAAAAGCTCGCATCAAGGACACATAAGGCGTATTCAAACCTAGTTTTTTAGCATGCAGTTTGAGGTTATTTATTACAAAGCTCGCACCACTATGGTAAGCCTTGGTACATTTCACTCTTAGTGTATCTACTAATGTAGATAGCGAACTAACTTGAGTTGACATAGTAGAAATTTGCTCTTAAAAGATGAGGTTCTTTTCATTGGCCTCTTTGGCTAGATTTTCAAAATGTTTAGCGGCCTCACCCTTCTCAAAATAGTATGTGTCCGCTTTTTCTTAATTTCTCCACCTTATTGATCACTTCATTCTCTAAATTTAAATTTTTTGTATCCTCATCAGAAAAGAGGACATCCTTGTCTTTTACCAATTTCTCGTATTTGGATATTTGTAACCGGCTAGCTTTTACCTCGCGTTTATAACCCCGTAATGATATCTCAGCTTCTCTCGCCAAACACACCATCTACAAATGACATGAATTAAAAAAATATAATAAAAATTGCATATCATAGATGCGGAATGAAATTAATACGTTTCTATACCTCCAATAAGTGATCTGCAATTAGTTTCCCATGTGTTCCCCCTTCGCTCTTACGAGTTGCTCTCACTTGCGCCCTCTCAATCTCTATTCTAAAATGATGATACAAATCTCGTTTAAGCTCTGTTCGTTCAAAAATCCCCTCGTTAAAAAAAGTAATATGAGTCTCCAAAACAACAGCGTCTTTCAAGACGACCTCGTCAAATTCAAAGTCATCCATATCCATTGCCTCTATTCCAAGGGTATATTCCACAACCTTCATATTTTTTGATGTTTTTGGTTCACAAGGTGATATCAAGCTCAAGTTATCCAAATTAGTTGAAGGAATTACATTTTCTGGGGTAGTTTTGACCTCTAAATTTGCAAACAGATCCTTTTGTGTAAGTGATAGGGTCATGCGCGTAAGATGCAAATAGCTAGGAGCTAGCTCTTGTACACCTGAAGTGTCAATGAGATCCCCTAGATCAATGTGTGAATAATCCATCCCTGTAAGATATATATATACATTAGTCAAATTTACCAACAATGTGCAAATATATAAACATAAACAAAAATATATACTAAAATAGCGACCTTGATGTTTGTTTGTATAACCTTGCCACACCGCAGACTTATTTAAGCGAGCTATAGTCAGGATATCGCATTAACCTTCATTCCAGATATTTTATAGCTCGATTCGCCTCATTTTTTTTACCACTAATATCCAGTTTACTCATTGATCGCCACACAAATTGTGTGTGCAATAAATACGCAAGTATACGTATCATAATAAGTAATATAATGATAAATAAAGATCGTTCCCACGGAGATTATTTTTTTTAGAAACTAATTTTTAAAACTAAAAATAATAAAAATCAATTTTTTTGGTGTTTTTATATCTTAAGAAACAAAATTAAAATAATTAAAAATAAATAGCAAAAATTAATTAAATCATATTTTGTGACTAAAAAGATATATGAGAAAATATCTAGGAATACTTAATCTCCCAATTTTCTAAACATGCGAATCACTAAAATCCCTCCAATATAATATCAATTAATTATATGATCAATTGAATCTAATCTAGCATGTATTCCTCTCTAAGTAAACTACACATCATATAGTAATTAATTTAATCACACTCTTATGCCAATTAAATTGCATACTACTCATTAAGTTCATCAATTATGGATCACATACATAAGAATCATACATATCTGCCTAGAAACTATGCATGTTATTTAATCAAGACAAACAATTAAATAATTTTCTCAAATCTATTTAATTGTCTCTATAGATAAATTGTTGGCCAAACAATTAATAACATAAAAATCAGATTAAATAATATAATTAAATTAATATTATAATTGGAAAAAATATTAGATCATCACATGGTGAAAATTAGATTCATAAGATCCTTAGATTAATAAATTAATTACACATAATTATATTCATAAAACTCATATTTTTTTTATAAATAAAGACATAAAATTAATAAATAAATGAGTAGAAAACGAAATGTAATCAATCTCTTGAAATGTAGAATTAATTTCTTCTTCAATCTCCACCAAAATTATGTCGTTTCTTGAATTTTTCTATATTTTTCTCTTTTTTTAGCTCTAAAAATTGACTAAAATTATGCTAACAGAGGCCAATTAGGGTTTATGGAGTGATTAGGGGCTTTAATAAAGCTCAGGTGCAATTTTGACCGTCCGATCAGCTTCAAATCAAGGGCTACAATCAAAACACGCAAAATTGACAATTTCAGCCAATCATAGTGTGACACGTGGCATCAGAAGTTTATTGGGCGAATCAGAGAGCGACGCGTGGTAGGAGAGACCGGTCATAGTCAACGTTCACCGAGTCAACACCACGTGGCGCGACGTGATTCGCAGGAATGGATGGTGTGGTGCACGGGTGGAACGCTTCGAGCAATAGCGTGGTGACACATGTAATAACGCGTTGTGTGATTTCCGAACTCGGATTGAACGTCGTGATGACACGTGGCACGTGTTTCTCCTCCTCACACGCGGCGCAACGTGATGGTCCTGCGTTAAAAATTCATAAAAATCTCAAAAAATCCCAAAAATTATATTTTCACCCTTTTTCACTAAAAAGTTTATATTTTAATTTTTTTAGCCACAAAAATACTATTTATTAAATAAAACAAGTAAATATTAAGTGAAAAAATGCGCTAATGACTCTATTTTCATATAGTCATCACACCCCAAACTTAAATTTTTGCTTGTTCTCAAGTAAAACTAAGTATAACTAAATAAAATAACTTGGGTAGTATATTCATAAATATATTTCTATTAGTACATGCATATTTAACAAAAAAATTCCCTCTCAAAAGTCATACAAGTCTATGATAAAGAGGTTCTCATATTCATCAATCAATGTTCCATCAATACAAGGATATACAAGGTTTTTGAAAAATTAATTTGTGTGTGTGTGTTGCACATGATATCATCCAATGCGCTCATGAAATCAACTTATATGAGCATGATAATCAATTAAATCTTAGAACAAGTCTCATAAGTCAATTTTTCACATTCCTCTCCACTAATATAAATATGCACTTAGCTCAAGATCAATAAGGACTTTACATGGTTGTAATGTAAGGCTTAGGTGGGGGGTCGATAGATGCAGACATTTTAGGGTCTCTCCACACCTTAGTTTTTTTTTTCATCATGCACTTTTTAACTACAATTGAGTTTTTACTTGATATTTTAGTGCACCTCATTTTCACATTCTTTTCATATATATATATTTTTTCAACATCATTTTTTTCTTCTTAAACTTATTTTCAATTCTATTTTCTTTTTCTTTAGAGGGATACTTGTGTTGTGAGTTTTGCTTCTTCTTCTTTTACGGGGTACATTACATTTCACCTTACTCTAAAGCATACACATGATTACATTTTTTTTTCATACAAGCTAAAGGTACAAGGGTAGAGGTAATACTTATTAGTTAGACATTAAATGTGGCTTACAGATATGAAAGGTTCTTTGTTAGGCTCAATTGGGTGACTAAAGATATTAACAATGGTTAGCTTGAAAGGCTCAATCGATCCAAATAAGGCCTAAATCATTTCTCTTGCTAAATACTATTTAGGATTTTGCCTCAAGAGATGATCAAATTGATTCTAAAACTTGGTAGATCTAATTAACTCGCATAACTCACTACAAATTTTCTCTCAATAAGCACACCAAAATCAATCATGAACATGTGCATAAAATTTGAATCAATTCAATCAAAACTAACAAGCATATCACATGATTAATGTAAATATCTTAACAAATATGTTACATTCCTTATCCTAGTCATGACAACCAATTTTTATCATGGAGTTCATATGTTTCATATCAAGCATGCGTGCATTTAGTTTCCATATATTTATCAATTTCTACCAAAATCATGATTAAAAATAGCCTAAAAATTAAAAAACAAACACCCCTAAAAATTTAAAATGCATACTAAATACTAATGTAGAGAATGAAGTTCCCTCTCCCAAACTTAAATTACACATTGTCCCCAATATGCACATATAAATATGAAAAGGTCAAAGAAAAAAAACTCCCTTAGTTATGGCACACCACATTTGTCACTGAAATGCTCATTCTTGTTGTGTCATTGCTCTCCACATTTATTCACCTACAAAATAAAAACAATGAAAATATAAGTAAAATAATTTTGGGTTGCCTCCCAACCAGCGTCATGTTTAACGTCCTTGACTAGACTGTTCTATTAAGTCCTAAGGCACATCCATTTGTATCCATTTACTTTTGAGTTTTCCTGGAAACAACTTGAGTCTTGATTTGTTCAATAATATTTTATGTTTTTTCTCGCAAACACGGTACTCAATTATCTTCTCATGCCATATTTTTGTTTTCCTTTTGAACTTCTTGGCATTCTTATAAGCACTCCACCGTAATTCATCCAATTTATGTATTTCTAATAGCTTTTTCACATCTCCATTGGTCTCTTTCACTTTCATACTTGATTGAGGATATGAGGGTAGAAGTGTGGGGTCTAAATTTGGTGGCTCTTCAATTGATGGTTTGAGTTTAGATCCTATCTCAAAAAATTTCATTATCGCATTTGATACATACATGAGAGATACGTCCTCCAAAAATTTCACACAGTCTACAATATCAACCTTTGATGCCATACTTTCAAAGTTTAATAGGTTGAGTTATTTTCTGGTGAGTTTATATCCTTGGTTACTGCAACATGTGTTAAAGTCTTAAGTTTGGGTGACGCCATAGATTCTTTTAAGCCATTCCCACAATCAGTAACATTTATCCTTAAACATTCATTAGCATTATCAATATCATGGGATTCAGATTCTTTAAAAACTTTAAATATTACTTGTTCATCTTGCACTCTCATTGTAAGTTCACCTTTTTGTACATCAATTAGTGTCCTTCCGATTGCTAAGAATGGACGACCAAGTATGATAGGAATGTCACGGTCCTCTTCCATGTCTAGCACAATGAAGTCCGCCGAAAAGATGAATTTGTCTACTTTTACTAACAAATCTTCTACCATACCTTGAGGTCTCTTAATCGATCTATCTGCCATTTGTAATGTTACCGAAGTAGGTTTTGCTTTACCAATCCCCAATCTCTTGAAGACCGATAATGACATGAGGTTAATACTAGAACCCAAGTCACATAGTGCCTTGTCAAAACGGATGTTTCAAATAGTGCAAGGGATGTCAAAACTACCTTGATCTTTTAGTTTTTGTGGTAGTTTTCTATTAAGGATGGTACTACAACCTTCAATCAAGGTTATTGTTTCATGATCTTCAAGCCTTCTTTTCTTTGATAGTATATCCTTCATGAATTTGGCATAAGATGACATTTGTTCAAGTGTCTCTACAAATGGTATGTTTATGTGTAGCTTCTTGAAAACTTCTAGAAATTTTGAAAATTGCGTATCTGACTTTTGCTTTTGCAGTCTTTGAGGGAAAGGAATAGTGGGCTTGTAAAGGTTTCTCTTTTTTGGCTGAATTATTTCATTTTCATTACTCTCTTTATCCACTAATTCCTCTTCCTCCTTATCCTTTTAAGTTTGATAGTCCCCTTTATCCTTTTTAATTTCTTGTTTCTCCTCATCCTTTTTTGTCTTAAGTTCTTGTTCTAAAGTTTTACCATTCCTCAAGGCTATGACATTGCATTGGTTCTTACCTTCTCTTATTGGGTTTACAATTGTATCACTTGGAAGGTTCCCTTGAGGCCTTTGACTTATAGCCTGAGCAAGTTGCCTCTTTGGTTCTCCAAATTTCGAATTGAAGCCGTTTGAGTTAACACTTTTGTATTCATTGATTGAACGAATTCTTTCATCATCCCCATTAAAGCACTTGTATTGTCCTCAGTAGATGGCTTCTTCTCTTGGGCTTGTGATTGTTGTGGTTGTTAAAAACCAGGTGGTGGAAATGATTGATGGTTGAATTGAGTACCACCTTGAATGTTGTTATTGTTCCAAGAAAAAATTGGATGTTGTCTCCATCCTGGGTTATATATGTTTGAGTATGGATTATTGTTTCGATTCACATTACTCACAGAGCAAATAGATTCAGGATTATTTGAAAAATTATCAAACAAATGAGCTCCTCCACAAAACACACATGACACTCCTGAATTTTGGACGTGACTTATACTCGCTAGTGAGTTTTGTACCTTCAAAAGATTAACCAAAGATGACACTTGAGCTATAAGTGTTATGATATCATTTACCTCATGCATTTCGGCTATTTTCTTGTGGCTGTCATTCTGTCCATTGGCCATTGATAATTATTGCTAGCCATTTTCTCGAGTAAATCATAAGCTTGATTGTAAGATTTGGCTAGCAAAACTCCATTAGCCGATGCATCAACGATAGTCCTTGTTTGAGCATTGAGACCATTGTAAAAAGTTTCCAATTGAATCAAAGAAGGAATACCATGATGAGGGCATTTCCTTAGCAATTCCTTGAATCTTTCTCATGCTTCATATAGAGATTCACCTTCGTGTTGTTGGTAGGAAGTGATGTCGTTCCTAAGCTTGGCATTCTTTGTTGGTGGGAAGTATTTCATCAAGAATTTCTCTGCCAAACCATTCCAAGTTGTAATGGAATCAGGTGGCAAAGAGTTTAGCGAAGCTCAAGCATGGTCTCGCAAAGAGTAAGGGAATAATCTAAGCCTGAATGCCTCTTCTGTCACACCATTGAACTTAAATGAATCTACAACTTCAATAAACAATCTGAGATGAAGATAAGGATCCTCTGTCGGTAATCCACTGAATTGTCCAACTGTTTGTAGCATTTGAAACATCACTGGTTTTAATTCAAACTAATTAGCTTGGATGTTTGGCCTTGTAATACTTAGATTCAGCCCTTCCAACGTAGGTATTGCATATTCATTCATAGCTCTATCTCTATCATCTATCAAAAACGTTTAATTATTCAAGTTTAGTTAATTATTGTTTATTTCTAATGGATTAGCCATTTCTTCCTTTACTGTGACTTGTTGTTTTCTAATTGATCTCAAAGTACGCTCAATTTCAAAATCTAAAGGTAAGATTTTTCCCTCACGAACTCTACTCATACAATAGACTCAACTATGTTTCTACAATACTAAAAGAGATGTCTAAATAAAAACTAAAAAAAAATAATTAACAACTAAATAAATAAATTAAAGTAAAAATAAAAAAAATAAAAAAAAATAAAAAAAATTAACGAGAATAAATAAATAAATAAGTCTCTAAAAAATTATAAATAAATTTAGATTAAAATTAAAGTAAAGAAAAATAAATTAAGAATTTTTTTAAAGAAAAAAATAAATTAAGAATTTTTTTAAAGAAAAAAATAAATTAATAATTAAAAAAAATATTAATTTCTAAAATTAATAATCCTCGACAACGGCGCCAAAAACTTGATCGCCACACAAATTGTGTGTGCAATAAATACACAAGTATACGTATCATAACAAGTAATATAATGATAAATAAAGATCGTTCCCATGAAGATTATTTTTTTTAGAAACTAATTTTTAAAACTAAAAATAATAAAAATCAAAATTTTTGGTGTTTTTATATCTTAAGAAAGCAAAACTAAAATAATTAAAAGTAAATAGCAATAATTAATTAAATCAGATTTTGTGACTAAAAGGATATATGAGAAAATATCTAGGAATACTTAATCACCCAATTTTCTAAACATGTGAATCACTAAAATCCCCCTAATATAATATCAATTAATTACATGATCAATTGAATCTAACCTAACATATATTCCTTTCTCAAGTAAACTCTCATGCCAATTAAAATGCATACTACTTATTAAGTTCATCAATTATGTATTACATACATAAGAATCATACATCTCTGCCTAGAAACTATGCATTTAATTTAATCAAGACAAACAATTAAATAATTTTCTCAAATCTATTTAATTGCCTCTATAGATAAATTGTTGGTCAAACAATTAATAGCATAAAAATCAGATTAAATAATATAATTAAATTAATATTATAATTGAGAAAAAATATTAGATCATTACATGGTGAAAATTGGGTTCATAAGATCTCTAGATTAATAAATTAATTACACATAATTGTATTCATAAACCTCATATTTTTTATAAAGAAAAGACATAAAATTAATAAAGAAAAGAGTAGAATTAATTTTCTCTTAAATCTCCACCAAAATTGTGTCGTTTCTTGAATCTTTCTGTATTTTTCTCTCTTTTTAGCTCTAAAAACTGACCAAAATTATGCTAATGGAGGCTGTTGTATGTTTTACAACACACAAAAAACGTGCAAGTATACACGGTCACAAGTAATAAAATTTGTAAGTAAAGTATCGTTCCCACGGAGATTTGTAACTATAGTTTGTTGATTACTAAAATTATCTCAATCTGATTTTATTCAAAACGTACGTTGATTGTCACAAATGTAAGAAAAGAGTTAAAACAAAATAAAATAAATCTAGGATTGCAATTTTTCACCAAATTAATCAACTCAAATCATTTTATTTTCTTTTGATTTATATTTTTTTTAGTACATTTAATTTGTCAACCGAAAACTTCTAATTTTATTCATACATCTCTTCCGAGCTCCATACAAACACACCTCGTTAAATTAATTCACTATATCTCTATGAGAATTAAATTCACCGAAATTCATTACGTTTTAAGTTTTCAAATGGCCACACATACAATTAAAGTATATTCCTATCCTTCATCATACATGTCATTCTATTTACGAGCAATATACACACGAATGCCTCTTCCAAGTTTATTCATGTGCCACAGATCATTTCGATAAGATTCGTAAATAATCAAAAAGCATTAAGCACAAAATAGAACGAACAAATCGAACGTCTTATAAATCTATCAAAAATAATTAAAATAAAAAGCATCATAAATTTAGATCAAATGCAACCCTAGAAAAATTAAATTACTTCATAAAATTAAAATAAAAATTACAACACCTACAGAAAATTAAGATGAAGAAGAAGGAAAATTAAAACAACACTTAGAACAAATTTTTGGCACACACAGAACACTACAAAAGCCAAAAATGGCTTCTATGTGTTCCACAACCAACACACAAACACCCCAAAAATTACAAACTCCAAAAAAACTAGTTAAAACTATCCTCTTATCTTCTATTTATACCCAACAATAATACATCTAAAATATTACATTTTTTATTTTATTTTTTATAAAACGTGTAATAATATTTTTATCGAAAAATTAAATAACGCGTATCGAAAATTGAATCGAAAATATTAAATAAATTCACGCGTGAGACAGGGGTGCCGATTCTGCATTTTTTTAAATTATTTATGCGTGCCACGTGTCAGCGTCTGATTCGCTAAAAGGAATTCACGCGGAAACGTGGCAACTTCTCATTGGACGCTGGAAACGGCGCCGACAACAACAAAGCACGGAGAAAACGGCCACATACGGGCGCGATCCTGCGCTTTCGCGCTCATCGTAACATGCCACGTGTCATTACATGATTGGTGGAATAATAGAGTGGGACACGTGGCAGTTGCTGATTTGAGGAAGGGATTCAGAGTGAACACGTGGCAGATTCTGATTGGAGGAGAATCCGGGTGCACGCTGAGATCAGTGCACGGGATCAGAGGCGCGCGTACGTGGGGGACAGCGGCTGACGCGTCAGAGAGGTGGGCCCCACCTACACGCCGGCCTGCGCGACAGGTGGGCCCTACTCGGGCGCTGAGCCGCGTAAAAAAAACCTGCAACCACGCGATCTGGTCGGGCGTGAATGGCACGCGTGGATCTCAGCCGTTTCGTCTTTGATCGGACGGTCCACGTTTCGCGCGTGCATGATGGCGCGTGGTCTTCTCACCTGCGCAGATTTTTAAACTTTAATTAATTGGATTTTGGCCCACAAATTTATTTCAAATTACATTTTCAACTTTCTTTAATTACCGTTTAGCTCTTTTCTAATTTAAATTAAATTTTTAAACTTTTAATAATTACAATCAAGCCCGAATTTAATTTAAATTATATTTTTGACTTTTATAAATTGCAATTAAATACTATTTTATTTGAAATTATATTTTTGGACCCAAATTTGCAATTAATTAAGTTTTTCGATACAAATTATTTAAATTTATTAAAATATATAAAAAATAGTAAATACTAATTTATTAAACTAAAATTAACTAAAAACATTGAAAACATAGCAATTTTAATTAATAAAATAGGTGAAAATAACTATATAAAAAACAGTTATCAGAGGCCAATTAGGGTTTATGGAGTGATTATAGGCTTAAAAAAGCTAAGGTGTGATTTGGATCGTCCGATCAGCTTCAAATCAAGGGCTACGATCAAAACAAGCAAAACTGACAGTTTCAACAAATCATAAATGACACGTGGCATCAGAAGTTTATTGGGCGAATTAGATAATGATGCGTGGTAGGGGAGACCGGTCAAAGGTAACGTTCGCCGAGTCAGCACCACATGGCGCACGGGTGGAATGCTTTGAGCAATAGTGTGGTGACACGTGTCATAGCGCGTTGATTGATTTTCGAACTCAGATTGAACGTTGTGCTGACATGTGGCTCGTGTTTCTCCTCCTCACACGCGACGCAACGTGATTCGCTATCCGTGCTTACGTGGTGTCCACGTGGTAGCTTTTGATTGGTCCTGCGTTAAAAATTCATAAAATTAGAGTCCCAAAAAATATATTTTCATCCTTTTTCACTAAATTTTTTATATTTTAAGTTTTAAAAAATACTATTTATTAAATAAAACAAGTAAATATTAAATCAAAAAGTGTGCTAATAACTCTATTTTCATAGAGTTATCACTCATAAACTCGCTAGCCTGAGGTTGTGAAGTGTTAAAATTAGGGTTCTAGGTGTGTCGAATTGGAAAATTCACCCCGTTATCCCAAATATCTCCAGTAATATAAAAATATTTATCTTTTCATCCCGAGGTGCTATCAGGCAGTCTGAGATGCAACATGTGACCTATAACGCAAGATATGTACACCCTCTCTATCTAACTCGTTCCTTTTTAAATAGTATAAACACCTTAATTCATCGCTTTCCAAGTCTATGCCATGTTCTCCAACTACAACAGAAAGACATAAAAGAGTTCGCCATGCATTTGGATTTATTTGTGCAAAATTAATATCAAAAGTGCTCAAAGCATGGGCCACCAATTTAGGAAAGGGGCAACGTAACTGATAACTGTATTTTATATAGTTATTTTCACCTATTTTATTAATTATAATTGCTACGTTCTTAATGTTTTTAGTTAATTTTCGATGAATAAATTAGTATTTACTATTTTTTATATTTTTTAATAAAAATTAAATAATTTGTATCGAAAACGTACTTAATTGCAAATTTGTTTCCAAAAATATAATTTCAAATAAAAGAGTGTTTAATTGTAATTTATAAAAGTCGAAAATATAATTTAAATTTAAATCGGGCTTAATTTTAATTATTAAAAATTTAAAAATTTAATTGAAATTAGAATAGGGCTAAACTGTAATTAAAGAAAGTTGAAAATGTAATTTGAAATAAATTTGTGGTTCAATATGCAATTAAGAAAGTTTAATTTTCTACGCAGGTGAGAAGAACCACGCGCGGAACGTGGACCGTCCGATCAAAGAAGAAACGGCTGAGATTCGAGCGTCGAGATCACGCCCGACCAACTCGCGTGGGTGTAGGTCTTTATTTTCACACGGCTCGGCCCCTGAGTGGGGCCCACCTGCCGCACAGGCCGACGTGCAGATAGGACCCACATGTCTGACGCGTCCAGCCACTGTCCCCCACTTACGTGCGCCTCTGATCCCGTGTGCTGGTCTCTGCGTGCAACCGGATTTTCAGTGAATTAAATTCAGCCATGTGTCCACCTGAATCCTAACCTCTAATCAGAAATTGCCACGTGTCCCACTCTATTTTTCAGCCAATCATGTGATGACACGTGGCATGTTATGATGAGTGCGAAAGCGCAGGATCAAGCCCCGTGTGTAGCCGTTGTATCCCGTGCGCTGATGTCCCCTGCGCCCGTTTCCCGTAGCCAATTGGATTCTGCCACGTGTCTGCACTAATTCTTGCAGCGAATCAGAAGCCGACATGTGGTAGTGTGAATCTTAAAAAAATGAGCAGCGACGCGCATGATCTCAGTTTGCCTTTTCGATACATTTTTGTCCCCCACTCGTAATTTTAAATTAATTTCTCCATCATTAGTTGTCTCCCGCGTGTATAAAAAAAATATTTTTAAATGTATTTTTTTTAGAAATTTAATGTTATAAATAGGAGATAAGATGATAGAGTTAGAGAGTTTTTTTTTAGTTTTAGTTGTAGAGTTTTTTTGGGAAGTTTTGGAGTGTTTAGTTGTGAGATTATTTTGTGTTCGGTTTTGGACTGTAGAACACGCAGAAGCCATTTTTTGGCTTTTGTTGTGTTCTACGTGTGCCAAATATTTATTCTAATTGATGTTTTAAATTTCCTTCTTCTTCATCTTATTTTTCTGTATCTGTTGTAATTTTAATTTTAATTTTATGAAGTAATTTAATTTTTCTAGGATTGCATTTGATCTAAATTTATGAAGCTTTTATTTTAATTATTTTTGATAGATTTATAAGACGTTCGATTTGTTCGTTCTATTTTGTGCTTAATGCTTTTTGAATATTTACGAATCTTATCAAAACGATCTGTGGCACATAAATAAACTTGGAAGAGGCATTTGTGTGTATATTGCTCGTAGATAGAATGACATGTATGATGAAGGATAGGAATATATCCTAATTGTATGTGTGGCCATTTGAAAACTTAAAACGTAATGAATCTCGGTGAATTTAATTCTCATCGGAATATAGTGAATTAATTTAACGAGGTGTGTTTGTACGGAGCTCGGAAGAGATGTATGAATAAAATTAGAAGTTTTCGGTTGACAAATTAAATGTACTAAAAAATATAAATCAAAAGAAAATGACATGATTTGAGTTGATTAATTTGGTGAAAAATTGCAATCCTAGATTTCTTTTATTTTGTTATTAATCTCTTTTCTTACATTTGTTCGAATCAACAATTGTTTTGAATAAAATCAGAGAGATATAATTTTAGTACTCAAAAAACTGTAGTAACAAATCTCCGTGGGAACGATAACTTACTTATCAAATATTATTACTTGTGACCGTGTATACTTGCACGTTTTTTGTGTGTTGTAAAACACACAACAGTAACCCTATCTTAAAGGCCGCTAAATGTATCACCCACCACCCCGGTGGTGGATCATCAGCATCACATAAATGTGGGGGTACTGACATTAAACCTACTCAGGTTGGTATGTCGTATGTTTGTCTAATTTCTTTCAAATCTTTAACTGTTAAAATACTAGGCATCTTTTCAATTTGATGCTTATCTTTGGTTCTATGTGTAGGCTTGCCCTTATATTCCCTTTTCTTTTTTGGGCGAGGTACCTTGGTAGATGTAGACACGGGAATCCTGATCATAGGAATTGAACCCCGCGAGGATGAAGTAGACACCGCTTTAGACCCCGAGGAAACAGGAAGAACGAGAACCCCTTCCTTAACAATTCTCGGGGAAGCCCTATTGTCACTATTCTCCATCATTTCAGGTTGTTTGGTTGATAACGACCTCGAGGGAATACATCGAGGAGAAATATTTTTAGAAAGATTTTTAGAAAGATCTCCCTTTGAAGATATCACTTTTTTCCCTTATGCGACATTAAGAAAGAGGATATATAAATACCTAAAAAGAGAAGTTCGTATCAAAATAAAGGAGTAAATGATGTAACACTGACTTGAATCCCAACAAACGATGTTAAATACACGAACTGATAGGACCCAAAAAATTCCTGAGCGACCTTCTGAAAGAATAAAATGACTTGAATAATCCACGGGCTAAAATCCTCTGAGTATAATAAACTTAGTTAAAAATAGGTAAAACTTAAGTATATTCTCCTACTATTTATAAAAGGGAAAATAAGAAGTTGAAAGGTCTCATTAAAGATAAAAATAATATCTTAAAACAATATAAATTTGCAATCTTAGTGGTCGTTATTTATACGAGGAATATGCGACCAGATTATTCTCTTGATTTCTCAATTAAAGAGAATGATGGAGTTAATGTTTGGTATTAAATATGTAACGAACATACAGCTTAATAAGTACAGGTATCCCACTAGGATAAAGCGAGGACATAAAGCTAGCTCAACAAAAGGTTTGCGCCCAATGAACTTGAAAAAGCACACCAATCTAGTCTACAAAGTATCTCGTCATCAAACAACGAGGTTTTGGATGTCAAGACTTGTTAAAGTTATGATATCCCTGGTATCGAGGTCGTCATCCATGAACGACATATATATATAAATATTTTTTTCTTGTTTGTAAATATTTGTAACGAACGATCTAAATTCTATAAACTAGTTTGTATTAACCAAATCGCTAATACACATCTCGTTATATACGTAAAAATACACACACATATATATATCCCTTAAATGAGAAGAATACATGAGATATATTCCCTCAATACAATTTCTTAATTTTCACTAAAAATCACTAAAGTAATATATCTGAATTATCTACAAACAATGATAAACTACACACGTGAGAATATTACTCAATGCAATGGAATATAAATATATGAAAACAAAAAGAAAACAAGTGTACCCAAAAAAACGAAAAGACTTAGGTGTGGTGTAGCCTCTGAAAACGATGGAGTAGATTGCCTAATGATGATGCCAGCCTCATTCTCTACCTCTGCGAACGAGCTACTGCAACCAGCGCAAATGAGTTCCTCAGTAGTTTCTGTACGAATTGAAACAATATGGTATATACCATTTGAATTTCTTTAATTTTCTTTTTTTTTTGTTAATTTTTGTTTTTCCTTTTTCCTTTTGCTTTTATTGAATAAGACAAAAATGACCTTCCTTTTAAACGCCAGTTAGGTGTCAAGAAGTCAATTTTATAAAATTTGGCCAAATTTTTTATTATTATACACAAAAATTTATTTATAAGATTAATAAATTCAAAAGTTACGAGAATATAATTACTCAATATCCTAAATGGTTAATAAAATGTGCTTGTAATTGAAGAAAATTAATTTAAAATATTATAATTAATTTAAATAATATATAAAAATTAAAAATTTAGTTTAAAAATTATAGTTATTTGATTTTTTTTCATCTTAAAATTATAAGATTTTATTTATTTTTGAGTTTGTGGCATTATCAACTCAAAAAATTAAAAATGCATAAAAAAATCCAAAATTAAAATCAAAATAGTGAATTAGAAATAAAGTAAAGCAAAAATATGCACAATAACTAATCTCATATTAAATATATAGAATCACAAATAATAAAAATTATATTCAATAATTTTTATAACTTTAAAATTTATTAATTAAATTAAGTTTCATTTATCATTTAAAATACTTAAAATTATATATTTGAATGCACGACTACATAATACATTTCAAATTAAAATATAAAAGAAGAATTACTTTGATATTATTTTGTTTGTTTGAAATATATATATCAATACTTCAATGCATTACATTCAAAATTAAGATAATAAAACATAAAAAGGATTAAAATCCTCAAAAATATTGAATGTATTATAAATTATAGAGCAAGCAAAAAAGAGTTTTTTAATACTATTTTATGGATTAAATTTTTTCTAAACATATTAATTTATCACATATTTTAAGACTTGGTTTTCTCTTTTAATTTCATAATAATAAATAATTATTATAATTTTTATGAACCTTTTAAGTTTCATTATAATTATCAATTTCATTAATTCTATCACATATAATCAAATATTTCATAAAATAATTAAATATTTTAGGAATATTTTAGTTTTATCTTTCATTTTTCACTAGAAAATAATTATTAATACATATAATCAATTATTATTCCACAAAATATAATTTTGAAAATTAATTAAAATTTAACACATACATAGAAGATTTTTGTTTTTTATTTTTATTTTATAATAATAGACAATTATTAAAATGATTATGAGTTTTTTTAAATTTAAATAAGAGAGAATTTATAAATTTAAATTTATTTATGTAGAATCAATTGTTTCAAAAAGCTCTTTGTTTTTCTTTTATTTCTCTCACTAAAAAATAATTAATACATATAATCAATTATTTGTATTAATTATAGTTTGATTATATTATATAAGAAAATAATTAAATTATAGTTTGATTATATTATATAAAAAAATAAAATATATACATATTTACAGTAAAATTTACTAATCAAAATATGTCATTTCTATATGAAAATATAAATTTCTTTTTTTACAATAATTCTAAGATTATAAGGAAAAATGTTATAGACTACCAGGGTTGATAATTTTTATGAGGAAAATTTGAGTTGAAATTATTTGATTAGAGGTCAGAATAATGATAAAAATGAGAAATAAGGAACGAAAAAAGGATTTTTTTATATTTTTACCGCTCTTTATCAAAAATTTATTTTTATAAATCTAGTTACAATTAAACTCAAACTAATTATAAATAATATATTATATATTTTATATTTCATCTTTAACTCAAACTAATTATACGTAATATATTATATATTTTATGTTTCATCTTTTTAAATTATTTTTTATTATATTAAAAGATTAATAATTTTTCTTTTATAAAATATATTTAAATTATAAAAATATAAAATATTTATAATTTATTCTTATTATTTCAAACTAGATTGTAACAATATTCTATCAATATTATTTGGTATAATTTAGTGTCATATATATTTTATTTTTCTTTATTTCACATAAATATTGTTTTTTGGTTTATTAGCCCAAAATTTTATTTTTTGTTATTAAATATTTTTTATTAGCTTAAATTTTTTAGAAATTTTTCTTTATAATAAATAAAAAATATTATTTCCAAATCCCCGTGGATTTTCGTTCCTATTGGGAATTTTTGTTATGACCTCAAAAGAATTTTAAGTAAGAATGTAAAATAAATCTAAATTGGGGATGGAAAATGTCGTTGAAAACCCTAAAACTACTATAGATTGGATTTTTGTATTATTTGTTCTTAAGATTATAAGGTATATTAATTAGTAATTTAGGTTGAAGTGATCAATTAAAGATAAATTATATTATTTTAATAATTTTATATTAATTTTTTTAAAATGATTAAAACGTGATTAAAAAATAAATCTTTGATAATAATAAAGTGAAAATTAATATAAAAAAATTCTTAGAATATTTTTTAAATATTTTATGATTTTCACTATTTTATTTAAATAGTTTATTAAATTTTTTAAATAAAATATATATTTAAATTATTTTTTAAAATATTATTATTGTTATTATATATTTTTAAATATTTTCATATTAAATTTAATATTTACTCTTGTTAAGGACTCATGTTTAATCACTTATTAAAAATTATTATTTTAATAAAAATCATTAAAATAACTTATTTTTCTTAATTGATTTATCTTTTTAAAATAATAGTACTAAATGACATATTTTTAGTGTAAGTAATAAAATGACACTAATAATTTAATACAAGTGAATTGTAAGGCTCCCCTTCCTTACATGTAATTAGTGATAGAAAATGAGCTACTCAACAAGGTCCAATTTTTTTTAAAGTTGATTCAATTAGGCGAAAAAATTTAGCTCATCAATTAGGTTATAAAATCTCGTAAGCTCATGATAACATTTTTATAATTATAATGATGTTATTATGAAATATCTCATTTATAATATATTAATTTTAATTTTAAAAAAAATATAAGAAAAAAGTAATATTTATATTAATATTTTTTTTTATAAAAAAATTATATATTTTTAATTTTTTTTTAGAAAAATAAATAAGTCCAATAGCTACTCAACTCCATCATTTAAATTAATTGAATGATGTTATTATGAAATATCTCATTTATAATATATTAATTTTAATTTTAAAAAAAATATAAGAAAAAAGTAATATTTATATTAATATTTTTTTTTATAAAAAAATTATATATTTTTAAATTTTTTTTAGAAAAATAAATAAGTCCAATAGCTACTCAACTCCATCATTTAAATTAATTGAATGTAATTGAGATATAGATACTTATAACCATTAATAAGGGTAAATTGTATATTTTAAATTGAATTGTAACGATTCAACCAAAAAGAAAAGGTAAAACAAACAATATAAGTTGACTAGAATTAATATTCATTCGATCTAAAACTCATGTAACCTAAATTTTTTCTTATACATATATATATGAAAAAAAGTAGTTAGTATAAAAAAAACAACTTTTATGTCAATAATATTTTTTTCTCAATGCAAAAATAATTTCATTAACTAAATAACCGATGATTTAACTAATAATTTTTTTAATAATGGATGATATATCATTTAACAATAATAATATTAGCTAATGTTTAATGTCTCTGTTGGAAAAAAATACAATGATTTTACATGCATGTTTCGTTTCCTACATTCACAAAAGGTCAAATGATATATCATCCGTTATTAAAACAATTCTTAAGGCGCATAAATACAAGGATTATGAGAAGAGCTCTTACTCAAAAATAAGAGCAAACAAAACTAAAATGGCTAGCCACGTAGAGATTTCAACAAGTCAACTTAAATCTAATTAAGACATATATAAAACCCAGAAAACTGGAGAACACTAAGAGAAAGAGAAGGGAAGAGAGAAGCAAAACACCTCTGAATAAGAAACCCTAAAAAATATAAGGTTGATATATGCCTCGTTTTCTTGTGATTTAATTCTTTAGAAAATTTCCAAGAAAGCCGAACAAGTTATGCGGCACATGCTAGGAGGACCAGCAAAAAATGTCCAAACTTCCAATAATTCCATTTAATTAACTCCTCGAGACTCTCTAAAATTATACTTGGTCCATAACAATTAAAAATATTTACAATTTAACCCACCCAGTATCATCTCCTTGTATTGGTGGATAAAGTTTTGCAGTATCCAAATATCGAAGTTAAGGGAAGCCTTGGGTAGTTTTCGACCATCTTTTCGATCTTAATCAGCTAAGCTCATCATGATATTGGTGACAATCGGTAATGTGCACAAGGAATATAATAGCTAGTAGTAAATTAACTAATGTATTTTTCAGTCTTGTATTTGGTTATCCTAGGTAGTAATTTTTGTTATATTTGATTAATTTTAGTCTTCAACTTTCGTATATAATCATTCAAATATATAATTCCATCGACATACACGAGTTACGTATAAAACAATAAAATAGTTTTATTTATTTTTCTATTAATATTTGTTTTTAATTGAAAAATATGTTATATATATCCTATTAATTTGAGTATATATATTTAAATTATTAATTTTATAGTGTGTTTTTGAATAATAAAAACTTAAAAATAAATATTGAGAGAAGTTATAGATATATTTTATACATTTAAATTATCTATAATTTCATAAATATTATAACTAAAATTTTTGTTAGTATAAAATGAGAACGTACTAATTACATAATTAGAAGTTTTGGATTACCACTTTCTGTTTTTTTTTTAAGAGAAGAAAAAGAAGATGAAAATAAAAGTAAAATAACTAATCAAAAATTTAAACTTCAATGAACACTATATTATTGTTGAATGAAATCTTAGAGTACGTACAGTTACATTTTTTTTTTGAGACACAACAATAGGTACGGGTAGATTTCATCTATCTCTAATAAACTTGTAAAAATCAGAAGCTCTAGCTAGCTAGTCCTCTTAACAAAAACACCAAAAGTGTATGTTGTTGTTATATCGATACATAATTAGAAAATAAATTAAAAGTAAGCATAATTATATGGCTAGTTGTAGCACCTTTAGATACTAGCTAGTAGTGTTTGTTCGCAAAGTCCTTGTGTCCGTCTCCCTGACTCGGACCAGCGTCTCTATCTCGTGGCCAAAACCAAGCATTCGACTTGGTTCTATGTCCCGGACCGCTAGGAAGTGGTCCCGAGTTCTTAAGCACTCTCACAAGCAAGGAGCGGTTCGCCAAGCCCACATCTCTTGTTCTTCCTAAAGAGCCTGCAGCAGGCAGCTGTTGTGGGCTCTTAGTTTTGAGCAACCGAACAGCTTCCATACCATAAAAAAAGAAAGTAAACAAGAGAAGAATAAGACCAATAAAATGTATAGATTTTGGCTTTCCGGCCATTTTTGAAAGACGAAGATGCCGTAAAGATCAAAATCAAGTTTCAATTTTTATGATTGGATTAATTGTTGGTGCTAATTATAAGACTTTAATTTGTTTTCATTTATTGTCTTGGGAATTCATAATATTTGATTTTGCGTGAATTTGAAGATTGTGATATATATATATATATATATGAATATGACATTTCAACTTAGAAAATAATTAAATTAATCATTAAACAACTTTTATTAGTGTCTCGAAACATGGTATAAATAAATAAAAAAAATGCATAAAAATCTTATTTTATAACAATTTGAACAACGTCTCTTAATTCTACTACATCGATCTAACAAAATTTTTATGAAGTACGTTACTATGATACATAATCTCAAATTTTCTAATATAGAACAGACCATCTTTGAGTGGAAGAACTTGTATATGAATAAATGCATGAGTATATAATGTGTTTTAATAATTTAAAAAAAATATTATTTATAACTGAGATAGTATATATATATATATAATTAAATGTATTTATGTAAATTAATTAGTAGAGTAATTATCGTATCATCTGTAAATCTCGTTCATATAAAAGTCTATTATTTGAGCTAAAGATATGTTATTACACCAAAATAAACAATTTTCACACAAATTTAGTAAAAGAAAATGATTTGATAAATATTAGGAAGAAATACAAAAGTAATTTTATAACTTTAATAAAATCAACACATCATTCACGTAATTTATAACTAGTGTATTTTAATTTTTTAATTTTTTAAAAAATATACTTTATTTATAAATTAACACACACATTAGTTCATTAGACTTTTTTTCCCCTCCAACTCAAAAATTTCTTTTTTAGTAAACGCAAAGGTAATTACATTATATTTGTTTGTATATATATTTTTCTAATGTAATGCATAGCTTATTCATGTAATTAAAAAATATCTTTGTAGAATTTAAAATCGTGACATTATACATAATCTTTTTGCCGATCGAATTGTTTATGCATTTTTGGGAAATGTCACATGCATGCACATAACATATATAATATCTTTGTGTAAATACAAATTTATGAGGCTTAATATTGTGGGAGTTGAAATGACTGAATTTGAATATTTAAAGGTTTAATAGCAAAATATAACTCATTTTCATTGATTGATTTTTTTAGAGTACACATATCTTATTTTTGTATAATGTAAAAAAACATATATTTTTTTAAATTTTAAAATATAGTATACATATTTTTTTATGACATAAAAATAATAAAAGGATTTAAAAATATATGTAAATAATTGAATCATATAAAAATCTTAGGATTTAAATGACTATTTTAATAAAAACATATTTGAAAAACCTTAGTCATATATTGTTATTATTCCTCGTGCCAGAGAGAAAATTTCTCACTTTAAGAGTTTTTTCTCCATAATTAAATATTTATTTATTTCTTTGTTATGAATAAATATCACAACAATTTTGGGATTTATTTCAATCCACGTAGATATAGTTTTAGTGTGGTTTTCTTCACCAAAATTTGATTAAGGGTGATGTTAATTAGGCATTTTTATTATATTTTGATCAATTTTATTTTCATATCTATATATAATGTTCTTAGACATTTGTTGTGATTTAATTATTTAAGAACTTAAGTAATCAAAGATTAAACTTTTAAGAAAATTTATCACATTATTAATTAGAATATCAAAATCTAGATGGAGATTAAAAAGAATCAAAGAAGAATTTTAAAAAAAATATTATTCCTTGGTTACGTATTTATTGTTATGATTCTTATAATAACTTGATGTATTTTTGATTATTTTAAATTTATATATTATTGATATATTTTTATTTTAAATTAATGAAAATTTTCTTTAAAAATAATATTTATTAATTTAGTAGTATAAGATCAAAATTATCAAAATAGTTGATATAATAGTTTTATTTTTGAAATAAATTATTACACGTATAATAATCTATGAAAAACAACTCTAGTTCAAACTCTCCAATTGTAATCATTAAAAAAAAAAAAAGAGTATGTGATATCTTAGAAGAAGGCTGAACTGTAACCTACATTGGAGAAGATTTTTAGTTGATTATATAATTTCAATTATTTTCATAAATTAATATTAAATTTCTATTTAATTGTTGATTGAAAAAAATAGATATATCATATTATTTTATTTGTTGATCATGTTATCAAATTTGTAACAATATTTTTTCAGTTAGTTCTGAAAATGTGAATTTATTGTTGATTTTTGTGACTTATAACATGTTTTTACTCAAAAAATAATTATTTATTTTTTTAATTTATATTTTTTTGCATCGGTTTCTATAAAAACCGACTCACTTTTTTTGTTTTTTTTTCAATTCTCATGTTTTGAGTCGATTTTTACAACCGACCTAAAATATATTTTAACTACATTTGCGTTGTATGTGATTAAAACCGAAGTAAAAAAATGACACAAATGATTAATTTTGTAGTAGTACACTAGAAACTACATAACTCATACGTAAAATACCCTTTATTAATTTATATTTTGTATAACTTAAAAAATGATAAAATTATCTTAATTTACTTTCAAATGAACCGAAAAGTAATCAACTTTTCTTTGATTATAATTTGTAAATCACTCAACCTGACTGGTCCTGCTTGCGAACAGAGGTGAGAGTTTCGTGCCATGTTTAATGCCCTTGATAAAAGCAACTTCTAAATTCATATAATAATAAAAAGAGAGAGAGAAATGATCTCGAGAAGAAGAATAAACAATTAAATATTTTATTGAAACTTGGGTCCTAATACCAAATGTCCCAAAGATTATGAAAGAATTCGATTAGGCTGTGTAGAAAAAGCAATTTACTATAAAGCCATGGATTTCGAGATACGTCAGAAAACTGGTAATTACATGAATTTTAAAACTTCTGTATTATTGTAATTTTACTTATTTTGTAAGTTTGTCAAGATTTTTGCTCATTTCCCAAAGTTCATAAACGTACTTTGGAAAAAGTAATACAAATGATAGAATTATACGTATTTTACATAATGTAATTTTCTTATAACTTGTTACCTTACACATTTGTATAACTCAGTTACATATTATAACACAGTTGCACATAAATGTAAGCGAGATTTTTTTTACCTTAAACAATATTCTTGTGATTTGAATAGGTAATTTAAAAAAAAAATTAACATCAAACCATTAAACATATAACAAATTTATTAAAATTATTAAATTATTGAAAAAAATTTAACATGTGTTATATTTTGAGTTTTGACACTACACTCTACAATTAGAGTATGCAATTATAAACGAAAATACAAAATTATTTCATTTAAGAAATATACAACGAGTGTATAAAAAATTAAAATTTAAGTTTTTTAAAATCATTAAAGTTTTAAAAGCGAAACCAATATTAATTATAAATTATAAATGCTATATAATTTATGAAATAATATTTATGTGCTTTCCTTATTCGCTCTTTATTAATTAAAAATTATAAATGCTATATAATTTATGCAATAATATTTATGTGTTTTCCTTACTCGCTCTTTATTAATTATTCTTGCCTTAATGCTAGGATGAATCATAAAACATAAACTAAATATGGATATTTGTATTCATTTAAATGGTAAAACAAAAATTTCCTCATGGTAAAACTTATTTCTTCAATGTTGGTGATTAGTAGCATGGTATTATTTAAGAAATGAATAAAATAAAATATTTGGGTGAATACTTAACTCGGTCATTTTGGTTAAATAATAAGAGTTATTTAATCTTATAGATTATAAAATGTGATTTTTTATCATTTTATTTATGCAAAAAAAAAAATACTAATATAGACATTTTTAAAAGTTTTAGAATATTATTTATTAAAATTATTAATAGAATATTCATCAAAAATATCAAAAAAAAATTAACTAGCTATTTTTTATAAGCTATAAAGGTTGAGTAACACCAGAAAAAACAAGACTGTTAGAAAGATAACAGCAGTGTCTTTGATACCATGTTATAAATACTTAATGATTGTATTCTATTATGTAATTAAATGAATATACATAGTGCATTTATATAGGAGTTACAAGTAAACTAGATATGTCTAAAATAACCAGATATAGATATTCCTAAAATAACTAGATATACATTAGCAGATATATATACATTAATATGTTACTAGATATACATTAACATTTTATAACTTAAATTACTAAACACCATATTTCATCAAAACAAAAAAAAAACCTACGATAGTTTTCGCTAAATATTATATTATACGGAGGATTGTATGTAAACGACATCGGTAATTATAATCTCGAATTGTAAGATAAACCAGACTGCCAACCAATCGTATGAAAAGAGAGAGATTAGACAATGGTTGCCCCTCCGATGGTGTCAGATGCGCATTAAGTTCAACTAGAGTGCTAACAGTCTTGCTGTCAGTGAGTCCAGCTTGAGATAAGAGTTCAGATGCATACTTAGCTTGAGTAATATAAAGACCATCTGTGGAATAAGTGATCTCAAGACCCAATAAATAATTGAGATGTCCAAAGTCTTTCACTCAAACTGCTGACTAAGAAAATCCTTGAGTTCTTGAATGCCACTGAGGTCATCATCAGTTATGATCATACCATCCACATATAAGAGAAGCAAAATGGTGAATTTATCATTACAATGAATAAATAAGGTAGAATCATAAGAACTAGCAGTGTAACCCAAGCGAAAGATGGTAGAGCTAAACTTGGCAAACCATGCTCGTGGAGCTTGTTTAAGGCCATAAAGTGCACAACGAAGGCGACAAACCTTATTTGTTTCAACATAAAGACCAGGAGGAGGTTACATATAGACTTTTTCATGCAGATCCCCATCAAGGAATGCATTTTTAACATCCATCTAAAAAAGGTCTCATTTACTAGCAACGATAACAACTAAGAGGGTAAGAACAGAGAAAATACGGGCAACTGGAGTAAAAGTCTCTTCATAATCAATCTCATACTCGTGTGTAAAACCGCTTGCTACAAGACGAGCCTTGTAGCGCTCGATGGACCCATCAGAGCGAGTCTTGTTCTTACAGATCCACTTACTACCAACCACAGACTGACCAAGAGGGAGAGTAACAAGATCCTAAGTATGGTTTTTGGTTAATGCATCAATTTATTTTTTCATTGCAATCTGCCAAGAAGGGTTAGTAGATGCCTCACAATAGGTGTGAGCCTCATGGAGTGTATCAAGGGCAGTGTAACAATGATATTCAAGTAAATAAGCGGAATGTCTTGTGGAGGATCTTCAGGCGAAGCAGGAGTAGGGGACCTATGTTCAAGGTGGGGTAACTCGTTATCAACTTGTTCTTCTACGACCTGTCTAGGAGAATCATAAAAATATCTAAAGATTGGATAGTGAAGTCCAAAGATGGATTAGGAGTATCTGTAGAAGGAACATGAGACTCATTTGGAAAGATTTCTAAAACATTTGAATTAGTTAGGAAAGAACAAAAGTGATAAAGTTCAATAAATAAGCGGTGTTCCCAAAAGACAACATTATGAGAAACACGAAGACGATATGAGACAAGATCATAGCATCGATACCCTTTTTGAGTTTCACCATAACCAAGAAAACAACAAAGTCTAGATCGAGGCTCAAGTTTGTTATGTTCATGAGGCCGAAAAAGAAAAAAATAGAGAGATTCGAATAAGCGAAGGTAATGATAATCAAGAGATGACCTAAAAAGGTGCTCATACAGAGTCTGATTATGAATGATAATGCTTGGAATGCGTTTAATGGCATGAACAACATGAAGAGCGACTAGCTTCACCCCAAAATGGGGCAGGAACTTTGGCAGAAAGAAGAAGAGCACGAACAGTGTCAAGAATATGACGATTTTTTTCTTTCGGCTCGACCATTTTGTTGAGAGATTCCTAGACAAGTTAGATGATGTACAGTGCCATAGGAGTGTAACAGATCTTGAAAATCATTTTGAGTATATTCAAGAGCATTATCAGATCGACAAGTTTTGATATGTTTGGAGAATTGTGTTTCGACCATTTTTGTAAAGTACTGTATATTGGTAAGATTTCAAAACGAGATTTCATTGAAAATATCCAACTATAACGAGAATAATCATAAATAAAAACAAAAAAATATCGAGATCCACGAATACTAGTAATAGGAGAAGGTCCCCAAACATCAAAATGAATTAACTCAAAAATACTATTAGAGATAGATTTACTATTATTGAAAGGTAAAGCTAGCTGTTTTCCTAACTGACGTGAAGTACAATCAAATTGTCTTTGGACACAGAACCCAATAAACCTTTAGAAGCTAATTGTTATACTCGAATGGATGGGGCATGACCAAGGTGAGAATTCCAAAGTGCGAGAGAATGTAAGGAAGAAACTGCAGGAGTTGCAGCAGTAATAGAGGCAGGAGCAACATGTGGAAGATGAAGATTGTTCATGGGAAACATACATTTGACCCTAGGACCGGTCCCAAGCTCTTGCCCCATCCTCGGATCCTGCACACCCAGAATAGTCAAAAATAAGGTGATATCCTAATTCAGCTAATTGTCCCACGGAGCATAAATTATATGATAGGTCAGGTACATGGAAACCCCAGGAAAAGATAGGGTATAGGTCGAAACAAAACCTAGACTATTCCTATGAATGGTGGAACCATCACCTATATGAATATTAAGAGGATGTGGTGCAGGGTCAAGTTTGGAGAATAAATATGAATGAGGTGTCATGTGATTACAACATGCAAAGTCAAAAAACCAAGTTTGAGACTTATCGGGTAGAATTGAGAGAGTAGTGGAAAGGGATGCATTACCAGCCATTTGAATAGTCTGAGTTATGATCTTTTGTATTTCAGTGGAAGAGAGGTTGATAGTGGATCTAGAAGAGTGGGACTCTGCTGAATCAGAAGGCATCAGCAGAGTAGGCTTAGAATTAGCAACAACAACAGTAGATTCGTTGTGACGGTAACAAGTCTCAATGGTGTAGCCATGACGCTTGCAATAATTTCAGAACCTTTTATTGCTCTACCTACAACAATTTTTAAAGCTAGAGGAATCACCTGATTGTTGAGGTTACTCAATGGCAAGAGCAGGAGGAGTAATAGCCAAAACATTGAACTTATTCTGGGCTTGAAGGGTTGCAAGTCGAGCTTTTCTCTAACCAACTCATTTACAGCAGTATCAAGAGATGGAGGAGGACTGCGATTAAGAAGCTGACCTCAGATAGGCTCAAAGTCCTTATGGAGTGACATCAAGAACTTATAGAGATGAAATTTATCCCTAATTGTAGCATATTGCTGAGCATCTGTTGAGCATGCCCAAATTGGATCACAAAGGTCAATTTAGTCCCAAAGGAAGCGAAGCTGATCAAAGTAGTCATTGATGGATTGCCCTGGTTCCTGTTGAAGTTTATGCAATTCAACTATTAGCTGATATTTCATGGATCTGTGAGTAGTGGAGTACCTTTTGGCCAACATATCTCATGCTGATTTGGCATCATCAAAGTTGCCCAACAAATTGGAGATGGAGGGAATGGAAGTATTCCTAATCCATGTGAGGATCATATGGTTGTGACTTTCCCATTCAATCATGCGACCAAGGAAAGTAGCATCTTCTTCACTTGCTCCTTTAACAAAAATGATAATTACACTAGTACAGTAATGCCAGAGCATACGACCCTTAAGAAAATTGTGCATAGCTTGAGACCATGATAAGTAATTCTTAATCCCCTCCAATATAGTATTGATAGGGCAAGAAAGAAAAACATTATTTTTATCCATTTGGAAATACAATATGCAAAAACGGACCGCAAAAACAAGATCTACACGAAAAAATGGGTAGGGAGAACCTTAATTACAAAAGTCTACAAGTCAAAGTCAAAGGTCATCATGGTTAACGAGGGAGTCGTTGTGATGTCAGTTGAATGCGATGATGATATTTACCCTTGGGATGTGTCGTTGTGACATCATGGGACCAGAGCATGACGTGCATGATGCGTGAATCTGACACGCCCTTTCTGTTGGCGGCACGTGCGGGCGCATATGGAGAAGTATGATTGCGGTATGCCTACGGTTGTGTAGATCTGGTCATGGCGATTACAATTGTATCTGCAGAAAGGTCTTTGGGGTAAGATTTCACGGTGGCGTTTGGTTTCAGTGGCAGTGCGTAAAAAGACATGTAAATTCTTTGAACGGTAGGTGAGAGAGCATGCGGAGTCTGATGGTTGCGATACTTCCACAGTTGTGTAGATCTAGTCGATCCGATCACACTGGTATCTCTAGAAAAATTATCGGAGCAAGAAGAATGGTGACTATAGGCCCCGAACCTAATGACAACGACTAAAAGACGTTGGAGGTTCAACGGTGATTGGTTGCAGCGGCTATTGTGACACTAGTAGAAGCTATAAGGGTTGGGTAACGCCAGAAAAGACAAGACTGCTAGAAAGATAAGAGCAATGACTTTGATACCATGTTAGAAATACTTAATGATTGTATTATATTCTGTAATTAAATGAATATACATGGTGCCTTTATATAGGAGTTAGAAGTAAACTAGATATGTCTAAAGTAACTTGATATAGTTATGCCTAAAGTAAATAGATATATATTAAGAGATATATATACATTAATATGTTATTAGATATATATTAACATTTTATAACTTAAATTACTAAAAACCATATTTCATCAAAACCAAAAAAAAACCCTACGATAGTTTTCACTAAATATTATATATAAACGAAGGATTGTATGTAAACGACATCGGTAATTGTAATCTTGTACTTGTGTAGATAAAATTTTAAAATAAATTTAAGACATCGTATACATATTGAGATTTGTATTAATGCATAATATTTATAAATTTGTTTTTTTAAAAACCTATTGTTTACAATAACAAACTCATACACAAGCACACAAGTTTAATTAGACTAGATTTAAATCAATAATTACCAACAAATACAAAAACTATACTAAAACAACATACGTGAAGTGCAAACTGAACAACACTATAATCACATACATAATTCAAATTTTCAAATCATATTCTTATTTTTAAAATTTAATGTTAAATTGATTTATAATATAATAATATAAGTTATTTGTGAGAATTAAGAAGCTTTGAGTTCACTTTAAACCCTAGTATTATATATTCATGTATAGTTGTGTATTTTTTTATTTTAAAAAAAACACTTCGATTAGTAGAATTTGCATTGGAAAGAGGTTGTTAATATTGTGAATAATAATGAGGACTATTTAAAGAATCTTAATATTGATATTCAATGTAAGAATCGAATTGATATCGTAAAGAAGAAGTATAAAAGTGAGAAAGTTAAAATTTTTGTAGGTGTAGGACGTAGCAAGTGGCATTTATTTGAACTACTTGATTAATTAATTGGTTCTACACCTAGCAAGTGACATTTATTTGAACTACTTGATGAATTAATTGGTTGTTTGGATCCTGACGACGTGTTAAAATAAGTATTTAGCCAATTTGATGAGGATATAATGGAGAGTCTTAATGGAACGGTAATTGGTAAGTAAATCGTTCATCTTTCATGGGATTGTACCTTAGGAAACAAGCAGTGGGGAGTAATTTAAAATAACTACTGGAATCAAAAGGCACACCCAACAATTGGATGAAATCATATGTAAAGTGACAGATGAATGTGAAAAAAAATTTCTTCATAGAGAGTTGGTGTTGAAGGAAAGTGTTGAAGATCAACACCAACCCAATAAATGAAGTGGTTGAAAAATGTAGAAAAATAAATGTAGTGGTTGAATGATGTAGAAAAAGGAAATGTGTAGATAATATTTACGTTGTTAGAATTATTTCTTAGTTTTATATTTGTGTAGTGTAGATTGCATGGTAATGACTATAAATTATCTATCTTGTATTTGGTTTAATCATCCCATAAAAAACAAATAAGTCTTTGTATTCTTAGTTTGAGTATGAGTTGAGAGCTTTCTTTTTGAGTGTGAGTTGAGAGCTTTCTTTTTGAGTGTGAGTTGAGAGCTTTCTCTTTGAGTATTTATATTTTTCTTCAATTTGTGTTCAGTTTGTGAGTTGTCTTTAAAATGTATTATAGTATATTTTATTGTGAGTATAATACAAGTATTTTATTTATTTATTTGGATCTAATATTAATAAATTTAGAATTATATATTCTAAATTTTACTAGATAAAAATTTCTCTTTAGTTCCTAAAAAACTGAACAAGTCATTTATATTTTGAGTTTTGAGTATGTAATTTTAAGTGAAAATATAAAATTAAATTATTTTTTATACTAACTGTCAAGATTTCATTTAATAAATATACAACGAGAGTATAAAAAATTAAAATTTAAGTTTTTTAAAAATATAAAAAATTTAAAAGAGAAACCAAGATTAGTTAAAAATTATAAATGCTACATGATTTATAAAATAATATTTATATGTTTTCCTTATTCGCTATTTATTAATTATTCTTGCCTTAATGCTTGGATGAATCATAAAACATAAAATAAATATGTATATTTGTATTCATTTGAATGGTAAAACAAAAATATTCCTCGCGTGGTAAAATTTATTTCTTCTATGTTCGTGATTAGTAGCATAGGTTTTATTTAAGAAATGAATAAAATAAAATATTAGGGTGAATAATTAACCCGATGATTTTGATTAAATAATAAATGTTATTTAGTCTTATAGGTTATAAAACACCATTCTTTATCATTTTATTTATGCAAAAAATACTATGGACATTTTTAGTAGTTTTGGAATATTATTTATTAAAATTACTAATAGAATATTCGTCAAAAATATAAAATAAAATTTAACTAGCTATTTTTTATAAGAAATTAAATTAAATAACATATTTTATAACCTAAATTACTAAACACCATATTTCATAAAAACCAAAAAACCCTGCGACAGTTTTCGCTAAATATTATATTATACAGAGGATTAATGTATGTAAACGATATCGGTAATTGTAATCTCGAACTTGTGTAGATAACTTTTTAAAATAAATTTAAGAAATCATATATATATATATATATATTGTGATCTGTATTAATGCATAATATTTATAATTTTTTTTTTAAATCTTGTTTACAATAACAAACTCATACACAAGCAAACAGGTTTAATTATGATAGATTTAAATCAATAATTACCAACAAATACAAAAGACTACTAAAACAACATATGTGAAGTGCAAACTGAACAACACTAAAATCACATATATAATTCAAATTTTCAAATCATATTCTTATTTTTAACATTTAATGTTAAATTGATTTATAATATAATAATATAAGTTATTTGTGAGAATTAAGAAGCTTTGAGTTCACTTCAGATCCTAGTATTATATATTCGTGTATAGTTATGTATTTGTTATTAAAAAAAAAACATTGGATGTTGGATTATTAGAACTAACTAATATCTAGCCCCTTTGAATAATATAAATAAATTTTAATATTTAATTAAAAAATGTTAATTATATTACGAAAAAAAAAAATTTAAAAAAAATAATTAAAAATGAAATTTTATGTAAGAAATAAATTATAACATTCAATTAAATTTCTTCGGAAGCACAAATAACAAAATATGACATTTTACTGTGTTTAGTTATATCATATTATTTTTTTTATTTTTTAAGAGTGAATGGATATGGATAGGTTGCATACTTATTTTATTAGAAATGGTATTTAAATTTTGTAATTTTTTAATAATTTATTATTATATTATTAAAAAAATAGTAATATAGTGATAAATAATTATTTTTTATATTTTATATTTATATTTAATTATTTCAATTATAATTTAATCAAGTTAAAATGGTATCTGTTTAATAAATTTATAAAAATAAAATAAAAATTAATTTTATTTTTATATGTTTACTTTTTAATGATAATATGATTAAATTATTACAAAAATAAATATAAAATTTAAATATTATTTTTGTAATAAATAAAAGACTATTAATATTTTTCTCAATAAAAATAATAAATCTAAAAAATATTATAAAACTATTACGTTTATTTATTTCTTATAACCGAATTACTTTTGTCTAGTTTATATCACTTAATTATTAAAAAAATTATTTATATCATTTTGTTAGTTTCTATTTAATGGTGTCACGTATCAATGATAAATTTAAAAAAATTTAAATAATTAATTAATATATTTAAAATAATGATAGATTTGAAATAATAATTTGTGTTATAGCTTGTAATATTATTAAAAGAGATTAATATAATGGTATTAATGAAATTTTTATGATTTAAATAAGATAAAAATAATTTATTTAAATAATATCTAAAATTATAAAAATTAGCCTAACGGTCCCGTCTCTATCTCAACCAATTATTTTTAATAAAAACCAGTACTGAAATGAAGTTGATTCTCTGGTCTCAAATAATTATCAAAAGCTTATTGAAACCCGTTTAAGTCTAACGGAATTTCAGAATGTCGGGGGCACAAAAAAAAAAAAAAAAAAAAGTAGTTGATGACATTAACATAGTTGACACTTAGATGTGTAACGAATTTTTTTTTAGTATTACTCCTTGACATCCAGTACGTAGTACCAAATCTTATAATTATAATTATAAATAATATGAAATGTAAATAAAAAAATAAAATAATAATAATAATAATAATGTTGGGTTTTAGTTTTTAAAGTTTTTATTTTAGAAAAACGTTTCAGTAAATATTTATATTAAAAAAATAAAATTTGATAGTATGGATTATTTTTTAAAAATTAATATATTAAATGTAAAAAAATTACTAAATTTTAAATACGTTAATAGAAAAACTCTAATAATAATAATTAATGGGACAAATTTATTAGTTATATATTTAATTGCATATTTCCGTAAAAGCTAATTCTTCAATAATATCATATTGTTGATAGGATCTGCAGTCTTTGCTACTTTGTTTAATTAGTTCTTTCAAAGAGTATAAAATTATTATTATTATTATTATTATTACTATTATTATTATTATTATTATTATTATTTTGCTGGAGGTGGGGTGGGGTTTCCATCTTGAATGTTGTCCATATCTTAATGGAACTGCCTATATAAGTAATTAAAATACAAATCTATGCAATATTTCTTTACTGCCATTAACTTAAAACTTTATGGATGAAGATATGGTGATTCTGCTTGGCTTTTTCATAAACAAAAAATAAAACAACCGAATCTACTTGATTGGGTAATTTTTTTATTAACTAAAAAACTTACGTATAAAAGATAAACGAATCAAATACCAACCTATTTAATTGATTTATTCAATTCGATTGGTTAATTTAAACTTATTATATTTATTTAAAAAAATAACTTATATAATTACAAGAATATCAAATCATACTACCATATCATACTCGTACTCAATTGAATAAAATCATGAAATTAAAGCATATAATAAGTTTGAAGCTAATATAAATATACTATAATATCATATGTAAACATAAACATATATAAAGAACAATAAAAATAAAAATATATTGTATTATTATCTATAAAATATATAAAATTATATTATTTTAATATTATATTTAAATTTGTTTGATATTATTCGAGTAATAATCATATGATCTTAACGATAAATATATCTCGCTCGTGCTAAAGATAATTCCTATAAAAAACGACCCGAAGATCAAGACTTTAATTAAATAAACGGTCTAGATATTGTCTTTATGACCTGATTCACATCTTAATATTAAACCTCAAGTCGTGTGTATATAATGATTTGTTTATGTAACGCTTATGACAACATGATTGGTTAGAAATAGAATTGTATATATTTTTATTGATTTAGAACTTCAACTTATATAATTTTGACACTTGTTTAGTATGTATTATTTATATTTCTTTAACGAAAAGAATACAAGATCCGTTCATATTATTATTGTTTTTTACTCGATTTTAAAAATCAATAGAATCACTTACACAAAAAAAATTCTCTAAACAAGTTTTATAAGTTTTTTTTTATAACCAAAATTGATAAAAAAAAATTTATGTTTAGAATTAACTAATCGAACCGAATCGAAAAAAACTAAACCTTATAAACCTAAAGAAAATTGACATAAGAGGTTTTTTTAAGTTTGGATTAGTCGGTTCAGTTGATTTACATGTTTATATGCTAAACCCATTGTCTATATTCATAATTTCGGCATGGAAAATTTCCTCGTACATTCTTTCGAATTTAACCTGTTCAACTCTAGAGTGGTAACAAACTTTCACTTTGAATCCCTTTATCACCTTCATATTTGGAAAGTCTTTCGCTTAAAAGATTTGACCATGTTGGACCAATTAACTTTGACTGAATTTGACTATAATGTGGGAGGAATCAAAATATAATTAAATTAAAATTTATTATTAATTATTTAAAAAAAATTAAGTGAAATTATTGAAAATTTATTTTTTAAAAAACTTAATTATTAGAAGAATAATCAGTATAATTTTATATATTTATTATTTTTTTAAGTATTGAAATATGAAAGTGTAAAAAGTTAATGAATATTTTGAGGTAACTAATCTTATCGCTACCAAACCAATTGAAAAAAAAAAAACCCACACACACAACCAATCTCTTATATATATCTCATGCAAGTACAATAAACATTACAGCCACAAACCAACAAATATAAGAAAAGAAAGTTTGATACATAATAGATCATCAATTCCAACGATATATCATCAGTTTATCTTTATTCACATAATTTTCAAAAACAAAACAATTTCTCAAAACAAACTTTCAAATACTACTCAAATTTAACTTTCACTACCTAACCATGAAACTAATTTTCAAAAACAATAACACATATATATATACCCGTTTATTCTCATCACTCTCCACACAACTCCTCTCACCAGTACTACTCAAAACACTTCCAATCACTAAACCAAATCACAAACTTTCTCTAATGGAATCAGAATCTCTGGTCCATGTTTTTCTAGTCTCATTTCCAGGTCAAGGTCACGTCAACCCATTACTAAGACTTGGTAAACGCTTAGCTTCAAAGGGTTTATTAGTAACTTTCTCAACACCAGAAAGCATAGGCAAGCAAATGAGAAAAGCAAGTAATATAACTGATGAACCAAGTCCAATTGGAGATGGGTTCATTCGTTTTGAGTTTTTTGAAGATGGTTGGGATGAAAATGAACCAAAACGTCAAGATTTAGACTTGTACTTACCTCAACTTGAACTTATTGGCAAAAAAGTGCTTCCACAAATGCTCAAAAAACATCAAGAACAGAACAACCCTGTCTCTTGTCTTATTAACAATCCTTTTATTCCTTGGGTTTCTGATGTAGCTGAAAGTCTTGGACTTCCTTCAGCTATGCTTTGGGTTCAATCTTGTGCTTGTTTCTCATCTTATTACCATTACTTTCATGGGTTAGTTCCATTTCCTTCTGAAACTGAACCTTCTATTGATGTTGAATTGCCCTGTTTACCCCTTTTGAAATATGATGAAGTTCCTAGCTTTTTGTATCCTACTAGTCCTTATCCATTTTTAAGAAGGGCAATTTTGGGTCAATACAAAAATTTAGAAAAACCCTTTTGTATTTTAATGGATACATTTCAAGAACTTGAAAATGAGATTATTGAATACATGTCTAGGATTTGTCCAATTAAGACAGTTGGTCCTCTGTTTAAAAATCCAAAAGCTCAAAACCCAAATGTTAGAGGTGATTTTATGAAAGTTTCTGATGATTGTATTGACTGGTTGGATTTAAAGCCAAAATCTTCTGTGGTTTATATCTCTTTTGGTAGTGTTGTTTATTTGCAACAAGAACAAATTGATGAAATAGCTTTTGGGTTATTGAATTCTGGGATTTCTTTCTTATGGGTTATGAAACCTCCTCATAAAGATTCTGGCTTGGATTTACATGTTTTGCCAAATGGGTTTTTGGAGAAAGTTGGAGATAATGGAAAAGTAGTTCAATGGTGTCCACAAGAGAAGGTTCTAGAACATCCTTCTGTTGCTTGTTTTGTGACTCATTGTGGTTGGAATTCTTCTATGGAGGCTTTGACAAGTGGCATGCCAGTTGTTGCTTTTCCACAATGGGGTGATCAAGTTACTGATGCTAAGTATTTGGTTGATGAATTTAAAGTTGGTGTGAGAATGTGCAGAGGTGAAGCTGAAGATAAGTTGATTACTAGAGATGAGATTGAAAAGTGCTTAATGGAAGCAATTGCTGGATCTAAAGCTGAAGAGATGAAGAAAAATGCTTTGAAGTGGAAAGAAGCTGCTGAATCTGCTTTTTCAGAAGGTGGGTCATCTGATAGGAATATTCAAGCCTTTGTCGATGAAGTCAAAAGGAGAAGCTTAGCTCTCAACCGTAAGCCAAAGGATGACACTTTGGTTAACAAGATAAGCAAAAATGGAGTTGAAGTAATATTGATTGAGTCAAAGTTTTCTAATGGAGTTAATATAGATTTGGTCAACAAGTCAACTAATGATGGAGTTCAAGAGATATTGGTTGAGTCATTGGCTTCTAAGGAGGAAATAAAAGTTGTTTGAGGTTATGTTTGAAAAATGAAGGGTCTAGGAGATATATAGTAATTACTATGTGGAATAAATTGGAATACCCATAAGAGGACTAGTTTTGGGTATTCTCTTATTTTCTTATTAACGTTGCTTTTGGTTTTTTATATATGTTAATTAAGTGTGGTGTGTACTAGAGGGTTATGATAATGCTCCTGTGCTAAATTTGATGCTTTTGTATCTTGCAATGCTTGTGTGCTATTCTACATTTACAATCTTTTGTAATAATAATTATGCAATTTCTACTAATTTCTTATTAAGAAATATAATTTGGATGAAAATATAAAAATATTATTCTCATATATTATGAAAGAAAATAAGTAAAAGGAGTTAAATATAATTTTTAATTAATATGTGTCATTTAAACATATCATTCTTAAAAAAAAACATTTTCGTATATAAAATATTAAATTATATTCATTTAAATCAATAACACAATTAAAATTAAATTAAAAAATTAAAAATATAAATATTATGTTAACATTTGAAAGTGATATGCAGGCTTATAATACATTAGCAAAGTTTTACTTAGTTAAATCCTTAAAATTTCACGATAATATCTAAATCAAAACCATTTTATTTATTCATTTATTTATTTATTTTTCCTCTTTTGCTTAGTTCTTCACTTCAAAAACAAAATTTGGTTGATTGTAAATTGACCAAGTTGTTCTTACTCAATCGTTTGAACCTCGATACAGAATCAAATACATGTCTCTCATGTTATTTTCAAACATGTAGTAAGCAGTAACACTATATAGATAAAGTTATATACCTTCTCCTAGTGAAATACATGCACTAAAATCCATATCAAGAGACTTTGTGGATAGCTCCAACACAAAATAATTTATTTGCTAGTTGATTCGTTGTATGACAAATTTGAAATAATATTAAGAAAAAAGTATTATGTGAGGATACGTTAATACTTTACTTTCAACCAATATATTTAAGTCATATATTACTATAATATATAAAATTTATAGTATTTTTTAAGTAATGTAAATATCAATTTGAATGGGTTATTAAAATGTAGGCAAAATTTATTACAACAAAAATTGCTTTGGTTTTTGTAAGAATATTTTTAAAAATATATATACTTTAATTACATTGATTTAAATAAAATGTTTTGATATGTATTATAAAATGGATAATTTTTTGTAAAAATTAAGTAACTAAGATGTATATATTTTTTAAAAAATATAACTTAAATATAACTATGGAAAGAAAAGGGACTAACCAATTAAAAAGACATAAATAAAGTTACATAGAGACTTGATCACCTTATTTGCTACTATATTTCTTAGTTGGTATATATCATATTGATTATCTTTATTATATTAATTTATTTTCACTATATATTGACCCCTATTGTATGTTTTTTTTTTTCAATAAAATTATCATTCTTATTCTCCCTTAATTTCCATCACATACGTTATGTCTCAGTCTCTTATCAACTATACCATTTCCATTTTTATTATATCCAGGTTTTTACTCCTTATCCCTTCGTCCCTAGTCCATGGTTATTCTTCAATTTCTCAAACCCTTAGTTAAATTTTCAAACATCATAGTTAATGGTTAATCTAAATTAATTTATCATTAATAACTTTAATTTTGTTTGTTCAATTAATTACTTAACCGATGTTTACAGGGACAAGAATGCTAGCAAATCATGACAATAATCATCATAGCACACTCAAATCCAATGGTAAATTATTTTATATTCAATTTTATTGAAAATTCTTTTTGTCTCAATTTGTTTCATAACAACCATTCGTATGGTTGAATATATATTACTAGATATAGCAGTTGGGTAAAACTTAAACCACAAATTATATTAATTAAAAAAAAAGTGAGGTAATATAATTATATTACTTTTATAAAGTGGACTTTTGTCCCTGTTTTTATAAAGTTAGTAAAATTTTAATATATCATCTAATAAATATAAATCTAAAGTATATTTTAATTAAAAATAAAATATTTAAACTATCATTTTAAAAAATAATTATAAAATATAAAAGTGAGTGATGTATATATATAATAATAATACTGGATGATGAGAGAGATATATTCCTCCAAATCAACATAAAATTTTCACTCTCTTATGATTTTTTTGTACATCTATCTATTTTACTTAAAATTTGTGAAATCAAAATTATAAATCTATCTATTTTTACTTAAAATTTGTCAAATCAAAATTCATATCTAATCGTATTCTTAAATATTTAATCCTTCTTATATTTATTCTAAATCATATTATTCTTTTATAATTTTTGAGTAAAATATTATCAACTTTATTAAATGAATGTGTAAATTATATTCAATTTAAATTTTTTGATGTGATCAAGTTAACAATGTATAAAAATTTATTAAAAAAATTTAAAATTTATATAATTATAACATTAATAAAAATTAAAGTATATACATTATAAATAAGTAATAAAGTTTCTAAAAAAGAAAGTGTTTTTCTAAAATATATAACATTTCCTTATTATCTTTTTAATATATTAATCCAAAATATATAATTTACTACGTTGAATAATGTTTTAGTGTTAAAAAAATGTAACAATTCAAATTTGATAATGCATTCAAGGTTCAATACGTGATTTGGTCTATCTTATCTAAAGATCAAATTAGACCATATCATAATAAGTCTTTTAAATAATGAATCTAATTATATCATTATCGAATGGAATTTTATCCAATCTATTGTCATCCTTACAACACAACAATCTCTCTATATATATATTATAAAAATATATAAATAACGTATTATATATTTTTAGATAAAATTATCACATGTTTTATATTAATAACCATTATTGTATTTCATCCCTTAATTTTTGTATAATTTATTTAATTATCTTCTCTTTTTTATCAAATTTAAATAATAAATCATTAAAATACTAATAATTATAAGATAATTAAAATTTTAGTATAATGTATGTTAGATAATAATAATATTATAATTTTAATTCAATATAATATAATTATTATTATTTTTAATATTTTAATATATTATATAAAATAAAATGATTATAATTATGATTATTTACATATAAAAACGCAAATAAATGATTAACATCAATGAATACATATATGTCAATTTCATTAAGTGCGTTAATTCTTACACAAAAGCGAATATGAATATGTACAGATGAACATAAATATAAATACGAAACAATAAATAGAGTCAAAGTTCCTCTAAACATTAATAAATTTTTTTTATAAAAATTAAAGTATATGCATTATAAATAAGTAATAAAGTTTCTAAAAAAATATTTTTCTAAAATATATAACGTTCTCTTATTATCTTTTTAATATATTAATCCAAAATATGTAATGTATTAAGTTGAATAATGTTTTAGTGTTAAAAAAAATGTAACAATTCAAATTTAATAATGCATTCAAGGTTTAATATAGATTTGATCTATTAGATCATATCATAATAAATCTTTTAAATAATAAATCTGATTGAATCAAATCTTATAGAATCTATTGCCATCCTTACAACACAACAATCTATATCTATATTATATATAAAAAAAAATATAAATAACATCTTATAAAATTTTAGATAAATTTATCCCATATTTTATATTAATAGTCATTTTTGTATTTCATTACTTAATTTTTGTATAATTTATTTAATTATCTTCTCTCTTTTTTTATCAAATTTAAATAATAAATCATTAAAATACTAATAATTATAAGATAATTAAAATTTTAGTATAATGTATGTTAGATAATAATATTATTATAATAATTATTATTTTTAATATTTTAATATATTATATAAAATAAAATGATTATAGTTATGATTATTTACGTATAAAAACGCAAATGAATGATTAACATCAATGAGTACATATACGTCAATTTCATTAAGTGTGGTAATTCTTACACAAAAAGTGAATATGAGTATGTATCAGATAAACATAAAAATAAATACGAAATAATAAAAAAGTATATTAAAATTAAAATTTCTCACTAATTATTTTGTATAACCAACAATTCAGAGAATTTCTTGGAAATATAAAACAAGCTCAAATTCTTCGATTTTATTAATTCCATCAATTATAAAATAAAACGTAATTATGATTATCCTTTAAAAAATATTCACAATGAATAATACTCTAGCATATCTTTATACCAATTAATTAACTAATTTCATATTGGTAATTTTCTAATCATGCAATTTAACAGGGAAAATACCTTCCAATGGTTTGATTAATTATTAATCTACACTTAAAATTGAAAATAATATTATTGTCGACGTGGATAAGATTTCTTTGATAATTTTAAATTTTTTGGGTATTTAATTTTAAAAAAAACATGCAAAAAGGATAATAGTGAAATAAATTGATAAGTAACCAAATATTTATTGCAGGTACATATGACACTACTACAAAAAGGAGCATTAAAGTCAGGTTTTAACCGATTTTAAACTAATTTAAAGTCGGTTCAGCAATTAAATGACTTAAAGTGTAAAGTCGGTTCACGCGGTGAACCGACTTTAACTTTTTTTGTTTTTTTTTTAATTTATTCATATTCAACCTGTATTCGAGCAGAAAAAAAAAATCAATATCAGTTTAGTAAATAGTTCAAATAATACAAATATTTGAAAAATAAAATATTAATTAATAACAGAAAAATTACCATGGTTTTGTTCTATTTTATTCAATATCGTCATATTCTTCTCCTTATGTTATAATAGAAACCTACATATATAATACAACAATCTATACATATAAATAATAACACATAATAACAGAAAAAAAATATGAATAATAGGGGATCTAAAAGATTAGTTAGAGAGGAAGAAAACTCACTAACCGATATTGGAAATGGTAGTCGTAGGCGGCCGAAAAATGAGAAAGAGTGGAGGAGAAATGGAGGAGGAGGTTTTCGATTTTTTAGAGTTCTGGAACGCTGAAAATAGTTTCTGTCTGGGAAGAAAGAAGAGAAAATATTTATCCACGTGTGTAGCGTCGGTTGACGTGTCGAACCGACACTATGTTACGTGGATAGCGTCGGTTCTAGGTGTCAACCGACGCTACGCTACGTGGATAGCGTCGGTTAACACCTAGAACCGACGCTACGTCCACGCATAGCGTCGGTTTGACACATCAACCGACACTACGTCCTACGTGGATAGCGTCGGTTCTTTATCAAACCGACTTTAAACTAATTTAAAGTCGGTTTTTGGAAAAAACCGATTTTACGTATCGACTTATATACCCAGTTTTGTAGTAGTGTGAGATGATGGTAGTGAAAAAAAAAACATCACTCGATGTAGGGGATGGAGCGGAAAATTCAAAGGGGCTTGCTTTAATTCTCGAGTTGAAGAATGTAATGACACATGCAAAAATGAGGGGGCTCTTGGTGGGGATTGCTTTATGGTTTTTAAGCCTCTGCTTCGAGATGTTTGTGAATGTTTCACTAATTGTTGATTTTACAATAAATATATTGAATGGTGAAATGAATTTAACGTTAGATTGAATTCAGTTTATTTAAGGGTAATATAATTATTATCTTTAGACTATTTTTTGTAAAATAAAACAACCTAATTTTTTAATATGTATTTTTTATAATAACATTATGCTAATTATGTTTTTGACAAAAAATACGAAAATAAGAAAACGTGTTAAATGAAGTATCCTATTTAAACTTATAAATTAAATTATTTGAGCTTTTTTAAGCTCATCAACTCATTGATTAATATTAAATTAGTTGAGATAATATGTTAATTTGATATTATCAATTATATTATTTTTATTTTATTATAACGATTTATTTAAGTTAGACTGTATTTGTTTTGAATGTAAAAATTATTTTAAACTAAATGAGATGCAATGTTAATATTTTGATAAGTAAATTGTATCAAAATTTTATAATATAATCAAAGTTAATAAATTAAATAAAACGAGAATATGTAATACATTCATCAATACACCCACTCTTAAAAATAAACATTGGCGTTATTATTATTTTTATTAGTATTATTTACAATATGGCTTTATTAGTTTAGATCGAAAAATATATATATTAGTTTTGATATTTGTAAAAAAAAAAATTCTTTCTCTTTTAAGTGCGTTGATTATTAGTGTGTTATTTTATGGAGAAAAAAAGAAGAAGAAAAGAAAAAAGATTATATTAAAAGTTAAAAGCAGTGAGAGCTTATATGAAGTATGAATCGGCCTAAGTCTACACAACTCAAATTCTGATTAGCCCATTAAAAGTCCGACCCATCTACTTTATATTTAGTCCAAATAAACTCAGTTTTTTTAAGGGTTATACAACTACATAGGAAGAAGCATTTTTTTTTTCTTGCTAATATAGGAAGAAGCATTACATAAATAATAAAATAGTATTATTTATTTATTTTATTTTATATAATATTTAGTTTAATAACTATAGTAATAAATTTTAATATTAAAATGTTGTGATATTAATATCAATAATATTAATTAAATGTTGTTTTTTATTAGCTTTCTTTATTTTTATTTCTAAAAACAATCATTAGATACTTATAATTGTTTATATAAAACATCTTTTTTGAAATTAAAATAGAATTTTGTAATTTATTTTTCATTTTTCATTTTATCAATACAATATGATCAAGTATATTCAACATTTATCCTTTTACTATATTATAAATATTTTTAATTAGTATAAATAGTTATTTAAGAAATTTTTGATACCTATATTATAATTATTTATTTATTTATTAAAATAACTATTGCACATAATTATAAATATATGTACAAATATTAAAATAATTAATTATTTTAATATTTTTAATAATTATCAAAAGTTTCGTAAGTTTGTTAAATTTTTTTGTATAATTTACTTTCGTCATAAGTCAAATATTCAATATTTTTTAAGAACTTTCAAGTCCCAATATTGATAGTAATCTTCAACCTTAATTTTTTTTCTTCCAAAAACTAACTTTCTAAAAAAATAATAAATATAACACCCATAATGACTATAATACTAACATATATATATATATATATCCCTTCATTCAAAAAAATGATGTTATATTTTTATTATTATAAATTTTTGAGATATTATTTAAAGTAAATTTTTAATTTTTTTTCCTCTCAAATACTTCCATAAAACGTAAAACATTAATTTGCAATAACTTATGCGAGTCACCATATTATAAGTTATAGAAGTTGAATAGATTAAAATTGTAACTTATAAGTATTTTTTAGTCAACGAAACAAAATGTATATGAGATAATATTTATTGTTATGAGCTTTGAAAATATTAAATATGTTATTTTTCTATGATTTTTTTATGCTACAATCCATGTCTTCATGGTGTCTTTTTCAGGACAAGGTCACATTAACCCAATGCTTAGATTAGCTAAAATTCTATCTTCAAAGGGTTTTCTCGTAACCTTCTCTACAACTGAAACTATTGGCCAAAAGATGAAAAAAGCCAATAACATAACTTATGATAAACCAATTGAAGCCAAAGGATGACACTTTGGTTAACAGGATAAGCAAAAATGGAGTTGAAGTAATATTGATCAAGTCAAAGTTTTCTAATCGAGTTAATATAGATTTGGTCAACAAGTCAACTAATGATGGAGTTGAAGAGATATTGGTTGAGTCATTGGCTTCTAAGTAGGAAATAAAAGTTGTTGTTTGAGGTTATGTTTGAAAAATGAAGGGTCTAGGAGATATATAGTAATTACTATGTGGAATATATTGGAATACCCATAAGAGGACTAGTTTTGGGTATTCTCTTATTTTCTTATTAATGTTGCTTTTGGTTTTTTATATATGTTAATTAAGTGTAGTGTGTACTAGAGGGTTATGATAATGCTCTTGTGCTAAATTTGATGTTTTTGTATCTTGCAATGCTTGTGTGCTATTCTACGTTTACAATCTTTTGTAATAATAATTATGCAATTTCCACTAATTTCTTATTAAGAAATATAATTTAAATGAAAATATAAAAAAATTATTGTCATATATTATGAAAGTAAAAGGAGTTAAATATAATTTTTAATTAATACTTGTTATCTAAACATATCATTCTTAAAAAAAACATTTTCGTATATAAAATATTAAATTATATTCATTTAAATCAATAACACAATTAAAATTAAATTAAAAAATTAAAAATATAAATATTATGTTAACCTTTAAACGTGATATGTAGGCTTATAATACATTAGCAAAGTTTTGCTTACTTAAATCCTTAAAATATCACGATAATATCTAAATCAAAACCATTTTATTTATTCATTTATTTATTTATTTTTCCTAAATTTTCTTAGTTCTTCACTTCAAAAACAAAATTTGGTTGATTGTAAATTGACCAAGTTGTTCTTACTCAATCGTTTGAACCTCGATACAGAATCAAATACATGTCTCTCATGTTATTTTCAAACATGTAGTAAGCAGTAACACTATATAGATAAAGTTATATACCTTCTCCTAGTGAAATACATGCACTAAAATCCATATCAAGAGACTTTGTAGATAGCTCCAACACAAAATAATTTATTTGCTAGTTGATTCGTTGTATGACAAATTTGAAATAATATTAAGAAAAAAGTATTATGTGAGGATACGTTAATACTTTACTTTCAACCAATATATTTAAGTCATATATTACTATAATATATAAAATTTATAGTATTTTTTAAGTAATGTAAATATCAATTTGAATGGGTTATTAAAATGTAGGCAAAATTTATTACAACAAAAATTGCTTTGGTTTTTGTAAGAATATTTTTAAAAATATATATACTTTAATTACATTGATTTAAATAAAATGTTTTGATATGTATTATAAAATGGATAATTTTTTGTAAAAATTAAGTAACTAAAATGTATATATTTTTAAAAAATATAACTTAAATATAACTATGGAAAGAAAAGGGACTAACCAATTAAAAAGACATAAATAAAGTTACATAGAGACTTGATCACCTTATTTGCTACTATATTTCTTAGTTGGTATATATCATATTGATTATCTTTATTATATTAATTTATTTTCACTATATATTGACCCCTATTGTATGTTTTTTTTTTCAATAAAATTATCATTCTTATTCTCCCTTAATTTCCATCACATACGTTATGTCTCAGTCTCTTATCAACTATACCATTTCCATTTTTATTATATCCAGGTTTTTACTCCTTATCCCTTCGTCCCTAGTCCATGGTTATTCTTCAATTTCTCAAACCCTTAGTTAAATTTTCAAACATCATAGTTAATGGTTAATCTAAATTAATTTATCATTAATAACTTTAATTTTGTTTGTTCAATTAATTACTTAACCGATGTTTACAGGGACAAGAATGCTAGCAAATCATGACAATGGTAAATTATGTTGGTGTGTGCTATAACAGTGGCAGACACAAATGCTCAATGGAGTAAAACATTGAGCAGACAATAATATTAGTGGAGCCATAAAACCTGGATGTGCAGGTTTTATGGTTATTGTTTAATTTTCGTTTTCCTTATATACATATATTGTAAACTCTTGTAAAAAAACAGAACAGAAACAATAATGAAATATACATGTTAATTATCAGAGAAATACAAGATTTGTCATGGTATCAGAGCAAGTTATTGCTTATGGAATTACTTGTTATGCTGATCTCTGTTCTCAGACCATTTGATTCCTGTTTTCTGGTTCTGTTTTTTTATTTCCCCTGATTTCTGATTTCTGATTTCTCCAGTTCTGATTTCTCCAGTTTTGATTTCTCCTAATTTCTGTTTTCTCCTGAATTCTGTTTACTTGTTGAAACCGATTAGTTACAATACTGAAAAAAAAATATACCACTCACCAGTGCTGCGACCATCTAGTATAAAGATGGCCATTTCTACTCAACGTCAGTTGTAGATGTTGGCTGACCGGATTCACAACCGTCTAGGTGGAGGGCTGACTCTACTCTGCGAAAATAAAATTTTTGTTAGGGAAGTTCTAGCAACAGCAGACGAAGAAGAAGAAGAAAGCAGCAGATAAAGAAGAAGAAGAAAGCAGCAGACGAAGAGCACCACTTTAAGAGGACTGTGCGAATGAGAATCTGTTTTTCGGGTTACAGTTTACGTTGTCTCTGTGCGTGTTGGAGCTGTAAGTTTATCTGCAGCTGAGGGAAGGAAAACGTAACAGAGGCTGCAAGAAGCTGCGTGAAGAAGAAGCTGCGTGAAGAAGAAGCTGCGTGAAGAAAGGGCTGCACACAGAGGAAAAAAAAAGGAATTTTGAATTAGGGTTAGAACGCAGAAGCTGCGCTCAATTGAAATTTTTTGGTTAGGGTTACAGAATTTTTCTATATATAGTGGAAGACTTGACGACGAAAATGATGGAAGTTCTAGCCAGAGCTCAGACCGTCTCACAACCTCCACTAACTGAAGCGTCGACTGCCCCTATTAGTATCAAGTTGGGAAAATCCAACTATGCCTTGTGGTCCCAGGTGGTGGAGATGTATATCTCTGGCAAAGACAAACTGGGATATATTAATGGGGAATTTCCTCAACCTGCTGAAACTAACCCCTCATTCAGGAGATGGCGCACTGAAAATGCCATTGTTAAAGGATGGTTGATCAATTCGATGGACCCCTCCTTAATTGCAAATTTTATCCGATTCCCAACTGCAAAACAGGTTTGGGATTCGGTGGCTACCACTTACTATGATGGGACAGACACGTCTCAAGTATATGATCTTCGTCGTCAAGTTACTCGTACGAAACAAGCGGGTGGATCCATTGAAAAATACTACAATGACCTTCAAGGGTTGTGGCGTGAAATTGATTTCCGTCGTCCTAATCCAATGGAGTGTGCGATTGATATACAAAAATACAAATCCATCGTACAGGAAGATCGAGTGTATACCTTCCTCGATGGACTTGATGATAGATTGGATAAAACTCGAAGTGATGTGCTTCAGATCAAACCATTCCCTACGGTGGAACAAGCCTATGGATTCGTCCGTAGGGAAGAGGTCAGGCAGACCGTGATGATCACAGGTGTAGATACGACACCCAGAGCCGTTATGGCTTTTAAAGGGGTCAAGGGACATCGTAACCTAATGCCACCAAAAACAGGAACTTCCTTGGGTAGCAAGAAATCCACGGGAAATCCACCATCTCTTGACATGAAATGTGGCCATTGTGGAAACTCCAAACACACCCGTGAAAACTGCTTCAAACTACATGGGTATCCAGAATGGTGGAATGATCTTTAAGCACGGAAGAAACGGGACACTACTGGGCGAGCAGTTGTGGCTACCAATAATGCCTCACTATCCCTTACTTCTCAGGCCGAATCTTCCCAAGATCCAGGTATTTCAAGTAAAGCATTTCACATCTCTACTCGTAATGAGAAAGATGAATGGATTCTAGACTCTGGAGCTACAGATCACATGACATTTGACCCAAACGATCTCTCCAATACAACCCAGCCAAGACGGAGCCGTGTTGCCAATGCAAATGGGGTCACTTATCCAGTTACAGGAGCTGGAACAGTGACCTTATCTCCTTCATTATCATTATCTAATACTTTGCTTGTACCCTCTCTGTCAAACCGACTAATGTCTGTAAGTCAGGTCACTTCAGATCTTAACTGTGTAGTACTGATGTATTCTACCTTTTGCCTTCTACAGGATATTCTCACCAAGGAGATCATTGGGCGTGGTACTAGGAGAGGAGGGCTATATTATGTGGATGACCTCAGTTCAGGAAGAGCCAATCACATGCAACATACTGTTGGTAACAAGGAACGACAGATTTGGCTATGTCATCGTAGATTTGGGCATCCATCATTCGGGTATTTAAAGCACCTACTCCCCAGTTTATTTTCAAATATCACACATTCAGATTTCAAATGTGATACTTGTATCCTAGCAAAAAGTCATAGGGCGTCTTATCCTATGAGCATGAATAAAAGTGTGGCTCCTTTTGCTTTGGTACATTCTGATGTTTGGGGACCTTCCCCGGTCATTACGTCATCGGGTCATCGTTGGTTTGTTATTTTTGTTGATGATTGTACACGAATGATATGGCTTTACCTTCTCAAACATAAAGATGAAGTATTTGCTACATTTCACATGTTTCACACCATGGTTCAGACACAATTTTCTGAAAAAATTAAGATACTTAGGTCTGATAATGGAGGGGAGTATGTTAATCAACAATTCCGGACATACTTTGACAACCATGGTATTCTCCATGAAACCTCATGTTCACAAACCCCACAACAGAATGGGACGGCGGAGAGAAAAAATCGGCATATTTTAGAAACGGCTCGGGCCTTACTAATCGGTGCACATATGCCTAATAAATACTGGAGTGATGTTGTTACTACAGTTGTGTATCTACTGAATCGAATGCCCACAAAGACCTTACAATTTCAGACTCCATTAAAGGTGTTATCTGATCATCTTCCTTTGCCTACTATTTTGATGCTTCCGCCCCGAATTTTTGGATGTGTTGCTTTTGTCCACCTCCATAAAAATCAACGAACTAAGTTGGATCCATGTGCTGTCCGATGTGTATTCTTGGGGTATGGTGTACAAAAAAAGGGGTACCGATGTTATGATCCAATTGCTAAAAGAAACTATACTACCATGGATGTCACTTTCCTCGAATCAGAATGTTTTTTCTCATCACCAGTATCCAATTACACTCTTCAGGAGGAGAGTTATGGTGAAGAACGAAATTGGCTTGATGTTGAAATATTAGACACGAGTCCAACATACTCGGAACGTGCCAATAATATGGAGGATCTCGTATCTAGACCCGAGCTTGAACTTCCACGAACTGAAGCTGAAGTAGTAATTGAATCTCCAGAAGATGAAGTGGTTGATGTACCCCTCCATTCTCTAGTACCCAATGATCATCCTGCTGAGAACACTCCTGAGGTAAGCTATCCTATCACACCTTTACAGACTAATGCTATAGATACATCTGTTGGTTATGTTTTACCTTTCAGACACAATCGAGGTAAACCTCCAAATCGATACTCCCCAGAAAGAGAAGAACGACAACCCAAGTATCCAATAGCAAATTATGTATCTACTCAAAGGTTATCAGAACCTATCAGGGCATTTGCACAAACACTCTCCTCGTGTCAAATTCCGAGTAGCATTGAAGAAGCCTTATCTGATCCAAAATGGGCTCAAGCTATAAAAGAGGAATTTGAGGCACTGCAGAAGAATAACACATGGGTGTTAAGCGAGTTGCCTCAAGGGAGGAAGATGGTAGGATGCAAGTGGATTTTCTCCATTAAGTATAAAGCAGATGGGTTAGTTGATCGTTACAAGGCGAGGCTTGTAGCAAAAGGATATACACAGAAACATGGGATAGATTATCAAGAAACCTTCTCACCTGTGGCTAAACTAAAAACTGTGAGAGTTTTGTTATCTCTTGCAGCAAATTTAGATTGGCCATTGCACCAACTTGACGTGAAGAATGCCTTCCTTCATGGTGACCTTGAAGAAGAGATTTACATGGATATCCCACCAGGATATACTGTTACATCAGGAAAAGAAACTGCATGTAGATTACAACGAGCATTGTATGGACTAAAACAATCACCTCGAGCGTGGTTTGGTAGGTTGAGTTCAGCAATGAAGAAATATGGGTTCCAACAAAGCAACTCTGATCATACTCTTTTCCTAAAACATCGATTAGGGAAGATAACAGCCCTTATAGTCTATGTAGACGACATGATCATTACAGAGGATGATAAAGAAGAAATCTCTAAGCTTCAAGAACAACTGTCAAATGAGTTTGAAATGAAGAACTTAGGAGGGCTCAAATACTTCTTAGGTATTGAGGTAACAAGATCAAAACAAGGCATATGTCTTTCCCAAAGGAAATATACTCTGGACCTACTAGCAGAGGCAGGACTACTAGATTGTAAACCTGTCGATATTCCAATGGTTCAAAATCATAAACTCGGAGAATATGTGGACCAAGTACCAGCAGATAAACAGAGATATCAACGGTTAGTAGGTAAACTCATATATTTATCTCATACTCGACCTGATATTGCTTATGCTGTGAGTGTCGTGAGTCAGTTCATGCACTGCCCAAGTGAAGACCATATGGATGCGGTCATGCGAATACTTCGTTACTTAAAATCCTCCCCTGGGAAAGGAGTTATGTTTTCAAAGAATGGTCAATTGAAAGTCCTTGGATATACAGATTCAGACTGGGCAGGGAATATGAAGGATAGGAAATCTACTACTGGGTACTTTACTTTCGTGGGGGGCAACCTTGTCACATGGAGAAGCAAGAAGCAAAATGTAGTTGCCTTATCCAGTGCTGAAGCTGAATTTCGAGGAATGGTCAAGGGAATATGTGAGCTCCTTTGGTTGAAAAAACTTCTAACTGAGATTGGTGTTGCTCCTAACTCTGAAATGAACTTATTTTGTGATAACAAAGCAGCCATTGCCATATCTCACAATCCAGTTCAACATGATCGCACGAAGCACGTTGAAGTGGATCGGAACTTCATCAAACAGAATCTTGAAGAAAAGATTATTAAGCTTCCATTTGTTAAATCAGAAGATCAATTGGCTGATATACTCACAAAATCTGTGTCTGCAAGGAACTTCTACAACTCACTTGACAAGTTGGGCATAAGAGACATATATGCACCAACTTGAGGAGGAGTGTTGGTGTGTGCTATAACAGTGACAGACACAAATGCTCAATGGAGTAAAACATTGAGCAGACAATAATATTAGTGGAGCCATAAAACCTGGATGTGCAGGTTTTATGGTTATTGTTTAATTTTTGTTTTTCTTATATACATATATTGTAAACTCTTGTAAAAAAACAGAACAGAAACAATAATGAAATATACATGTTAATTATCAGAGAAATACAAGATTTGTCAAATTATTTTATATTCAATTTTATTGAAAATTCTTTTTTTCTCAATTTGTTTCGTAACAACCATTCATTCATATGGTTGAATAACTAGATATAGCAGTTGTTGTAAGGCATTATTTAGAATGAGATGGACAAATATATCTAATTTAAATCATTAAATGTTAGAAGATGTTTAAAAATAAATCTTTTTTTAAAAATTTAAACTATTAAAAAAAGTACTAATTATATTTTTATATATATTTGTCACTTTTTCTTAAGTGATAGTTATATACACTATATATATCAAATGCTTATAATTCAACAATTACGACTATTAGGTTTTAAATATAGAACCTCTAATACTAATATCATATTAAAAATTGTTAGAAAATGAACTCTTTCAAAAACTTAAACCTTTGAAAGGATAACAAATAATATTTTATAAATTTATTTATAACACAATAATTTTATGCAACACGTCATAGATAAAAAAAATGATAGTCCATTTCCGCTAATTTTTACAGAAATATATTTTAGTTTCATATATATTAAGTAGAATAATATAAGTTCAAAAAGAACATTAAAAATATATTAATTTTACAAAAAAGTAAGGTAACACAATTTTATTATTTTTATTGAGTGTATTTTTATGATAATTTTTATAAAGTTAATGGACTTATAATATCTCATCTAATAAATATAATTCTAAAATATATTTTAATTAAAAATAACATATTTAAACGATACCATTTTAAAAAATATAAAATATAAAAATGAGCGAAAGATATATATATATATATATATATATATATATATAATAATAATAATTTATGCAATTTATAATTACGCTTGAATGTAACGAATTATAGTTGTAGAAGCCTTATTTTTCTAGATAAAGACATCTTCATCTACTATAATACTAGAGGAGAGAAAGGACTCTCTAGGCTTACAAGGGTAAGGATTGCAGAAGTCCACTAGTTACCTAACAATGTGAGATTTATTTACTCAACACAATCTATATTTATACAAATTTAACAAGAAATATATATTTATACTGCATGTGTAAATCACATGTATTTGCTAAACTACGGATGGAAAATCACATGTATTTGCTAAACTACGGATGGAAGAAGATGCCTTGATCAATCCTTCGATCACGTGTTAGATTGATTTAAATCTAAATATTTTTAAGACTATAATTTTAGAATTTAAAATTATTCATTCTCAACATATTTTTTTATTTATAAATAATTATTTTAAAATTTCTATCTTATAATTTTATAAATATAATTTCATCTCTAGTACTATTTTCGTAAATCTATTTATTATTATTTAAAATTTGTTAAATTAAAATTAAAATCTTATCATATTTTTAACTATTTATTCCTTCTTATATTTATTCTAAATCATATTATTCTTTTATAATTTTTGAGTAAAATATTATCGACTTTATTGAATGAATGTGTAAATTATATTCAATTTAAAAATTTTGATGTCATCAAGTTAATAGAGTATAAAAATTTATTATAAATTTATTAATTATTTTTAAATTTATATGATTATAACATTAATAAAAAGCTAAATTAAAGTTAAAATATATACATTATAAATAAGTAATAAAGTTTCTTAAAAAAGAAAGCGTTCTTTTAAAATATATAATATTCTCTATTATCTTTTGAATATATTAATCTAAAATATATAAACTACCACATTGAATAATATTTGTGTTAAAAAATATAACAATTTGAATTAAATAATGCATTCAAGTTTCAATATTTGATTTGATCTATCTTATAAAAAATACATTTTTATCCAAATAAACACAACAATCTATATCTATATTATATAAAATATATATATAAATAACGTCTTATAAGTTTTTAGATAAAATTATCACATATTTTATATTAGTAACCATTATTGTATTCCATCCCTTAATTTTTGTATAATTTATTTAATTCTCTTTTTTATCAAATTTAAATAATAAATCATTAAAATACTAATAATTATAAGATACTTAAAATTTTAGCATAATGTATGTTAGATAATAATATTATTATAATTATAATTTAATAATTATAATTTTTAATATTTTAATAAATTACATAAAATAAAATTATTATAGTTATGACTATTTACATATAAAAACGCAAATGAATGATTAACATAAATGAGTACATATATGTCAATTTCATTAGGTGTGGTAATTCTTACACAAAAAATGAATACGAGTATGTACGAGATGAACATAAATACACATATATATGAAACAATAAAAAAAATATTTAAATTCAAATCTCTCACTAATTATTTTGTATAACCAACAGTTCTTATAATTTCTTGGAAATACAAAACAAGCTCAAATTCTTCGATTTTATTAATTCCATCGCTTATAAAATAAAAAGTAATTATTATTATCATTTAAAAAACATTCACAATGATTAATTATTAATCTATATTCAAAATTGAAAATAATATCATTAAAAGACAAAATAATATTATTGTCGATGTTGATACGATTTCTTTGATAATTTTGAAAACTTTGGGTATTTAGTTTACAGAAAATATGCAAAAATGGCAGTACGTAGTGAAATAAATTGATAAGTAACCAAATATTTATTGCAGATACATATGAGATGATGGTAGTGAAAGAAAACATCACTCGATGTAGGGGATGGAGCGGAGCATTTAAAGGGCCTTGCTTTAATGCTCGAGTTGACGAATGTAATGACACATGCAAACATGAAGGGGCTCTTGGTGGGGATTGCTTTATGATTGATAAGCCTCTGCTTCGAGCTGTTTGTGAATGTTTCACTAATTGTTGATTTTACAATAAATATATTGAATGGTGAAATGAATTTAACGTTAGTATAATTATTATCTTTAGATTATTATTTTTTTTTGTAAAATAAAACAAACTAAATTTTTTTAAAAATGTGTTTTTTATAATGACATTATATATGCTAATTATGTTTTTGAGAAAAATACCAAAACAAGAAAACGTGTTACTAATGAGTTAGGATAGACTTTATTTGTTTTGAATGTAAAAATGATTTTAAACTAAATGAGATGCAATATCAATATTTTGATAAAATAAATTGTATCAAAATTTTATACAATAATTAATCAAAAGTTAATAGATTAAATAGAAAGAGAAGTTGTCATGCATTTAATTCATTAATACACCCACACTTCAAAATAAACATTGGCTTTATTATTATTATTATTATTATTATTGATAGTATGGCTTTATTAGTTTAGATAGAAAAAATATATATTAATTTTGATCTTTGTAATTTTTTTTCTCTTTTAAGTGGGTTGATTATTATTGTGTTATTTTATAGAAAAATAAAATAAAATAAAAGCCTATATTATAAGTTAAAAGCAGTGACAGCTTATATGAAGTATGAATCGGCCTATCAACACAACTCAAATTCTAATTAACCCATTAAAAGTCCAACCCATCTACTTATATTTAGTCCAAATAAACTCGGTTTTTTTAAGGGTTATACAACTACATTAACTATAAATATTTTTAATTAGTATAAATAGTTATTTAAGAAATTTTGATACCTATATTATAATTATTTATTAATTGATTAAAATAATTATTACACATAATTATAAATATATGTACAAATAATAAATAATTGATTATTTTAATATTTTTCAATAATTATCAAAAATTTCATAAGTTTGTTAAAAAATATATAATTTACTTGAATTTTTGGAAAAAAATCATCTTCATAAGTCAAATATTCAAATTTTTTAAGAACTTTCAAGTCCCAATATTGATAGTCATCTTTAACCTTAAATATTTTTCCCAAAATTAACTTTTTTAAAAAATAATAAATATCACTCCCATGACTATAATACTAACATATATATCTCTACATTATATTTTTATTATTATTTGAAGTAATATTTAAAAAAAAAATTCCCATAAAATTTTTTCATAAAACGTAAAACATTAATTTGTAATAACTTATGCTATTCAAGACATTATAAGTTATAGAGGTGGAATAGATTAAAATTGTAACTTATAAGTGCTTTTTAGTCAAACGAAAAAACATGTAAGGAGTAATATTAGTTGTTATGAGTTTTGATATATTAAATACTTTATTATTCTTTGAATTTTTTATGCTCAATCTTTCTTATCTTTGGGTGTGTTTGAACTTTGGCCTAAGTAGCAGATTGAATGTTTATATTTTTAGTAAATTTAAATTGAATTTATTCCAATCAAATTTAAAGATTTTTAATTTAAATTTAATCTAATGATATAATAAATTTGAACAAATTAAAATCAAAACATATCAAATTTTTTGATTAAATAAGGTTAAAATGATATTGAAATTTATATTATAAAGTATTGTCATATATAAAACATAAAATACAATCATTTAAATTTTTAGTTGGTATATTTATAATAAAATTTATTATTTATAATTACAACTAAAAAAATAAAAAGTATATTTGTATATTTATTAAATTATTATAAATATTAATATTTATTTTTAGGCTAAAATAGTAATGTAATTATGACATGTATTATATTTAAATATAACATATTATGAAATAAAATATACATTTATTTATAATTTAATAGTAATTCAATTCGAATCGGATACAATATATTATAAAATCTTTCAATCTGAATACAAATTAATTGTATACTTTTCAATTCGAATCTAAATCTGACTACAAAATTTATTAATTAAATTTAATCAAAATTTTCAATTTAAAAAAAATATTTATAATATTTAATCACTCTTACTTTAAACCATGTATTGAAATATTTATAATATTCTTAATATATTAACAATATTTACACTTTTATAAGATTATCAATTTGAAAAGTTTCCATCCATAAGTGTCTTTTTTAATCTATTATAAAGTTACAAAAAATTCCATCTATATTAATATTATTTTTTATATTTATTTAATATTTTTATAAAATTAAATTATCAATATATATAATTAATTAATTTATATTTTTATTTATTTTTATGCTACAAGTAAATTGCCAATAAATATAAAGGGTGTGTATATTATGAATTTCTTTTAATTTCAATTAAAATCATAACTGAACTAATAATATTGATTCATAAAAAGTAAGAATCGATGAGATCCAATAAAACTTATAAAATCAATCCAAATCGAATCTTTCAGGTTTTGTTCAATTGAATTTATTAGAACAAATTTTGTGTTTTAGTGTTTTAACAATTGGTAAAAAGATTTAAGATATTTTTTTTAATAACAACAAATATTACATTAGATTTTATACTTTAATAACGGATTAAAATTTAGATTTAAAAGAATTTTAATTTTTTCTAATAATAAATTATTATGTAACTAATTTTATATTTCAAATAACATAGAAGCTAATATTCTATTTAAGTATAGATTGTATTCATAAACAAATTTTTTATTTAAATAATAAAAATGTAAAAAATTAAAAGTTAAAAGTTAAACGGTTTGATACTAATTTTAGGGTCTTTTAATATATATTTTTAATTTTTTATTAAATAAAATTATTATATTAAAATAAAAATAAAAATATATAATATAATATAAATATGTATAGTATCAATTAATTATAAAAAAATATGTATGGGTTTTAAAATTTGTAAATTTAAATAAACTCAATCATAATTAAAAACCATAAAATTTAAATTCAAACGAATTAAATTTATTTTTGAAAACTCTTACATTTAATCAAATTGATATTCATGATTTCACCGATCAATTTGTGGGAGAAAAAATAAATGTTTCCAAAACATTTATGAAGAAGAGTACAATTAGTAAATGACAACCGACCAGGATGCAGAAAAGGATATTTTATTCTATTATATGTTTCCTTCGGAATAATGCCATTTCTTTTAAATACACTACTTAATATTTGTTAAAATTTTATCAATTTTTTTCCTATTATATTATATTTATTTTATTTATTAATTGGATAACTAATTTAGAAATAATCTCCATTAATACTATATATCATTATTCGTTTCCTTCCTTCAGTCTGGCTACTAAGAACGGATAAAAAAACTTATCATTTCGTAATCAACAAATATTATTATATCTCATAAATATATTATCATATTAAATTTTCATTTAATATAATTTAATAAACTCAATTATATTTATTAATATTATTTATACTATCTTAAATTTGAAATATGTAATATTTTCCTCTCATAACACTAACATCTAAAGAAAATATTTTTTCCCTAACTTAATACATTTTTCTAATATAATTAATATTTTTTTAGTAATTGATATTATATTTACTTTAATATATTTATATATATTATATATAAAAATATATATAGTATATATTATTTGTTTAGATAAAATATTATTACATTTTAAGTTATTTATATTGAATGTACTTCTAAAATTCTAATACTATGATATTATCACATCTAATAATAGCATTAACATGAATAAATAATATACGTAAACAAAATATATTTAATAATAAATAGGACATGTTTTTAAAATAGTTTAAAGTTACACAAAAGTGCCATTATATTTTAAAATAAAGATTTTTATATGTATTGTATTTTTAGTTAAAGTTTTTTTTTTTTTAGAATAAGGAATTTTTAATTGATTCTAAAACTTTAAGTAATCTTGAATTTATTAACTTACTAGAATTATAAAGGTTTTGGAAAAAAAATGTGTCATATTTTAAAATAATTATTATATAATTTATTTAATATTTTTATTTTTATCAATTATATAATAAATTACTAATACTTAAAATATTAACTATTATCTTGAATATTAATTAAACAGTTCATTTTATGCTAAGTTTTTTTAGATAATAATTACACTACTTTATTTTAATTAAAATAAAATATATAATAACTATTTTTAATATTTTAATAAATTAATATACGTAACAATATTTTAATGGATAATATCTTAATAACTTAACGTGTATATATATTTACCCCTACACTTAAATATATATATATATATAGCGTCGTGGAGGTGGGGTTGGTTCGATAGTTCTGTGTCCAATCTCAACCACATGTTCCAACTACCCATTTTTCAATATAGGCTTGTTTCTTTTCTATAAGTTCCCTCTCTAGTATATAAGATACAAATGCACCAAAATTTCTTTAGTTATATGAATTAAAATAGTATAATGTATTTATTATTATTTTTGTAGTTATATGAATTAAAATAGTATAATTTTTTTTTTATAGGATTTTATTTTTTATTATAAAAAATAATTAAATAAAGGCAAATGATTAATTATTTTATTTTATTTTATTATTAATGTTATAATAATTAATGTTTATTATTAAAGATAATTTATAAAAATAATATCTCAATAATATATACAAATTATATTAAAATATATAAATTTTTATATGTTTATATTGTAATAATTAAAAAAAATTGTGATAATTTCAAAAATTATGACTCAATTATACAAAATTTATTCAGATATATAACTAAGTTGATTATATTAAAAATAAAAAAACAAATAAATAAGAGAGAGAAACAAACCTGCGGCTTGAAGTAAGCCATCATGTGTCTAGGATAAGAAATAAATCTCATACACAAACCATAATTGACTCTTTATTATAGATAATATGTCTATATTATTGCCATATTAATTTTTTTATATGTCTCTATATTAAAATATAATATTTATATATTTTGATTAAATTATTACAAAAATATCGTTTAAATATCTAATTAAAATGTTATGAATTTGTAGTTATTGTTACTAAAATATTATTAAAATGTTAAACAAAATATTAAAAATATTAATTTTTGATTTATTTTTTGATTTATATTTTTTAAATAATTATTTTAATTCAATTTTGTTTTATTTTTATAAAAAAAATATATATTTTATTTGTAGAATGTTTGCTTTGATATTAATAATTTTAAAAATAAATAATTAATAAAATTTGTGTTTATATTATCAAGATTTATCTATTATAAAAATTATATTTAAACAATATATTTAATTATTTTAAAATTTTTAACTACATATTCTACAATATTTAGCAAAAAAAATATATATATTTTATTATACAATATTTTAATTAATTAAAAAATTTATTGATTAATATAAATATTTTATGTATTAAATAAAAAATTAGTTTAAAGTATTAATAATTGATTGTTTTGATGTTTAATAAAAAAATTTCATATTTTTTATATAAATTTTTTTAATTTTTGTGATTTTTTTTAAATTTTTATTGACAATGATAATATTTTTGATATTTCTATAAAAATTATATTTTAATATCTTTACTAATATCAATATTTTATTCCTTGATTGTAATTTTTTTTAAAATAATGAGAATGGAATTTTTTTAATAAATATTTAAACTTCAGGTACTTTTTTCTTTTTTATATTTTAAAAATTTATATTAAATTAAAATATTTAAGTATCTTATTTATATTTATCTCAAACACAAATATTTTAAATAAAATAAAGAATAGACCTAACATAACAATATTTTAAATACATTAAAGTGTATTCTAACTATTTATAGCCATTTCTACACAACTAGTCCCTTCGTAGCATTCCATACCCAACCACACATACACACATAGAGAGAAAAACATGGGAGTTGAAGAAGCTCCAATCCATGTCTTCATGGTGTGTTTTCCAGGACAAGGTCACATTAACCCAATGCTTAGATTAGCCAAAATTCTAGCTTCAAAGGGTTTGCTCATAACCTTCTCTACAACCGAAACTATTGGCCAAAAGATGAAAAAAGCCAATAACATAACTGATGATAAACCAACTCCTTTTGGGAGTGGCTTTATCAGATTTGAGTTCTTTGGTGATGGGTGCCCTGAAGATGATCCTAAACGCTCAGATCTTGACTTCTATATCCCTCAACTTGAGCTTGTTGGAAAACAAGTACTACCCATAATGATTAAGAAACATAATCAAGAGGGTAGAACTGTCAATTGCTTTATTAATAACCCATTTATTCCTTGGGTTTGTGATGTTGCTTTTGATTTTGGAATTCCTTGTGCTACTCTTTGGGTTCAATCTTGTGCTGTTTTTAGTGCTTATTACCATTTTTACCACAAAACAGTTCCTTTTCCTTCTCAAACACAACCAAACATTGATGTTGAAATTCCAAGTTTGCCCCTCCTTAAATATGATGAGGTTCCATCTTTTTTGCACCCTTTGGCTCCATATCAAGTTTTGGGCAGAGCTATTTTGGGGCAATTTAAAAATTTGTCAAAATCATTTTGTGTTTTGGCTGACACTTTTCAAGAACTTGAAGATGAGATTATTGAAAATATGTCTAAAGTTTGTTTAGTTAAACCGATTGGTCCTTTATTCAAAAACCCAAATGTAGTTTCTAATGAAAATATTATTGGAGGCGATATAATGAAAGGTTCTGATGATTCAATTGAGTGGCTTAACTCAAAAACAGAGTCCTCAGTTGTTTATATCTCATTTGGTACTATTGCTTTTTTAAAACAAGAACAAATTGATGAAATAGCTTATGCACTTTTAAATTCTGGGCTTTCATTTTTATGGGTTTTAAAACCACCAGATAAAGTTTTTGGATTAAAACCACATGTTTTACCAAATGGGTTTTTGGAAAAAGTTGGAGATAAGGGTAAAATTGTCCAATGGAGTCCACAAGAGAAAGTTTTAGCTCATTCTTCAATTGCTTGTTTTCTAACTCATTGTGGTTGGAACTCTTCAGTAGAAGCTTTGACTTCAGGAGTACCAGTGTTGACTTTTCCTCAATGGGGTGACCAAGTTACTAATGCTAAGTTTTTGGTGGATGTATTTAGAGTTGGAGTGAGATTATCTAGAGGTGAAGAAGAGAAGAGATTGGTAATGAGAGATGAGATTGAAAAAGGGTTGGTTGAGATTATGGTTGGAAAGAAAGCTGAGGAATTTAAAAAAAGTGCATTTAATTGGAAAAAGTTAGCTCAAGAAGCTGTGGCTGAAGGTGGTTCTTCTGGTAGGAATATTCAAGAGTTTGTGGATGAGATTAGAAAGAAATGTAAAACTACTACTACTGGTTGTTTGTAATAAATTTATTGTCCTTTTGCAATTAATTTATGATGCGTAACTGTTAGTTCTATTATTTGCCTGTCTCTATCTGCTTTGGAATAACTTTGTTCACAGTCTATTAATGAAATTTTATAGTTTTTTTTTCATATCAAATATTAATTACATGATTAATTATTATGTGAATTATAATTTTCATAAATTTTTAATTAATGATTTAAATTTATTAAATATATAATAATAATTATTATTATTTTAAAATATTTTATTTTATATTAAAAATATATATTAGCATAATAGATAATATAAATTCGATATATACAATTTGATTAAAGTTAATGAATGTTTTTATAATAATTTTTTAAATTATTTTTGTTAATATGAGATATAATATAATTTTAAAGTAAAAATTATTAATTTAATATAAATTAATCATAAATAAATTATGCATGATTCATACATTAAATGGGTATACTTAAATAATATAATTAAAATAATTATATAAATATTATAATTTAAAGTCATTACATAATAAAATTATTAAAATAAATATTTATAAATATTTTTATATATATATATAAGACAATAATAGCGAGGCTTGTACCTATATTCAAATCGATAAATATATTATAATATTAAGTTTCAAATAATAATTATTATTACTTTTAAAAAGTTATTATTTAAAAAATAATAATAATTTTTAAATTATAACAATATAAAGAATAAATGTTATAAAAGTTTGTATAAATAATTAATTTTTACTTTTATGAAAAATAACTATACAATAATAAATATTTTACAAAAAATAAGATCAAAACATGATACAAATGTTAGTAATTTAACACTATAATAACAATATTTATATAAATTCATTGAATAAATAAATTAAATACAATAAATAACATATATAAATTATTTAATTAATATTTTATTATAATCTAAGAAGCTAAACTTAGCTCAAAATGACTTGATTAAATTTAATAATTATTTTTACTAAAAGATAATATATTAGTTGATTATTTTTAATATATATTATATATGACATGATATTGACACAGAAATAATTAATTCAAGACAAATATAATATATTTATAAATTAATTAATTGAATTTATAATATTCATTAAATGAACAACCATACGATATTCACTTTAAATGTAATTAAAATTATCAAAATAAATATTCTTAATAATATATATTTATTATAGAGATATTTATTTTTATTTTTATAAAATATATCTATTAGTGACTAATAGTGAAATTGTATATTTGTTTTCATATCAAATATTAATTACATGATTAATTATTATATGAATTATAATTTTTATAAATTTTTAATGAAAATATTTTTTTATTTCAAATGTATGTATGGATTAATGATTTAAATTTATTAAATATATAATAATAATAATTATTGTTGTTTTAAAATATTTTATTTTATATTAAAAAATAAGTATATAAATATAGTAGATAATATTTTTTTTATTAAAGTTAATGAATGTTTTTATAATAATTGTTTTACTTAAAAATAATTTATATTATTAATTATTTTTTATTAACATGAGATATAATATGATTTCGATATAAAAATCATTAATTTAATACAAATTATTCATAAATGAATTGATGGTACATGATTCACACAGATATGTTTAAAGAATATATTTAAAACAATTATATAAAGATAATAATTGTATACAATAAAACTATCAAAATATATATTTATAAGTATATTTGTTATATAAATATTTTGATATTTATTTTATATAAAAAAAATAATAAGAATGAACAAAACATCATTTAGTTGTATTAATTATCGAATAATAATTGTTATTAATTTTAAAATATTATTTTTTAAAATAAAAAAGTAATTTTTTAGATATAATTTTTTTAAGTTATAACAATAAATGCTATAAAAGTTTGTAAAGTGATTTGTTTAAATACTCATAAAATAATTAATTAATTAATTTCTTATTTTTATGAAATATATATATATATATATATAATAATAATAATAAATATTTTACAAAAAATAGTATCAATAAAAATGTTAGTAATTTGATACGAGAATAATAAGATTTATATAACTTCATTTAATATATAAATCAAATACAATAAATAACACATATAAAATTATCAAAATAATTATGTAAGAAATATATTCGTTACAGAGATATTTTGTTATTTATTTTTATAAAATAAAAGCAAATAAAATTATTAAAAAAAACACTTTAAAATTTACCGACATGTTTGGTAAGATAAGTTAAAAAGATTTAAAAAAATCATTTCATCAAAATGACATTAGTGTCATTGAAGGAAAAAAGAGAGAAGAAATTTAAACTATTATAAAGAATAATAATGATGGAATTTTTGTGTAGACTGAGAGTTACTAAAATTTACTATTCATATCTTATTATATAGAATATAGATATCATTTTAAAAATTGTATATTTTGTATTGTTTTTTTTCCTCCTTAAAATAACACAAAAAATAATAAATTAAACTTAAATCAGTCAAAATAATGATTTTTTTTTTTAAGGAAACAAACCTTAATTTTTAGGACCGTACAATGTCTAAAGAAAAGGAGAGAACTTGTGTAATGTTGCCAACACTTTGGAAGATATACAAAGACACTTTTAATTGTATGGACATTAATGATTTGTGCCTATTCGATTCACATCTATAAGGGGCTATGATGTAATGTATTGACTAGTTCTTAAATATATGAATTTCATCTAATCACGACTCAATAATATTGATTGTCCACACACTTCTATTTGAACACTACCACTCAATAATCTGTATAATTACATGTACCATATCAAAATTTGCCTGTATTTTAAATTTTGTCTTATCTTAGTTACGTTTAGTATATGACTAATTTTTTAATTGATGACATTTTAAATCTCTCTCCATTGTCTTCTTTTTATTAATAAATGATTATATAAATTACATATTTATTTATAATTGAATCGAATTTAACTCAATGTTAACTTTTAACGTATTAAGTGAATTGAATGTATTATATATATATATATAATTGAATAGAATTTAACTTACTCTTTTTTAATGTTAGTTTTTAACTTATGTAAGCGAATTGAATGTGTTATATATATATATTTATATATATATATATATTATTTTTATCTTAAATATATTTATTTTATGTAAGAGATATCTTTTTCTAAGATATTTTTTCACGTAAATCTATTTTTTTTATATTTGTTAATTATTTTAAATAAGAATTAAAAATTATCTTATTTTGTTTTATCTAAATAGGACTCTAGGATGATTTTTATAGTATAAATATTTATCTATAATAATATATGTTATGTTTATGTTAATTAAATTTGTATTTTATTATCGATCTAAATCTTTATATAATTCCATAATATCGAATACCATGAAGATTATAACCAAAACAAAACAACCAATTGAAATAACTTACAATATAATGAAATATAAAAACTAAATGTTTTCAACGTGTGTTTAACTAGATTTTTAGTTTTACTTTAACAATTTTTATTGTTGATATATTTAGATTTATTATTTTTATTTAATCTTTAATTAAATTTTATTTTCTCTAAAAAAAGAAAAAAGAAAGAAGGATACTTATAATTTTATTTATTTTAATTGGAAAACTTATTGAAACTCTCTATAGTTTGGTGAAATAACAAACTTATGTCAGTCTAATTTTCCCAAACGTTCGGAAAGTAACTCTCATGATTTTTCTTTTAACATATGAAAATTAGTTTGTATTTAGCACATATTAGATATAATAATTTGCCCATTTCTCATGGATACAACTTAACAATAAACATGAGAGTTGATTCAGTTCAGAGTTTTAGCAATTTGCATATTTTCTATAAAAAGAAAAAAAATATAAAGGGTGAAAAGTGTTAAAAAATATATAATTGTTATTTTTAAAATATATATTACATAAATATTGTTTAAGAAAATATAGAGAAAAGTAATAGTAATTTATATATTAAAAGAATGTTAAGGCAACTTATCCGAAATTATTCCTATCTGCAATTACTTCATTTGATGAATTTTATCCATACGTTTAATATATTTAGCATGATATGGAAATAAGTCCTCAAACAAAGGACAAAATATCGTAGTTTCAAAGAAAGGACCAGATGAAGTGTAACTTCAGTGATTTTTTTAAATAAATATATTATTTTAATTACTTTTTAAAATGATTTATCTTAAATAATTTTATTTTTTTAAAAAAAATAATTTTATTTTAATTAAATAAAAATATTCATACAGAATATTTATTGATAGAAATCAATTAACTTATTTAAATTTTTTAAATTATTTTTAACATAATAATATTATATACAAGTTTTTTAATAAAAAATAAACTTTATAAAGTTATATATATATATATATATATATGTTTAAAAAATTAATTATTTTCTAACTATATTAATTATAATAATATAAATTTAAATAAATTTATTATTTTTTTAAAAAGTGAGTAAAACACTTCAAAAATAATCTATTTATATAAATAAAAAACCGACTTCTCGTACACTTTATAAAAAAAAATACACAAAAAGCAGAAAAAGCATATGGAACCAAGTTTTAAATAATCGGAGTGTTAATATATATACGATTTAATTTTATAATAATATTACAATTTTTTAAAGAATTATAATAATTTAAAAATTATATTAAAATTGTTAACCAAAATTTTATAAAGATGCCTTTTTAAATATGAAACTATTTTGTATGTATTACGTATATAGTGAATTTGTCATCAAATATGAGAATGAATTATATATTTTATTTAAAATCAGTTCATATAATATTGCGTGAAAAGTCTGAATGGTTCATTTTTCATAAAAATTATATCACTTATTTCTATATATTTATAAAAAATATATCATATAAAAAATTCAAAATCAATATTTAATTAAAAAATTATTTAAATTTTGTAAAAATTTAAATAAAATTTTCTTCGTTTAGTATCTAAAATTATATATTAAATAATAAAAAATTATTTCGATTTAATTGAAATAATTTATTAAAATTTTAAATTTTAATTAAAAATTATATTATGAGATATATATTTATTAAAAACGTGTAATATATATTAATATAATAATTTTTTATAATATAATTTAATAAATTAGATTATATTTAATAATAATAATATATTATTATATCATTATTGCAATTTTTTCCCACTAGAATAGTCTGTAAGGAATGACTCTGTAAGCTTTATCATCAGACACGTACTAAGTCCCATCTTGAAATGAATTTTTGTACGGTCGGTCCACAACTTTCTTTCCCTTATTTACTATTTAGTACCGACTTTACATCATTTTAATGGAAAATAGTTAATTACTCTCTCAATCACAAAGCCTTTTTCTCTCACTCCAAAACGACCACTGTATTATAGAACTTATATTTTATAATAAAAAATTTACTATCAACTTAATATTTTAATAATTTATAATCAAATATCATAAACAAAAAATATTTTTATTATTTCTTTATTTAATAAAATAAAATATTAAAAAATAATATTAATTATTTAAAATATTAATAAAAAATAATATTAATTATTTAAAATATTAATAAAAAATAATTTTTATTTTTTAATAAAAATAAATAATCAAATAATATTTTTTTAAGTGAATAAATAATTCTATAAAATATTTATATATAATATATAAATTGATAATTACGTATTAAATTATGAAAAAAAATACTAAATAAGATGCTAAGACATGTATTAAAGGATGCCCTAAATATATTATATATGGAAGGAAATATTAAATTTAGGAAAAGATAAGTAAAAAGGTATAATAAATATGTCATAACTTTTATAATTTGTATTTTATTTAACACATTTATATACAGAGAGAGTATACACATGTGATAATTGTATAGGATCCAGGTAGACTTATAAAGATATACTCTAAAATATATATTAAATAAGCATAAATTACAATCTGATCTTCACCTCGATAGTACTTATGTGAATTCAATCTTCTACTCGATAATACATATTGTGATCCAATCTTGTCTTCAATTTAAACATGTAAGACATGTCTAAATATCGAGTCTCTCATTCTTTTAGTTTGGACGTAAAAATTGGGGTAGAAGAGTGTATAATTCATCCAGATTATAGTCCTCATTCATATGCATCGTCTTGCTATGCATATGCTTATTTAATTTTTGAATTTGAAATATTTGTCAGGCGATGAAAAAGTACAAATATGAGTCAACAGTTTTCGGGATGTCATTTTCCATCGTTTTTTGCCAACTTGTTGTGTAAAAAATCTCTCTATTGCTTTTTCTCAATGTTTGATCGCTTTGGATCAGTTGTTTTCAATTTTTGCATGGAGATTTTCCTTTTAAGCTCAATAGTAAGCACTTATTAACTTAACTTTTTTTTTCTTTAAACATGATAAGTTTTTTCTTTTCAGTTTGGATTTGATAAATCTATTTTATTTTAGGTCAATTTTCATATTTGCTCGCATTGTTATATTTTATATTTATATACTTTTTATCCAACTTGTCTCCTTACTTGCTTTATCTTTTTTCATATAGGTTAACCCCGAGTATAGGATTCCAAAATAAGCATGGTCGATAAGCAACTTGGGAACATTCCTAAGATCTAGATTTCTACAAGATTTGGCTCGACTTTTGATACAAGCTTCACAAGGGACTCAGGCGGTTCCCAAAACGTAACCATAGTCATACCTTTGATAAACAAAGCCTGACAATCAACTAGCATTCCATTCATATACCTATCTTAACCAATATTAAGGTACCTCGAGTCTGGCGTAAGAAAACACAAGTTGAAAGCGGTAAAGGAAATGCAACTCTTAGGACTAAAGAATGAAGGTTGGAGCCTATGCCTTGTGAATTCAGCCTGAAAGATTAAGCCAAATTAAGGGCTGCTTACGACATCCAAAAACTATCCACATTCAAATCCCCAGTCCATCAACTTCTTCCTAATAGGTTGAGGTATTTACTATGTATCACGTTGCTTAGTATATGAGCTCAACGTGAGAATTGGAATGCCCTAATTCAAAAAGGGCATACAATTTGAAACAGAACCCAACAAATCCCTAATGCATATATATGTCCTCGAAACATAAGCTTCAGACAACGATATAAATTGAAAACAATTCTTTTTTATGTCTATAGTAATTAAGAGTCTATAAATGGTAGTAACTTAATATATCTGATCTGGAGTAACGTAAATCCATTTTGAAGAGGTCGTGCTTTCATGCGTCCTCCTTGGGCAATGAAGCAAAGCAAAAGCTATCAAAGTTTCAAAACTATCTACCCTAACCAATCCCGTGGGATGATGTTTTGTCGAAGACCAGACTCGCTACAGTTTGTAAATCAAAGTGGTGCAATGTTAGTGAATCGTGGTGACGGTTTGGTTTCGTCGGAACCGTACGTCGGTTCCGAAACCGAACAAGGTTCTTGATGGAAGAACCTTAATAAAGTCTCGAGTCCTCTCACTATTAACTGCATAACAATTCAGATACACCATCAATACGCAGAGAATAAGTGTGAAAAACCAGTGAAAGCATCGAACAGAAAATCCATTGGAATTCCCGTGTAAGTGCTGAAATTTGATCAATGGCAGGAGGTATGTTTTCAATCCAATTTTGTTTCCGCTGCATTTAAATTATGAGTTCATATGATTTTATGAACGTTTCTGGATTGAATTGAATCTCTAACATTTGGTATCAGAGTCATTTGAAAACAACTCTGTTTTGCTCTGTGAACACGAAGAACTGAAATTTTGGATTTTTTATTTTGATTGTTTTTGATGCATATGGAAATTATAAAGTGTTTCAATATTGATTTTTGAATGATTCTGTAAAATTAAACTTGAAAAACAATGAAGAAAATAAATCCAATTTGCCGTAGGTATTTATTTTCTTCATTAATTAACTTTTTGTTTAAAATGAAGTTTTTACTTAAAATTAAGATCATGAATCACTCAGAAATTGAATTCTGAGAATTTTGATAAAAAGAACGCTGGATTTCATCGCCGGAATAAAAATATACGGTCGGGTATCCGTTAGTGTAAAAACGGGTCGGATCGACCCGGCTAGAGGTTGAAGATGAAGTTTATTAAAAAAAAAAAATCAAAACACACGCTGTCTGGAGGACTCAAACACGGGTCCTGCTTGAAACTTTGAATAGTCTCATCCACTGGGCTGTAACGATTTTAGCATTATATCTTATCTCTGACTTTATTTTAAATATGCATTTGGAATTTGATTTTAATAATAATAAAAATACAAATAAATTCCGAATATAATTTTAATTTATGTTTATCATATGTATAATATTTATTATACATGTTATATTTATTTAAATAATTTTTGGACACATTAAAATTTTATTTAAATACATTATGCTTAAATTATTTGTTTTGTGTATTTATATGTATAAATTTTGCAATTAATTATACATATAAAATTTAGTTAAATAATTTATGCATAATTAAATTAAATTTTTAATGGCTCTTATGGATTTAATTAGTGCTTATATTATTTAATTTTGCTTGTATAATTTATTGTCATATATGCAATTTAAGATAAATAATATTTGCACATTTGATATTAAATTAATATTGCTTATGGTTTTATGCAATAATTGAGTATAAGAATTTAATTAATATTTAAGTGATTCATATAGTTTAATTAATTAGGGAGTAGCCACAACATCTTTAATTAATTAAAACTATAATAAAGTTTATTTAGGATCACATTTAGAAAATAAATATTAATTGTAATTAATCATATCTGATATAATAAATCTTATCCCACAAGAATTTTTATTATATTTTTGTGTGATTAATTAGGATATAATATCAAATTATATTTTCTAATTTACCCACAGGGATTAGAAAAAAGAACATAATTTGATAGTTTTATCGTAAAGTTAGAATGAATTTAATTGAATTAAAACTTTAGCCCACAGACAAGTTTTATGTCACTAGATTCATATTATTCATGATTTACATTGGTAAATAATGACTATAGTTTAGGCCTCAAATTTTAATAAGCATATAATCTTTAATTGCAGCTTATCAACCTGTAAATTTCTCTGATATCCGCTGTGATATTCCCGATCTGAAAGGGGATAACTATAAAATATGGAAGGAAAGAATTCTCCTTCAATTAGGGTGGATGGATATTGATTATGCTATTAGGAAAAACGAACCACCTAAAATTACTCAAAACAGTACTCCAGAGAATATCATGCTTTATGAACAATGGGAACGATCTAATCGCCTTAGTATGATGTTCATTAAGACTAAAATCTCTGCTGGTATTCGTGGTTCCGTTGATCAACATACCAATGTTCAAGACTTGCTAAAGGCCATTGATGATCAATTCGTCACTTCAGATAAGGCTTTAGCAAGCACCCTTATTATGAAGTTCTCTTCTTTAAGACTCACCAGTGTGAAAGGTGTGCGCGAGCACATTATGCAAATGAGGGACATTACGGCTCAACTTAAGCATCTCGAGGTTGAGATGTCAGAATCCTTCCTGGTGCACTATATCCTTAACACTCTCCCACATCAGTACGGGCCATTCAAAATCTCGTACAATACACATAAAGATAAATGGTCAATCAATGAACTAATGACCATGTGTGTTCAAGAGGAAGGGGGCTTGTTATGGAATTTGGTGAAAGTGCAATGTTGGCTACAACGTACCAGAAAGAAAAATCTCAATACAAGCATAAAGGAAAGGGGATAATTCCACCTCAGGCTGATATTAAGAAAGAATCCAAGTGTTTCTTTTGTAAAAAGAAGGGACACATGAAGAAGGATTGTATCAGATTCCAGAAATGGCTTGAGAATAAAGGTAATCCAACCTCGTTTGTTTGTTATGAATCTAATATGGTTAATGTTAATATTAACACCTGGTGGATTGATTCTGGATCTACAATCCATGTTGCAAACTCCTTACAGGGTATGCAAAATCTAAGGAAGCCAGTGGGAAGTGAGCAATACATCTTATCCGGTAACAGGATGGGCTCACATGTGGAGGCTATAGGGACATGTAGTTTGATTTTAAGTAGTGGTTTTATTTTAAAATTAGAAAAGACCTTTTATGTTCTAAGTTTCTCTAGAAACTTGATTTCAATTTCAAGACTTGTACCTTATGGTTATTCCTTTCACTTTTCAGAAACATCTTTCAATTTATTTAATAAATCTGATTGTGTTGGGAATGGTATTTTGTCTTATGGTCTTTACTGCATTAATTTACGAAATAATGCCACTCATAACGCTATGCATGTTCAAGCTGGCACTAAAAGGTGTATTATTGATGATGACTCTTCTACGTTATGGCATAGGAGATTAGGACATATCTCCATAGAAAGAATTAAAAGATTAGTGAAAGATGGGGTACTTAATACTCTAGATTTTACTGATTTTGAGACATGTGTGGACTGCATTAAAGGAAAGCAGACTAACAAGTCAAAGAAAGGTGCCAAAAGGAGTTCAAACATATTAGAAATCATACATACAGATATATGTTGTCCAAACATGGACATTCAAGGTCAGAAATATTTTATCACCTTTATTGATGATTTTTCTCGATATATGTATCTCTATATGCTTCATAATAAGAGCGAAGCATTGGATGCCTTCAAAAGCTTTAAGGTTGAAGTAGAGAAACAATGTGGAAAGCAAATAAAGATCGTGAGATCAGATAGAGGTGGTGAATATTATGGTAGATACACTGAGAATGGACAAGCGCCTGATCTGTTTGCTAAGTTTCTTCAAGAACATGGGATAGTTGCCCAATACACTATGCCTGGTTCACCAGACCAAAATGGTGTAGCAGAAAGAAGAAACCGAACACTGTTGGACATGGTGCGGAGTATGCTTAGCAACTCCAATCTTCCTAAATCCTTGTGGATTGAAGCTTTAAAGACGGCTGTGTATATATTAAACCGAGTTCCAACCAAGGCTGTCTCAAAGACACCATTTGAATTATGGAAAGGTTGGAAACCGAGTTTGCAACATATGCACGTTTGGGGATGCCCGTCTGAAGTGAGGATTTATAATCCACAAGAGAAAAAGCTGGACCCAAGGACCATTAGTGGGTATTTCATTGGATATGCCAAACGGTCTAAAGGTTATAGATTTTACTGTCCATCTCATAACACTAGGTTTGTGGAATCAAGAAATGCAAAATTTCTTGAGAATTACTTGATTAGTGGGAGCGATCGATCTCAGGGTATTGGTTCTGAGAAAGATAATTTAGATGCTCAATATGCCACTTCAAGTAATGGACTGATAGTTATTGTTAACAACACGCCTCGAGTACAAACGCATGTTGAAGAACCAGTCTTGGAAGTACCACAAGCTGTTGATCCTGATCCAATAGATTTTGAAGTTCAATAGATGCCTACAACTGTTAAACAACCAGTTGAACAACATGATCCTGCTCCTCAGGAGAATATTGATGCAACATTAAGAAGATCTACTAGAGTAAGGAAATCAGCGATTCCTAATGATTATGTTGTGTATCTACAAGAATGTGACTATAATGTTGGAGCCGAAAATGATCCTGAGACGTTTTCACAGGCCATGAGTTCTGAGGTTTCGAACTTATGGTATAATTCCATGAAAGAAGAGATGGATTCTATGGCGTCTAACCGAGTCTGGGATCTCATCAAGTTGCGTGATGGTGTGAAAGCCATTGGATGTAGATGGGTCTTCAAAACAAAGAAATATTCACAAGGCAACATTGAGAGACATAAGGCAAGACTCGTTGCCAAAGGATTCACTCAAAAGGAAGGAATCGACTACACAGAGATATTTTCTCCTGTATCTAAGAAAGATTCACTTCGTGTGGTCATGGCATTGGTTGCCCATTTTGATTTGGATTTGCAACAAATGGATGTGAAAACAGCTTTCCTTAATGGTAACCTAGAGGAAGAGGTTTATATGAAACAACCGGAAGGATTCTTCTCTAGTGATGGTGAGCATTTGGTTTGTAAGCTTAATAAATCCATATATGGATTAAAACAAGCTTCCCGTCAATGGTATTTGAAATTCCATAACGTCATCACTTCATTTGGTTTTGAAGAGAACGTCATGGATCAATGTATATACCAGAAGGTTAGTGGGAGTAAGATTTGTTTTTTGGTGCTATATGTGGATGATATTTTGCTTGCATCCAATGATAGGGGTTTGCTACATGAGGTAAAACAATTCCTCTCTAAAAATTTTGATATGAAGGATATGGGTGAGGCATCTTATGTCATTGGCATTAAGATCCATAGAGATAGACTTCGAGGTGTCTTGGGTTTATCTCAAGAAACCTATATCAATAAAGTTTTAGAGAGATTTCGGATGAAGGATTTTTCACCAAGTGTTGCTCCCATTGTGAAGGGTGATAAGTTCAATTTGGACCAATGCCCAAAGAATGATTTTGAAAGAGAACAAATGAAAACCATTCCATATGCTTCAGCTGTTGGAAGCCTGATGTATGCTCAGGTCTGCACCAGACCTGACATTGCATTTGTTGTTGGGATGCTAGGGAGATATCAGAGTAATCCAGGTGTTGACCATTGGAAAGCTGCAAAGAAAGTGATGAGGTACCTACAAGGAACCAAGGATTATATGCTCATGTATAGACGAACCGATGAACTGGAAGTAATTGGCTACTCCGATGCGGACTTTGCTGGCTGTGTTGATTCACGAAAATCAACATCTGGTTACATTTTCATGCTTGCCGGTGGAGCTGTATCTTGGAGGAGTGCGAAACAGTCCTTGACTGCTACTTCCACTATGGAGGCTGAGTTCGTATCATGTTTTGAGGCCACATCGCATGGTGTATGGTTAAAGAGTTTCATTTCTGGGCTTAGAGTAGTTGACTCTATTTCTAGGCCATTAAGATTATACTGTGACAACTCAGCTGCTGTATTTATGGCTAAGAACAACAAAAGTGGTAGTCGTAGTAAGCACATCGACATTAAGTACTTGGCCATAAGAGAACGTGTTAAGGAAAAGAAAGTGGTCATTGAGCACGTAAGCACTGAGTTGATGATTGCTAATCCTTTGACTAAAGGCATGCCACCAATGAAATTCAAGGATCATGTAGAGAAAATGGGAATTGGTTCCACTTAGTAAATGTATATATACAATTAATTAATGAAACTCTTATATATTGTGATATTTTCTCATATTCATGTGCACCTTAATTTATTTGAGAAAAATTATATTGGACCAAGAATAAATATAGGATTTATTCATTAAGTTTAGTTACAACATAAAGTATAGTACTTGAGAAATTAAATACATTGTAATACATGGAAGATAATACTCGCTCTTAGAGGACCTATCGCTATGATTCATGTGTTTTGTTACTCAAGAGAATTTCGCTTAACTTTTGCACCAAGTGGGAGAATGTAAATCAAAGTGGTGCAATGTTAGTGAATCGTGGTGACGGTTTGGTTTCGTCGGAACCGTACGTCGGTTCCGAAACCGAACGAGGTTCTTGATGGAAGAACCTTAATAAAGTCTTGGGTCCTCTCACTATTAACTGTATAACAATTCAGATACACCATCAATACGCAGAGAATAAGTGTGAAAAACCAGTGAAAGCATCGAACAGAAAATCCATTGGAATTCTTGTGTAAGTGCTGAAATTTGATCAATGGTAGGAGGTATGTTTTCAATCCAATTTTGTTTCCGCTGCATTTAAATTATGAGTTCATATGGTTTTATGAACGTTTCTGGATTGAATTGAATCTCTAACACAGTTAACATGATACTCTCGAGGTCGAGCATGTTAGAAACTAAGGTAGTGCACTAATCGCACTACATAAAATAGAAGAGCTTAAAACGCAAGAGAAGTCCACCTGAGTTCGACTCTAATTTTGAGTTGATACTTGAAGGTCATAAACTTTAAGGAATTCTATTTTATCTCAAGTTGTTACTTGAATATATGGACCTTGGATCGATACCTTTGGACCACTTTTTGAATAGCGTTGCAACCATTTAGGAAGCTCCTTCTACCAACTCCAAGACAAGAAAAAAAAAAGTTTGTATCGAAGGGAAAGAATGCAATAATGGCAGGCTTTTAGAATCACACACACATATATACACACGTGACAATTGTACGAAGAGTTCATATGAACTTACAAGGATATGCATTTTATCTTCACCCTAATAGTACTTATGCCAATTTGATCTCCTCCTTGATGATGTATAACGTGATCCGATCTTGTCTTTAATGTAAGTAAGACACGTCCAAACATTATGGAACTTATTAGAATTATCTATAATAATATCTTTCGTAGATATGCGAAATGAACAAATTGTTAGGATCTTTGATTAATGTGCTTAAGTCAGAAACAATATGATAAAGGTCAAAGAAAATTTATAATCTTGATTTATGATTATGAGTATATATAAAAGAAAGAATTAATACAATGACTATTATTTTTTAGAAATATTATTTTTATAACATTGTAGATATTAATTTTTAATTATCTCTTTAAGATAATTAAAATAATAATTATTAAACTTTTATCTTATATAATTATTTTGATATCCTATTTATCTGATAATTAAGCGCTTATTAAGTTTAATATGATTTTTGTTGATTAATACGGACTATCATGTAAGATTTAAGAAATTATAATAGATTTTTTTATAATAAAAATACATGAAATATAAATAAAAATATTTTAATTTTATAATTATAAATAAAAAAGTTAAACTAATCATCCCATCTTAAAGATAAGGATAAAAATATTTTACAGTGGGTATTGATTTAATAGTAAAAGAATTAAAATAATATATTTAATAATTGAAATATATATTTTAAAAAAATAAAAATATATATTAAAAAGATTAAAATAACTATAAATTTAATTGATTTAATATTTAAGGGTTATGATTTGAGATTTATGATTTAAAGATTAATAAAAAATTATTATTAATAAATAAATATTTTTTATTTAAAATATATTTTTAATTATTAATTTTATATTTTTATCTATTTTTTAGAATTCTGACTTATACAAACCATCCTTAGCATAGATGCTCACAACGATGTCGACGGAACCATAATTCTCAACAAACGTCAGCTCCATCGCAATTCCTCGTGTGTGTGCTTCGCATCAATGACATCTGCTAAAGCATCATTTTTCCTGTAACGTCACATCAATGACGATGTCGTCTGTTCAAATATATATATATATATATATATATTAAAAATGTTTTTTTAGCACAAAAATAAAAGACATACATCTATAAAATAATTAAATATAAAAAAATCATTCAACTGCTATTGCGAAAAAAAAAACTTCTATTTAAACAAAATTAAAAGAAGTCAACAGTGAATCCCTAAAAACCCTAAAGAAATCAAATTCTGTTTAAGATGATAATCTTGGTTGAAAAACCATAAGGGTTGAATAATTTAGAAAAAAATGAAGTTATTTTCTCAAATAAGCACCTAAAAAACTAACAACAAGCTCCAACGCACTAAGAAATGCTGAAAGGTAGTTCATTAGAGGAAAACAGTTTTAAAAACAAACATCCTCCATTTTTCGGCCATGTAGGTGACATATACTGAAATTCCTATTTAAATTCTAATTTTAAACCACTAAAATATTTAAAATTAAATATAAAAACTACATAAAAATATAAGTTCACATGCCCATTTTTTGCTGAATAAAAATACTGCCAAGTTACCAAACACCAAACTGACTCATGCATGAGACAAATTGTGTAGACGGAAAGTCCCACTTAAATCTCTTTTTGGTCCCAAGTAGTAAAAAATTCCAGAACTCCCAATATTAAAAAGAAACATTAGCACTGTTCTACTCTTTATATCATACAATGGTGATTGTGAGACATCAAAGTACATAACAAACATCCGAGTTTTCCCACAAAAAGAAAAACAATGAAATGGTACGAAGAGGGGAACAAATAAACAAAATCATCAAAAACACCGCATCAATGTAACCTTGTTAACTCTTCTATTCTCTTGCAAAGCTCTTCAACTGACACACCCATTTGCTTTGAAATCTCATCCATCTTCCCGCGGCCAAGATCAAGAAATGACTCGATGAGATCTCCATCTAAGAAGTTTTTAGCTTCTGAGGTCTTCTTTTCACTACTAAAAGACCTCCACTGCTCATGACTCAAACCTCCAACGCCCTTTATCACTTTCCTCAAGTTCGACTGAAGCTTCTCTAGAAAAAGATATTGTTCATGAGGAAGCGATGCAATGACCCCAATTACACCATTCACCGTGCCAAATATAACAGTTGGAATCTGTCCCACATCGGAGTCCGGCAAGCGCATTACTAGAGAACCATGCCTAAATCGATTGATGAATTCTCCCAGATGATACTCTCCAACCACCTCAAGACGGCTTCGTTCCTCATCAGTGGCACCTTCGCTATTCTTCCTCACGGTGAAAAGGTTAAAATAATTTTCAGCACCTAGGTAAATGTCATCATCAAGTATCTCAACAGCTGTCATCCAATTTGCATTATAGTCCCGAGATCGCTCCTCAATAGCCCCTTCCTCATGCTGGAAGGATTTTTTTTTCTTCCCAGATGTTAGAAATCATAATATTTATGCTCCACATATATAACCACAAATAATAGCAGAATTTAAAAATCGAGTGCATACATTCAAAAAGTAAAAATAAAAAGGCAAACTTCCAAAATAATCTAGTACGAAAAAAGTGCACCTAAATCACTTTGCTTTAAATTTGTACACTTTAATTATATTATTGTTACATTTGTAGACACTTCATACATTTTAAACTTTTTTTGTCATTTTAGTCACTTTATTTTTCCATATTAGTAAGTTTCAAAACGATAATACTTAAATTTTTCCCTAAAAAAATCCAAAAAAATCAAAATAGACAAGAAATGACTAAAGTGTAAAAAAATGTAACAATTATGTGACAAAAGTGTATTAATTTTAAAAAATATGACCAATGTGACAAATTTATAAAAGTATAGTGACTAAAGTGTCGTACTACCCAATAATTTATTGAGACACGTGGCATATTGGTTACCTTGTAGATTAACAACGAGATTGACTTCATCAAATCACCAACAACAATGAAATCCCCACGAGTCTGTGTATAGAGGGCAAGTATATGTCCATGATGTCCACATTCAGACTGTAACTCTCGTGTACCATCATCCCGGAGCATCCATTTGTACAGCTGTATCTTTTGATTAATAGCAGCAAGCAATTTCCCATTGAAGGCATTCAAAGAATAAACAGCCCCCTTAGTTTCCTTCTCAGCTATAAGCTGCAGCTTCCCATCTTCGACCATGAACACCAGAATTCGACCCTACAAATATTACGAAGATAGAACCCCATTGCGTCAGTCAGAATGAGTTATAAAAAAATTTCAAGTTAAACATAAACCTGGAGAAAAATATAATCTTACCTTAGATGGCTCACTTTCTTCTGGAAGCACGTAAGCTGTTCCCACACAGTAATATACATTAGTATCATCTGAGAAAGAGCAGCTAAGTATAGAGCAACCATTTTCAAATGTGTCAAGTGGATAAGTTGATATGAAGTCAAAGGTTTGGTCATCTAAGAGGCGAATAAAGTGAGATTCAGAATCATCTGTGCCAGATTGGTTATATTTTAAACTGCAAACGGCAAAGGTCCTGGAATTTTCCTGATGACATATACGGCGTGCGTGCTCCCCAAGGGGGATGGAGCGAATGTGAAGCTTCTGGATATCGTCTATGGTTCCAATAGTAAGTTCACCTTCTTGAGCAATTGCAAGGCTGCAGGAAGAAAGGGGAGGAAGATAAAAGCCAATAATTAACATCAAAACATGCCATAAAACACAGGCCAGATTCAGGTCTCTAGTACATCTTGAAATCAACAATGAACAAACAGAAAATGATTATGTGTAGATGACAACATGCCAATTGATTTTCTCATCTTTCTTGCTCACCAAAATATTGCCTTGATATCACAGCCATATTTAAAGTATCTACACTGTAATGCAATCATTAAATCCCATGCAATAAACAAAGTAGTTGAAGTTTTCAGGCCGAGCATTTTGGTTTACATTTTTATATTCATTACTAGTGTTCTTTTCTCACTCTTGTAAATTCATGAGTCTGTACAGAATCATGAATCATATATTTTAAATTTCCATTTTAAAATTATTGAATCTATCCACATTCATGAATCAAAAGATTTTGATTTATGTGCCTCTTGGGTCCATGAATTAAAAATCCCAATATATATTTTAAGTATGAACGAAATGAATAAGGTAAAGTATTTTCAGAAAAAAGTTCCTTCTTGTCTTGTGTAATGTAAGTACTCTCTTAATTTTTTTATTTTTCTATTTCTCCACTAATTCCAAATTAGCCACCACGTCCCAACCTGTCCTTTATCAACTATACAAAGTACAAACTGGAGACTGAATAAGAGCATGCAAGTGTGCATAGGAGAAGAAAAAAAAATACCTATCTGGAAAAGCTGCGGAGTTGAAAGGACACATATGGCTTACTTCCTTCAAATTTACATTGCTGTAAAGAAGTTTCTTGTTACTGCTATATATGACTGTTGGTCTATCTGATGCCGCAAATACATGAGTGGTACTCTTTGATGAGAAAGTACGCAGCGTTATAGGTTGAGTACCAAGAGAAACTTTTTTCCGATCTATTAACTCGCCAGTACTTGTGTTCAATATAAAGTTTAGAAGGTGTCCATCTCCAAGGGCACATAATAAATGGGATATCTGAAAGGATAAATGAAATAATTAGATAGTAACTGAAAGATGGCTCTAAAACTAACAAATGCAACACAATAATGCAAGATATATTGAAATTTCAAAAACCAAGAATTATGCTTAGCATACTAAAATCTAATTTATCAGATAGATATGAACTTAAAGGGTTGAAATAGTAAGCCAAATTTCTCCACAAGCTAAAGTGCCCATATTGGCAATAACATCCAAAAACCACATTTAGCGAATTACATTTCCAAATCCAACCTTCATGCAATGTTCCAACACCAGAAAATAAAAGGTTCATATCTGTTTTTATCATTTTAAAAAAAACATAGAATCTACTAAAATCTTTCATGAAAAATCAAGCACAGCATACCCCTTCGAAGGAACAAAGGAGAACTGATCGAGCAATTATTTCTCCTCCCAAATGCTCTTTTGTAATAAGATTTAGGTTAGGCAATGAAAATATCCTGACACTAATATCCGTCCACATTCCAACAGCAGCAAGTTGGCTGTAGTTAGGATTACCACTAATTGGATTTATGTCAAGGCATGAGATTTCATACTCCAGCTGAACAAATTTCACTGGGTTCAGCACACCGTCACCAATTTCTAAATAAATTAAATGGCCTCCTCCAGTTGCCAACAAGACCTGTAATCCACAAACAGGCAAAAAGATCAATTTCATGAGTCATTTCTAAAAACTGATGGTGGAAATGTGATAAATTTTTTATAATATATCCACTTTCAATGCATCAGGAAACACATGAACCACGTTCTTCGCAATGGCTCTACATGATATCTCAGAATGCTTTTCCAAAAATGTTTTCACATGTTGACCAAATTGATATGGTTTAAACTCTACATGGTTCTATTGTAAAACCTACATAAAAGAGGAAACCAAACCTGGGTGGCATTAGCAGTGGCAACATTAATGGAATATCCTGATTGAGGAACCCATTCATTCCTTAGCTCACTTGTTATAGAGCTGACTAGTCTTACAGAGGTTGAGGTGACCTGTAATGAAACCGACAATCAGCAAGCATGCAATGTATGTATAACAATCAGCAAGCATACAATGTATGTAGAACGCTAACCAGTCCTACAAGAATCAAATTACTCAGTAATATGAAATTAATCCGCATGCATCACAGACATATCATTTATTATACACATGACAAAAACAAGATGAATTCTCCAGTGACACATCATCTACAGTGTGAGTTGAACACGAACAAAGGTTTTGTTCACAGGGATTATGATATCAATTCAGAGGCGTTTGACACTAGATAAGACAGCAATATGTTTCTACCCTGCATAGCATAATGCCTTTAAAAAGGGAAAGAAAAAAACAAACATGCATTCCTAGAATATTTGTGTGCTCAAGTTCAACCAAGAAAGATTGTGTTTCCTTGTATCAAGAAATGTGCAACAAGAACGACCTCGGTTTTTCCCCCCTCAATACGAATGGATCACATCATTGATGAAACAAACAGTAGCAGATAATAAACCTACTTGCACCAATTGATTATGCACAGCATCATGGCAAAATAAAGTCTGCACTTGAGAAGCAAAACCATCTATTTCAGTTTCTTCTAACTCATCTTCAATATTCATAGCCAATATTCGTGTCTCACTGATAAAGCTTACAACCAGGAAGGTGTCGAACAGATCATCAGTGCATTTTCTAAGTGACCACATTCCTTTGATACCTTGAAGCTCAACCGATGCCTACAAGTTTCATATCAACGGGTGACTTAAACGAAATGCACCATATTGCCACAATATTCACAAGATCATGGCCAGCTAAATGGAGAGGAGAAAATGAGAAAGATGATGATAGTAAACAAGGAGAATATGAAGAGAAACAAACTTGTTCGTTGATTCCAATTCCGTTTCGAACAACGCGAAGAGAACCATCTTTGTAGGCTCCAGAGCATGTAACAACCTGACCTTGGCCTTGTCTCTCAAGATCAACCACACAAAAGTCAACAATTGGCCCCAAATTGACATACCTTTCCAGGACTTCTACATATGAACCTTTTGCATCAGGCTGTAGGTTCAGCTTTATAAGCTGTGTTTTTAAATAACCAGTGTAAATGTTTGACATAACAAACTGCCTTGAACCAATACGAGTCAATACAAATAAAATTAATATTTGATAATATAGATTGTAGCTTTAATTTGCTTCAGCAGATCAACTTAAAGAAACCATCGTAAAGTTTCCTTTGTAAAACAATCAATAATCATTTCTTATTTACAATATCTAACTGCCTCCAGAAACTCTTAATATGGCATGCAACACCTCCGACATCAATGGGTGAAAATATTAGTTAGCATGACTAGCAAACTGCAGAGTCCTCATTTCGTCAATGTTAATCTTATAAACTCTGGTTTTGGGTAGTCAATGACAATAAAGCCATTTTATGAGGCAATTGAAGGTCAAAAGATAGGATTTACACTTCTCAGTGCACATCAGTATATAGTAGCAGTGAGGATGATACCTGTGAGTCTCCATAACTTGATCCTATATAGACAAATGCATTATCAAGATAAGAAATTGTAGATACAACTGAAGTCTCTCCTAATAGCTCAATTTTCAGTCCTGTCACCCTGCAAAAAAAGTGATAGCCCTGATAAAATCGTGGCAGCATACAGGTGCAATGTGATTATAATTTGAGGAGAATCACTTACTTTTCTTTTTCATGAGTTATAACAAGAAGGTGCAATAGCCCAGCATGATCACCAAGCAAATACCTTGAACCATCAGCATCAACCCTTCCATAGGCTCTTGTAGTGGACTAGAAGCACACACCAAATAAAAAAAGAAAAGGTCACCATGGAATAACCAGAACATGCAACTTTTGTAAAAAAAATTAACAGTTTATCCATAACCTACAGGTCTGATTGGGATTGCTTTAAATGCATTGGCACTACAGTAAACAATTGTTTCTTCTCCAATAATAAGAACACCACATAGAGGTGGAGGCACAGGTATCAACAAAGCCGCTCCATTATCAAGATTGTTTTGCGACCAAGGACCCTCAACAAAATCTTTATCCTTCAATGCAACCTCATATGTTTTCACATGGCGAGCATCTTTGTTGTCCTGCAGTTACAAGAACAAAGTAGCAACACCATCAACGGCTATTATTCTAGATATCCTGACATGGCATGGAAGCTAAAAAAACTATACATTAAAGAATTCAAGGCAATCCGTTGCCACACTGGTAGAGGTGCAAGTTTTAACAAACAAAAGAAAGAGTTGGGCTAAAAATACTTATAGGTTGAACAAAATTGAAATGTGCCTCAGCATCCACGCAAAAAATAGTACAGAGGAGCTAATTCCAGCACGCACTAAAAATTTCAGACATCCCAGGCACAAACAATATTAAAACATTTGCTATGTGGTGAAAATCCAGTAAAACTAGTTTAAGATACATTATCCAAATAGAAACTCCAGGATCCATCTGTCAATTCAGATTTGAAAAATAAACAGATCACTAAAAAAGATATATGACAATGCTACATGTATACAAATATATCATTCCATTTTATTGCTATTACTACCAACCAGTTCACAAAATGAAAGCAACATTGAAAATACCAAGAAGATTTATGCACTTCGGTATAAATTAGTAAGGACATAGAAGAAAATATACATAAGCATGTAAGAGTGACTTAAACCTGGTAGAGAACTACGATTGTGGGTTTAGAACAACCATAAAGAAATTTGATATCCAAAACTTGAAGTTCTTCAAGCCTGAAAAGCAGTAGGTAATTGTAAGAATGATTATTCATATAAGCTAATCAAATTTAAGGGGCATAAAAATTGAATAGATAGCATAGAAACTAATGATCTAAGGGAAATGGAAACTTTTGTGAACAACCAACAGTATGTTACAGAATATTGCATAGTTTTCCGAAAAAGAAAGAAAAATTTATTCAGTCATAATTTAGATCAAAACTCAAAAGAAAATGACTACTTTCTAACAATGTAGAAAAGTCAAAACAGTATTGACCAGGTCTGAAACCTCCATACTTATATTCACATGAAATTTAATAAATGCCATTCATGTCTAGAAAACCAGAACAGAGAAATAAGTACCTAATATTGAATGCTTCTTTAAGCTGGCCTTTGTTGTCAAAAGGAATAACCTGAAAGCAAAAACAACATTCAAATTCAATATTTTCTGTATGTAAAAAAAAAATTAAAAAAAAACAAACATATGCTGTTTTCTTTAAGAGGCATTAGAGTGTGTGAGAACTGCATACCTTAAACAATCCATCATATAAATGGAGTCCAATAAGTCTGCAATCTGGATCAATAATACCAATCTACAGAGAAAAACAAAGAAACCATGTAGACCAACTATTTCCGGCTAAAGCTATAATCAAGTGCAGATTCCACCTTAAGAAGAAATATATATATACATATAACTTTGGTCGGGTGAGCACCACAGCACACATTAAGATAAGCACCACATGAGTGAAATGGTCCCTCACATTAAGTTGATTTAACTCAATTTTAGGGTTTAATTTTTAATTTTAGGATTTAACTTTAGCATCTTATGGTTTAGATCTTATGAATTGTGGTATAACACTTTTAATTAACCATAATTTTTACATTTAATATTATAGAATGACTATTTTACCTCTCCTCTGCCTTTATTAAGCAAAGGCATCAAGTACCAACATTACCCACTTGATCAGCTCTATATATTTAGAATATGTGTGTATTTATCTTCAAATAGACAACCAATGCTAAAAGAAATTAGTAAAAACTGAATTGCATACCTGACCATTGTCTGTGGGCCGACCTATACGATCTGAGACATCCCCCATTGCTCTGAAAAATAAATGAAAAACGAAAGTAATTAGAAGCTAAAAAAGAATTGCATCAAAATCATATTTCTTCAAGTAGAATCTCCTATGCTTGTGGTTTACTTTACAATGGTCAGGCAAAATAATTGATGGCATCGATAAAGAAACTGAATGCAGATATATTTTTTTTCAAACTAAAGAAGTAATGGAGCACAGCATGTCTTATGCTCGAAGAGTAGAAGGCCACATCAATTTGGCAACTGTCATCAAACAATGAAAAAGGAAATTAGTGGAAACTAGTTCAAATTGAATGTCATGATTGAACCTTGTAATAAGCTCAGATGCCTCTGCATCCCATTGAAGAACACAGAACTTGTATCTTTCTGTTGCGATAAACAAAAAGTCTTGTGCTTCACCCTATTCAATGTATTAATTAAAATCAAAGAGTAAGTTTTTGCAATGTGCTTGTCTTTTTTCATAATTTTCCTTTCTTCAAGGAAGACTTAGTCTTTTATGTGTTTTTCTAAGGTACTTACATGGGGTCGAAAGAGCTCAAGTGTTGCAATTCTCCCATAAATTGGCACATCCAACATAGGCTGCAAAGGAATGGATAATAATATACCAAGGAAACTGAAGATAAAGCTAAATTATTATCAAATAAACATTTACCACCAACTAGACTTTTTCGAAACTGTACCGGGAAAAAATCTAACTAGTCTTGAACAAGCTTAGCTTACTAGTGTTTTCTCCATCACAAATATGATTTAATTATGCAAAACTTGGAGTTGCAATATTTTCAGGTTCGATTCTCACCGTTGAAGATTATAGATGTTTCCATTCAGATAGCAAAATTTATCATAATTCAACTGATGAAGATGCTAGAGGGGAAAAAATAATTGATAAACATAACAGAAAGGCCAACCACCAAGAGCATATAGCCTTAAAAAGAGAGAGAGAGAGATGTAGCAAAAGACTGGGCACCCCTTTCTTTGAATTATATTTTTCCTGTTCTTTCTATTATAGGATCGCACAAAAGAAAAGCCCTAGGATTACTATCCAAGGGCAACAAAGATAGATCGATAGCCAGCTTTTGTTTCACACCCAAATCTAGAGACAAACTTTGTACTTTGTTTTCACTCATGTTTATTCTACAAAAAGAGGTTTTACTAATATTAATCATTGGCCTTGAAAGAACTTGAAAACATTTCAAAAACATATTTAAATTATAAAGCTCTCACTCCTGCCCTCAAGTGGGGGGAAAGGAAGAGGAAAAGAGACAAACAATATAGCCTACTAATTGCTAAGGTGGTACACTATCGTCAATCTATCCATTCCAACCAGAACATCTCTGCAAAACTCTATTCAAACTTCAAAGTTCAAATATCCACCGCAATATAGAGATTAAAATGATATGAGAATGAGAGATAAAGGATTGCCTTGCCTAATACATCACAAAGCTGCCAACCATCCATTTACCCTATTGTCACTAACACCATAATAACAACCTATCTCAAGGCTGAGGCATCTCCTAAGTCCTAAAAAATTTATTCAATGTATCTCCAAAACCCTCATTCTTAAAAGACCATAAAAAAATTCCCAATCTAAATGATTATAATCTGACTTTTAAATGAAATATTGTAGCAACCATAGGTTATGTACTAAATCCCTAATAATGGAATCCAAAATGATAATTATTTTACCTGCAAGCCTTGAGGAGTAAGTACATGAATTTCAATTCTTGTGCATTTCCTGTGCACAAATAAAATAGTAAACAGACCATTACTGTATATTAGAAGCAAATTCAACTTGAAATCCTTCTAAAATAATAAAAGCATGACTGTAATAAACTAAAAAAAAATCACAATGTAGCAAACTGATATAGTGAAGTCATGGAAAGACAATCAATTCTAAGTTTTTTTTTTAATATTCCAGCAGGAGATGCATGAAAAATGTAAGTATAATATTCTAGATTCAATCAAGAACCTAAATTATTCAAGAACATATTCAATTTGGTAAGGAAGCTTTTACAAGAATAAGACAATACAGATTTTTTTTTAAAATATACAAATATTGCAAAGTGTAAATAGACCAAAAAAGAAAAAAGAAATAAGATATCACAACCTTAGAACAACTTAACCCTGCAGAGAGAGAACTGAAAAGATGGGAAGAATAAGCTTAAACTTACGCAATAATGAGGTTGAGCTCCTGAGAGCCTGTGAAATTTCCAACACAAGAGTGCGTTACATTAGTGGGTTTGTGAGCTGTAACAACGTAGTTCCAGATACTCATGGTTTTCTTCACTGTAAATATGAGACCAATTTTTGATAATAAGATATTTGGATTAAAAAATAAAAATAAAAGCAATACAACATTCTTCTGATAAAACTCGAGAGACTATGGATTAGAAAAGCTAAGAACTCATCTAACCCTAAATCAAATCCATATATTCTGAATTGTGTGTTTCTACTTAACTCGTGTGACCAACATAGACAGCCAAATAGTCAGGAAATAACTGAGCAAAGGCTTAGCGAAATAGAGAGCAAATGCCCAAACAGAGAGAGAAGAGACGACAAACCTGAGTTGCTCAACGGGGTTGCGCTGCTCAGCAGCTCGAGACGTTGAGGCGAAAGGCAGATACTTAGATACTAAAGAGTGAATCTGCTCAGAACGATCCACTACTTTATGCATTTGGGGAAAAAAATTACCTACGTTTTTATTCATAAGCTATTTATTATTATTATTTTCAATTAACTTTTAATGGAATTAGTTAAAAAAGATATACATATTTTACACGTAAATTATTATATTCTTTAAAAAATTTAAATTTATTTTATATGATTACAATTTGAAGAATTATAAAAAATTAAACAATTTTTTTAATCACAAGTATTGATTCTTAAATTTTGAAATTGTTTTTAAGGTTACTTTTTTATAATAAGATATAGAAACAAAACATATAAAGGTAAAATAAAATATAAATTTTGTTAAATTTGTGTCTAATTTTATCTCAAAACTCACGTTGTGAGATAAAGGACTGTCTTTGTTTATATGGGCAGCGTGAACGCGATTTTCAATCGATTTGAGACTTTAACACTCTCCCTCACATCGGCAAGAGTCTATCACCTTGAGACCGACGAGGATGTTGAGGTTAAGGAGCCCAAATGGCAGAATGCATCACTCACTAGTGGCAAAACAACTGCACCGATCAGATAACCTTGTGTTTGATACCATGTTAAATTTGGGCTTAACTCCATCTCAAAACTCAGGTTGTGAGATGGAGGATTGCCCTTGTTTATATGCGCAGCATGGACACAATCCCCAATCGATGTGAGACTTTAACACTCCCCCTTGCACCAGTAGCCAAACTTGTCACTGTTCGGCTTCTTCTTGCTGTTGCTGCTATTCAAAATTGGCATCTTCGACAACTCGATGTCAATAATGTTTTTCTCTATGGTGATTTTCATGAAGATGTCTACATGTCCCTTCCACCTGGATTCGAACGAAAGGGAGAAACACGAGTATATAAGCTACACAAATCTTTGTATGGACTCAAACAAGCCTCATGACAATGGTTCATCAAGCTATTAACAACACTTAAGCTAGCTGGTTTAAACCAATCCAAGTATGATCACTCATTGTTCGTCCGAACCCGTGGTAATTCCTTCTCTACTCTTCTTGTCTATATAGATGATATAGTCATAACAGGAAACAATGTATAAGACATTGAAGAAACTAAGAATCATCTCATGAAACAATTCAAACTTAAAGATCTCGGTGAATTAAAGTATTTTTTGGACATAGAAGTTTCACGTTCCAGAAAAGGAATTATTCTGTCACAACGTAAGTACACACTTGAAATATTGGAAGATATGAGTTATCTTGGTGTCAAATCTGTCAATTCACCTATGGAATAAAATTTATCCCTCAGCAAGGTTGAAGGGGAATTCATCAGTAATCCCACATCCTATCGAAGATTTGTTGGGAGATTAATATACTTAACCATCACAAGGCCCGACTTAGTGTATGTCGTGCAAATTATCAGTCAATATATGGATAAACCACGTCAACCACATTTAGAAGCAACTCAACGAATGCTACGATATGTCAAGAACACACCAGGACAAGACCTCTTTTTCTCAACAACTAATTCATTACAACTAAATGTTTTCTGTGACATAGATTAGGCAAAATGCACAGATACACGATGATCAACCATAGGATATTGTATATTTCTTGGAAACTCACTAATTTCTTGGAAGACTAAGAAACAAAATACGGTCTCACGATCAAGTGCAGAAGTAGAATACCGCTCTATGGTAGTAGTATGTTGCAAAGTAACCTGATTACGATACATTTTGGATGATTTGGGTATCAAACACTCCCAACCAACCAAGTTATATTGTGACAATCAAGCAGCCCTTCACATTGCATCAAATCCATTGTTTCATGAGCGAACCAAACACATAGAAATCGATTGCCATCTAGTAAAAGAAAAAATTCAAGCTGAAATGATCAAAACTTATCATATCTCTACATTAGAGCAACCAGCAGATATATTTACTAAATCCCTGAGTTTTTCACAGTTCTCAAGCTTACTTAACAAGTTAGGAATAATTAACATATATTCCAACTTGGGGGGGGGGGGGAATGTTAAAGAACTTGCGATCCAACTGGTCACCAACACACCAGTTGGAAGCAGTCACCAACAGTTTGGTGGGGAAGGATATGCTGTCCAAAAACATGTTTCTCTATAATTGTGTTTATTTTTAATTATTACAATTTTACCTTTTTTTTGTATAAATAGGTTGTAAACATTCATTTATTCATCATCAATAAAATCATTTCTTACATGGTATCAGAACAAGGTTATCTGATCGGTGCAATTATTTCGCCACTGATGAGTGATGCATTCTGGCACTTGGGTTCCATAAACTCAATATCCTCATTGATCTCAAGAGGATAGACCATTGCCGATGTGAGGGGGGTGTTAAAGTCTCACATTGACTGAGGATCATACCCACGCTGCGCATATAAACAATGATAGTTTTTCATCTCACGATCTGGATTTTGAGATAGAGTTAGTTCCAAATTTAACAAATTTAAATTAAAAAAAGAATATATATTTTTTAGACAACATTATAATGATTGCTATTCTTGTTATATAATACCACAAAAAATAGCTATTGGAAGAAACTAAAAGTTATATGCCCTCTACTACTATGTGTCCTTTACTCGATAACAAGCTTGAAGCATTGTTAATTAATTGCATACTCGATAACAAGCTTGAAGCATTGTTAATTAATTGCACCGCTTACAAAGAGTCCAATTCCCTTATTACTTCTCTAAACCCGTTGTTCAAACTATATTTTAGTCCATTCTATATAGTCCAAAGCTCCATCGCCTGTGATGTCATATGTATTAATTGTTTATCCGCAATAGCTTCCATAACCTCTCACATTTGGGCTTGCTGCATAAAAATAGCAACATCAACATTCAATTTATAACAAGAGGAACCCACTTATCAGTTCGAGTGGGGGTGTGAGATAGGTTGTACCATTATTGCCTTTCAAACACAACCTTACATCAGGCTCGCCAAACCCAATGAACCAGATTAGCTAACTTTTTCAAATGCCCATTCCCCAATTCTTCTAACGCATACCAGAAAACCTCAACAAAGTCCATATACCAAAACTATATATAGAAACTGGCCATTTTAGAACATTCCCACATACCCTTTTCTGCAATGCATATCTAGATTGCATGCGTCACAGATTCAACACCTGCTATGTAAAGCACCATTACATGGGGTAGCAATTTTTAAGAGGCACCACACCAAATGTTTTACTTTAACCATCACATTCATATCCCATAACCGCTGCCATAAATGTTGTATTCTCTTTTAGGACGAAGAAAATAAACCTTCTTCTCCATCTCGTGCAAGTCGAAGACCAATTGATACCCACTTTTGACATAATACTGCCATAAGAGTTATAGTGCCATACAAGCATATCAACATGACGATTAGGCAACAGAGGAATTTGTAAAATTATATCAGCCTAATGGTCATTAAATGCTTGTCGAACTAGACCAATATTCCAAGTACCATTCGGTATAATTAATTCAACCACTATATTGTCCATAAGGTAAAGCTTGCACAGAACATACTCGAAAGCCATCAGAAATAATAAGTAACCAAAGGTTCGTAATTTGAACTAAGTTTTTATCTCCTATCCTCCACCTTACCCCTTTAGCTAATAAATCTCATCCCATAATAAACTTCTCCATACATAACTTCATTGATTGTTGCTTTTAAATTTCCAAATATTTTGACCATAAGAATATTTAGCCATGAGAATCCTATTAGCTAAGGAATTTGGCTGCTGAATAATTCACCAAATTTGCTTGGCCAATATGGCCTAATTAAAGCTTGACAGCCTACGAAAACCCATGACACCCATCCACTTCGATTTACACATATCTCTCCTTGCTAATCAGTGAATCCAGGCCACTACCTTCTTATTTGACCACCAATATAGAGCAGATATTCGCTCCAACTTTAAAAATAAACTCATGGGCAGCTTAAATAGGCTTATAAAATACACTAGAATAGCATCATAAACGAACTTAATTAAGATTTATTTATCTGTCTTAGACAAACTCCGTTCACACTGCCCCTTTTAAGTGACTCATACATAGCTCTTTAATCACTTCAAAAGATGTTGGAAAAAATAAATGTTTATAAAAAAAATTAGTAAAATCTTATCCTACTTTATGTTTTCATGTTATTTAAAAGATGTATAAATAATAAATAATTGTCTATTGGTATTAGGCCTAAAAGTGTATCCACTTTTTTAGAAGATGAGAGGACCTAGTCAAATATGATACTACACACGCACCCCACTACCGACCGTGTCGTGTCTGTGTGAGGTGACATTTTATTTTTTAAAACTTTTCCAATCAAAAAATGGTTGTTATATATATATTTTTTTCTCTCAGAAAAAAAAACAACCGTTATTTCTTTTTACTCAGAATGTGGTCGTTGTTTTCTTTTATCATAATATGGTTGTTACTCTTTTTTATTCAGAAAAATAGTTGTTACTCGTCTTTATTTACAAAAATGGACGTTACTCGTCTTTACTCAGAAAATGATTGTTACTCTTCATTACTTAGAATGATTGTCACACGGTTTTTGAAACCTATAAATAGAGGGCCTCAATTCTAAGTTACTTTTCAGTTTTCCGAGCAACAAAAATTTTAGGTGTAACATTCCAGTCTTCATCAGTGTAGTGAAGACCCGAGATAGAGAAAAATATTTTGGGTTGTTCTATCATGGGGACGACGGGATTGTGTTTGTTTGTACAAAATTATACAGAGTCACGAAACGTCTTAAAAAGAGCGATCTATTCCGCGACTCAACTCAAACAGTTTCATTTCAAGTTATCGATAATATTGTTACATCGATGTTTTAACGTATTTGTATTACTTGAACTTCTCTTGTTCCTTTTTAGTTTCGTTGGAAGCCTTAAATACTTTTCATGGCACGAAACTTAGTTAAGTTTTAAAATTATAGGTAATTCTTTTTAAACTGACTAAACTATATTCAAATTAAACGTGACAAATGATTTATCAAAATTGACCTACTGGTCAGAAATGAACTCGTAAACATGTAATAATCTTTTTAATTCCTACCACTGCTCCATACAAGCATCTTAAGAAATAAATATGATATGTCAAGCAATTTTAACACCAATAATTCTTTTATCTATTTCAGCTTTTCAAAATAGTGATCATAATCCCACATAATATAAATAAATATGGACTAATGGGATCACCTTGAGAAAGTCTCCGAACTGATTGAATATCACCTACAATAACTCCATTAGCATTTTTAGCATAAGTGACTGTCGAAAGACATTGATAAATTAAAGTAATCCATCGTTTCGAAAAGATAATTCAAAAAAGTGCCATAATTATATAATCTCATTCTACTCTCAAAAGCTAAACAGAGTTATAAGAGTACCACCAAACTTTTTGTTGTTGTTATATAATAACTATCATTGTTAAAAATTGTCAAAAAATAATAAAAAATACAATCAATGTTAAAATATTTGTTAGTTTTTCACACGATATTAGTAAGTAACAATTAAAGTTTAGTGGCACTTCTTTGACTAATATCATAATTCAAGGGTAAAAAAAATTATATTTACTTTAAATAAAATATAAAGAATGTAGTTAAAGACATGTAATTTATAAGTAGATTGTTATAATTTATTAATTTTAATTTCTACATTATATTTAAAATCGATAAATGACAAATAAATAAATAAAAATTAACCACAATTTTTTTATTGGATCAGAGATTCTTTATTACAAAAACTTTTTAATTAAAAGTATATATACATATCAAAATTAGGATAAAATCTTATACATAATATTAATATTACTTGTTGATCTCGTTCACACTTCTAATCTCTTTTCATTTTTTATAAAATTTAAGAGTCAATATGACTCTGTTCTATCACATATCCGTACCCCATTATATATAATATTTTCAATAAAGTGCAAGATATGTTAATACTTTAAAGCATAAAGGTAATTATGTTCAAAATTATTTGAAAGGTAACTTGGATTTTTATATATAGTATAAATAATATAAAAAAATTACATAAAATAACATCATTTAAATTTATAACAAAAAAATAAATAGAGTTTAATTAGCTAAAATATAATATTAATCATGTTAATTTATCGTGTTTAATGTAAAATAAATTTAGACATTATATTTTTTTCATAATAAAAATATATTAACTATGCATAAAATGTATTATTTTTATAATTATAAGTTTAACTAATGTTATAAATATTATTTTTTAATAATATTTTATATGATATAACAAAGCGAACAAACTCTTTAATTTACTACTTATAGTTTTAATTAGTAATATAAATATATACCTACTTCATTTTTAATAAAAGTCTGCATTTCAAACCTAATTAGAATATTTGTTGTAGATAGATAATTTATTTACCTTCATGCAAATTTATTTTTTATTTTCTGCTTATTGAAAAAAAATATAGAAATAGCTCTCAAATTAAAGGTCATATTATTCATGGTACTTTTAAGCTACAAGTAGCATGAGTAATATAAATGTTAATTTATAATATTTAATTTCTTTTAAGTTTTTAGCAAACCTTAAGGCGAGAAGAATTTTTTTAAAAAAATAAAATGACTAAAATACTCTTAAATTATAATTCTTTTCTTTTTGCTAAAGAAATTATAATTCCATTAAAAACGGTCTACATAAAATGGGCAAAGGTTGTAATAACAATGGTTCAATGACTCAACCCTTTTTTGGGCCTTTCTTAAGCCCTAGATGATTTATTTTGTTTTTCTTCGATAAATCATAATAAATCATAATGTTGTAATTTTTTTTTTGTCAGTAACATTTCATAACTCATACGAATCAATATTACACATTTACATGCTTAATAAAAAAAAATTGTTGTTATTAAAAAACAATTACTCGCAATGTTTTTAGTGACAGCGTTTTGTCAAGACTTGGTTTACAAACTAAAAGATGTATAAAGACTTACACGTGCATAGCGACTGATATATATATATAAAATTTAAATAAATTAAATAATTAAATTAAATTATTAAAATGTATTAAAACCGTTAAGATCGTTATTATAAAGTTATAATTATTTAAAATATAAATACTAATATATATATATATATATATAGAAACGATTTTATATTAATATATTTTACCTTAATTTAATAAATAATCATTATAATAATATTATTTATTTATTTATTTACTCTGTTATAATAATTAATTTTTTTTATTCTTAAATGACTAACTTAAGAACACTAAATTAAATAATAATGAATTTAACAATTGATTTACATAAATTATTATATTTGTAAAATAAAAATTATATATATAATATTGTACTACTATCTAGTTTGTATAATTTAAAAATTTTACAAACCAGAACAAAATCAAATAATAAGTTGAATTATATTATTTAAAATAATTTAACGTTTTAATCAGATTTGATTTACTAGTTTTTACGTGCAACTCTAACAAGCACGTGAGATAAAGTATAGGTTTTTTTTTTCAACAATCGTACTCTTTTAGCATAATATAAAAATATTTAACATTTATTCGAAAAGTTATTTAGAAATCTCATACTATATATATATAATTCTATTTACTATTTTATATGATATGATATTATATTAATAATTAATATGATAATTAATTATAATTTAAAATAATAGATAATATTATCTTGTAACATTATTTACGATCCCAACACAATTTATCACATAAAAATAAATATATATATATATATATAACTTTATTTATTATAAATTATAATATTATTATAATTAATATTATACTTAATTACATTTTAAAAAAATTGAATTATATTATTTCATCACGTTTTGTTGTAACATAAAAAGTATTATACATATAAGTTTATTTATTATAAATTATAATATTATTGTAATTAATATGATAGTTAATTATAATTTAAAAAATTATATTATATTATTTTATCACGTTTTGTTGCAACATAAAAAAGTAATATATATATATAAACCTTAAAAGTGAAAGTAAACAAACATTTATTTATTACACTTCTCAGACATCTTATTAAATATTATTACCTCAGTGCTGAAAGAAGTTAATTATAAAAGTACTAACATAATTATTTTCCATATTTGGCCTTATAATCCTTCCAAAGCTGATCAACATTCTTCCCCAATAAATCAACAAAATAATTAACACTATAACCACTTTTCATTTTCTTGTTCAATTCAGCCACAAACCCATTTCTAAGCCCATTACAATAATCCAAAAACCTAGCAGTAACATCATAACCTTGATCCCATTTATTTCCTTCTCCTGGTTTAGCCCAATGACTTGGAACATAACCAGCTCTTAATCTCACAAAATCAGCAATTCCTTCAATTAATCCACCTGGTACTGTTTGACCATTACCATTCCATTGCCAAATATGTGTCATTTCATGATATAAAACACCTGAAAATTCTCTTTTTAAGTCACCTGAATAACCATTAATGTACCTTGCACTAACATGAATTTCATTATTACTAGCATATGCTACACCATCCATATCATCAATAAACAAGCTCACTTTTGCCACGTTTTTTCTATCTGCTGCTGTGTTTTGTTGGAACAAATTCCATATGAAACTCGTAGCAGATGTTAATGTTTGTTGACTGAATTGGGTTCCAATTTCGTTGTTGAATTTCACACCACCCGGTGTCGAACCTGCCCTGTTGATGACAACATATTCGACTCCATTGGTACCTTTTGTTGAAGCAGCTGCTAGTGTAATTACTAGCAAGATGAGGGAAAACAAGTGGTTATTTGCCATTGCAATATGTTTGTTGAGGTATATGTTTTTTTTTTCCTTCTTTCTTTGCTTTGAATTTGTGATAAATATTGTATGGTTTATATATATATATATATATATATAGAGAGAGAGAGAGAGAGAGAGAGAGAAAGGTTGGAGACTTGGTACTATTAGGATTTATTCATTGATGTCTTAAGTGTTTAAAGGCTTGGTCTTCGTCTTTGTCCATAATAAACTATTTGTTTCTAATGACGGGGTGTTTTCGTTACTTAGACCTGGTAGTAAGAACAAAAAAATGAATTGAGAGAATAATAAATCTTATCATTGTTATATTAGTGGACCAAACACGTAAGTAATAAATTTAAGTGCCAAAAAGAGGCCGAGCCTCTTACCAAAAAGTTTGTATAGTTTTTACTATCTTGCATTTTGTCAGTAAAAAATGGAAAAACTTACTAAGTTGAACTTATTAAAATTTATAACAATAAAAATAATATTTTTTAACATTTTAACATTTTATAATCAAATCATGATTTTTAGTGTTCTCATTTTTTAAAAATTTCCATAAATTTTGGCAACAAAAAAAAATCATTTGTTAAAACTTTATACGGATAAATGAAAATGAAGAGGTGAAAGAGATATGAAGAGGTGAAAGAGATACAAGGGAAGGAGAGAGAGATAAAGAGTCATTTGATTATTCTATGAAAGCGTTTGACTTGTATTAAAGAAAGAGAAAAAGTTAAAATTTTCTAAACTAGAGATAGTATTTTAATTTTTGTTTTTATTTTGAAGAGAAAATCAATTATATGACTATTTGTATCTTATTTACGTTTCATATTATTATTTGAGAAAAAATGTACTGTGTCAAATCAGAGTAGTTTAATATTTTTGTTAATTTTTTTAATATTTTAGTTTTATTATTATAAAAAATAACAGTATAATAACAAATAATCAAATATTAAATTTTTTTTATCAATAAATATATTACTTTCTTCGCAATTAAAAAAATGAATTTATTATCCCAAGGAAAAATCAAAAAACAAATAACCTATTGGAAAAGTTATATATATATATATATATAACTTCCAAAAAATATATTATATCAGCAATATAAAGCACCGGCTAAAAGTTTAGTTAGTTATTTATCCATGATATCTTCACATGAAGTGTCCTGAATGGGTAATTTAAAAAATTGATAAATATACACGGGGTTGATTAGATATATCACGTAGGATAATGTAGTTTGTTTATTTTTTTAAAATAATTTAATTTTATTATCAAAAATATAAATAATTAAATATTAATTTTTTTTTAGTTTTGAATTCAATGTTATTTATTGTTAAACTCTAAAAATAATATCTCAATAACAACTATAAAAAAATGAGTAGTAAAAGAAAATGAAAAATTTATCATTTATTTTTATGTTTCACTTTCTCAAAATAAAAATATTAATACGTTAGAAACATAATAAATAAAATAAATTATTATTCTTGAATTAACTAAAAAAACTTATATGTCATCCACCAAAAAATATTTCCATAAACTGAGGGAAAAAAAGTTATTTCTCAAAACTTAATATGCGATAATATTGAATTGGGTGGACGGGTACAGATGAGAAATAGAGAATTTTTTCAATACTTGTTTAGAGAGAGATATAAATTAATGTAAAATATATGTAGGAGTTATTACAACAACAATACATGGATGAATATTAATTATTAAGTCAATCTCTCTCATCAATATTACCCACTTTTCAAGATTCATTAAGTATACAAAAGAAGAAGAGAAAATAGAGTTATTTACATTTTATTATTTATTTTTGTAAAATATGTTGAAAACACAATAAAAATCTAATAAATTTAAGAGTTATTTTTATTAATTATTTTTGTATTACTCTTGATATATATTTTTTCAAATGCAAAAGGTTAATTATAAAGTTATCTTTTTATTTTAATGTTTTATTTATTCTATATTTTTATTATTATTTTTAAAGTATATTTTTAAAAAAATCTAATTCATATTGCTCTAAATATAAAGAAACAAAATAAATTTTATATTTTTCTTTTTATGATCATTTAATTCATATTTATTCCGGTTCCTACTACAAATTATAAACACACTACAAATTATTGTTGACTTTGAAGCGGACTTAGACTTTTGGGCAAACTTCCTACGGCCGAACAGCCAACCATATATGACCAAAGAAACTTCCTACGGCCGACAGCCAACCATATATGACCAATTAACTAAATTATTCATGGTTCTCGTAATATATGAAAATAAAAATAAAAATTAGGATAATTTTTTCTTAAAAAAATAAATATCTAATAAAAAAAATCTATTTGATAAAAAATATACTCTAAAAATAATTAATATCTCCTTAAATGTATGATATTTTTCCATTCAAAAGGAAAACCTCAACAGCTCTAATTATTGTACATTTATTAATCCATAGTAAAATTAAAAGATATCAAAATTAAATAAATTAAAATAAAAAATTATAATATATAATATAATTATCTTTATTGCTGTTTATTGACTATTTTCTAAAATTGAAATAAGCATGCATTGTATAAAAAATAAGCATGTTGAATCAAAATGTAAAATAATGAAAATAATAACTCTATCAAAATATTCTTAAAATATATATTTTTTGGTCATACAAATAACATATTTCATTAAAACTTATGCTTTTTATATGTACGATGTGAGACTTATTCAAACGGATTAGAGCTTAAAAATAGACAATCTCTTCATGATTCTCTTATTAGTTTAACGATAAGATTCGTCATTCTTCTTGTTTCAAATTACAAATTCGAATCATACAAAAAAATATTATTTGGTCTAACAACCTCTTTAAAAGAAAACTCATAACAAATAGTAAAACATTACAACAAAATTCAGCAAGAATGGATTATTTCAGCCAAAGAAATCAGCATTTTGGGTCATTACCATTGCCGCATCAACATTTTGATAATTTCCTCTTCAGCATATTTACTGTGTGGTATGCAAATTCCAACTGATGTAATGGTTTCCGATGAGTACTACCGTCGCAAGCACCAATCTGGTGATTTCATATCAATCAAAATAAGCTCCCCAACCGAATTGAATAACAAAGCTTGACATTTTCACCATTCACAGGTCCATGCATTCTCAGATTTTGAAGGATAGAAATTATAAACCATATTAACATTAATGAGCCATTCACCACTTTGCATAAAATAGTTGCACCATGATTGCCAGATTCAGAGAAGGTACCTATCAGCCTGAATCAAGAATCTCACTCTTGCCTGAGTATGGCGTGGGCCTTAAATGAATCTCCAATGTAAGGCGTAAGCTCAGGATTCATCCAATTCACTTTGAATTTATCTCCATGCCACTCTGAAATGAAGATCCTAGATCAGCTTATAGTATTCAAATAGATCCAATAATTCAGAAGATAATGTCAAGAACCAAGGTTAAAAAGTGTTAGTTTTCATGAAAAATTCAGAAAATCCCAATCATTCATCTCCTTTGGGATATTCGGCTATTCCTTAAACTTTTAAAGGCCTGAGATGGCAACAGAAAATCTTTAAGCGTCTGTCAATGCAACCTATAATATTCATAACTTGATAGTTATAGAAAAAGATCTTGTAACATGCACAGGAGTGATTTGGAAGTTTAAAAGGGTTAGAGGAAAAGCTACCCTTAAAACATAAAATTTAGTAACAATCAGAAAATTAGTTCTGATAATAAACTTGAATTTGGTATGCCGGTTTAAACATAATACACAGAAAAGAAAACTGTGTAATTGACAGAAGAATTATGATATTAAAATTTTAAAAAGCCCTAGATGATGTGCTTTCTTTAAGCTAACTTCATTTCAAACTTCAAATAAGGGGAAAAAAAGAGCTTCAAGAATCACCTTCACCCGTCTTACAATGGGATGACAAAAATGATTCTCCAACCATATAATTGACTCATTGTAAATCATGTACCTTAACATGTTTTGATGTTGAGCAATGGATCAGTCCTCAAAGGTTCATTGCACCCTGAGGCCAAATATATAGACAGATCAGCTATTGCTATCCCCTAAAAAAGGAGACAAAAGAAAGAAAAATAAAAAGGAACATTTCTTGAATAACAGCAGCCAACATGAAAACTAAGCAAATCCCAGTCTATGACATTCAAATCATAAATTGAAACAATTAGGATATTAGCAAGAGATGGATTAACAAAAAATGTAGTAACAATTTTGATGAAAATAGAATCATTAGTATACTTTTTTACTTAATATTTACTTATTTCATTCAATAAATAGTATTTTTGGAACTAAAAATATTAAAATATAATTTTTTTAGTGAAAAGGGGTGAAAATATAATTTTTAGAATTTTTTGAGATTTTTTTTGTATTTTTTTGGATTTTTAACGCATGACTAATCAAAAGCTACCACGTGGCATACCACGTAAGCAGAGAAGTTGACTGGGCAAGCCACACGAACGCCAGGCAAGCAGGGAAGCGAATCACGTTACGCCGCGTGTGAGGAGAATGAAACGCATGCCACATGTCAACACGGTGTTCAATCTGAGTTCGTAGTGCGGCTAAACTTCTCTACCACGTGTCGTCACCCGATTGCTCGTCGCGTTCCACCCGTGCGTCACGCCATCTGTTTTCGCAAATCATGTCGCACCGCGTAGTGCTGACTCAGCAAACGTTGACTCTAACCGTACTCCCCTGCCACGCGACGCTCTCTGATTTGTCCAATGAATTTCTCCTACCACGTGTCGCTCTATGATTGGTTAGAGTTGTCAATTTTGTTTGTTTTGATATCAACCCTTGATACGTAGCTGATCTGACGGTCAAGATTGCACTTGAGCAATATTTAAGCCCTTAATTACCCCATAAACCTGAAAGGGCCGTCATTAGTATAATTTTGGTTAGTTTTTGGAGCTAAAATAGAGAAAAATACAGAAAAATTCAAGAGGGGACACAATTTTGGTGAAAATTCAAGAGGAGATTAACACTACAATTCAAAAGATTGATTATTTTTCTTCTTCTACTCTTTTCTGTATCAATTTTTATGTCTTTCTTTGTGAAAAATGAATTTTATGAACACAATTATGTGTAGTTAATTTATTAATCTAGGGATCTTATAAATCTAATTTTCACCGTGTGATATTTAATATTTTATCGCAATTATAATTATAATTTAATTATATTATTTAATCTGATTTTTATGCTATAAATTATTTGACCAACAATTTATCTATAGAGACAATTAAATAGATTTGAGAGAATTATTTAATTGTTTGTCTTAATTAAATAACATGCATAGTTTGTAGGCAAAGATGTATGATTCTTATGTATGTAATCCATAATTGATGAACTTAATGAGTAGTATGTAATTTAATTGGTATGAGAGTGATTAAATTAATTACTATATGGTGTGTAGTTTACTTGAGAGAGGAATACATGTTAAGTTAGATTCAATTGATCATGTAATTAACTGATAATTATATTGAGGAAATTTTAACGATTCGCATGTTTAAAAAATTGGAGGATTAAATATTCCTAGATATTTTCTCATATATCTTTTTAGTTATCAAAACTGATTTAATTAATTATTACTATTTATTTTTAGTTATTTTAATTTTGTTTTCTTCAAATATAAAAACACAAAAAATTGATTTTTATTTTTTTTAGTTTTAAAAATTTGTTTATAATAAAATAATCTCCGTGAGAACGATCTTTTCTTATCATTATATTACTTATTACGATACGTATATTTACGTATTCATTATACACACTTCGTGTGTGACGATCAAACTTCTAGCAAGAAGTTATTATAATACAAGGACAGCACAGAGTATATGTTCTCATCTTGCCACGTTATAAAGAATCTAGGAGAACACTCATAGACGACCACAGAGTACTTGTAAAAAATACTTCTAACAACCAAAGAGAAGAAATAAAACTAACAGAGACCTACCTCAAAAACTGCAAGATTAATTAAGAAAATAAAATAAGACAAAATCATTCAAAAAAGAGAAACAACAATAAACTTTAAACATTTACATTTCTCATTATTAAACAAAGTGAACCAAATATTTATGTACAAAGACACATAAAACTAGTAGGCTAGAACTCAAAATGATTATTTACTGAGAATAGAAAATATGGCATTAGAGAAATAATCTTACCTAATTTCTTGAAAAAAAAGTAGGATAGTGATATTCCAACCCAAATCTGCTGGTTTGCTCTTAGAAACTGGATTGTAAAATGACAAAGCACTACTCCAACGATAAGTGCAAGCTTCCACCATAGCATTCACTCACTGATGTCTAAAAGATTGAAAAGAAATGGATTGATATTGAGCATAAGAATAAATTCACAAACAACCACACTGCTATATTATGGAACTTAGTTACACAGATTGATATTAAAGGGGAAGAGGCAGCTACTCACTAAAAGAGTAATAAATATTCTAAAACAAATGGATGGAAAAATGCACTCCATTTCTTGATGAATATCTTGAAAATATATTATTCTAGCAAAATATAGACTGATTTAGAAAGATATATTTTTCCTTCAAAAATAACAAATGTAACCCTTACCTGAAGATATGGAAAGACAACTTCATAGACTTGTGAGAAAAAATTTGACTTCAAGATGTTTCTGATGCAAGATACAAAAACCAATTACGTTTATACAAATTAATGGAAATGTTCATAAAAAATGCAAAGAAACCCAATGAGATATTTAACTAATTGCAAAATGCAAAAATGCAACTAGATTTCTTGATTTCTCCTAAAATATTACTAGTTAGTGATACTGTGACACTCCAAAGAATGACAGTAAAGGTTAATGACTTTGTCAACAGTAATTGTGCCATCTCGTATACATCATTCCCACTGAAAACCAGTACAATAAATAATCTTACTTTACTTGAAAACAAGCAAAGAAATAGCACATTTTATGCAATGAATGTTCCAGCACGTGATGGAAGGATGTATTTTTTAAGAGATGAATCGCTATTCACTACAGATATGGAAAAAAATTGAGTTAAATAAAAAACTAGGATACGGAGGATGAGCAAGGGGCAGGGGCACAGAACCACTATCATGCAGCACGATATTAACTACAATTTTAACATACCTTTGAAGGAGACGGAAGCAGACATAAATCTCCTCAATATCCAACTCAACTTTTAACTTAATATATTGTTTGAAAATCTCACAAAAGCTGCATAAAGCTTCATTCCAGCCCTCACATGTGGTATCTAGCAGTTGTTTAGATCCTATGGTAGTACATCTCAAAATTGAAGATAAATTTGCATTTGACCCTGATTTATAATACATCTTAGCAAAAAGGTTTAATATCATGCATTTGCTCCTTTCGAATTCATCAACCCATTTGGGAGGATTTCCAGCCCATAGAGAAGCAGAACCAGTTGATTCCAAATGGCTCCTGATGTTCATGATATCTGATGATGCTGGAGGATATTCCAATTTGTGGCAGAAAGCATTTGATGGAAAATCTTGCTTCCGGTGTTGAGGAAGCAAGGCAAGTATGTCAACTTTCAGTTCTTCAGGCAATTGTTTCAAAACTGAGGCATCTACTTGACTCAGTGACGCAGGCATCAAATCCGTATTCTCAAGACATAATAATGTGGGAATATCCACATTATGGGATCCTCCCAGAGAACATGTTGCTTGTTCTTTTCGCTGCTTTCCCTAACAAAAGGTCCAATGATGTATAAAATACATAAGTCAAAGATGACAAGGTATGAGGGGAAAAGAAAAGTGTCGAAAAGTGCAACAATAATTTCTCAGTAGCAATTCACTTCGAGAATAAAAGCTTACCTTTTAATATTAATAATTTAATATAACTATATGACAAGATGAAAACAGACATCATCGGAATCAACCTTGTGCAAAATTGTTCAATAAGAAAAATGAGGGGTGAATACATGTCATGATATTCACTTTTCACTCTCTTTTGTTGGCAACCCAATATTAAAAAGTGTCTTACTTCTTACTTGTTGTGCCACATTTGTTTCTGCATTAAGCCCGAATAAAATAAATAATCTAGGTTAAATTACATCACATGAAAGCTACGGTCAATTTTGTTGGCATGTGTTAGTAGTGTGTCAGACAACAATGCATTAAGTGTGAAAGACAAAAATGTTAGTGACAGATAACAATGTTTTTAGTTTTTTTCTTTTTCCGTTTCTTAGTATACAAATACTGATACTCTTGTATAGGAAATTTAGAACAGAAAAATATATTTTGACATGGTATCAAAGCAGATTATGGCTGGCCTAAAGAAATAAAAACGCTACGTTGCTACCTGTTACACTATTTTCTGTTCTCGACATTGGTTTGATCTGGTGTATTGATGTGGTTGCTGGGATACAAATCTTTCTCATTCTGTTGTGAATGGAGACCCTAGACTTCGAGTTTCCAATTTGGATTCTTGTGGTCTGAATCTAAAACAAAGACCATTTCTGTTGAACCCAGAGATCAAATTAATAATAAATTCAAAATCATTCAGTGAGGAAATGCAGTTTTTGTATACAGATAATCAGTATGAGGCATATGAAATACCTTACTAGTAGCTATCAACAACTATTCTCTTGATGCTTTGGAGTCTTAACTTTTCAGATCTTCGATCTTCGTTTCTGAAAACAGCTGAGTTTGGCTGATCAGTTGTTTTACTAGAATCAGGGGTGGTTGATCTGGCTTACTCTGTTTACTCCGTTCATCTTCGCAACAACATTTTTTTTGTGGTTTTTTGTCTATGTGTGTGTGGTGGTGTCACCTGGTTTGGTTGAATGGTGCTTGTTGCCATAGGCGTTGGAGCCATACTGATCTAGCTGCTTGTTGGAGCGTTACAGCTTCCCTGCGTTTCAGGTATATCTGCTCGTTGGAGTCGTCGCAGTTTCCCAAGGTTGCTTGCTCGTTGGGGCCATTGCAGTCTCTCTACGTACCAATCTAGCTACCGTCGTGGACAACCGTGGAGAAACTTAGAACGCAGCAGAAGAAGAGCGTCGCTCCATAGAAGGGCTACGCAAATGAAATAAATAAATAAATTAGGGTTACAGTTATGAGTTTTATATATATATTGGATGGTGTAAAAAAAAAGGAAAAAAAATAGAAGTGATAGATTCATGATAGAATCTAGAGATTTAACCACCAACTCCATATTGAATGAGTTGACTACAAAAATGACAGAAGTTCTAACTAGAGCTCAGACCACCTCACAACCTTCGCTAACCGAAGCGTCGACTACTCCTATTAGTATCAAGTTGGGAGGATCCAACTATGTCTTATGGTCCCAAGTGGTGGAGATGTATATCTCTGGCAAAGACAAACTGGGATATATTAATGGGGATTTTCCTCAACCTGCTGAAACCAACCCCTCATTCAGGAGATGACGTACTGAAAATGTCATTGTCAAAGGATGGTTGATCAATTCGATGGACCCCTCCTTGATTGCAAATTTTATCTGATTCCCAATTGCGAAATAGGTTTGAGATTCTGCTGTTACCACCTACTGTGATGGGACAGACACGTCTCAAGTGTATGATCTCCGCTATCGAGTTACTCGTATGAAGCAAGCGGGTGGATCCATTGAAAAATACTACAATGACCTTCAAGGGTTGTGGTGAGAAATTGATTTCAGTCGTCCTAATCCAATGGAGTGTGCGACTGACATACAAAAATACAACTCCATCGTACAGGAAGATCGAGTGTATACCTTCCTCGATGGACTTGATGACAGACTAGATAAAACTCGAAGTGATGTGATGTGATATGCTTCAAATCAAATCATTCACTACGGTGGAACAAGCCTATGGATTCATTTGTAGAAAAGAGGTCAGGCAGGCCGTGATGATCACGGGTACAAATACGACACCCGAAGCAGTTATGGCTTTCAAAGGGATCAAGGGACACCATAATACGATGCCACCAAAACCAGGAACTTTTTTGGGTAGCAAGAAATCCACGAGAAATCAACCATCTGTTGACATTAAATGTGGCCATTGCGGAAACTCCAAACACACCCGTGAAAACTGCTTCAAACTACATGGGTATCCAAAATAGTGGAATGATCTTCAAGCACAGAAGAAACGGGAAACCACTGGGAGAGCCGCTATGGCTACCAATAATGCATCACTATCCCTTATTCCTCAGGCCGAATCTTCCCAGGATCCAGGTATTTCAAGTAAAGCATTTCACATCTCTACTTGTAGTGATAATGAAGATTGGATTCTAGACTCTGGAGCTACAGATCATATGACATTTGACCCAAAAGATCTCTCCAATACAACCCAACCGAGACAGAGCCGTGTTGCCAATGCCAATGGGGTCACTTATCAAGTTACAAGGGGCTAGAACAATGACTTTATCTCCTTCATTATCATTATCTAATACATTACTTGTACCCTCTCTTGACTGTGTAGTATTGATGTATTCTACCTTTTGTCTTCTATAAGATATTCTCACCAAGGAAATCATTGGGCGTGGTACTAAGAGAGGAGGTTATATTATGTGGATGATCTCAGTTTAGGAAGAGCCAATCACATGCAACACACCGTTAGTAACAAAGAACGACATATTTGGTTGTCATCGTCGATTTGGGCATCCATCATTTGGGTATTTGAGGCATTTACTACCTAGTTTATTTTCAAATGTTACACACTCAGATTTCAAATGTGATACCTGTATCTTAATAGAGCATCTTATCCTATGAGCATGCATAAAAATATGATTCCTTTTGCTTTAGTACATTCTGATGTTTAGGGACCTTCCCCGGTCACTACATCATCGGGTTATCGTTGGTTTGTAATTTTTGTTGATGATTGTACACGAATGACATTGCTTTACCTTCTCAAACATAAAGATGAAGTATTTTCTACATTTCACTTGTTTCATACCATGATTCAGACACAATTTTCTAAAAAAATTAAGATTCTTAGGTCTGATAATGGGGAGAGTATGTTAATCAACAATTTTGAACATATACTTGGAAAACCATGATATTCTCCATGAAACCTCATGTTCATAAACCCCACAACAAAATGGGACTAAAGAGAGGAAGAATAGGCATATTTTAGAAACTATCCAGGCCTTACTAATCAGTGCACATATGCCTAGTAGATACTGGAGTGATACTGTTACTACAACTATGTATCTACTGAATCGCATGCCCACAAAGACCTTACAATTTCAGACTCCATTACAGGTATTATCCGATCATGTTCCCCTGCCTACTATTTTGATGCTTCTGCTCCGAATTTTTGGGTGTGTTGTTTTTGTCCACCTCCACAAAAATCAACGAACTAAGTTGGATCCATGTGCTGTCCGATATGTATTCTTGGGGCATGGCGTACAAAAAAAGGGTTATCGATGCTACGATACGATTACTAAAAGAACCTATATTACTATGGATGTCACTTTCCTAGAATCTGAATGTTTTTTCCCATCACCAGTATCCAATTACCCTCTTTAGGGGGAGAGTTATAGTGAAGAACGAAATTGACTTTATGTTGAAATATTAGACACTAGTAACAATTCAACATACTCGAATCATGCCAACAATATGGAAGAGTCAGTATCTAGACCCGAACTTGAACTTCCAAGAACTGAAACTAAAGTAGTAACTGAATCTCCAGAAGATGAAGTGGTTGATGCACCCCTCCACTCTCTAGTACCCAATGATCCTCCTGCTGAGAATACTCCTGTGGTAAGCTATCCTATCACACCTTTACAAACTAATGTTATAGATACATCTGTTGGTTATGTTCTACCTTTCAGACACAATCGAGGCAAACCTCCAAATCGATACTCCCCAGAAAGAGAAGAACGACAATTCAAGTATCTAATAGTCAATTATGTATCTACTCAAGGGTTATCAGAACCTATCAGGGCGTTTGCACAAATACTCTCCTCATGTCAAATTTCAAGTAGCGTTGAAGAAGCCTTATCTGATCCAAAATGAGCTCAAGCTATAAAAGAAGAATTTGAGACATTGCAGAAGAATAACACATGGGTGTTAAGCAAGTTGCCTTAAGGAAGGAAGATGGTAGGATGCAAGTGGATTTTCTCCATTAAGTATAAAACAGATGGGTTAGTTGATCGATACAAGGCGAGGCTAGTAGCAAAAGAGTATACACAAAAACATGGGATAGATTATCAAGAAACTTTTTCACCTGTGACTAAACTAAAAACTGTTAGAGTTTTGTTATCTCTTACAGCAAATTTAGATTGGCCATTGCACCAACTTGACGTAAAAAATGCTTTCCTTCATGGTGATCTTGAAGAGATTTACATGAATATCCCACCAGGTTATACTGTTACATCAGGAAAATAAACTGCATGTAGATTACAATGAGCATTGTATGGACTAAAACAATCACCTCGAGCATGGTTTGGTAGATTGAGTTTAGCAATGAGAAAATATGGGTTTCAACAAAGTAACTTTGACCATACTCTGTTCCTAAAACATCAACGGGGAAAAATAACAGCCCTTATAGTCTATGTAGACGACATGATCATTACAGGGGATGATAAAGAAGAAATCTCTAGGCTTCAAGAACGACTATCAAATGAGTTTAAAATGAAGAACTTAAGAGGGCTCAAATACTTCTTAGGCATTGAGGTAACAAGATCAAAACATGACATATTTCTTTTCCAAAGGAAATATACTCTAGACCTAATGGCAGAGGCAGGATTACTCGATTGTAAACCTGTCGATATTCCAATGGTCCAAAATCATAAATTTGGAGAATATGTGGACCAGGTACCAGCAGATAAACAGAGATATCAACGGTTAGTAGGTAAACTCGTATATTTATCTCATACTTGACCTGATATTGCGTATGTTGTGAGTGTCGTGAGTCAGTTCATGCACTGCCCCAGTGAAGACCATATGGATGCCGTCATGCAAATACTTCATTATTTAAAATCTTTCCCTGGGAAAAGACTTATGTTTTCAAACAATGGTCAATTGGAAGTCGTTGGATATACAGATTCGAACTAGGCAGGGAATATCAACGATAGAAAATCTACTGCTGGATACTTTACTTTTATGGGGGGCAATCTTGTTACATGGAGGAGCAAGAAACAGAAGGTAGTTGCCTTGTCTAGTGATGAAGCTGAATTTCGAGGAATGGTCAAGGGAATATGTGAGCTCCTTTGGTTGAAAAAACTTCTAACTGAGATTGGTGTTGCTCCTAACTCTGAAATGAACTTATTTTGTGATAACAAAGCAGTCATTGTCATCTCCCACAATCCAATCCAACATGATCGCACAAAGCATGTTGAAGTGGATCAGAACTTCATCAAACAGAATCTTGAAGAAAAAATTATTCAACTTCTATTTGTTAAATCAGAAAAGATCAATTGGCTGATATACTCACCAAATCAATGTCTGCAAAGAACTTATACAACTCACTTGACAAGTTGGGCATAAGAGACATATATGCACCACCTTGAGGGGGAGTGTTGGCATGTGTTAGTAGTGTGACAGACAACAAGCAGACAACAATGCAGCAAGTGTGGCAGACAAGAATGTTAGTGGCAGATGACAATGTTTTTAGTTTTTTTTCTCTTTCCGTTTCTTAATATATGTTAAAGATGATTAGTTGTGTATTAGGTGTCTATCACTAGGTGAATATATTAGTTGTGCATTAGGTGTCTTAGTTGTGTATTAGGTGTATGTCACCTAAGAGTGTCCCTAACTTTGTATATAAATAGATAGTGTCTTTGAATGAAAATAATAAGAGTGAATTCTAGAGGCCTTTATATTCTTGACACACCAATACCGAAATCTGTCGCTTGCTCTAGTGTAACCTCTCCCTTCGAGGCACATTGTAGACTGGGTCATCCATCTCTTCCTTTACTGAAGAAATTTTGTCCTCAGTTTAGTAAGGTGTCTTCATTAGATTGTGAGTCTTGTCAATTTGCAAAACATCATCATCTTAGTTCAAATCCAAGAGTTAATAAACGTGCTAGTGTTCCTTTTGAATTAGTTCATTCTGATGTTTGGGATCCTTGTCCTATTTTGTCTAAACCTGGATTTAAGTATTTTGTTACTTTTGTGGATGATTATTCTCGTGTAACTTGGTTATATTTAATGAAGAGCCGTTCTGAATTGTTTTCTATTTTTTGCGCATTTTGTGTTGAGATTAAAACTCAATTTAATATTTCAATTCATACTTTGCGAAGTGATAATACCAAAGAATATACATCAGCTTTGTTTCAATCTTATATGGTTCAAAATGGCATGCTTCATGAAACTTCGTGTGTTGATACTCCATCTCAAAATGAAGTGGCCGAACGTAAGAACAAACATCTTATCGAAACTGCACGTGCCTTATTATTTCAAATGAATGTTTCTAAACCTTTTTGGGCCGATGTAGTTTCAACTACATGTTTTCTTATTAATCGCATGCCCTCATCTGTTCTTCATGGTGAGATTCCTTACAGAATTTTGTTCCCTAATAAGTCACTATTTTCGGTTGACCCTAGGATATTTGGTAGCACTTGTTTTGTTCGGGATGTTCGTCCGCATGTTACTAAATTAGATCCCAAGTCTTTGAAGTGTATCTTCCTTGGTTATTCTCGTCTCCAAAAAGGTTATAGATGTTATTGTCCTAGTCTTAACAAATATCTTGTCTCAATTGATGTTACCTTCATGGAAGACACCCTATTTTTCGTCTTCTTCTCTTCTTGCATGTCAGAGGGAAGATAACGATTTGTTAGTCTATTCTATCACATCATTTGAACCTGTCTCTGATCCCGTTCCTATTAGGTCTCCTATAACTTAAGTCTACTCCAGACATAGACCTTCTGATTCATGTCCTACACCTGCTCCTTCGTCATCAGATCCAGTCCTGAACGATGATCTTCCTATTGCATTACGCAAAGGTAAACGTCAATATACTTATCCTATTTCTTCTTTTGTTTCGTATAATTGTTTGTCGTCTTCCTCTTGCTCTTTTATTGCCTCTCTTAATTCTATTTCTATCCCTAAAACTGTTCACGAAGTTGTATCTCATCCTGATTGTCATCATGAAATGATCGAGGAAATGAATGCGTTGGATGACAATGGTACTTGGGACTTGATTGATTTACCTTCGGGGAAACGGGCTATCGGATGCAAATGGGTGTTCACAGTTAAGGTTAATCCAGATGGGTCAATTGCTCGATTAAAGGTCTGTCTTGTTGCTAAGGGATATGCTCAAACCTATGGAGTGGACTATTCTGACACTTTCTCTCATGTTGCTAAATTGACATCTGTTCGGTTGTTTATTTCTATGGCAGCTACTCACCATTGGCCTTTGCATCAACTAGATATCAAGAATGTTTTTCTTCATGGTGATCTTCAAGAGGTGGTGTTTATGGAGCAACCTCCTGGTTTTGTTGCTCAGGGGGAGTCTAGGCAAGTTTGTCGTCTCCGCAAATCTTTGTATGGTTTGAAACAAAATCCTCGTGCTTGGTTTGGAAAATTTAGTCAAGCTATAGAAACGTTTGGTATGATGAAAAGCAAGTCTGACCATTCTGTGTTCTACAAACAATCAGAAGTTGGTATCATTCTTTTAGTTGTGTATGTAGATAACATTGTTATTACTGGAAATGATACTACGAGAATTTCATCTCTTAAGTCTTTCCTACATATTCAGTTACACACGAAGGATTTGGGGATGCTAAAATGTTTCTTGGGTGTTGAAGTCACAAGGAGTAAAAAATGTATCTTTCTATCTTAGAGAAAATATGTCCTGGACTTATTAACTGAGACAGGAAATTTAGGAGCAAAACCTTGTAGTGCTCCAATGACTGAACATCCACCTTACAGGAGATGGGGAACTCTTTAAAGATTCTGAGAGATATCGAATAGTGGTTGGAAACCTGAATTACCTTACCATGACTCATCCAGATATTGCATATTCGGTCAGTGTTGTTAGCCATTTATGTCATCCTCAACAGTTCATCACTGGGCAACGTTAGAACAAATTTTGTGTTACTTGAAAGGAGCACCTGGACGTGGTATCTTGTATGCAAATCATGGACACACTCATATTGAATATTTTTCAGATGCAGATTGGGCAGGATCCAAAGTGGATAGAAGATCCACATCAGGCTATTGTATTTTCATTGGAGGAAATTTGGTCTCATGAAAAAAAAGAATCAAAATGTTGTATCACGATCGAGTGTAGAGTCAGAATATAGGGCTATGGCACAATCTACGTCTGAGATAATATGGATATATCAGCTCTTGGATGAAGTAGGTCTTAAAACTTCAGTACCAACGAAATTGTGGTGTGATAACCAAACTGCTCTTCATATTGCTTCTAATCCTGTGTTTCATGAGCGAACTAAACACATTGAAATTTATTGTCATTTTGTTCGCGAGAAAATTCAGCAAGGTTTGATTTCTACAGGATATATAAAGACTGGAGAACAACTAGGAGATATCTTCACGAAAGCTTTAAGTGGGATTCGGGTTGATTATCTTTGTAACAAGTTGGGCATGATTAATATCTATGCTCCAACTTGAGGGGGAGTGTTAAAGATGATTAGTTGTGAATTAGGTGTGTATTAGGTGTGTATTAGGTGTATATCACCTAAGAGTGTCCCTAACTTTGTATATAAATAGGTAGTGTCTTTGAATGAAAATAAGAGGAGTGAATTCTGAGTTTTACAATATACAAATACTGATACTCTTGTACAGGAAATTTAGAACAGAAAAATATATTTTGACAAGTTTCACCCCCACATGTTTCCTGATTCATTTGAAATCTTATTAGCTTTAGGTGTCTCAAGTCTCTCTAATTGGTGTCAACTCCATATTTATAATGAATTATTATTCCTATGCGTTTTATGTGTTTATTTTGTGTTAAATAGGTGTTTAGGGCCGACGAGTAAAAAGAGACAAAAATGTGTTTAGAACAAAAACAGGTACTTGATCAATCGAACTTCGATCAAAATCAAAGATACAAGGACTAAGGGAGATCAAAGCGCACACCAAGAGCAAATTTTGGAGGAGATTTGATGAGAAGATTAAAGATTGAAGATTGGGTTAAACTGGCTTCATCCTCTACTTTTCATAAGTTTTTCTTAATCCTCTTCTTTATAGTTTTCATGGAAATAATGTTGATTCTTGTAGAATATATGTCTAGATAATTCAATAATGTGATTGTTAGCAATTCAAAGCCTTACGCTATGGTTTAATTAGTTTAATATTATGAATTATTTTAGTTTCGATTCTTAATTCTTGATGTATTCAATTTTATACTTGAATGTCAAAACTATACATATTATGAACTAGAGTATACAATTAGTTTATTGAATGGATATGTTTATTGCTAGTTTAAGGTATTAGCCTGTAATTACTAATATCTTTATTCAAAGTAGAACCTTATAGCTTTTGCTATAAATAGGATTGAATGCTTAGGTTAAAGGTTATCAATGATTTTAATCTTACCTAATTTAGTTATTAAATTTTTAGATCCTAATACAATGAATAAATTAAATTTAGTAAATGTACCTCTAGGTTGTTCAAGATTTAAGTTAGACTAATAATTGTATTATTAATCAATTCTATGGTAAGAAAATGTAGGTAGCCTTAAGTAGACCTAAATTTTTAAAGTTAAATTTAAGAATTCAAAAAGGATTTTAAATTATGAAAGTGATTTAAGTCTTGAGAAACTAATTTTGATTCATGACATGATTAATTGAATTGTAGATTAGTGGTGAGTATAGTCCCATGATCACATATCTCTCATCCTCCTTGTGCAATTTACCTTTATTGTTGTATACTATTTTCGTTTTCATAATAACCCAAAACCACCCTTTAGCTAAGTTTACTTAACTCACTAAAGTAATTAGAAGTAAAATTGTCAACGATCCTCTGCAAACAGTGGGTTCGACCTTACTTGTAAGCATAGTTACATCGACACAATTTTAACAATAACATATTTTGTTTTTGCATTATAGAGAATAGTAAAAGTGTATTGTTAGGGTTACATCTCATTTACCGCTAAATATACCGTCCACGTTGTAATTTTACAATTTATTTTCTATTTTAGTACCAATTTATTATTTTCCCTTTTCAATTCATTTCAACCAGTTGCATTTCCCAACTTCTGTAAATAAAATGAATGGAGTAGTTGGTGAAACGTACTTGTAAGCATATTAAAAATTCATGGGTGTGGTTGTGTCTTCGCATAATTTGTACCATTTTATCAAGTGACAAGCATCTTGGTGATTTCAATTATAGCAGGGTTCATTGGGTATAAGCCCCTAAGATTAAAATGGCACAGAAGAATAACAGAGACCATAATGCCCCTGTAATTCTTATATGTGGGCCTCATGTTAGCGTTCCATCAACTTCTCTATCAATTTTTTAGTGTGAGTACTACTTAGATCATTGGATGGTTGCCCCTATACCAAATTGGGTCCGCCTCTGAACAGATACTAATGTCGATGGTGAACATGCCTTCAAAATTCTTAACATGTAATTAAAAGAATAAAACTTCTTTTTTTCTTTTAACATGTGACCTAGGCTATTTTCAGCATAAAGGTACCCCTCTCTCGATGAAAATTATGGGTCCCTCACTGATTTTATATTCAGTATAAAATCTCGATGTACAATGGATTATAAAATAATAAAACAAAGTTAACAACCCATGAATGTTTTGCCTTTTGCATTACAATATATGTGTATATATATGCTACATTCTAAAAAAAAGTTTAGAAAGTTACCTTTTCATCTTTCAATATTGCGTTTACAGAGGCCGCATCATTAAAAACGGGTACTTCTCCCTTGTTAATTACACCTAGGTAGACAGAGCCCAAAAAACAAATTAGGTGTTCTGAGCAGTAGCGTCAGCTATAACAAGAAGAAAAGCCTCACCTTCTACTGGTTTATGTAATAAATCACTGCTAGGACTTTCACTTTTGCCCTTAATTTTACCAACAAAATCAACTAATCTTCCTCCATAAACTTCATTAAGTTCTGAAAAAACCTCTGCCGGAAGACTCTCTACAACTCTAAAATCAAGATGAGATATAGGTGGTGGTGCAGAAACCCGGTTACGAGAAGATTCACCACTAGATTGATAACTTCCTCCTAATTCTTGAATGCTAACTTTATTTCCACATGATTGATATAAACTTTTATTAGTACTCAGATCATTTCCATCTGCAAGATGATAAATTGAAGGAGATAAAATTCTAGCTCATCCTTGAATATATCAATCTTAAACAGCATATAGCATTCATATAAAAGCATACATGTAATATAAGTAGAAGTTCCAAAGTTTTTACTATAATGTTTCAATGAAACTTCTGTTTGACTGTTCTTGTTTAAAGACAACAGAGGGGAAGAGAGGGGAAGAGAGGGGAAAAATAAAACTTGCAAGTAATCTAAGTAATTAATTCCCAACTCTGACACTCTTTCACCTAAATTTGGTAATTAAGTCATCTTGCCTTGTTTTCGAGTTGAGACTAAAGATATCATGTATATTAGAATTTTTTTTTTTGGCAAGGATCCACCTAGCACACTACCTCAACATATTCCAAAACAACGATGATGATTAGAAAATCATGCATAGATTCCCATTCCAGGCCTTATTCTGATGTGTCATTTCCTTTGATTAGGCTCATTGATTTGATTTTCACTCATATCATTTTCCTCAAGAATCTTTGAATTTACTTAAATGCTAAGAACCCACTTACTTTTTTATTGATCTTTCACAAGGTAAGTTCAAATATTACCCCTTAATTATATATAATTGTTCTCTTTTAACTTAATGACTCTATAGGCTTACCTTTCAATAGTTTTTATATTACATATTTGGTGAATTCTTGGAATTTAATAGAACAAATTTTGTAGTGTTTTATTTATATTCCTGTTGTTCTAAGTCTCCACTCATGTTATAATTATCTAAATTCTATCCGACTTTATTATGTTCATGTATTATCAGATCTTATGCTATTATTTCTCATTTAATTTTCCTAATCATGTCCTGATATTTTTGAGGCGTGACAACTAATGGTACTGTTTTTTGGTTACGAAAGTATTAAATGAAAAATTACAAGTGCAATATATTGGAAGCAAAATAAACCTAGTAAAAGAAAAATCAATCCACGTCATGCAAAGCATTGGTCTAAACAGATTAGAAAGATGATCCATATCTGCATATCATAACAACTAGAAATAATATCAACACTGAATTGTAAAATAATTGACTGCTGCATGCATAGAAGATAAAGTAAGCAGTACCTGAAATTTCTTTCTCCCTAGATATATCCTTAGGTACGAATTCTTCATCAGGGCTTGCTGAGGTAGATATGAGCCATGATTTCAAAGTATTATTTCCTATCCCTGCAAGCAAACAGTCAGTGGCCACATTGGACTGTTTGAGCTATGTGGCAAAGGTATGCACAGTGGAAGTACAAGACAAATCTCTATTAACATAGAGACTGTGTAAGAGAGAGAGCATGGAAATGCACGGCAGATATAATGCTGCTGAGATTATGTGAAACTTGAAGGAAACCATAGTAGGCCATATCCTATATTGTCAAACTTACCTTGCTTGCAAGAATCGGAACTCTCAAGTCTTGAAACTTGCAGGCCAAGACCCCTAATCTCCTTAACATCTAAATAAATATTTATGATCAAGTTAGCAACAGTTATCAGAGAAATCAGACATATTGAGAAGCATCTATATTACCTATTCTGAAAATTCCAAACAGTTGTTTTGCTATTCGTTGCAGCACTTCCACATCATCAGTAGCCATGGGAACCTGTACTAGCACAAAGTATCCAAATCTTAAATCTCAAAACTCAAACCAGAATGGTTTCCATCTAAAACCGATTCTATGTGCCCTCATCATGCATATATGTTATTAGAAAAGGAAAATAGGTCATGATGTAATTACAGTTAGGGAGTGGCTCAAGTTTTCACAATCTCCACAACCCATATACTTCTGAGGCTCTTCTGCACCTTTTCGCCTCTTTTTAAGCTGCACAATAAACCACATGAGATAAAGTTCTCGGTTTTAAAATAGTCAAGTTGGGAGACTTAACAAATAAAGAATCAATAAATAATACAACCTCAGGGAACTTTATCAAAGGAAAAAAAATACAGAATCCAACTCAATTATAGATTTATCATCGGAGCATCCCGTCATTACATATATATGTACCTTTAAAGTAAAAGTGCGGCCCTGCATTCCACATCCTTGCAAGCGCAAAGAAACCTCCTTGCAAAGATTTGAAAGAAACATTTTACTCTGAAAAATAGAAGTGTCATTGTATCAACTGTTCAATTTCCTATAGGTTAATAAAGTATAAGACTTGAGCTTCCTAAAAGCATCAAAATACTAACATCTTTTGAGTCCTTAAACCTCACACCCCAATTTACTTCAGCACCTATGGACTTGCTTTCCTGCAAATCACATACACAAAATTTAGGAATATGGGTATCCCATGAAAAAATAACGAGACAAAATAAACGGAAATGAGATACTGGATTAAAACAAAAAAAAATGATATTTTTATAGATGGATTACTCCTATTGTTTGACACTAGAACAACCCATTATTGCATTTAGATGGTAAAAAGCCCTTGGCATAAATATTACAGATCATGCAAACAAAACAATCTAGTCCTATTATTTAGCGTGCTTATTAATGCAACCTAGGAAAAAAGCTGATAAATCTAGTATAGCTTTCTTCAATTATGTATGCGTGACATTATTTGATGGAAAATTTTTACAAGCTTGCACAGGTCCTGTTATTAGCCAAACCTGAATCATTCCAATGAGCCGATTATCTATCCCTCTACTGTAATTCCATAACATCTCCCCGGTTTTCCTTCCAAAATCCTTTTCGAGAGACTCCTGGATGTATCAAGAAATTGTATCACATAATGATAACTTGTTATAAGAACAAAGAAAAAGCTGATATTGTAAAAATCAGGATAAATTAATTCTGAAGCAGATCTTTGAACCAAATTATTTGTTGAAATCAAATAAAAGCCTTGTCAAGCGAAAAAAGGAAGAAGAAGCAAATGTTGAATTAAGCTGTAGGCATTAACAAATTTCTCATTAAGATAGTCCTAGAAATAATTAACCCACCTCAAAAGAATATATATATATATATATATATATATATATATATATAGAAATAAAAGAAAGGAAAGGAAAAAACAAAGGACCCATTTGGTATTATTGTAGTCTCCTATTGGGTAATAGATGGGGAAAAAATTAAAAAAAGGTCCAATAAAATTCACCTAGGCTGCTAGGCATTGGAAAAAGAGCTTCTGAAATAATATTACCGAAACTAGGCCCAAGTGTTTGATATGATAATGGAGTGATGTGGTGAAGAGCAAAGAATAATGCCTTTTGTTCTCCTTGAGCACTAAAAATATCACCTTATCAACATAACTGTAAAATTAAAACACACTGAGACGCCGCCTTGAGGTGAGACGGTTGATGGAGGCCTCGAGGCAAACGCCTCATCCAATTAATAAATAGATAGCAAATAAAGAAGTGAAGATAGAAAGGACTTCTTCTTCTTCTGCTATTTTTTTCCTTTCTTTTTCTGTGAATATCTTCTTCTACTTCTACTTTTTTTTTCCTTTCTTTCATCTGAATAACTTCCTCTTCTTCAATTTTTTCCCTTTCTTTTATCTGACTCTAACATTCTGATATTCTGAACATCTAAAAAATTTGTTTCTTTGCTTTGTTTATATATTTGATCATAGCATTTACAAAAGAAAGAAAAGACATTGCTTCATCAAGTCAGTTATCTTCTTCTTTTACTATTTTTCCCCCTTTCTTTTATATGATATTTTGACTATCTTATTCTTCTTATTCTACATTTTTTTTCATTTCTTTTATCTAAAATCTTGAATATCATTTTATTTATTGATGTCTATGACTCAATATTGTTATTTTCTAACTATTTTCTATCTACTATTTCATGTTTGTCTTGTTTATGACACTGTGTTTATAATCTTGTTTTATATTAATATTGCACCCAGTTTCAATGTCTTGTTCAACGAAGGATCTGCTTGGGAATATGCCATTGAACTTCCTACTCCAGAAGATAAGCATGGAAAAAACTATAAGTACTTGAAGTGTAAGTTTTACATGACGGATACAAAGGGAGAGGTTGCTAGATTAAAGGACCACCTTATTGGTGTCAGAAATAAGTCAAGAATGTGGTATGAAAATGACTATGATTTGATCTTATGATTTTTTTCTATTTATAAACTTTACAAAATACAACAAAACTGTCTATGAACAGTTGTATACAACCATGGATTGTTGTCTATGGACAGCTATGAATAGTTGTTTATGAACAGTTATTTACAGCTAAATATGATTATGGACAGCAGTTGTGGACAACTAAATGAATATGGACAACAAAACTGTTACGGACAGCTTGACAGCTAAGCTGTCCATTGACAACCCCCCTCAAATTGATGCGGATTGATCAACAAGTATCAATTTGTGACTTAGGAAGCAATGTTGATGACGAGTGAGAGACTTGGTGAAGATATCAGCAATTTGTAGTTCATTAGAAATATGTGAAAGAGTGATAACATGAGCATCAAAGGTTTCACGGATAGAGTGACAGTCGATTTCAATATGTTTTGTGCGCTCATGACAGACAGGATTGGCCGTAAACTGAATAGCACTTGTATTATCGGGATGTAAAGGTGCAGGATCAGTCTCAGAGAAGTCTAACTCAGCTAGCAAACCTCGAAGTCAAATAATTTCGAAACAAGCAAGAGACATTGCTCAATACTCAGATTCTGTAGATGACTTAGAAACTCTGTCTTGCTTCTTACTCTTCCAATAGATCAATGCATCACCTAAGAACATGCACCAACCAATGATGGAGCGACGAGTATCAACACAACCAGCCCAATCAGCATCACTATAAGCAACAAGACAAAGAGAATTGCCTGAAGGAAAAAATAAACCAAAGGCAGAAGTGCCCTGAACATAGCGTATAATCCGACAAACAGCAACCAAATGAAGATGACGAAGAGCCTGGAGAAATTGGTTGACTTGTTGTACAGCAAAAGAAATATATGGTCTAGTGATGGTGAGATAGACAAGGCTACCCACCAATTTCTGATATAAGTTGGGATCAACAAGTCACATTCTTCTTTGCGAAGCTTAATATTTAATTCCATGGGAGTATCGACAGAGGTAGCTTCTTGCAGTTCAACTATAGTCACCAAATTACTGGCATACTTGTGTTAATTGAGGGAAATACCAGAGGGGTTACGATGCACCTCAAGACCAAGAAAATATGTAAGAGATCCAAGATCCTTCATATGAAAGGATTGTGAGAGATGTGTCTTAAGCTAGACAAGTAAAGTAGAATCAGAATCAGTGATCACAATATCATCAACATAAACCAAAAGGACAACAATACCCATGTCTGATTTTCGAAGAAACAATAAAGTGTCATACTTGCTCTGCGTGAAAGAAAATTGTAATAAAGTGGTTCGAAATTTTTCAAACAACGCCCGTGGAGCTTGTTTAAGACCATAAAGAGAGCGACAAAGTTTACACACATTGGATGTTGAAAAGAAAAACAACCCTGAAGGTGGCTTCATATAAATACATTCTTTAAGATCTCCATGAAGGAAAGCATTCTTAACATCCATCTGATGTAGTGGCCAATCATTGGAAGCAATAAGAACTAAAATCGTTCAAACAGTAATCATTTTAGCCACAGGAGCAAAGGTCTCCTCATAATTAACACCATATTCTTGTTTGTTCCCAAGGACAACAAACCGAGCTTTATAACAATCCAAACTTCCATCAGAGCAAACCTTGACTGAGTAAACCCATTTGCAACCCAGAGGAACTAGTGGAAGGACAAGACTCAATGTCCCAAGTGTGATTGGCCTCTAGAGCAGCAATTTCTTCCTGCATAGCTTGGTGCCAACAATCATGCTTGACAACATGTGAGAATATCAAAATTGAACAATGCAGTAGAAAGAGCTGAAATAAAATTTTCAAAAGAAAAACCATACCTATCAGGGGGTATAGACACTCGAGAAGAGCGGCGTACGAAAAGCTCTGGAGGTGCTACAATTGACTAACTCTAGTAAATGTTAGGATTAGGTATCGGGTGAGCCATCGGAAGAAAATGTGGGCGAGATTGTCTTGTATACACTTTTCCTGTTTTGAAGCGAGAACTGTTTTCAGAAAGAGCTAAGAACTGGTGCTCAAAGGAGGGAAGAACTACAGTAGAAGAAGAGGGCACATAAGACACAGGAAAAAAATGTTGATTTTCAAAGAAAATAACATTCCTAGAAATGCGTATACGATGTAATGTAGGATCATAGCAAACAAATCCCTTTTGACACACATTATATCCTAAAAATGCACATCTAACAGATTGAACAGATAATTTGTCGCTCATGAGGTGGTAAATGAACAAAACATACACAATCAAAGATACGAAGATTATCATAATTAGATTGCTTAGTAAACAAGCAAAAATAGGAAGATTTCATGTGTAAAACTTGGGAAGGTAAATGATTAATCAAGTGAGTAACAGTTTTTAGAGCCTCAACCCAGAAAATGGATGGAACAGAAGATTCTAACAAGAGAGTACGTAGCATATCAAGAAGATGACGATTTTTGCGCTCAGCTACTCCATTTTGTTGAGGAGTAACAGGACATGAACGTTGATGGATAATACCTTTAGAAGCCAAGAATACCTGAAACTCAGTGGACAAATATTCACCACCAGAATCTGTGTGTGATGTCTTAATATTTGCAGAAAATTATTTTCAACATATGCTAAAAACTCGATGAAAGTACAAAAAACCTCAAATTTAGAGCGAAGAGAATAAAGCCAAGTGAATCAGTTATAATCATCAATGAAAGTTACATAATATTTAAACTTTTCATGTGAAGTAATAAGAGAAGGTCCCCAAACATTATTATGAATAAGATCAAAGCAGTGAGAAACTCTACTAGCATGCAAAGGAAATGGAAGAGTTTTGTTTTTACCAAGTTTACAAGAATCACACTCAAAAGGTAAAGAAGAACGTTCTTTATTACCAAGAAAATCCGAGTTCAATATATGAGATAAGACTTGAGTATTGGGATGGTCTAAACGACGATGGCACAACATACTCAGATCAGGAATATTATTACAAGCAAAGGACTTAATAGAAAGAATTGAATAAAGTGGTGTAATAGGTCAAAGTAGTGGAAACATTGCAAATTTTTAGAAGGCATAGGTGATCCATGTCCTTAGGCAACATAAGTCATAGTTGTCGTCATGGAACTACCATGCGATTGTTCCAGAAATAGCTTGAGTACTAAGATGTTCTTCGCGAAGTAACTCACCAAAACAAATATCCAGAGAAGGAATAGGAGATCTTTTCAATAGAGAAGAGCAAACCGATTCATATTCCGGGCGTAATTTCATAAGAAATTGATCAAGCTAACTAGTCCTGTGAAGATTATGAATAGTTGATATAGCATCAACAAGAACATTTGTTGTAACTAAATCAGCATATTCATACCATAGAGTCAAAAATGTTAAGTAATAATCCTGGATGGAAAGACTACCATGTTGGAACATGGCAATCGCATGTTCCAACTGAAAGCGATGAGCATCATTGTCTTGATGATAAACTTTCTTCAAATAATTTCACATGAATTGACTCCACCGAACTAAGAAGTCAAGACATGATTCGAGCATCAAGCACAGTCCAAGAAGAAGAAGACACGATTTCCTTAGAGTTGGCAGTGTCAGATGTTGGTGTAACATTTGTGCCATCAATATGGCTCCAAAGGTCTTTTCCCTTGAGGAAAAATTCAAACTGAAAAACCCATGTAGAGTAATTTTTTTTTTGTAAACTTAACACACACTGGTGCAGTGTCTATTACAAGTAAATGGAACCCGAGAAATATTCAAAAAATTAAAGAAATCGAGATAAGAACCTTAAACAGAGATTGCCGAAAAACACTTGTTTAGTAGAAAACGTTAGAAATATCAATGAAGATTTCCTTAGAAATAGAATGCCGAAATTAAAGAAACTGAGAAAATGACCTTAAATAGAGATTGTCGAAGAACACTTTTTTTTCAAAGAAGCTCTGATACCATGTCAGAAATAAGTCAAGAATGTTGTATGAAAATGACCAAACGATTTGGTCTTATGATTTCTTTCTATTTATAGACTTTACAAAATACAACAAAGTTGTCTATTGACAACTGTGGATGGTTGTGGATAGTTGTGGACAGTCATGGATTGCCGTCTATGGACAGTTATGAACAATTGTTTATAGACTATTATTTACAGCTAAAAATGACTATGGACAGCAGATGTAGACAACTAAATGAATATGGATAACAAATTACAACAAAACTATTATGGACAGCTAAGTTGTCAATAGAACACAGCAAAGCTGTCCATTGACAATTGATACTCGCAAAAATAGTGCACCATGTCAACAAGTACCTACTAAAGTTAAGGAGAAAATGTTGAACTATTTGGAAGAAAATAAAGAGGCAAAACAACTAAGGAAGCAAAATGTTGAAAATCTAGTTGATGATGATGCTTATTTTGGAGGAGTCCAAGCCATCAAGAAATTCAACCTTTTCTTATTGTTGGAGGTTCTAGTTCACAAAGCCATAGGAGAACTAGAAGACCAATGGATAAATTCATGACAAATCCTATTGGCAATGATGATGCTGAAAAGGGAAATACAACCAATTTACCTCAAACCCCAATTTTCAATGCAAAGGAAGCTCGAAACTAAGTTTGTTTCGACATTGGCAAATTCTTATTTGAAAATGGCATTCCTTTTAACGTGATTAAAAGTGCATCCTTCCATTGGCTCGTATGGCAGGGGGCTTAAAATTCCTACCTATCATAATATAACTACATGGATATTAAAAGAGGAAGTCAAAACAACAGAGATGATTGTTAGTGACGTGAAAAAGACTTGGAATGCTACCAAAGTTTCTATAATATCTGATGGTTGGAAGGATATTCAAAGAAAAAGCTTGATAAACTTTCTTGTGAACAATCCTCAAGGAACTGTGTTCCTAAAATGTGTTGATGCATCGAATGCAGTGAAAGATGCAAATATGTTATTTAAGCTTCTTGATGATGTTGTTGAGGAGGTAGGAAAGGATAAAGTTGTGCAAATAGTGACAGATAATGCATCAGCCTATAAATCTGCAGGAAGAATGCTGATGGATAAGAGAAAACACCTCTATTGGACTCCTTGCGAAGCACATTGCCTTGACCTTATGCTTAAAAGAATTGTAGAATTGCCACAGCATAAGAACGCATTGTTAAAGGCAAAAAAGGTGAGTAACTTCATATATAATCATGGAATTGTTTTGGCAATTATGAGGCAATAAACAGAAAGAGAGCTGATACGTCCTGCTGCCACCCGTTTTGCTACTGCATATTTGAGTTTGCAAAGCATGCTTCAATCCAAAGAAAAATTGGAAACTATGTTTGTTTCTAAAGAATGGAAAAACTGTTCATTTTCAAAAAAGAAGGGAAAGAAGAAGATTGTGCTAAATGATCACAAATTTTGGCGTAGTTTGGTCTATGCCATTAGGACTACCAAACCTTTAGTTTCAATGTTGAGATTGGTTGATTCGGAAAAGAAGCCAGCGATGGGTTTTATATAGGTGCTATGGATCAAGCCAAAGAGGAAATAGCAAGAAATCTTGGAGGAGAAGCGGCAAGTTATAAGGAGATTTGGGATATTATAGATGAGAAGTGGAAATTTCAACTACACCGTGATTGCATGCAGCAACATACATCTTGAACCCACAAATTCAATTTTTTGGTAATATGTCTACCCATTATGAGATTAAAATGGGGCTGTTTAATTGTATGTAGAAGTTGATTGCTAACCCAGAAGAGAAACAAAATGCTCATGACCAATTGGGTGACTTTATAGATAGAAAAGGATTGTTTGGCCTTCCACGAGCACAATTAATTTTTAAATCTCAAGAACCTGGTTTAAATAATTAATTTTCAAAATTCAATTTTTAGTATGCAGTTTATGAATGTGGTCATATTTTTTATTTTCATATTTGATGACATCTTGACATAGCTTGATTTTATTCTTTTGTAGCTACTTGGTGGAATCTACACGAAGACCAAACTCCTAGCTTAAAGAGATTTGCAATTTAAGTGTTAAATCTCACTTGCTCGACCTCGGGATGTGAACGTAATTGGAGCATGTTTAACCAGGTTTTATCTCTATGGTTATAACATTTTAATTTTGGAATATAATAATTTCTCACTAGGTTGTTCTCTTCTAATAATATTGAGTTTGATTTAATTAGATCCATACAAAAAGAAGAAATCGATTGAGCTATGAATTCTTAGGTTTATATCATATATAACAATAAACTTAAACATAGATATATGAAACTTAAAGCACTCAAAGAAGATGAGGATCCTTTGATACTTGATGATGTGTCATCAAATGATAAATAGTGTGGTGGTGATAGAGACTTAGAAAACCTATAACTAAAGGACACAAATGAACTTGATGACGAGCATTTGGGTGGAGGGAAAGAAAGAACATCACACCAAAAAAATGAAAGATCTTCTAGAACTAAAAGAAAAAAACTACTAACAAATACTACAGGTAAAGGTATAACAATAAACTTAAACATAGATATATGAAACTTAAGGCACTCAAAGAATATGAGGATCCTTTGATACTTTACCATCAGATAATAAATGGTGTGTTGGTGATAGAGACTTAGAAAACCTACAACTAAATGACACAAATGAACTTGATGACGAGCCTTTGGTTGGAGGGAAAGAAAGAACATCACACCAAAAAAATGAAGGATCTTCTAGAACTAAAAGAAAAAATCCACCAACAAATACTAAAGGTAAAGGTAAGTAAAGAAGATAATACATAAAAAATTATGAATAATTTTATGTTAGCACCTCACCTTAAATAATAGTTTCTTACAACTATTGTTTATTCATAGGCAAAGAAAAACAATTACAAGAGAAAGAATGGGTGGATGAAAATATTAAAGATGTTAAGGAAGATGAACAATACATTAGAATTAGATATGATGATGATTCAATAAACGATAAAAACAATGGTGATGAGGGTGTTGATGAGTGAGAATTAGTAGACTCGAGAGATGAAAGGGAAGAAATTAACAATGACAACATATTAAAACATGTTTTGTGACTTTATTTAAATCTTAACTTGTGTTTTAGACACTTATTATATGGTTTGAGATTTTATATTTAAACTATTTATGTTGTTCTTATATTTTTGATTTGTATTAACTACTAATGTATTTTTACTCTATATAATAGGTTATTAATAATTTTATATAACTTTTTTCAATTTTAAGTGAGGCTTATGCCTTGCCTCAATTTGGACAACTACCTCCGTAATCGTTTTCGTCTTTTGGAACCTTGAAATAACAAGCATAGAATTTTTCAATTATTACCCGTCATGTTATATTGCAACACAAACATCCCAACAGATGAATGAAAATTAAGACCCCAAAAATGACCTTTGAAATCATGTGAAGCTTTCCACAAGTCTCGACACCCCGCTTCTTCAACTTGTCTTCTAAAACATGTCCTATCCCTGGAAGTGACTTGATTGGTAATAGATGTAAATAATCATCCACCTGAAGTGCCAAAGGTAATTAATCATAAAAGTTGCATTGACACAAAATTCCATAATTTATTTATTCAACTTTTGAAGCCACAAGCACTCAAAGACATAAGTGCAAGAATCTGAGAACAACAAAGAAAGTCAATTTTACAAGTATTCCTAAGATTTAGGTCCTTACTTATAGTCCTCATCACTATTATATTGATAAATGATACTGAAAGACACAGAACATACAAAAAAATTAATTAGTATTGAAAACTTTCAGTCCGGGTAATAAAGATGATGTATACTGGGAAAGTCAATCAAGGTTCACTCAATGAGATAAAAACAGAAAACTTGAACACAGTTTTTTTTTTTTGGATAAGTTACACGATACAGTAAATTTAATAAAAGGAGAGAAGTTTCTTGAAAAGTTGTACTTATAGTTGACTTCACGACCAACACTTAGAATATAGCAATCCTGAATTGAAAACAAGATAAATAAGGGAAGTAATAGTAACCACATATGGTGTGGGTGTCGGACATTGTTTTCCTGCCCAACTGGCAGAAAAATTGTGTTGCCTGACACCTTAGTGCAAAGGATATAGTAGCATTCATGCCATACAACATATTTCAAAAATGAGAAACACTACACTGATTCAAACACATCAATAAGGTTACTTAAATGTTATTAGCTGCCATACTAAAATATATTGATAATAAATAAATCATCAGTAACCAAAACTTGTTAATGACATACCTTCTCAAGAGGAATGTAACACTGGCCATTTGGTTTTGCAGTTCTAGTGGCAAGACGAGATAAGAGCATATTCCCTGCTATGCCCGCACTGCAAGTGCATCCTGTAGTCTCAAATATCTCCTTTCTTAGTTTTGAAGCTAAAAGTTCAGGACCGCCCTCACTGAAATCTGTGGCATCTAAGAATGCTTCATCACAACTTACAGCCTACACTTAAAAGAAAACTGCAATTTGAGTACTACAAAATAGAATATCAAAGCGCATACGAAGGATATGTTTACACAATCAGACCTGTACTTTCCTGCAATGTTTATGCAGGATGTTATAAAACTTATCAGCCACCTGCACATTGTCCAGCTATCAAATTACATATACCTTAGAAGATACGTACTGACATGATAAAATGACAAGTAATAAGGGAAGATATAACAAAAAAATAGTATTTCCCCCCTTTATGATCCACTTTGAAGATAAAGCCGCAAAACTATATGTTTAGTGTGGGTCTACCTCCTCATATGCTTCAAAATTGTAAGGAAAAATGATAAGTTGGGGACAAAGAGCCTTGGCATCTCTTACAAACATTCCAGCCCTGACTCCTGAATTTAAAAATAAATAAATAAATAAAAGACATTTTTTGAATACATACTGTTACCATCCGACGCCAAATCACACAGCTAAGAGATTATGAAATGTTTTTGCAAAACCCTAACCATAATTACGAGCTGGGTAGTTAGCAGATGAAATTTCAGCTGTTCCTTTTGGGTTGTCAGAATGTGAAATTGCAATTGGTTTATCCATTAATTCTGGGTGCTCCCTGATTACCACAGAGACAAAAAAGCAGTCCTGCACCAGCATGTTGGCATCAGTTTACTGCATCAGCATAATTCATCCAAAAATCTCATCAATTTAATACTGCTCCAAAATATATAATTTTATAGACATAAAGAGTGTTCACTATCCTATGAGACAAGCAGCTTTCACAAACAAATGTAGTTTTGTATCAAGAGCGTTAGATGGATACCATGTCAATGTGAATAACAACTGTCTTCCGAGAATCAACAGGCACGGAGAGATTAGAACCCCCACACTTAAAACCCTTAGAGAGGCTGGCAAAACGCTTACGGTACCTATTTCTCCAGGTTCCCAAGAAATGCAGCCTTGAGCTCTGAAGACATCAAAAGTCAGAATATTGTCCAACAGAACAGTAGTTCAGTTAATAACAAAGAATAAGCACAGCTCATGTTATGGCAGATGAAATTTATCTCAGAAGTTCAGCAACCATAGATAAGTTTAAGTATCTGAAACATCCAGATAACAGTATGGTGAACGATCCAGAAGTTATTCTAAGCTTAACATTTTATTGCACAAGAACAACACAATTCCTTAAGTTCTTTGGAAAGTACTGGACCATGCCAAAAACTGATCATAGGACACAAGATCCTACTAAACTTTGAAGTAAGGTGATCACGACCTTCTGTAGCTCAAAGGTAAATAAAGAAAGAAAAATGAAATAGGCTAATAAAGATTTTGATCAAGTCAAAATAAATTCGAAATTGATCCATTACACAACTAATACATATTTATATGAAAAGCAAAATATGAAACGCCTATGTCACCAATGCAGTACCTTGAAATAGTTCTCCACGAAATTGGGATCCATGGGAGTTGAATGACTCTGGTGAGACCGTACAGCTATTGGAATCAGCATGCCATTTGTATCATGATTGTCAGAGCATAAAATACTATCTGAAACCAAATTAGATTTAGAGGGACTGGTACAAAGACAATCGTTTGCATTGTTAACATCTTGTTCATCAAAATTACTCTTTTCAACTATTTTCACTTCACAAGATCTTTCATTTCCTATACTTGGCACCTCAGTCAAAGCATCAGCGTTATGCATGATGTCACCAGAACCTCCACCACTTCTATAATCCAGGTGACTCACTTCTGATGAGTTATCATCCTTCTGAGTATCTCCCTTAAATGATATGTCCTCAGTTTCACACTTGACTTGAATAAAATTTACAGAGGCTGAGCTTACTTTTGGAGTAAAGAAGGCAGACAGCTGCGGTTGATTAGCAGCAAGCTGATCAAGTTTGTAGGGAATCCCTAGACAAGAAAAATAAATTGACCAAAGATTGACATACAACATATAAAATACTTAATTTAACATTCATACCATATATTTTATGTTACCATACATCAAATCATGACCAAAACTAATTAAATTACTCCAACAAAATACACACAGGCATTGATTCAAACAGGACATGTGTGAACTTACAGCTCAAGAGTTTGTTAGCAGCAATTGAATCTAAAATCCAGGTCGGTTTCACAACAGGGAGACCTCCACTAAAAGACCTGTATACAAATCACAATACATTAAATCAGAATAGAAGTAAGAGCTAAACTCTTATTTTTTGAGCTTGGGAAGATACAAATATTAACCTCAGGTTCTTCATTTTACTGTTAGGAAGGTTGGTGCATATAATATGTGTCACACAATATCTTGAAAAGTAGTTCTCGTATCTTCCACCGTATTTCAACATGTATCCCCGCAGTTCCTGAATAAGCAGTTACAGCAAAAAATGAGAACAATGGGAAGAGCCAAATATAATAAATCTGATCTCTTTGGTGGCAACCAATGGCCTGTCCAATTGCAGGGACAACACAATACTTAGGATCTAATTTTATCGTTTCCATCCTTCCCTTATTCACTTGTTTTCAGAATCAACAAGACTTCAACTGAAAACCAATTAAAGAGAAAAATTAACCTGACTTGAAGGAATGGTGAAACCATCCACAAAGATAGAAACCCCATGAAATATTGGCTTCTCAGAACTTAAGCCACAGTGAGAAGAAGTTGAAGCTTCAGCATCAAACTGGTTATGAAGTTTTGCATTCTTTACAGTCATATAGCTGCACCATATTCAATTGATAATCATCTTTACAACAACCAAATAAGAAAACCATCTCAACGAACAACAATAAAAGTTGGAAACTGAATTTATCTAAACACCGATGTCCCATGACAACACATATTTATCTAAGCATAGGCAACGAGAAAATGTTGATTTCTCTCCTGATGTGGCATTCACTATTCCGGCCCATCAAATAACGCGCACGTCGCAAAACTTTCTTACAAAAACAACTCTACGATCACTTATCATTTAATTTAACAACACAAATAACAACCAATAATTACCATTAGTGACAGCTCAAACATCTCAATTTCTAAATAAATAAACCTCCGTATTAGTTAAATGCGTCAAAGATATCTCACCAGTTAAACTCATATGGCCTGGAACATATAAGACATGTTACCTGCCAAAATTTGAGAATGGGGACTTGCGAAATGAAGAGCGAGAATTGGCGCTCCAAGCAACGCCTAGGGTTTTCTGGTTGGCATCTTTCTTCTGCTTCTTGGTGTTAGTATTAGAGAGAGATGTAGAAGAACCGGAGTCCAAGCTCCGCTTGGATCTTTGGCCAGAGGAACGAGATGAATCGAAACTCATTGTCGAAGAAGATAGAGTACGAAGAAGACTTGATGATCATTCAAATCAGGCGGTAAAGAGAATCATATAAAATATGCGCGGGTGTCTGTAGACAATCGGTGTTCTTTGACTCTGACTATGTTATTGTTGTTATTATATTGAAGTCTAACCGGGGCCGTGAATGGTGGTTTTCTTTTTAACAACTAGAAGAATGGCGGTAGTAGTAACACGTGGATAATTATGGTAAAAGAGAGGTACTAACTAGAGTAGTTTTATTTTTATTTATAAAAAAAACTAGAATAGGTTTTGTATTAGTAGATATTTTTTTATTGATTATTGTAAATAAAATTCATTATTAAATTAAAATATAATTTATAATAATTAATAAAATAATTTATTTATTTTTAAGTGTGATTAAGTAAGGATAAGATAATAAATGAGAAATTTAGAATTTTTATATAGATAATGATGTAACATTCATAATTAACTATATTATTATATCTTAATTGTTGATATTTATAAGAGATTTAATAAACAAAATTATTTTTTAAATTAAATGATTAAGATATAATTGTGTAATAAATAGTATCAATTAATTATATCTTATATGTAAAATTACGTTGATTTTTATACTTAGACTACGTTTGCCAAAATTATTAGAAAAAATGATAATTATTATTAACCTCTATTATGCTTTGTCCTTATATTAATGACATATTTTAAGTTTTATTTTTCTTAAGTTAAATCTCCTTCTACTTTTGGTTAATGTCAATAATATTTTTGAATAATTAATATCGTTAACTTTTTATCTAATGATTTTTTCTTTTCTATTGCTTTGATACTAAATAGTTATTAAATGTTTTATAACACTAATTGTTATTTCTTATAAATTATTATTTAAGAGCAAATTTTTAAGTTTGTCATTTATAATTTCCTTATGTTTATGTTCAAATAGTCTTATTACTAGTTTCCCTATATTCGTTTTATTTATTTATTAGTGTTATGAATGTTATAAATAAATATTTAATTATTTAAGATTTTTAATTGAATTATAATTATAATTATTATACCTGAATTTAATGAGTCCATCATGGTATTCTCTTATGTTGTTCGTCTTTTTCTACTACAGTGTATATATCTCAGTTTGCTCAAACCTTAACACGTAACGGTGAAGCTTTTGCATCTTCACATAACATGATGTCCAAATCAAACTTACTAGAAAATAGAAAAGGAGTGGCTCCATTCCATATTGTCCATAATATTAATAAGTATTACATTTTAAAAACCAACTAAAAACTTTGAAAAGATTCTTAGCCACTCGTAATTTCTATATATTGCTATATTGAATTCATTTTTTTTCTAAAAATGTCCTTAGTTTTAATTAGTATTGAAAATCTCTAATTTAAAAAATGATAAGGACTAACACGATCTTCTTTATTTCAGTTTATAAGTTAACTGAAAAATTCGAGATAGATAAGCTTATCACTTATTCTAATATATTTTTCTGAAATTCTTAATAGTTTTCTTGAAATTTCCAAGAAAATAATTTAATTCACTTAAATTAATTCCTGAATATATGTTATTAATTAAATACGTATGAAAAATTTTGTAAACAAAACCTGTATCAACTTCTTCATGAATATTAAATTTACTACCTATGGTGAATTCTTTTTCTGTGGTATAAAATTTAATATCTTTTTATATGTTCCTGTGTAGATTTTATGGCTAAATTATACAAACTCAACCATTATAGTTTACTTCAAAATTATTGTATTGGTTTTTTTCATCTTCAATGACTAATATATTCCTACGAGGTGTTTTCGTAAATAGTACTAGTAGTCATACTATTTTTACTATTTTTATTGTTTTTACGAGAGACGTTTTCCTAAATAGTATTGATGATCATACTATCTTTCCTAAGGTCTTTAATCTGCTTGGTGATAATAGTTGTTATTATAATGCAATAGAGTAATTTTTAACTGTCTTCTAAAGTTATTAGTTTTGATACTTTATAGTTAACATAATTGTCTTTAACATCTATTCTATTGGTGAAATCTCTATGAGATTTTTCCACTAAATTTGATAATAGTTTTGCTTGCTTCAAATCAGTTGTTGTAATTTCTGGTTTAGGACCATTATAAACCGCATAAGTTTTTTTAACCCAATTAAGTTTTTTCTTTTTTCTTTTAGATATGTTATTCTTTTTAAACTGTTAGGTTCTTCATTCTCATTTTGAATTCCTTCTTAAGAAGTTTTATCTTTTTTTAAAATGAATCTCTTATTTGGGATTCCTCGTTAGAGTTTTTGGAGCTTAATTTGTCATTTTAAACTGTTAAGTTTTTCCCGATTAATTCATGTCTCTATAAGAGACTTTTCTACGTATAAAACCTAAAGTTATTCTTGAAGGATTCTTATTTCCTTTTTCTTTATCTTGATCTTGATATCAAGATGTTCCATTCCTGCAAAAACAAAAAATAGTTAAACATGATAATTCTCTTGTAAGAGCATCAACTAAACTATTATTATTTCTTGAAAGATGTTTAACATCAAAATAGTAATGTTTAACCCATTGGTACCATTTGACTAATCATCATTGTTTATAATCACCTACAATATTAATCCTCGCAAAATAACCAATTTTTTTTATAATTGGTACTCACAATGAATCTGAGACTTACTACATATATTACAAATTTCTTAATAGATTTTTTGATAGATAAGTATTCCTTTTCACTAATATGTTATTTTAATTATGGACAATGAAAAGAACATAATGTATATTTACAAAGACATTCATTTGTGTCATCTACTTTTACTTTTAAAACTACTCCCCGATATTCATATGAAATATTTGTTTCAATTATTATTTTATCATATAACCTTGGATAGTATAATATTAGTAAAAATTTATCTGTGTTTTTATTTTATTCGTGTACAAAATATATTGGTTTGTCCATTTCAAATATGATGTTTTTTTTAATTTTATTTGTAAAGATTTTTGCATTTCTATAGATTTCTTACTATATGTTTAAGCTTATTATGTTAAACATCTAAATAATTTTTATCTTTTAATTCACTAGTTTCATCTTTAATTTCTAATATTATATACTTACTTTTTTAATGATCAATTATTGTTTTCTTCTCAAAAATTACAATGCATTATTTTCTACATTCTTATAAAATATTAATAACATTCAAATAATATTTATTTAATTCATTATTAAAAATTAAAATATCATCTATATAAACACAATAAATATTTTATAATTTCTTAAATATGATGTTTATTTACCTTTAAAAAATACTTAAAGTTTTTTTTAATCTTAATAGTAAAACAATCCATTAAAATTGTTCTTGGGGCAACCAAATGCCATTAGTTTTTAAGATTTTCCGTATAGTTTTATTTGTCAAAATCTACTTTTGTAATCAAAAATTGAACAATATTTATTTCTTTTTTATTAATGATAATAATTATTCTTTTTTGGAACAAAATATCTATCATCAATTGTTTTTTTTATTTAATGTTTTAAAGTTTATTAACATTTTTTTCTCTTATTTTTTAACTAAGAATATTGAACTAGTGTATGCTGAATTACTTGGTATTGTGACTTTTAGTTTCAGAAGTTCTTGAATTTGTTTTTTTAAAATAAATTATGTTTTATAAAATATAAATCATAGGTCTTACTCTAATGACTTTGTTAAGATCTCTTAGATTTTTTGTTATCTAAAAGATTTTCTAAACTTACTGTTTTTAATAATTTTTTGATATCTGTTAAGGTTTTATTTTCCTATATTTTATTATAAAAATAATTTTGTTTCTCTTCTATATATAATAAAATAATTTTTATATAAAGTTGTTGTTTTGTGTCTATTTCAACACGTTTTCATTTTTTATGTTAGTGTATAAAGTTTGGATTTGATACATTTAATTTTTTTTAACACATAAATGGTTTTACCATCTAATATTATTAAACATATTTTAAGATTTGTTATAATATTTTAGCAATTCTTACAATTAAATCTTTTGTTGCTTGTTTCAAAAGTTCTTTTTAGAATACACATTTGATAGTTACAAACATACAAACATATTCACGTAAATGATAACATGTGTAATCTTTAAATTTCAATTACAGTTTAATATAAGTACTTTTTAGATTTAAAATACTATACAAATCATTCATCTTTTAATAAAGAATATTCATATTATGTGTTAATTATTTCTCCATCATTTTCTTCTAATAGATAAATACTATAATTATCATCTATATACTATTCCTCTATTGATTCTAATTTTATTTTAAAAGCTTCTTTTAAGGTTTTTACTTTAAGTGAAAGTTTTTTTTATGTTGAAGTTTGTTAGAGCATTCATTTTTATTACAAATCCAACATTTGTATTTCTTTTTTTTATGAAAAATAATTTTTATTAGTTTTCTTACCAATCAAAATAATTTCATTATAAAAATTTATTTAAATCAATATTTAATTTATATTTTATATTTTAAAAATATTTGTAATTTATGAAAAAAAGAAGTTAAACACATAATTTTAGAATACAAACTTAAGACATGTTAAATAAAGTATTTAATATAATTTAAACTTACACCCACTAGTAATATTAAATTTTTACTTAAGTATAATTTCTATTCTATATAATATGATCTCACCTTACAATCAATCATATTAGTATACTTTTGTATGTTAAAGTACAATTAGCACAATTAGTAAGGGTGTAGTGTAATTTGCCAAAAATCCAATGTTTAGTTCCCACCCTCACTCACGAAATCTAAAATTGGTGTTTATTATTTCAACTAAAAAAACATATAATTGTAGAAAAATTATACATTCAAAATCTTTAATACAACTTAACAAACATACCCAATTTCACTAATCAATCTTCAGTATTATCTCGTTCTTTGAGTCAACATTACCCTCTTTTATTTGATAAAAGCAAACATTATCCTGTGTTCTAAAAAGGAATTTATAAAGCACTCAGTCAGCAATAAACCAAATGTGCACTAATAAGTAATATCATTATCAGGTCTCGAACTCACTCTTTAAACAAACTTAGCTGTGGACTATAGCCAAGTCAACATGGCCCTGCATCGTACCATATTTTTCATTTGCCATTGCTTTTCTGTATGCCAACTAGTCCAACCTGCTTTAGTAATTTGATGACTGAACCATCAAACTTTCTTTGCGCTTTTTGGTAGGGTTTGAAAATATGGTTATACCTCTACAGCTCTCTCTCCTCTTACTTTACAATACCCCATCAGTTGAAATGTAAATTACCATCAAAGTTCAATCTCCCCACTTCTCTTTCAAAACAGAAAGGGTGATTGGGTTTTGACCCAAGTAAAAAAAGGGGAAAATATAGATCATAATCATATGCCTAGGAAAGAAGGCCGAAAGGTCGGTAAGAACACAAGTGCAAACAAATTTACAAGGAGAATACTGTTTGCCACAAGTTTGTGACAAATCTCAATCTATTTGGAACATAATCATTGATATAAGTAAATCCACACAATGCACCTAGTAATATCGTACCATGTATGCCTAAACTTGTTTCAAGGTAAGACGAACAATGATAACATGCCGTGTTTTTATAGAGGCCTGCAACAGATTGACTGGAAAAAAGTGTACCTAATTCTATTATTAGCACTAAAAAAGTTTTCTCCAGGTTGGCTAAAGGATCAATATGGTCTAGAACAAGCCACTTGCAAGTGAGAGCTTAACGTAAACATTGCTACAACCATTGCTTGCACATGAAATGGTACTGCCAATAAAGCAGGAAAGAAGAATCTCAATGACAAATGCTAAAAAGGGTTTCAGCAGACAAGTAAAACCGACTACAATAAAAATAGTAACTGTATTCGACAAGAATGATAGTGAAAGTTCTCAAGCGTACCTAATGAAAATGTTATTTTCAAATTTTATCAATCTAATTTTATAACCTAAATAAAACGATAAGATATTTAATCGCATGTAAATGGTAAAGTGTCAAAATTAAAATAACACCATATTTTTAAGTGGAAACAATCTAAGTCACAATCATGACATAAGAAAAAAACTACTAGTCCACCAACCTAGGTCTTCGGTTATCCTTCCTAGGATATTGTCCCAATGTACCTAACTTAAGAGTTCTTGTCCTGTTTTCAAGATTAACGTGAGTGATATCTAGACTATCATTCTAATTAGCTCATCGCCAATCAGACACGTTCACGGATCAATATGTAACCATGGTTAGCACAAAAAACATAAGTATCCGTGTGTATTCTAAAACAGATTTAATAATAAATAATCCTAACAAGATAATTTAAAACATATACGAATATTTAATATGAGACAATGAAGTTCAGCCTAAAATAAAGAAGAGCAAAATAGTAAAGAAATTGACCGTAAAAACCTTGTGTTCTTGAAAAATGTTCTTTAGTTTTGTGTGTAATTGTGAGAGAAGAGTGACATATTTATAGAAAACTTAAAGTGCAAAACGTCACATATCTGGTGTAGTACAATTCTACAAGTAGTTGGCTACTGACTGAGATTAAAAAAACGAATCAGAGAAGACACAATACATCAATTCTCGATAGAGGGATCGATCCTTCCTAAAAATAAGTTATGCCAACATAACAGGGGATCGATTCATCTAAGGTGGGGGTCGATCCCTCTCTTCATACCTCCTTTTCAAAAATTACACAGAAATATCACAATTGACTACGGATCGAAATCATATTGATCCTTCCAAGCAATCCCTTGTGTAAAACTAGAGCATTCAATTTTACGTGGAGGGGTGGATCAAAGTGGGATTGATTACATATCAATCCATAGTGGGATCGATTCATCTACTAAAAGGGTCAATCCCTCTATATAAAAAAACTAATATCTTTAACATGCGATATCAAAATTGATCCAATCAAGAGTTTATATGAAATTCACTTAAACATGTATGCAATTCTTTGTGTGATAGTTACAAAAAATATACCTGAATTACAATTATCCAAAATTTAAGCATTTCTTCGACTCTTTTTGAGAGACTTGGTAATGAGCTTAGAGATAAGATTACTATTGGAGATAAAATTAAGAAGTAAATTAAGGAGTGTTAACTTCTTAATTCAAGGAGTAAAACAAGAACCTTAATTTAAGGAGTAAATCAAGAACCTTTCTTATTCTATTTGTTTTTTCAAACCAAATTTCTTGACGATGATGGATTAATCTCTTCTGCAGCTCCTACCTGCCCGATGTGGAGGGAAAGTATTATGGTAAAAAGAAAGGTCCCACATTGAAACCAAGTTCTTGGCGATGATGGATTAAATCTCTCCTGCAATTTCTACCTACCTGATGTGAAGGAGGAGTATTGTGGTAAAAGGAAAGATCTCACATTGAAATCAAGCTCTTGGCGATGATGGATTAAATCTCTCTTGCAGCTTCTACCGACTTGATGTGGAGGAGGAGTATTATGGTAAAAGGAAAGGTCCCACATTGAAACCAAGCTTTTGGCGATGATGGATTAAATCTCTCCTGCAGCTTCTACCTACCTGATGTGGAGGAGGAGTGTTGTGGTAAAAAGAAAGGTCCCACATTGAAACCAAGCTCTTAGCGACGATGGATTAAATCTTTCCTACAGCTTCTACCTACCTGATGTGGAGGAGTAGTATCGTGGTAAAAGGAAAGGACCCACATTGAAACCAAGTTCTTGGCGATGATGGATTAAATCTCTCTTGTAGCTCCTACTTGCCTGATATGGAGGGAAAGTATTGTGGTAAAAAGAAAGGTCCCACATCGACAACAATAATTTTTTTTTTTGCTATCGTAATCAGCATTTTTTGTTAGTTTTACATTGGCTGCCTTGACTTCTCATCAGTTTCAACGACTTCTGTGCAAGCTTAGATCCATAAACCTTATGGATCTAGCTTGAGGGGGAGTATTGGAGATAAAATTAAGGAGTAATTTAATGAGTAATTTAAGGAGTAAATTAATGAGTGTTAACTTCTTAATTCAATGGGTAAATCAAGAACCTTAATTCAATGAGTAAATTAAGGAGTTGTCATCCTTAATTTAAGGAGTAATTCAAGGAGTAAAACAAGGAATCTTTAATTCAAGGAGTAAAACAAGGAATCTTTAATTCAAGGAGTAAAACAAGGAATCCTTAATTGAAGGAGTAAATCAAGGAATGTTTAATTCAAAGAGTAAATCTATCTCCTTATATATAGCTATAGAATTGTAATGAAAATATGAAAGAAATAATACAATTTTGAGAGAGCTTGTTTTATTTGGCAAGGCCTTTAGGCTTTTGGCCTTTGACTTTGTCGTTTTCAACATCAATTTTCAACAATTACATGCAAATGTTTTGTCTACAAAAATAGTCAATCCTCTTAGTTTTTACAAATAGTCCCAAAGCAATTAAGTTTATGACTACTGAATATTGTAAAACATCAATACTCAAATTACTAAAACCTAAAATGGCATACCAACTCCTCGTTATTGACAGAATGGATCTCCGAAATTTCAGCATAATTAGCAAGAAAATAATTTATGTTTTTAATTCCGTATGCTTGAACTTCCTGCATAAGGAAGCTCAAAGTTTGCACCTTATGACGCTACAAACAAACAAAGAGGGAAGAGTAATAAGAAGCATAAATAGTCATCAGCATAAGTTAACTCAATCAAATCCCACCTAGGTTCAATCAGATTAATCAACAACAAAATATGGTACCTACGACATTCTTGTTCTAACATCATCATCAAAGGTAAATCTCTATTCAAAACTGGATAAGATGATATATGAAAGGTAAAAGAAAATAACCTATTTAATAGACGGTAAGTGCTTGAGAAGTTAAAATATTGACCCAGAAAATTTCTGAATTATTACTGCAGGCAACCATTTTCTTTGAGCATTACAAAATTTTAGCAAGTTACATATAAAGAGGTTTGAAATTTAGAAAGATAGAGAATCAAATACTTGAAAAGTTCAAACTTTGGACGCTCTAATGCTCTATCATCTTTTACAAGAAAACAAAGCTGCAAATTCCTTTAAAGCGTAATATCAAACACCTGGTGTACATTTATGGGTTTCTAATTGTAGCAAACATTCTTCAGCTTGTCAGCAGCAGATTGATCCACGGAGTACTATAATGCAAATAAAACTTAAATGAGTAAAAAAAAAATCAAAACCTTTGTTTCTATCATATATAGAAAATGCAAAATCGAAGAAAAATGATCAAAGAAGGGAAAGAACCTTGTTGAGAACCCATAGGGAATGCTTATAAGCCCTTTGGAAAAGCTCCTCGAGAGCTTTGGAATCGTCGGCATCAACCTCCCTGTAATTAACAAAGTTCTCGCGAGCATATTTGGAGTAGTAGGGTCTTGTGTCTTTTGGTAAACGCCTGACCAGCCTCAGGACCTCGCCATAAATTTTCAAAGCTTTCTGCATTTCTGACATTTCTGTTGTTGACAATGAAGCACAATTACACAAATGTACACCGGGCTTTTTATTTGTTTCAGCGGTGTGAAATATGTCAAAGTATTTATGCTAATAGAAAAAAATATTTAGTAATTAAATATATTATTCAAATATATGTATATATATACATATATATTAAAAATTATAAAATAATTATAAATATAATAGATTAATGAATTAAGATTTATGATTTAGTATTGAATATTTAAGTTTTAGGATTTACCTAATCGAGATATTATTTGTAAATTAATTATTTTTTAAAAAATATATCTTTTAACTACTATTTTTTTCATTAGTTTTATTCTTTAATGAAAGTAACATCTATATTAATTTCCCATTTCTTAAATAGTAATAGTAATAAATAATAGGCTACAGACGCTTTAAATACACCTTTGGGCATATACGGGCTATTTGGGCCGAGTAATAACTACGTATTGATTGAAAAAATAGAGATTCTAAAAACACTCGTGTTTTTTAAATTTATACATCCAATTTTTCATTTAAATGATACATTTAATATAATATTATCATATTATCCTTAGTCTTATATCCACATTATATACTTTAAAAATAAAAAAAATTAAACTCACCACACACCTATATATGTCATGATTAATTTAGTTCAAAAGATACTCAAATCTTTAATAGTTTCAAACATTATATATAAATTTATTTGTTATTTTTTATTGTTAGTTCTTTAATTAATTGGTGTGAATTGATTTATTACTTAATTTTATCTTCGTTATTTTTTTCGATAAAGTTTAGGATATTTGTGTTACATATTTTTTAAAATATTTATAGATAAACTATAATTGTGATTGTATAATTGAATTTTATATTTTAAAGTTATTCATTTTTTGTTATTGAAATGGGTTATGTTATTGATAGGTTTTTTTAAACATAGAAAGGGTTTTGGTAAATTTTTACTTAAATTTTAATTGTTTTTCGATAAATCTTTACCAAACTTACTATGAAAGGTTGGTAAGCGTTTCACTCAGACCAAATTTTTTAATGGTTCCTAATGATTTGATAAGGATATACAAGATATGTGATCTTAAAGGTTAGTTGATTATTGAAACATTTATGGATTTTTAGTAAACTTTAACTAGGATTCACTAGGGCGTGTGAGATTATGTTAATAACTATAGTCATTTCTTAAAAGTTTTTAATATAATCATTGGTTATGAATATGTAATAGTTTTTCTAACTTTAATTATGTCTTTTTATTTTTAAAATTTATTTAAAAATATATTTAGTTTTAAAAAATTAAATATTAATATAATTCTTAATGTAATATATTATTTTAAATATTGATATTAATTTTTATCTTTTAACTATTTAGTAAAATAAAAAATATAAAAATAAGAATAAATAAAATTCAATCTAATTATTAAAAATATCATATATTTTATTATTAAAATGTATTTTTTTATGTAATTATATATATAAATATTAATATAGGTTCGATTTAAATTCATTATAATTTTGATATTACAATAATTATCATTGTCATATATTTTATCTATTATGATTATTTAAAAAAATATCGAATTTTGAAATATGTAATTTAAAATGACATTCCATACTTTATTGGTGAATTATTTTTTTCATCAATTTTAGTAAACTCTTTATATATTTTATTATTTTTTTGAAATTTAGTAACATCTAAACTATTCAATTCTATATAAATTCAATAGCATCTAAATTAAAATTCAATTAACCCTATTTAGTAAGATCTGAACTATAATATTTTAAAATTTCACTCGATAATAAACATTGTTTTAATTACTGAAAAAGGTAGTATTGTGCTTGAATATGAATGTAAGCCTTGTAAGGTTGTGTTTTTATTTTTTTTGTAAGTGGATCTAATATGAATTTAAAGATTATAATCATAGTTTTTTAAAAAATGAATTGAAAAATGTAATAGAATATAGAATACGGATGTGTAAGGTCCAAATTATGTTTTTTTTAATCTTCCATGGAAAAATTGTCCGAATAGAAACATACTCACCAATCACATCATTGTGTAAAGATAGTTTATGTTATTTTTATTAGTTATATTAATTATTAAAAATAAATACTTTAATTCTATAATAATAATGAATTAATGTTTATATTATTTATCTACATGATTAAAGTTAGTATCTATTCAATACAGCCCAATTTTTATATATATACATTAAAAAAATTAAAATAAACATAAATCTAATTAGTTTAGAGTTTAAGATTTCAAATTTATCAATTAATAAAGAGATATTATTAATATGACAACATTTTTCTTCTCGTTGGATTCTGATTAATGATCATCTATTTTTATTTATTTTACTTTTAATTATAAATAATATATATATTAATATTAAATTTAACTATTAATTCAAAATATATGATTTTTTTATTAATTTTTCAAACTATCAAAATTAATACAAAACACAGGTAACCAAATTAAATGATATAAATACCAAAACTCATTAATTATATAACTTATATATATGTTAAAGATGTAAGCTTTGATATCCGACAATTTGGATGAAATAGTTGATAATGGTCGTCGGAAGTGGTAGTTATCAGTGATTTCATTAAGTCTAATTCTATTTTAAATTTATTTTGTTATAAAGTAATGATATTTTAATTTTTATATTTTACCATTGGATATGAAGTCCTAAGGTATAGGACATTGCTCTTGAAAACTTGATCAGTAAAACAAATATGTGGCCTGAGCCAAGAAGTTCAAAAATCATCCCATTATTTTTAAAAAAATATTATATTACTTATATATTTATAATTGAGATTACTTATTATGTAGCCTCAAATTAAAAAATATACATTAGTAGAATGTCTGACTCGACTATATACTGCTATAACTTTTTTTATAAACTATTTATGAATATTCTAATAAGGGACTCTTCTATAACTTTTTTCGATTTATGGGAAGGCTTTAAAAGTATTGCAGATGTTATGAACTAGTTAACGTCTTCTAAATCTTCACAAAATATTTAATCGCTTGATATCATATAATTCCAATACGTGCATTGAGGGTTTACATTATGCTATAGAAATAAAAATTAATATGAGATATTAATAAAATTTATAATAAAATTTATTTTATCTTATATATTTAACTTAATTTTTAATAAGATTAGATATTAATGAAATGATATTAATTAAAATATCATATTTGTTTCTAATAGTCTTACAAGTAAAAATTCAAAAATTCAAAAATATATGATACATGATTATTTATAATGTAAGTTTAATAAAAAATGATTTAAAATATGTTTAAAATTAAGTTTATTGTGACTATAATATTAATATAAATGAGATGAAATAATATTTAAATAAAATAAAATAATATTATATTGTAAATTTATTAAAAAAATTAAATAAATATGAGAAGAGGTATTAGTCCTTCAATACTAAATCAACAAAGGCAATTGCCAACAACTAGACCCTAAAATTGCATTGAAAACCTAGTCTTATAAGGTAGCTACCAGGAGCATAATTAATGATATATGTGTTAATTTATTGTATATATTAAATAATATATTAATTATTAATTAAAAATTAAAAATTTAAATTTAAATATAGGATGATAAAATAATTATAAAATTAAATAATTAATTAAATTACAATACATGAATAATTATAATATAAAATCGTGATAAAATGCATTTTTCAATAAACAATATTTCAAGTATATATCAAGTTAAAACGAATCTAAATGCAAACAATATTCCAAGTATATATCAAGTTAAAACGAATCTAAATGGGAAAATGAAAGAAAATCACAGCATTAAATGCACAACAACTTAGAACCACTAGCTCTAATATAATATCCCCATATAACATTGACGCGTACATAGCTTGTGTGATATCCAAGTCCTCAAGCCTACTATCACTCGTTCTCTCTATATAATAACTCATACACTCGACCCAATGCCTCAAGGAACCAAAAAAAGGAGGAAAAAAAAAAAAACAAAGCAAAAACGTTAAAGATGGACATTTGGTCTTGGATATGTGAATTGCCCAACTCGGACGAGTGGATTAAATCAAATTCGCCATCAGCACTCTTTGAACTAGCGAGTTCCAAAACGAGTAAATCATCAACTCAGTCTATTCAACTCAAAGTCGAGAAAATAATCACCTCTACATTACCCGATGACAATTTTGAAGTGTTGGTAACTTTTACAGTGGTTTTGAATGGTTTTCAATCTTCAAAAGAGACTATTTGGGTTTCTGACACGTGTCCTCTCTCCTCGGACAAACCTTTTCTTCCTTTGGTTTTGCAACTTTTTCAAGAAATCATATCCCACTCACCCACTGCGCAAGATAGCATCTGCCCACGTTCTCAGCTCCAGATGATCAAACCCGACCCAATAATATGGATTATGGATTCCCATTCATCCGAGTCATTCTCTAGCTTTTTCCACCTTGTTCTTCTCACCCACCTCTTTTGGCTTTGTGCTTGTGATCATGCTTCAAGTGATGTTGGTTTGTTTTATTTTCGATACTTGTTAGCCCCAAGTTTTGAAAAAAACTTGTTAGGTAAGAACAATTTGATTTTGAGAAAGTTCTTTATCACCGTTGGAGTTGATATAGAGTTGTGTTTAATGCGCACCATTGGTTACATGTTAGCAAAATGGTGCATTTTAAGAGAGGTTGGTTTAGGATTCCAAACGTTAACTCCACGTAGTGGATGGTCTAACAACAATATCATGATGAGCTTCTCTTATGCAATGGAGGCAAATGGGTTTTGGACTCTTAAAGGATACGCGCCGGTTCCTACAATGAAAGTCACGCGATGCTCCAAAACTTTGCAAAATAGTAATATGTTTCCAATAATGGAAGCTCGAGACTCGGTTTTGAAATATACTTTAGCTCATCAACAACTTGAGGCTGTTATTCAGTTTGCATATTCAGTTGGGTTTTATGATGGGTATATTCAGGTGAATGCAAGTGTTGATAACCTACGCTTCCACGTGGCAAAATTAGGGTATACCAATAACAAAATTATTGGTGGTGATGATGATGATGATGATGATGTGGATTTTAGTGAGGAGAGGTATTTTCCATCAAGAATTAGAGTTTGGGTTGGGCCTGAAGTTGGGGCGACATATGTTGCTGGATTGAGTTTGGGCCGGTCTACAGACAATGGCGCAAAGGAAGTGAAAGTGCAAGAGACTGTGAAAGGAAGTTTTGGAAAATCAAAGGTTCAAAAGATGAAAGCAGCACTGAGAACTTCAACAACTACAAGGAGGCAGAATTGGAAATGGGATCAAGATGCTGAAGGAAACGCCGCAGTTTTTGATGCGGTTTTATGTGACAACGCGACAGGTAGAAGTGAAAATAATGGTTTTAAGAAACTAGAGAATGGAGCAAATAGGTCATTTACAAAAAACGGAAGCTTGGTTATGGCTGGAGATAAGTATGGAGAAGATGTAGGGTGGAGATTAACTAGAGATATGGAAGGGAGTGTATTGAAATGGAGGGTAGGAGGAAAACTTTGGCTAAGTTATTGGCCTAATGAAGTGAAGAGTTCGTATTTTGACACAAGGTGTGTGGAGTGGTGTGATGAAGTTGATTTGCCCCTCATCCCTACTAAGTTTAGCTTTTGAGAAAAGAAAAATTATTGTAATAGTTTAACTTATAAACAATGTGTAATTTAAGGTATAATTATAATTAATACTAGATAGAATGAAATAAAAAAAAATAATATCATTAAATTTTAAAACAATAAAAATATTATCTCAATAATATTAAACGAAATTTAATATTTAAAGAAACTTAATCATCGTAATTTAATTTCAACATAATTTAATTAGACGAGTTTAAAATAAAATAATACATTAATTTTTTTTAATAATAAAAATGTATAAATTAAATATAAATAATATTATTTTATGATTATAAATTTTAAAAGTTTTATTTTAATGTTATACAAACTTTTAGTTTAGAAGAGACCAATAAAATCTAATACTTTTCATCTTATTGGTGGAATAAGTAAGTATTGTTTTGCATTAAACATAAAAATTTCGGAAGAGATAATAAGAAGCTTCTTTAAGTATATATAAAACACTATCCACTTAGCATTGCTATTATACTATTTTAGTTTCTTATTCACGAGCATCTTATATACTATCACCACATGTCAAAGAATCATGCATTTTTTTCTATAATTACACGCTAGTGTTGATGAATAAGGATTCAACAATAATTATCCACGCCCACAACTTTTATTATAATCATATTTATTGAAGAGGGGATAAACTATTAATTTATATTTTTACATGTACATTTATTTGTATTAAAAAAATCTCATTTTAAAATAGGTATTAATATTATTTTATTAAATAAAATTATCAAAATTCACCTCATATCCATAAATCCAACCATTAGAAAAGTTTTACTTATCAAAGTTACTAATATCACCTACTTGTGGTATATGAATAAAAATATTAATGATATTTTATATTGATAATAATATTTATTAAAATAAATTATAATTAATAAAATAATATTATATTTGTATTATTTGAGTTGTAATAATATCTAGTTGTTATTTATAAAATATTATTATTAAAAAATTAATATTTTAACTAATAAATTTAACCAATTTATCATAGAATCATTATCATATGATGAATATTCACTTAACTTTTGGCTTGATTTACGAGTTATTATTTAGTTTTAATTTAAAATTAATAGCATATATAATAATAATTTAAATTATTATTATTATAAAAATAAAATTTGAATTAATACTATTATTTTTAGAATCATAATAATATTTACATTAAAAAACGGAGAATACGTGTGTTTTCACACGTGATTATAAAATCTCAATATTTTAAGTCTTTCAAATAAAAAATGTTAAGTGTTTGATTTATTAGAATGGAATCAAATTTTATATTTAATTGAATTGAAAATTAAAAAAAAAATAAAATCGATTTTTAAAAGAAAAGAAATAAGAATTTTTTTCCTTTAAAGAATCATGATTTTATTCACGTCTTAATTTTTTGTCATAATTTTATCCAAATTCTAAATATAATCTTAAACAATAAGGCATAAACCTTAAATTTTAAATTTAAAACCTTAAAACTTTAAATTTTATTTAAAAAATAATAATTTTAACTATGAATTTTAAACTATAAATATAATATTAAACTCTAAATATTAAGCTATATGCCTTATACTCTAAACCCCAAAATTCAAAACTCAAAATCTTATTTAAAAAATAATAATTTTAATCTTAAATCTTAATCTATAAATATAACCTTAAACACTAAACATTATATCCTATACTCTATATTGTATACCTTAATCTAAAAATAAAAAACCCTAAATCCTAAACCTTATTTAGAAAAATAATAATTTCAATCCTAATTTCTAAAACACAAAACCTAAACCCTAAATCATATATCTTAAATTCTATATCCTAACCCTAAAATACTAAATTATATTTAGAAAAATAATAATTTTAATAATATATTTTATTTTTAAGTAATAATTATTTTGAAAAATTATGATTCTAATAATGTATTTTAACTAACGAAAAATTAATAATTAAATGATATTATTTAAAATTTATTGAATATTAAAATATAAAAATAATATATAATACTTTTTTGTTACATTTTAATAGTAAAATAAATGTAATACTTATTTCTTCTTTTATTCATGTAATAAAATCAAACAATATTCTTTACTGTAGTTCGTGAAACAGATCTAACTCACGTAAAATATCGAGCATCAGCCTTCTCATTTACTATCACACTCGAAGCTCGGTAAAGGAGTTGAAATTTGAAAATCAAATCACAGCAGACGAACCACTTCTAATCACATTCACTACCAACCTGAATTTTAGTCTTTACTCTTCACTCTTCACTACTCAGTAGATAGACAAACAGGTATAGCGAGTCTGAAGAAAAAAAAAAACAAGAAAGATCAGAGCTTTCTAATTCTAAGAAAAAAGAAAGAGTATGGAAGATGGTGAATGGGTTTTGGTGAAAAGGCCAGCAATAAAGGACCTATGGCGTCTAAGTTCAGTGGAATCTGATCAAGATCCCAAGCCTTTGAAACTCACTTTCATCGAGCCTGCGAAGCACTGGACCGATGCTATTCCTATTGGAAATGGTCGACTTGGAGCTATGTTATGGGGTGGTGTTCCTTCTGAAACTCTCCAGCTTAATGGTAAAGCTCAAGGCTCTTTTTGCATTGTGTATAATTTGATCAATACCACTTGGATTTTCACCCCGATTATAAATTTTGTTTTTTTAATTTATTTATTGCGTTTTTGGGTTTTTCTGTTGCTTAGAATTATTTTCGTTGAATTTTCTTTTCTGGTTTATATGTTGTATTTTTACCTATTTGATGGATTAAACAGCTTAGAAGATAGGGATTGAATTGGCTTGGCTCTCTTTGATTTGTATGTTTAGACCATTTATTTTTGGGCAAACTCCCAGTTTAAGAACGAGAATGGCGAAAATTCACTATGTAGTTTGGTTTAGGACTATGTGGCAATCAAGATTTCCTAAATCATTTACTCACCCGTAACACATAACTACATTCTGAATTTTTGCAGATCTCAATCCTATATTAAGTGATTACCGTTTATTTTTTAATCACACACTATTATCTGTCATAGTGATTCCTAGGGATGCTGAGATGAGAGGAGAGGAGTTTGAATTTTGGGATTTAATTTGTATGTTTCTATCTGTGTGGCAGTTGAAAAGTTTAAAGCGAATTTATTTGATATGTTCTTATTCTTGCAGAGGACACACTTTGGACTGGAAATCCTGGAAACTACACCAATCCCAAGGCTCCAGAGGCACTAGCAGAGGTCAGGAAACTTGTTGACAGTGGTCAATATGTTGAAGCTACAAAAGAGGCAAAGAAGCTGTCAGCAGATCCTTCTGAAGTATGAAAATTGACTAAATTCATTTCCTTACTTGAGCTTGTGTTACATGGTCGTCCTAAATTTTTGGATACATATATGAGTACCTGTCTATTCTCTTCAATATTTTGTAATTTTCCACCAATTTGGAGTGTCAACTACCCAAACAGCCAAACCCAATGTCGCGTCCAACATGTTTGCGAGTCTATGTAACATAGACTTGGGCATTCTTCTTAGTGTTGCTACTTGATGAACTTAAATCTGTATTCTCGTTTCCATTAAAAAAATATATATGTTTGTTTTTGCTGTTTTTAATGTTTTTACATGGGCAACTTGGTTTATCAGCCAAAAGTTTCTCTTGCTCGGAAAAGTATACTTAAATGATTTATGACATCTGATAAGTCGATTTCAGAAATCTGAACTTCCCTAGAAATTAATGACGATGATTACTTTGTTTGGTGAAGGTTTACCAGCTACTGGGTGACATCAAACTGGAGTTTGATGATTCTCATCTGAATTACACGAAGGGAACTTACAGCAGAGAGCTGGACTTGGATACTGCTACAGTAAAGATAAAATACTCTGTGGGTGATGCAGAATTTACGAGGGAACATTTTGCTTCTGCTCATGATCAAGTGATTGTGACAAAGATTTCTGGAAGCAAATCAGGGTCTCTATCATTTACAGTTTCTTTAGATAGCAAGTTGCATCATCATTCTGAGACAAGTGGCAAAAACCAAATTAGAATGGAAGGAAGTTGCCCTGGTAAAAGAGTCCCTCCAAAAGATGCAAATGACAATCCAAAGGGAATTCAGTTTTCTGCAGTTCTTGATTTACAGATTAGTGACGGCAAAGGGGTAATTGAAGTTATGGATAACAATAAGTTGAAGGTTGATGGTTCAGATTGGGCTGTTTTACTTCTGGTTGCTAAGTCTTCATTTGATGGACCATTTACAAAGCCTTTGGATTCTAAGAAGGACCCTATGTCTGAATCTCTCAGTGCATTGAATTCAATAAGAACTTTGACATATTCTGATCTTTATTCACGTCACCTAGATGACTATCAGAATCTTTTCCATCGTGTCTCATTAAAACTCTCGAAAAGCATCAAGGACATTTCAAAGGAAAGTGATGGTGTAACTGTCTCAACCGCAGAAAGGGTAAAGACTTTTCAAACTGACGAAGATCCTTCCTTGGTGGAGCTCTTGTTCCAGTATGGTCGATATCTACTTATATCCTGTTCACGGCCTGGGACTCAGGTTGCAAACCTACAGGGTATATGGAGCAAGGATCTTGAGCCTGCTTGGGAGTATGTCTTTCTCTCCTTTCTTTCCCTATATCTTCTTAGAAATTTTTTCCATGAAAAGAAAAATATAGGCCTTTCACACATTAATGAAACTTAATTTTGCATCATGATTATCTGTAACAGTTGCTTATTCCACTTTTCTTATCTTTCAGTTGTGCTCCTCACTTGAACATTAATCTACAGATGAATTATTGGCCTTCTCTTCCTTGCAATCTAAAAGAATGCCAGGAGCCTTTATTTGATTACATGTCTTCTCTGTCCATAAATGGGAGTAAAACTGCAAAAGTAAGATACTTACTGTTCCCTGCACTTTTATGTTTTGAGTTCTTAACTAGTTTGTCATACTCAGAAATATAAATAATTGGCTAGTTGGTATCAAACATAAAAAATGGTTGCAGTTTTCTACAAGCTGAACCATTTAGATGAGTTGATGTTTGTTGTATGGTATTCTTGTTTATTGGTCAAGTTCCATATACACATTTAATAATATGGAAAATCTTTGAACTCTTTTCACATGTAGATTTGTGAGTCAATGCTTCATATCTAATGTCTATCATTCAATGAAGCATCAGCAGTCAAAAGTTATCATAACCTTTACAGTAACTTTGTTTAATTCTGTGCGCAGTTTGTCTTAATATGTTCTCAACATTTCAGGTGAACTATGAAGCCAGTGGTTGGGTTGTACATCAAGTATCTGATATATGGGCCAAAACATCACCTGATCGAGGGGAAGCAGTTTGGGCTCTCTGGCCTATGGGAGGAGCTTGGCTTTGTACTCATCTATGGGAGCATTATACTTACACCATGGATAAGGTGAGCCTCTGATATTTTAATAATAAACGCAACCAGTTTGTATTTTTTTTATTATATATACACACTAAGTTTTACATCTCCCATTCTGTAGTGCTGATTAACTTACTTTTGGTTTGTGACAAGGGCGAAAATAACAGTTCTGACTAGTGGCATTAAATATAAAAAATTACACAAAGAGGCTTACTTTTTGGTTGTAACCAAATGGCCATCTCTTGATTTTAGTTTTACTTTTGAATCAAGAGGTGCATTTGAAAAGTGTGTTTCTTCATTTGTTTTTTGACCAATCAAAGCCTACACCTAAGAATTGTGAGATTTATAACAATTTTCTGTTTTGGCTGTTACTTGTCATCTAAGACTCTGTCCTAATTCAAAAGTTGTAGAGACAAGCAAGTAGAATAGTCCAAATTCAAAATTTATTTTACCTAATCAATTTAAATTTGATAATTGGTAAATGACTGCTTATATTTTCTACGTAGGAATTTCTAAAGAATAAAGCGTATCCTTTGTTTGAAGGATGTGTATTGTTTCTGTTGGATTGGTTGATTGAAGGCCACGGAGGTTATATGGAAACAAATCCTTCAACTTCTCCAGAGCATAGTTTTGTTGCTCCAGATGGTAAGCAAGCCAGTGTGAGCTACTCTTCAACAATGGACATATCTATCATTAAAGAGGTTTTCTCTGCATTTGTTTCTGCTGCTGAGGTAGAGCTCCTTTTTAAAAAAAATAAAAAATGTGAAGGCTGTCCTGCTTATTTGTAAAAGCTCTTTACTTTGGATAATAGTAATTTCCTATTGAAAGGTTTTGGGGAGAAGTGAGGATGCTCTTGCTGGAAAGGTCCGTGACACTCAAACCAAGCTTCCTCCAACAAGAATTGCTAGGGATGGTTCCATTATGGAATGGGTATGCTAGTATCTTGAAATCACAGAACCTTATAAATTCCCTTTTCTTTTCGTTTCTTCCAAGAATGTTAGTGAAGTTCATCGATGTTGAGAAGTTTTAATTAACTGTAGACTGACTGACTCAGATTCTCTGTTCATGACAGGCACAAGATTTCGAGGACCCTGAAGTGCACCACCGACATGTATCACATCTTTTTGGCCTGTATCCAGGGCACACAATAACTCTTGAGAAAACTCCAGATCTCTGTAAAGCTGCAGATGATACCCTCTCTAAAAGAGGTTTGTATGTGATGAGAAATTAAAAGAAACGTGAAAGGGAGTGTGGTTTAAGAGAATCTGCAATTTAATCTGACATGAGTTTGGATGATTTGAAATGTGGTAGCCAGTAGGTAGTTGATGCACTCTATACAGTTTACTATTATTGGTGAAATATCCATTTCTAAGTGGCATATAGTTTTGTAGGCTTAACATCCAACTACCCACTTTTAGTTATATTATTTTATGTTTTATTGCACAAGACTACTGCTAGTAGACCTTGCATTACTACATCTAGTAGTAAACTCAAAATTGAAACACTTAATTAAAGTGTAATGTGTAATTTTGTAGTTGATACACATACATTGAACTGCAGTAACTGGCTAGTGATATTATTAAGCACCTTCGCATGCATGCACTTGTTTGAAACTCTGATTTTTATTTTATATTTTAATTCCTGTCACTGTAGTCTTATATGGTCGATGCCAATTAGTCTAAACTATGTAATTTCGAACAGGAGAGGAGGGTCCAGGATGGTCAACTACATGGAAAGCTTCACTTTGGGCACGTCTTCACAACAGTGCGCATGCATACCGTATGGTCAAGCATTTGATTAACTTGGTTGATCCAAATCATGAGAGTGATTTTGAGGGAGGACTGTACAGTAACTTGTTCACTGCACATCCTCCTTTCCAGATTGATGCAAACTTTGGGTATGCCATATTCCTGCATTTTTACTATGGATGGTGAATGAACTTATGTTACTTCAACTCTTCATTTTTCATGAAGTATTCGTGTCCAAACTACATGACTTGGATATGGGTGTGGGGATTTGGACACTCTAATTTGGTATAAATTTACAAAATTTTTAGAAAAATTGGTGAGTCCGACACCCGAATACATATAAATTTTTTTTTACAGCTCTAGCTATACCAAAAGTGTCTGTGTAACTTAGCGGTGGTTGAATCTATCCTTTTAAAATTCATTTGTTTCTATATTTGTCTATTCTTTCATGGAGCATCTATTTTCTTCACTTCTTATGGGCAAATATGAGATGCATAAACTGGGTTTCTGGTTTGCAGTGTCAAGTTTGTGTCATCCTTGCGGTTGCCTCCTTTTCTCTTTGTAATAATAGTTTCCTTCATCGCAAGTTTGCAACAACGTGAACAATTACAAATACTGAGTTACTGACCATGACAGTTTTTTCCATTCTCTGAATGGTTTTTGGTGTCAGATTTTCAACAGCAATTGCAGAAATGCTAGTCCAAAGTACTATCAAGGATCTTTACTTACTTCCAGCTCTTCCCCGGGATAAATGGGCAAATGGTTGTGTGGAAGGACTTAAAGCACGTGGCGGGGTGACGGTGAACATCTGCTGGAAGGAAGGAGCTCTTGATGAAGTTGGTCTTTGGTCCGAGAACCACGTGAACACTATTAAAAGATTACACTACAGAGGGATTACAGTTATGGCAAATATATCATCTGATAGAGTTTATACTTTCAATAGATTTTTAAAATGTGTGAGGACATTCTCTCTCTAAGAAATTTTTCACTAGAATCTCGGGATCAATTTCGACGTTGATGAGCATTTGTTCTGTACCCTTTTTAATAAATTTATTGTGTGTATGTGTTTTTTTTTTGAGTTTGTTCTACCTTCCCAATCAATCTTCATTCAAAGACCTTTATGTCGTGGATAGTAACCCGATGAGTAAATAATCCAATTGATTCCTTTAAATAGAGAAATTCGATTAGTTTAATTCAGATTTGATTGATAAATTTTATAGTATGATAGATTTTAGTTTTAAAGTTATACAATTTGTTTGAATTCAGATAGTTTTATGATCTATATTGAATTATTATTAAATTATAAATAAATACATATTTTATTTATAATATGTTATATTTAAATATTATACATGTTATAATTATATTAGATTATTATTTTAGTTTAAAAAATAAATATAAATGATTATAATAATTTAATAATTATATATATATATATATATATTTCTTATTTTCTTATATTTTTTAGTTGTGATTATAGATAATAGTATTTGTTACAAAAATATCAATTCAAAATATAAATGTGTGTATATGGAGTTTTATATCTTACAGTCATTCATAAATAAATTTTAATATTAATTTGACCTTATATGATTTGAAAAAAAATTGATATATTTGAATTTAAATTGATTATATCATTAAATTTGAATTCAGATTAGAATAAGATTGGTTAAAAATAGATAGTTTTGATCTATTTTTTTTATCTCTACTAATAGCCAACACGGTATAAAAACTTTTTAAAATGACGAAATCAAATTTTTTTATTCATTTGATATATTTGTACATGGTTTATATATAAGGTAATAAAATCCTTCAAATTCTAACAATTATAATGTAACAACTATTTAACCATTATAACGATAATTAATATTCCAATTAATTCAAGATTTTTTTTCAAATTGGTGTATAGATGTTTCACATGTTTAACTTGTTCAAAAAATTTAAAAACACTATTTGAAATTATTTTGATGAGTATGTTAACCAACTGATCTTCAAAACGAATCTTAGGTAATTCTACTATCTTTCCCTCCAATTTTTCCTTGATGAAAAATATGTCTACCTCGACATGCTTTGTATAATCACGTTGAATTAGATTATGTACGACATCACATGTTATTTTATTGTCACAAAATATTTTGATAGGTTATTCAGAAAGAAAACCCAAATCTTAAAAGATCAGTCTTACCATAATGCCTCACAAAGTATAAACCTTTGAATTTTGCTTCTTCAATTGAACGAATTATAACATTTTGTTTTTTGGTTCTCCATGTCACATGATTACAACCAAAAGTAGACAATTTATTATTCTTATCACCAACTTAATTATTATTAGTAGACTCATATATACTTTGATAGTCTATGTTTATAGTGAACAATAGTCTTTTTTGAGAGTAGATTTTAAATATCTCAAAATACGAATAACTGCATTCATATATTGTTTTCTAATATTATGCATAAATTGATTGACAATACTCAAAACATAAGCCAAATTTCGTCTGATATGAGATAAATATATTAATCACCTTACAAATCTTTGGTATCTTTCTTTGTCAACTAGTACCTAGTTGGACTTAACACACAATTTTAGACCTTTTTCTACTAGTGTATCAACTGTTTGACATGTTGATATACAAATATCTCGTAATAAATCCATGACATATTTTCTTTGAGATAAAATTATTTCTTTATTAGATCGGGATATCCCAAGAAAATATTTCAGAGAGCTTAAATATTTCATTTCAAGCTCTTTGAACAAGTAATTTTGTAAACCTTTTTTCTTTAGGGTCATTTCTTGTAACCGTCACGTCATCCACATATATAATGAGTGTAGTGATCTTATCTTTCTATTTTTTTAAGGAAAATAGTATGATCTGAGTTGTTATGTTAGTAGCTGAAAGCAATCATAGATTTTGTGAACCTTTCGAACCTCTCAGAGATTGTTTCAGTACATAATAATTTCTTTAGTATGTATATCTATTGATTGTATCCTTTTTATATCATGCAATTTGGTGAGAAATCCATGTAGATTTCTTTAGATAATTCAAAATGTAGAGAAGCATTGTTCAAGTTAAATTATTGTAATGGTCAATCTAAATTTGTAACTAAAGATAACATGACACAAACTATGTTCATTCTGGCTACAAGTGCAAATGTTTTTGTATAATCAATCCTATAAGTTTGAGTGTATCCCTTTCCTACTAATCTTGCCTTAAAGCGTTCAATTGTGTCTTCAACGTGTGCTTCACGGTGAAAATCCACAGATATCGAACTCGTTTCTTCCTTGGTGGATGATCAACTAGATCTCATGTTTCATTTTTTTTAGAGATTTCATCTCCTTATTCATAGTAGTTTCCTACCTAGGATCAGATAAGGCTTCTTGCGCACTGTTAGGAATAGATACATAAGATAATTGATTCACAAATGATATATTTGATTTTGAAAAATGATGGTTAGGCACATAATGGCTCATGAGATACTTTATTTTGGTAGAAAATTCAAGTTCATATGTGAGTTTAAGAATACCTTTTTGTATGACGCTATGGTAACTGTCTTTTGTGTGGTTGAATAACATATTCAATAAGCGATTAGTGTGATATGTTGATAGAAGATGAAGCCATATTATACAAAGCTTCCAAGTTGAGAAGCTCTCCCTTCTTCACTTGGTTGTTCATCACTTACTTCTTCAGTTATTAGGTTTTCATTGACATTTTGTTCTAATGTCATACTACTTAAGTCTAGTATTGTATCACTTATATTCAAGTTGCTAACATTTTGGTTATCACTTTCGTCATAATCAAAAAATTGAATTTCTTTTTGGTACTCTCCTTGAAATTCAAGTTTAGAGAAGTACATTGTATCTTCATAGAAGACAATATTCATTATAATAAATAATCGACGTGATTGGAATGGTAACACCAATATCCTTTTTAATAAGTGGCATATCCAACAAAAACACATCATAATACTTGAAGAGTTAACTTGGTGCATTGATTTTTGTGTAGGTGTACAAACACTATACAACTAAAGACACGATAGCTTAAATTTGAGATAATTAGGCCAATAACTACGTCAGTGAAGATTTGGAATGATGTTTTGAAATTGATGGTGCTAGATGGAACTTAATTGATTAAATAGGCTATAGAAGTAAGTGCTTCTCCTAATAAGATAATGACATATGACATACAAGCTAAGATTAATAAACCTTGGACCACTGCCAACAAGTGTTGTTCTTGTGTTCAATCATCCCATTTTGTTGTGAAGTGTTGGAACAAGTTGTATAATGAATTATTACTCGTGCTTCCAAATACTATTTAAATTTAATTCTCTAGTATTCTACATCATTATCAATGTGAATAACTTAAATCTTTATATAATATTAAGTTTTAATTTATTTTTATGAAACTTTTAAAATAACGAGTTTATTTTATTTTTAGATTTCATCAAAAATAACAATGTCATTGTATTGCAATCATCAATAAAATATTATAAACTAACGTGATCCACCAAAAATTATGACTTTAAATGGACCCAAACATTATAATAAATAATTATAAATGAAAGTATATTCTTTTTCAATTTTAATGGAAATGAAAGACGATGACCTTTTGCCCAAATATCACACTGAAAACTTAAAACATTAACTTTGACAAATAAGTTGAGAAATAATTTTTTGAGATAATCAACGAAAACATAACCAAAACGACAATGTTTTAACTACATTTATTTTCTTTTTATTTATTTAGAAGCACTTAGTATTAGTACTTATTTTCAATAATCTTTGATTCCAAGTCAAGTAATATAACTTTTTTCACCTAATACCAATGCCAATTATTTTATTGATTTTAATATTCTTAAACACACAATAATTAGGTCAAAAACTTATAACACAAGATAAGAAAATGACTATTTGATATCACAACATAAAATAAGATAATAATTATTTAAATAATCAAACAAAAAGTCAAAATCTAAAAATATAACGATTAAAATATAATCTAATTTTAATATATTAATCAAAATTAAAGATCTTTCCCTAATAATTCAGGACAAAGTATTATTTACAATAAATATAATTTTTTTAATCGATGATTGAAGTGATAAAATTTGTCTATAATCATATATTATATAATTTATTATAATAGAATCAATTATTTATGTATATGTCTTACTACAATATTATCAATTTATATGTTTGTAAATAATTTTATTGTATATGTTTTTATAAGTTGTACTTTGCTCTACTATACATTAAGATTGGGCTTATTTTTTTATTTGATTTCAACATTAGTGTTGAATTTTTAGGATAAATAATTCAAATGATTGGTTTTGATAATATATTTAAATTGTTAAAATTATATTTTTTATTCTTTTAACCTGTATTTATATATGGTATATATAGAAGATAATAAAATCTTCAAATCCTAAAAACAGTTATTTGGTAATTATAATGATAATTAATAGTAATTATTGATAATTAATATTCCAATTAATTCAAGAAAAACTCATTATTATTAGGGACCGAGAGGTATCTAGATTTTATAATTTCAAAATAAAGTGTTTTATAATATGACAATTTAGTAGTAATCATAAGGTATGTGCACACTTTGTGTTGTCAGATATCTAGGGGGTTTGAAACCAATAATATAAGGACAAATTTAATAAAAGTCAATAGTTGGAATAATGAATTTACCTCATATCTGGGGTCTCAAAGAGACTATAAAATCTTGGTATTAAAATCACATTTATAATTAAGTTCAAATAAGTAACTTTTCAATGAAAAAAAGAAAAGAAAGGCCCACTTTTACCATATTTAACCGTGAAATATGAATATTTGAATGTAGAATTTAGATACATCAAATTTTTACATACTCATATAAAAAGAATAATCAAATGACTACTTACATTTTTTATGTATCTATGTAAAATTGTAACACATTATAAATGTGTAAATTTTTTTATATTAGTACATGTTAAATGTATTAGTTATTTCTTAAAAAAATAAGCATTAAAATTAATAATCATATGAAATAATATTTAATAAATAAAAAAAATATTTTTATTACAAAGAATTTGCAGTAAAAAGTATGATAAAATTATCTATTCAGAGTTCACGCAAATTAGAAATAAGGGTGATTATATTTTTAATAAAAATAATTATAATTAATAAAAAATACAAAAATATTTATTAAGATATCAAAATTATTATTAATCCAAACTTAACATATATTAATATTTATTTTATATAAATATATAATTATATTAAAATAAATAATTTTATTATTAAAATATATAATTTTTTAATAATTAAATTTTATTTATTTATTATTAAAATACACAATTCTTTTAATAATTATATTAGATTTTATTTATTTTTATTTTTATATTATTTATTTAAAAATTTGTTAAATAATTAAAAGAAAAAAATATTAAGTATTTTAATATTATAAAAACGTTTATATTAAATATATCTTCAAATAAATATTAAAAATAAAAAAATTAACATAGGCGAGTGATTAGTAGTATAACAATTAGCGCCGTCCGTAACGTACGTTTCCCAATCCAACGGACGTAAAACCTCTCAAATAATAAACCCTCGTAGAGCCCTATCAACACTCAATACTCAACGCGCATCGAAACAAGCAGCAAAACAAAGATGGCTTGGCGCTCAGCTGGATCGCTATCTCGTTCGCTCCTCTCCACCCCTAGAGTTTCTTCCATTCGATCGGCCCCATCTCTTCCCCGCCTTCGTCCTCCGCCTTCCTCTGCTCCTCGTCGTCGTTATTCTTTTGCTGACCCCAGGTCACCTCTCAATACCATACCGTTTTTGTCCCTTTCTGTTTGGTTCACGAGAAAGTTGGTGCCTTTTTATTTTTTTATCTGTTACATTTGAAAATATTAAAAAGAAAAAAGAGAATAGCTGAAATTTATTAATGTGTATACTGCATTTAGTTTGACTAGAGCCTTTTGGGTTCGAGATTTAGGCCGTCTTGAGGAAATATGACCATTTGAAGCTTAGAAATGTCTAACATTCTATTCTGAATCATTCTCTCTCTCTGAATACTGAGTAGGGTTTTTAATACGTATAGATTGCTTATCATTTTGTGTCAATTGTTCTTTCGGACATTGTAAAGAACACAGCTCCATTGTAGTTGATGTAATTTCTTCAGCTTTGCTCCTAAAAAAAAAATTTCTGATTCCACTTGGTGTTTTGGTTTATTTTTCTTGTTATTCACCTGCCTGTCATAAATTGAACTTTTACGATTTGTTTGTGAATTCAAGTGAAATTGGAAGAATATCTCTAGAAGAAACAACTTAAGTTATCTTATTTAAACTTGTCACACACACAAATATATATATATATATATTAGAAGGAATAGTGGCCGATTAGTCCTTTTGCTTTGGATGTGTCATTTAATCCTTTTAGAATTGAAAAATGGGTCATTTAGTGCTTATAGAATTGTAAGGGGGGGCCCTTTGAGATCCTATAACTTAGAAAATGAAACTATCCCTTTTCGGATTACAAGACCCATTTTTGAACTCTAAATGACCAAAACTCATTGACCCAAAGTTAATGGACTAAACGACTCATTTTCTCAAAGCTAGTGAACTATTTTGGCGATTTACCCTATTTATTAATCATGAGTCATAAGTTTCAGAAATTGATTACTGCAAACTTCTGTTTCATTCATGTTATTTCATATTCAAAGTTGACAACTGTTATATGATAAAATGAAAGTTCTTGTTTTCTGATACTTATATAGGAACTTGGGACAATTGGGCTGCGCGCAATCACTTTTGTCAGGTCATGCTGCACCCTGCTTAACATCTCACATGACAGTCAACATCCGGGCTTGTTGCGAGCTGTCTCATGGTACCTTCTGCCGTACTTGTCAAGATCGCTAGTAGTCTCTTTGTGAGTCTTGCTGATTCTAGGAAAAATATAAAAAAAAAAAATGAAAGTACAGTTTTTGTTCTTAGTCTTCGAGTATGGGGATAGCTTGGAACTTAAACATAACCAAATAACTTTGCTTGTATGTGTTCAGTTTTTTTTTTGATAAACAAGGTGTAAATTAGATAGAAATTTGTTAGCATATTATACTTGGTTGATATGAAGAAATTGGGATTGGGATTTATAGGGAGGAATGGAAAAGATGGGTGATGCGCAAGGAGTTCTCGATAATTCAAAGACAAGATTGTTGCTGCTTTGTAGGTTATCTTTCTATTCCTTTAATTAAAAATTAAAAGTAGATTTGCAAGTTTTCACGAGTTTATAAATAGTGAAACTTTTGTAATAGTAAAGTGCCAACCTCATCAAATAACGTGTATTCATCAACATTCAAATATTTAGTTTGTTAATGTGGTAATTATTCCAATTAGAAGTCTTAATTCTGTTCAATTTGTTACTAATTCTATACATACTCTTCAGTATCTTGGTTAAAAGTGTGCCTTTAATTTTTCTTTACTGAGCTGTTAATTTATTATCATACGAGGAAAACAAGTGGTAGTAGTGAGTAATTATATTAGTTGCTCTAATATTTTCCTTCTGATTTCTCATGGTTAATGCATCTCCTATTTCATTGCAGGTACTTGAAAAGGCTGGAGGATTGACATGATAAGTGCAAGAATATATTTTGGGGAAGTCGGGATTAGATATATTATGTAGGACATTGTGCTACTGAATTAGGAATTGGAATAAGAAAAAGTATTGTTTATGTTATTCTCAAGATTGTGAAATTCTTCTACCTTTCTGGACTTTTTGAGGCAATCTTAACTTTAAGACTTATGTTTACTAGTTTTAATCTGGTCTAAATATCTAACTATTTTTGTTTTTGTTTCGTTTTGTTTTTTTTTTTCAAAAGAATATTTCGTTACATTGCATCAAAATTGATACATAACAATGTTATGCAAAAAAATACACCACCTTCACCAACCCAAACATTAGATACTAATACATAACAATAGGAAATTGTGAAGGATACTCTCCCAATTTTGGATCTAGTTCTCACCTATGTTAAATACAACACACTTATGACTTGAATATCCATCCGGTAAAAAGGAGATTGAAATCTTGGCTTTTAACTTAAAGTCATCGGATATGAATTGTGTGTAATGAATATGTATGTATATGTATTATAACAAATAATGTAATAATAAGAAAATATTATTCATACAAAGTTTATGTTATTAGAAATTAATTTTTAAATTTTTAAAAAATAAAAATCAGTTTTTTATGTTTTATGAAAACAAAATTAAAAGAATTAAAAAAAATTAATTAAATTAGAATCAATAATTAAATCTAAAAATATCTAAAATTATTAAATCTCTCAACATAATTATCAATCAATTACATGATTAATTTAATCTAATTTAACATGTATTCGTCTCTTTAAACACTATATAGTAATTAATTTGATCACATTTTTATGTCAATTAAATTATATATTATTTATTAAATTCATCAATTATAGATCATATATACGAGAATCATACATGTCTAAAAATTATGCATGTTATTTAATAAAGATAAACGATTAAATAATTTTCTTAAACTTATTTAATTGTCTTTACAGATCAATTGTTGGTCAAACAATTAATAACATAAAAATTAAATTAAATAATATAATTAAATTGAATTCATAATTGAGCTAAAATATTAGATCATCAAATATTTAAAATTTGGTTCATAAACCCCTGGTTTAATAATTAACTAAACATAATTTTGTTCATAAAACTCATATTTTTCATAAAAAGACATAAAAATTGATAAAAAAAAATAAGAAGAAGAAATTCAATTAGTTTCTTGAATTATAATACTAATATCTTCTTGAATATTCATTAAAATTGTATCTTTTTTTAAAAAAAAAATTTCTCCAAAAACTAATAAGTATTTATGGGACAATTATAGGATTAAATATAACTCTGATGAAATTTAGACAGTCAGATTAACTTCAAATTAAAGACCGAGATGAAAAAGAAAAAAATAACAGTGCTAGTTAATAGAAGTGTGACACATGACACACGATATTCATTGAGCGAATCAACGCACCATGCATAACAAGAGAACTCATCTCAGTCAACACACGTTAAGTCAACACCATGTGGTAAGTTGTGATTTGCGATTATGGATTGGGTGGTGCCTCACGTGGAATGAATAGACAAATAAGATGATGACTCGTGACAGGAGTGTTGATTAAGCGACGAACTCAGAATGGATGTCATGTTGACGCGTGACTTGTCCGATCAACTATCCTAAGTGAGAATGCATTAAAAATTCATAAAAACTCTTAAAAATTTCAAAAAATATATTTTAATTAAAAAAAATATATTTTAATATTTTTAATCAAATGTTTTTTATTGAATAAAATGATAAAATATTAAGTAAAGAATGAATTTACTTTCGTAAAATCATAAAAATGATCGTTTATTACCATAACAAGATAAAAAGTAAACAGAATACTACCAATCAAATAAATTGATATAATATAGAGGTTAAAATTTAAAAAAAATAAAAAAATAAAAACAAAAGCTCATATGAAATAGGGATGTATCACCAAAAGATGGGTGATATTATCCTAACTTTCACCATCGATATGCATCTAAATCATTATTGTCTTTCTTTCTAGTCGTATCCATAAAACTTAAATCAAGAAAATTAAAGTAATGTTAACTATCAAAAGCATAAATAAATATGATAAGTATTGTTAATTAAAATAAATGAATTTTATAATTATATTTAAGGTGTGTACATTTTGCCTTAAAGAAAAACAAAAGTATAAAATATTTATTAAAAAAATTAGATACTATAAATATTTTTAATTAAAATCTTTGCATTTTAAAATGATTTTTAATTTGTATATATTTTTTTAAATAAACATATATAAGAATAAGATATTTATTATAAATGTGATTTTTCTAATATTATAAAATAAATTTATAATTATAAAAATAACGCATCTTGCATTTATCTTATATATTTTTATTATTAATTTTTTTAATATATTATTTTAATTAGACACCCAAATTAAATTACAAGTATTTAAATATGTTAAATGTTAAATATCATTTAATTAAAAATCATTTAATATTATTAAGATACATTATAAATTTTAAAAAAATTATTTTTAATTTTTAACTTCGATCTAATTTAGACCTCTATTTATAGATTCAACGAAGTGATAGATAACAAATTTATATGTGGGTTTGGCGGCAAGTCATTGCCTTCCATGTGAATATGGTCAATGCCTCAATGGAATTGAAACAGATGATGGAAAGAAAGACACTGTATACTGTAGTAAGTTGTGCATGTCATAGCCTGCAGCATATCATGCTGTATTTGCTTGGAAGAAGCACTTTTTTGTCATAATTTGGAGGAAGCACTTTAAGAGCACATGGAATGGATGCCAAAGGTTGGAGATAATTAATGGTCAGAGTATGAAATGCACTAGTGTTCTGTTTTGGGTACAGGCAGGATGGCCCGCTCTTTTGACCTGCTTGTGACTTTGTGATTTGTGACAGCCATGAAACTCCCAAGATGTATAGTCTAATAGTAAACGTGAGTCTCACCTGAGACATTTATAAATTATTGAGTCTTCTGACATTGATAATAGTGAGTGCTTGTTTGTTCAATGAATAGCCAAAAGAAGTTTGTTTCATGTTTGTGAAGGGCACTACTGTAATAGTTCGTCAACCCTATTGGTTTCTTACTTCCACACGTTGCTTATTCATATTATTGACTTTAACTCGACATTTTTTTTTAATATGAAAAGCATTTATTTCGGTACACAATTTATTTTTCATATTTTCAAAATAATATTATTTTTTAATTAAAATATACCCCATAAATACATGTAAATCAAGTCTTAAATGTAAGCATTTTTTATACGTTCCGTGCATCTGTTTCATGTAAAGCTGTATCACCCTTCGTTTACAAGCTTAGAAGACAGTCAGTCACATCACCATCCACAAGGGATGGGCGATAGGTAAGATTGTCATTATCGTCCGTTCAAATAATTGCGAGTGAGGGTGAGGTGAGTATTTTCCACGAGAGTTTTAATTTTGTTTTTACCAAATTGAAAATTTTACTGATAAAAAAATTTAACATCGATTATATATTAAATAATTAAAATCAACATAAAATTTTAATTATATATTTATTATTTAATTAAATATAGTAAATTTAAAATTTTGAATATAAGATAATAGTTATATAATTATTTTAAGAATCATTAAAATAATTATTATTTTATATACTATTATAATGTAATTTTATAATTAAGATACTAATTTAGTGATAGAAATAATATTTTTCAATAAAATTATTAAATCTAATTATAAATTTATACAAATATATAATATTTTTTAAAATAATATATATATATATATAAAGAGATTGGGAATAGGGGTGTCCATGGTCCGGTTCAGTCCGGTTTTTCCTAAATTTTTTTTAATCAAACTGAATCGTTCATATTACTCAAACCGGAACGGATCAGACCGTTTGAAACGATTTTAAGAAATAAAAATCGGACTAGACCGTTTGATTTATAAAATGGTTCGGTCCAGTTTGGTTCCCGGTTTGGTCCGATTTTTTTATAATTTAATGAAGAATAATGTGAAATTTTTAATATATTATTAAACCGGTCCGGTCCGATCCGAACGATTTGAAATTAGTACAAACCGGACCGGACCGTTTGATTAGTAAAACCGTTCGGTTTGGTTTGGTCTGATCCGATTTTACGGTTTGGTCCGATCCGGACCGGTTTATGGACACCCCTAATTAGGAATGAGCAAGGCGAGGATGGATCCTCAACTCTACCCTACTCCCCAAGGGATCGTGTTAAAATCGATTTTTTTCCTACAAGTTCCTCCTTGTACGGAGCAAATTAACATCTTTATCATCCACCAAGTTTTAGTTGTTTCGAGTTCCATCGATTGCTTTTTTATGAACATAATATCTTTAAATTTTTAAATCAGACTATGTCTGTCATCTAAAATTAACAAAAAATTCAAGTTGAAAAACATTTTAAAAATATTTAAGTTTACACCACATTTCTTTTTCAAAAAAAAAAAAAGGTAGGTGAAGTCAGATACAAGACACCAAACCAAGCTCAGCTCGAAACAAGGAAGAGGATTCTAAAATTCGAACCTTACACCTCACCTCCAGAAGGCACCTATGTGCACCAACATTTAGTCCATCTAGATAGCACTCTAGCCCATAAATTTACACCACACTTGTTAAAATATAAAGGAACGTCATTTTCATAACGGTCGCACTATCAATAAGAGTATTGGGGAGAACTGAGCTTCTCGATGACTTTTTGTTGAACATAAACAAAAGCACTGAATGTAATTGTAAAGTACAAGTGGTCTTAATGTACACATACATACATCAACCAACTAAATGCTTTGAAAAAAGAATATGAAGAAGCCCCAACATGAAGACACCCTTCTAGATCTCATCTTTGTTAGAAAGGTAACACTTCAAAACACCAAAAAGATACGACCCTATCTACATATCTTTTCCCTTTATCTTTGGTCCCTTTTCTGCCCCATGTAAAACCAAATTAAAAAGCAATTAATAAACTAAAGTCTCCCTACCACCACTAACTTCCTTCCAAAATAAAAAGGGAAAATTACTATTTTTATATGAATTAATTATTCACACAATTTTATTTATAATATTTAAAAAATATGTTTTTTTTTTGCTTTTTTTGAACATGTGAAAAACATATGTACACAGCATAAAATGAGTTTAAAAATAAAATTTCATATATAAAAAAATTATGTTATGGAATTAAAAAAAATCCCTAAGAATTGATACAACTAACCATAGAGTGATAAAAAGCTTGATAACTCTTTAAAATATCTTGATGACAAATAATTTGTTTAAAAAAAGAAAAGTAATGTGTTACTTTCATATTTATTTTTAATCAAATTACATATTAAATTGAGATGTATAACATTGTTTTATCCTTATGGTCTATTTGGATGCAAAATAGTTAAATATAAGTTTTTTTTAAAGTCTATCTAGAAAAGCACTTTCCAATAATGCATGAGTAACCTCAATATTCATCACTCTCAAGCTTACCACTCACTCATTTCTCCATTCAAAAATGCAACTTTAGTTATATGGTGGGTATCATCTTTAATGCATTTGTCTAACCTAATTGATATGAATGATTTTACTTCATTATTGGCATGCCTAACCTACAACATTACCACTTGTTTGCCATATAAAAGACCAAATGAGTGGCCTTCTTTCTACTTCTTTGTAAGTTTGCTAAAACTGTTTCAAGGCACTCTGTATTTACAATTCTCAAATAGAAAATGAATTTAACCTTTTTTTTTCTATTAAGAAAATGAATTTAACTTCTCATTAACTCTATCATCAATATTTTTGTCATTATTATTTATGCTACTCGCATATCTTGCACATGACAATAATTGCTAACCTCCTAAATAAATTGAATGGCTTCCAAGCATTCAATCCCCACACATCCCAAAGATTGAAACTCCATGCTTGTACAAGTACAAAAGTAAGCACAATGAATTATTTATTCTGTAAGCAGGAAGCGTTACTCTTATGACGTGAGTAAAATGTTATCCATTTCATATGCATGTTTTTAACTTATGTGGCAAAATATAATTGAATAATTTTTGACTCTATACGTCAACTTTTTGCAACCGGTGGATCAATCCATAGATAGAAAATCAGTTCGAATATAAAATCGTGCATTTTTGGGAAATTGTGTTGAAAATATCTCAAAATCGCGAGTACATCTTGTACATAGCTAACTTAGAAATTGGCATAAATTTTCGCTTAAACTAAAAAAACAAGCGATTTTGTGACCTTAATAAAGACTCAATATAGTTAACATTTCTAGCATTTTTTTTAATAAAAAATTTCTGAAGATAGTCAACCTTTTATATCTGCAGTTACAGAGAAAATTACATGAAAAGTGAGAGAGAAGATAGAAAGTAACTAAAGGAGATAAAAGTGGGGAATCCAAAGCTTTGCAAGAGAAACAGTACATATGACACAAGAATTGTCCCAAGTGCACCAAGCATCACAAGAGGTGGGTAGGGTCACTGTGTTAAGAGATAATTTAAAAATAAAAAATAAAAACCCACACATACATCTAATTTCACTTCCTTTTCCTTCCCAATTCTAATGCCTCCTCTCTCCATTAATCTAATGTCTCCCACTTTGATCAAACCCTTCAAAGTATAGACCTAACTCCTCCATTCGATTACACTTACTTTGATCCTCATCATCTAATCAAGAAATAAAAAAAAACGATGATATTCCAAGGAGAAGAAACAACAGAAAACAGACAGCCAATTGAGCTATCAAGCGATCAGAACATTGATATCATTGAAGAAACAACAGAAGATGGTAATCCAGAAGAGTGGCTAAACCTAAGTCTAGGTAGGAATTTGACGTCATCAACGACAACTGGGAACTCAGACTCACAATCAAGACCTGTTTCTAATAATAAGGTATTTTCTTGTAACTTTTGCAAAAGGAAGTTTTATAGTTCACAAGCATTAGGGGGTCATCAAAATGCTCATAAGAGAGAAAGAGGAGCTGCTAGAAGATATCAATCTCATAGAATGATGTCAATGATGGGTTTGCCTATGAATACTACTTCTTCTTCTTCTTCTTCTATGGTTAGGTCACTAGGGGTTAGGCCTCATTCACTTGTGCACAAGACTAATAGAGATGGGACCTCAATTGTAGCAAAATTTAGTGATTCTAATACTTCTGGGTTTGGAATGCTATGGACACCTAGCTTTTTGCTAGATAATGCTATGGATTGTATTTGGCCTGGAAGCTTCCGTTTAGATCCACAAGTAGTACAAGAGCAACAATCTGATTCTCCAGTTAAGATTGACTTAAACTTAAGCTTGTGATTTTATCTTCGAAGTTTCAACAATTCAACCCTTGTTTTGAACTATTCAGTCTCATAATATCTTCTATATCAGAAGTTGTATTTTGAACTAACACATGTTATGAATGAGGCTTACTGTAAAGATTCAGTTCCTACCTATTCATGCACTATGAGAAAGCTAAGGAAAAAAACAATATTACTAAATTCCACTCTAGCTTATTTATTTTGAACCTACAAATAATTTTTCTTTCAGATATTTTTTTTTTACTTGGTGACAAATGAATGTAATTTTGTTACAATTGGACACATCTAAGAAGTACTTCAACTTTTGCTGCTTCTCCCTCTAAGCAGAAGTTGAAAAGTGAAGTTGTGTTCTAAGATAAGTGGATGTTTGGATTATAGTTCGTACCATCTACCAAGTTAATTCGTGCCTCGGTTTGGTGCTGCCATTTTTCATTTTTTTAGGGGAAAAAAACATTCTAGGTTGGTTCCTGGAAAAAAATGTCAAGCCTTTTACCAATGTACTAGAAGGTGGTTGATAAAATATGCCTACGTCAGTATTGGCTACACCTTGTATCGAAATGAACCACTAAATAAATGCCAATCCACAACAAAAAAATTATTATTGGTTATACTTTTATGTTATCTTTGTTCCTGCTTTCCCTTCACGATTGATTGAGCATTACTATCTATCTAAAAACAAACTTAATAAAGTTGCAGCCATATAATAGCAAAAGGGAACCTAAGTTTCTGATTCAAAAAGTACCTGCAAAATTGAGCATATGAGAACTGACTTGCGAGAGCTCCTGAGGATTACCAAAGACTGTTTTATTTACCCTTTGGCTTGTAGCTCTATAGAATTCTCAAGCCACTAGTTCTCATAATATATACAATCTACAACAAAAGAAAGCATTGTTCAACAAATCTTCTGACCTTGGCAAAATCTTTCTTTCACTCCTTCACCATGTTAACCCTATAACTAGGCATGAACTCAGACCTTCACAACAAGTCTTTCTTGTTTCCATTCTGATTGAAATCCATTATGAATTAGTAAACACTCATAAATACATTACTTATCTAACATACGTAGAAAAGATAATATGAATGTTTAGAGAGGGAAAAAAAGGGTTAAGAGACATAAACACTTTAATATTTTGTTGGAATAAATAGGAATAACTTAATCCACTTGCATGAAGACACTTCTACAGCTTTACAAATTACCAGAAACTTTAAGCTTTTGGACCTTATGCCTGATGATGGGAAGCCTCTGGCTGATAATGCTGGGATCATTATATGCTGCAGAGTCAGAAGGGTATCCTTTCTGCACCATTCCATCACCCAATCAAAGAATAGAAAAACAAATAAACCAGTTTAGGCCCTAAATCTCTAGTATTTGGAGTTTGGGCCAAAAATTCCTAATATTGCATACAATCTGTGGACAATATGGGTAACGTACAGCCCTACATAGCTCATGTACATGCTTGCTTACAGACTGCATAATGAATACTCATGCTTTTGGGACCTCGTCCAAATGAACTGTGAAGCTGTGAGTATGACTGTTTTTTTCGTGTTTGTTATAACTTAGCAAGATGCGAAATGGAAGAGGGAAAGAAAAAATAAAAGCATAAAGAAGAACCAATGAAAAATAAATTAGTGACTCGTCTCCTAAAATTCAGTCAGTTGTTAAACCTATTATAAGGTTACCTTGAAAACATTCATGAAGTATGTCAACCAAAACCAAGATATTCGTCTAAGAACCTTGACTCCAAGGAAAGATATTTTATATTTCTAACTTTAAACAAAAAATGGCTTCATCATGAAACCATATATTGCATTACTAAATGAAGCTGCAATATGGAATCCTGAATCCAGCATAAAATTCCATCAATGTTGTAAAACTTTACTGACAATACTTATAGCAATAGTCAAATCGCATTTATCTCCACAAGGTATGGCCAAATAACCAAGCTGATTCTGATTAAGCTACAACACCCAGCAGGTTAAATTATCTATTTTTTTGGCTGTTGCAGTTTTGGTTGGGATGTCAATAAGACCAGAGAAAGATTTAGACGTTTATACATTAAAATAGTTAATGTTGCTCTAGGTTAGCAATAGGAAATGAAATATCTAGAGAGGATTTTCTTTCCCTTCCAATAGGAAAAGGAACTAGTTTTTCATTTCCGCACAAATCCATTTTGTATTAGACTGGTAAACCCCTCATAATTGTTTCCTTATCCTTCCACTATACCTGCTGGAGTATTAAACATCAAATGGATGATTGAATATCTACTCTCTGCTAAACACATTTTTTTACTTTCCTTTCTTATCTCAAGCTCTTTTTGCATTGCAAAGGATTAGAGGCCTCTCTTGGATTCTCTAACAACAAAAACAAGAAACTATAACGGGCTGCGAATAGTTCAGTGAAAAAATATGATCCCTGCTAGAGCATGCCTATGAGCATGGGCAAGGACAAAAACTTACAGCAGATAAAGCTTCAAAGGTTGCTTCTCTCCAGCAGCTTTCTCGAAGAATTATAGGATTTTTATCGTCACTGAATATGCAATGCATACGATTGTCCCGTAGTCTCATAAGCATGCCATCAACTCTAAGCTGTTAGAAGAGATCAGTCAGTCAATGAGTAGATAAATGAAATTAGGGAAATTGAAGGATGGACTCATGACATTATGATATGTTCTTTAGATCAAACTTCCTCTAAATGATTCAAGTTGAAATTTTAGAGAATTGAGGGAATCTATCTCACCCAGAATCGCAGGAGAAGAAACCAGGAACTTGGCATGACTCTCTGAAAAATCAATAATGACACGATCAGTCCTCACCCATTGTAAAACAGTACTAAGCGGATTATGAATGGCCATCACAAATAGTGAGAGATTGAAGAGTTACCACTTTTACAGTTAGAAGTGACACTCCACTGTCAGCCAATTCATCTTCATATAGTACTACCTGCTCAATTAAAAGAACAATGTTGCAAATGGTAGGATAATACATAACAGGTAAAAGAACATAAACACACACATATGCTACTAGTTATCATACAAGGCATCCACCTCATCATAGAAGAGAATAGGCTCTTTCGACGCCAACGCGGCTAAATCAATTTGCTCTGTGCAGTCCTCCCATTGAAGATTGTAGGTTTCCTCAGAGATGTTCTCACCTTCATGCTGCCAATGTGAAGTCCTCGTAATTATTTAATTTACTTTTCAAACATTTATGTCGTATTCACAAAATTAAGTTATGCAAGAGATAGAAACTAAGTCTTAATTTAATAAAGAAAAAACATTAAACATTGGAATATGGGTGGTGACAGAGTGCAATTTGAAGATTGAATGAATGTAAAACAGTTTCTGATTGTTTGTATTCAGATTAATAAATTACATGTACATAGGTGGTTTTTACAATACAGCAAAATAGAATCATAATTGAATTTAAAATAAAAAAGTATTCCTAATTAATATCCCTAATTATCATCAAACAGTTTACAAATAATATCCCTAACTGATTTATTTATTTTGAATACTAAATCCCTGATAATTCGGGATTTTCACTCCACCTTGAGTTAGATCATAGTTACTAATCATGTTTAACTTGTACACAAAATCATCGAAACTTTGTCGAGAAAACCCTTAGTGAAGATATATGCCGTTTGTTCTATTGTAAGAATGAAGGTCATGCAAATGATCTCATTCTCAACTTTTTCTTTGATAAAATGCCTATCCACTTCGATATGTTTGGTTCGATCATGTTGAACTGGGTTGAAGGAAATATTGATAGTAGCTTTGTTATCACAATATATTTTGAGTGGAACTTCTATTTTGATCTGTAGTTCTTCTAGGTGATTCTTCAACCTCGAAATTCAACTTCGGCACCGTTTTTGGGTACTATATTTTATTTTTTTACTTCTTCGTGTTATTAGGTTTCTCTAAACAAAAATACAATATCCAATAGTAGATCTTCTATTTTATATTGAATTTGGCCAATCTGCATCTGTAAATACTTTTATTTTTCTTCTTTCAGTTTTTTTGAATAATAGTCCTTCTAAGGAGTTCTTGAGATATTCGAGAATTCTATATACTGCTTTTAAGTGAATTTTTTTTTAGAAAATGCATATTTTAACTCACCATACTAATCACAAATGCAATGTCAAGTCTTATGTGATAAGTAGATTAACTTTCCAACCATTCTCTGATATCTATCTTTTTCAACTGCTTTTCCATCATCCTCTCTCTTCTTTCTTGCTTCACTTGGGTGTCGCTTGGTTTACTTCCAAACGTACGGTCTTCATTAAGAGATCAAGAAACATATTTCCATTGGGAAACACTCATACCCCTTAAAAGAATACGACATCAAGGTTAGTAAAGACTCTCTTTGTAGATGGATCATAACATTTGTATACTTTTTGAGAAAGAGAATAGTCAATAAAAACACATTTGAGAGCTCTTGAATCGAGTTTACTTCGATTGTGGGAATAAATATGTACAAAAACAGTAAACCTAAACACTTTGAGGGAAATATCCGCAATGAGATGAGAGGTAGGAAAACTTTTTTTTTAGTTTGTGCAGAGGTGTTTCAAAGAAAAAAACATGACTAAACATTCTATTTATGAGGTGGGCAAATGTTAACATAACATCTCCTTGTAGCCTTTTTGACATATTACGGCACATGCAACTTCCAACAGATGCCATTTTTTTCGTTCTGCAACTCCATTTTGTTAAAGAGTGTAAACACATGAAATTTGGTGGATTATTCTATGGTGTAGAAGATAATTCCCAAGGGTATTACTAAAATATTCAGTTCCATTCTTAGTGCACAAAATTTGAATTTGTATTTAGAATTGTGTTAGAATCATAAAATGAAAATTAATTAACATGGTACAACAACGATTTTATCATTTAATAAATAGCTCCAACATACACGAACATGATCATCAATAAAGGTGACAAACCATTTCGTATGGGTATGATTCAGAATTCGAGAAGATTCTCTTAAATCATTGTGGATTGTGGTGAATGGCTTAAAGGGTGTATATTTGGATTTCGAGAATGAGGTACAACGATGTTTAGCAAGTTCACACGCTTCCCATTGTAAATTATACAATCATTTATTTTGAATAAGAGATGAAAACAATTGTTTTGAATACTGAAAATTAGGGTGACCTTGTTTAAAATACCACAACAAAATTTCATTTTTCCTATGGAAAGATACAAAATTACAATTTGTAATTTGACACTATTCACTCACATTGGCTAACTCAAAGTATTAGAGTCTCTGACACTTTCTAGCACTGCCAATCATCTTACCCAATGATATGTTCTGAAATATACAAGATGGGAGAAGAAACTTAACAAAGCAATGTGAATGTGTTGTTAGTAGTTAGAAATTTTAATACTCTCTTTACCAGCAATGGGTGAAAGAGTACCACCTACAATTTTCACTTTAAAATTTCCAATACAAGATAAATATGAAGAAAAAAGTGATAATCATCAATCATATGATCTGAAACATCAGAGTCAATGACCCAATGAGTTTTAATTTAGCATGTAGTGTTTAAAAAATTATCTTAGTAAGTGAACCAATGGAAACATAGATGAAAAAATGATCCGATATTTGAAATTTAGAGAACATTTTATAAAGCTACTACATTTGTTCTGAGTTCAAATTTTTTTCTCCTTGAGATTTCTTAGTCTGGTGATCTATAGTGGCTTGATAACCACGATTTCTATAATTCTACCTTGGTTTTCGTCCAAAGGTTTTCCATATAGTTTCCAATAAGTGTCATTTGTGTGTCCATTTTTATGAGTGTTCACAACAAAGACCCTTTTTTTGTTAATTCTGTCGGTTACCCATTAGAGGCCCACGAGATAGCATGTCATTTAATTATGGCCCAACAATCCCATAGTTATTCTGCACAAGCCTACTTGAATTAGGGCCATATCCACTCAGCTCACTTGAATTAAAAGGCCCATGGTCCATTCTGTCAACTCTTTTATGGCCCATAAGCCCATTTGAATTGCTCAGCCCATTTGAGAAACCACACGTGATAAAGGGCTGAACCAACCCTAATCGAGTCATCCTTTACCTCATGAAGCATCACAATTTGTCGATTCTCCTCACAGCAAACCTTCAAAAACACTTCTTGCATCGACAACAACAATTAATGGCTAAGGATCCTCCTTTTCACGTCGTCGAGTTCTCTATTAAGCCTAGCCAAAAACTCAAACACCGTCTCACTTTCAAGCCTCTAATTGTGCAGAACACTATCACACACACACTCTTACTCTTCTTCAAAACTCAAGTCACAAATTTAGAAGCAAATTCTTGTATCAGAATACGTCTAACAAACAGCTGCCCATAAGTCTTTCGCAATTGGAAGGAAGAGGTATGATTTTCCTATTAAGGGTTTCATGGATTACACAATCCAAACAATAACCATGGAATTTTCGGACTTTCATTTTTGAAAGCTTGCTAGATAATCAGAGGTAGGATTTTCTATTTCATCGATAAGATACCTAAACTTCCCGTTTCCATTAATTAAATGTTTAATTGACTGTGCCCACCCATGGTAATTTTTTCCGTTGAGTTTATATACCATGAGTTGAATGGACGAGTTATCAACTCCTCCAAAACTCATATTAGCCTCCTTTGTTTCTATATCATTTTTTCTAGAGGGATTGGACTCTCTATTGGTATTGTCTTCAGCCATTAATAATAAGGTTAAAGTAACCTTGTTTTGATACCATGAAGATTGAATGAATGTAAAACAGTTTCTGATTGTTGTATTCAGATTAACAAATTACATATACATTGACGGTTTTTATAATACAGTAAAATAGAATTATAACTGAATTTAAAATAAAAAATATTCTTAATTAATACCCCTAACTGGTTTATTTATTTTGAATACTAAATCATTTCCACACAATTAGTTATAAAAGCTGAGAAAATTGAGCACAATATTTTTTCCTCGGGACATGAATTTACCAAGTTACAAGTTCTACCCTATAGGATAAGAAAATACACACCTTAGTTGGCCCCAACTCAACCATTTCACTTCCACAGTATGGTGTAGTGAATGTATAATCATAATCAAGTATCAATTGTTGGGACGGTTTGCTACAATACAGAAGATGAATGTTAGACACAATACAAGTAATTTTGATCTAATAAATATTTCAATACTGATTCATATACCAGCGAAAGGAAGTTTCTGGTAAAAAACAGTAGAGCTTATTTAACTTAGACCATTATGTAATATTCTACAATCGCATTATCCAAGAGGGCTAGTGTACGAAGAAAATATCCCAATACCTAGAATGCAGTAAAGATAAAACCAACCCAACAGAAGTTTCTCGGCAAAATTAGTGGAGTTACAGATATTTAGAAGAAAACACAACTGTCTTCAATGGAAATAGCACTACTAGCTCAAGAAAATGCATAAAACAATCATATCAAAGTCCACCATAAAGTAACTCAAATCTTTTAACCAACGAAAGTGAGCTTCTGAACCAGGTATAGTGTCTTATAAAATATAAAGAGAAAAATTAGCCCAAAAAAAAAAAGATTCGTAGCTTTATTTACCATCGGAATTTCCATTTTGCAGCAGCTGGAACTTCCACTGGTGGCAGGGCTTCCCGTTTCCACCCAACTAAAGCATCAAATGCATTGAAATGAATTTTGGTGCCACTCTTTAAGTGCTTCAGACTCAGACAGCTATCTCCAAATACCATCTCTGGTAAGTGAGATGTCTGGAGCTTTTCTTCCCATCTGCAACAAAATAAAACCTTAAATCAACCAACAACACCAAACAAATAAGTGGTACAACATGATAACCCCCCGTCCTCCTCCTCCTCCTCTTTCCCAATCTTCAATAACTTTCAAGGACAATCAAGTAAAATGAAAACAATGTAGTTTATTTGTGAAAATTCGGATAAGGAGCAATTGGGCACCTAAAAACTACGGAGTTGCTCTATTCGAGTAGACTTAGATATAAAAGTCAAACTTACGGTCAAAATTTTAGCATCGACACAAATAGTTTGAAGGTCTTTTTTCAAACACGATAAACCCTTATTTTCCGAAGGAAAAGATCAATCATGTTCGTCGAATGAACAATTGGGTACCTAAAAACTAGGGTAGTGGACTCCATTAAGAACAAAATAAGCTATAAGGTCAAACTTAAGGTTAAAACCATCAGCGATCTTCCAAAAACTAACCAAGTAATTAACCAAAAAATGAAATAAGAAAAGTGAGTTACAGTTGAACAGCGGAAGAGTTGAGAATAGAGCGATTGCGAGACTCGACCTCCCAACCATGAATTTGAAGGCCACGGCGTCCATCAGAGAGAAGCTTAGCTCCGGCAGCATTTAGGTGCTTCTCATCTACTACCACTTCCATTTTCTTCAGTTCGATCGTCCCTAAAAAGTTACAATGGTTACTCAACTGTTCTTACGATGATTGTTCTCTTCTTCGAATAAAGTTTAAGCCTATCAGCTATAGAAGCCTCATTATAAAGAGTCTCACATACAAAAACTCTTCGAATAACGGCAATGACTTAGTGGTAGATGCCCGCCTATGCCAAACTCTTTTTTTTTTTTAATAGTATTATTAAAATTCATAATTATAATAATAATATTTTTATGCTTAATTTACACGTTTTTATTATTAAAAAATTTATACATTATAAATACAGTTAAAATTAATTAACCTATTTAATTTTGAATATTATCTAATTGAAACAGATTTAATTTTATTAAAATATTATTTTTATTATAATAAATTTTATAAGGGTTATTTTTTATAATTTCTTTCAAAAAAAATACTGTTTAAATCCTCAGATATTTTGAAATTGCAAAACTTTTTTCGTAAATTTCTAATTATGATAATTGTTTTGCAAATGCTTCTATCTATTTTTTTTAATAGATAGAATGATTATAAATATTTTATTTTTCTTGTTTTGAGGTTTTTTTTAAGAAAGTAAATAATAATGACATTTTATGGCACTTTTATCTGTTTCTTTTATGTTACTCCCCCTTTTTAAAAATTTCTAATTCTGGTTGCAAGACACGTAACAACTATGTACTTTAATAAATATATGGATAAACACCAATATTTCATATATAATTAATTATAAATAAAACATTTAGGACTTTTAATAAAAAAAGAGTAAAGTAAAAATTATATACAAATACAATAAATTCAATCTCTCTATTTGTCGTTTTTGTGCCATATTTTATTGAAAAACATGCATATTACTTGATCAATATATTTTTTATAAAAACATGAAAACAAATATGAAATTTAATTATTTTGATATAAAAAAAATAATCATAAAATATAAGAATTCATCAAAGTGATTATTTTAATTTTGTAATAATAAATTATCAAAATATATTATAAATCTTAATTCACATCCTACTTATATAACCAATAATCTCTAAGTAAAATATTGGTTATTTTTAGATGTAAAATTGTAAAAGCAACCAAAGTTTTTCATATTTAATTAGAAGATAAGTCTTATTAATATAAACATAAAAGGATATAAATAAGATCATAAATAAAAAAATTGAGACTAATGTATGTGTTATAAAAATAAAATAAATAAAAATAAAAAATATTTAGAAGACATATTTAAAAAAAATATTAATTTATCAATAATATTATTTATTAATTATTAAATCTTAAATCATAAACTCTCTTTACTAAACATTAAATTAATTAGATTTATAATTATTTTAATCTTTTATATATGTGTGCACACACGAGTATATTTATTTTTTTAAAATTAAGTATTCTAATTACTTAATATATCATTTTTATTACTAAATATAAACGTATGAAAGACATTCTTCTTTACTAAAAAAAACCTTTATAAAAATAAATAAATTTTTAATAACAAACATAACCTTCCCAATGTTTTTTTTTTTTGCATCACCTTTATATATTAAGAAAATATTTTTACTAAAAATTGATATATGTATTAATCTACACATTATAATATAATAAATTATTCTACAATTATTTTAACATCTCATATTTACAATTAACATCCAATTGAATATTACAACATCATTTTATGTATATAATATTATTTTTTATTTTAAGGTAAAGATACAAATACAACTCTAAGTATTATTGTCAAAATAACCATTCATTAATATCAACTTTATTTAACAATAACAATACTAAATTCAAGTAACAATCCATTTATACAATTTAATTATAACAATAATAAAAAATATATAAGTTATTTTAGTTTTAAGTGTCTTTTCACCTTACTTTGTATATTATTTATTTTGATGAGTTGACATGCACTTTTTTTTTCTCATTTTTGTTTTATTATTGTTTTCATTCCATATCTCTATTTCTAAAATGACCATAAAAATAAATATATATCATTAATCATTTTTTCTTTTGAAAATTGATACAATTTAATCCAAAATAATCATAAAAAGTCATTTAACAAATGTAATAATACTACTAAATAATTTTTAAAAAATGATAAACTTATTATTTTATCATTATCCATTCTCACATGTATTTCTATTCCATATTTTTTAAATATATTTTTCAAAAAATTAAAATTAAATGCCATTGACATACACTAACTCAAATAAGATACTAACACTATTTTTGATTGATTGGAATGAAATGAAATTAAAATTGATTAGTTCTAATTTTATGATTGGTTGGAATAGAATCATGATTCCTTAAGAAGAGAATGTAATCATGTTTTCATTCTCATTTCAATTTATTTTCTAATTTTATCTCAACCCTAAATATAACCCTAAACCCTATATTTCAAATGCCTATTTAGAAAAATAATAATCTTAACCCACAAATATAATCCTAAATCTCAAATCTCAAAACTTTAAACTTTAAACACTATTTTAAAAAATAATAATTTTAACCTTAAACCCTAAAACACATATCCATAAACCCTATTTAAAAAAATAATAATTATAACCCTAAACCTTAACTCACAAATACAACTCTAAACCCTAAATCTCTAAACCATATTTAGAAAAATAATAAAATTTATTTTGAAGTAATAATTATTTTAAAAAATAATGATTTCAATAATATATTTTATCTGTCGAAAAAATAATAATTAAATGATATTATTTAAATTTTAATGAATATAAGTATATTACCAAAAAATTTACCCTTTTTGTAACATCCCTAACATTCCTATAACATCTTGTTTCAAAATCAAATAACATGACCTAGTTCAAATGTTGTAATAATTGGGCAAGACCAAAAGCCACGGTGAATTGTTGCAATTTGGTTGTGAAATTGCATGAAAATACATAAATTAAGGAGTTAAAACTGTCCATGAACAACAATCAGAAAAATGGAACTAGGCCACCAGAATCCTTTCAGGGTGAGGCTGAGGAATTCGATATCATTTATAAGGCCAACTTACCTAAGAGAGGAATAACTTTAGGGCATGCCATCCATTAACAGCAAAATGAGTTGCATGAATTTTGGAGTTAGTTAAACGACCTGAATCAAAATTTGAAGCATCAACCAACAGATTCCTTCCTTGTCCTGGTTCTGTAACCATGTTGCCGAGCTTCTGGTACAGCCGGCGATTTTTGTGCCTTGATAGTTGAATCTATATCTGATGTCTCTGGCCTAACCTTTCTTTTTCTATAATTTGGTTTAGTAGACTTTTGTTCACTACTTGGTGATTCCTTATGCTGAGATCCATTAGGAAGGGATTTTTTTATGCTTGTTTGTTTTTCTGATTCAAGTGGTGTTGTTTGTGAAATGGGAGTGGCTTCTTCTGTAGTACTTTTGTTTATACCATCTTGTGTACCAGATGAATGGTGTGTGCTCCATCGAACATTTTCAAACCATTTGCTGACCTGAACAGATAAATTTTATGAAACAAAACATAAATCTTATTCACTAAAAGTCTGGAATTCTTCAAATATAATTGAAATAGCAACAGGTCTTCATTTATGGAAGTAAATAACACCTGACGCAATGTGATTCCTAGCTCTTGAGCCAAACTTTCTTTTGTAGCTCTCTCCGGATATTGATTTTCCTTGAAGGATTTGTAGAGTCTCTGCAGAAACAAATCACCATTAGTTTAAGACGAACCTTTTCTTTGTTGCTCAAAATGTCAAGAAAGTTCCGAAAAGAAAGAATAACAATCAAGTCTGGTTAATGTTAATGATGGGAATAGGTTTCTATAGAGTTGAAATTAACTTCTTTAAGTTATAATTGAGGAGCTTGTATTTACTAACCATAGGCGATGATAGTCTATCTTATAGTTTGATGTTTTCATTTTGAGTGGATATCTGGTTCACTTTTTGTATTTTTGTAACAATTTATAAATATAATATGATGTTTCTTATTAAAAAGAACATGCAGTAGGAAGCAATGACCAAAATGAAGCTTAATAATAAAAATGAAAGACAAATAATTTTACATGCGACATGCAGCAAAATTTATAAATGCTAGAAATAGTATTAATATAAGATGGACACAAGCAAAACCACAAACAAATAACACAGGCAATGGAAATTAATATGATTTAAAAACCATAATAATAAAAATATTGAATTAAATGAAGCACATTCATGTTGCTAAATCCTATTAGTGGTAGCTCTAAAATTACTTGAATTTACATCAACGTAGAAGACAATTATAATCAACAATTAGCTATAGTTACTGGCAGAAAAGACTGGGTTGTTAGCATGACTACTGATTCAGTAAGCAAGCATAACCACATATTACCTGAGTAATAGCTTCCCCGAGTCTCCTATGTGATGATGACTTGCTTTGTCTAGCAGTAGAAGCTGATCTAAACGAGCCTTTAAGTGATTTACTAGGCGACTTGCTTGAATTTTCTACGTTAGATTTTGGACGGGCTCTTCTATTAGGGGTACACTCTTTATCTTTTTGTTTATTATCTATGGCTTCAACAACAGCTCCATTCGTAACAACTGAAGCATTTGCATTTACTGGAACAGAAGCAACTTGACAAGCAATTTTATTCTTTCTTGGTGCACCAGTTTCAGACCAATCTTCATCACTCGAGTCAGAGGAATCATTCCCATATGTCTCCTATACAAACAAGCGGTAAATAAAACAAAACATAAACAACCTAAAGCATCAAAAACAAAAGAAGAATACAAAACATAAACAACCTAAAGCATCAAAAACAAAAGAAGAATACGTGCAAAAGATAAGACATTCAAGTGAGAAGGACCACCGACAGAAATTCAATATCTACATAAACCCAAAATAAAAAAATTGTAGAAATCCCTATAGATTGAAATTCAAAACAACCAGCTGTAAATATTGTTTCAGCTAGGATATTTAGATTAAATTTTTATTTTTGATTTTGTTTACGCGTATTGTAAAAGTAGGCAAACTATGTAATATTTCTATTATTCGATTACAATCATCAGTTTAATTATCCACTATAATCTACATAATTCCTTAGGTCAAGCCAGTAAAATATGGAGGAGACTAATATCAGTCCTACAGGAGGAGACAACCTATCAATACAACTAACCATTGAAAAACTCAACGGGATGAATTATCATGATTAGGCACAATCAATAAAGCTGATAATTGATAGAACAGGGAAATTTGGCTACCTTATCGGTGATATTGAGAAGCCATCGACTGATAGCCCAGCTAATCTTCGAAAATGGAAGTCCGAGAACTCCATGGTCATTTTCTGGTTTGTGCACTTGATGATCTCTACCATTGGAAAAACGTATCTGTTTCTTCCCACTAAGAGAGATGTGTGGATAGTCATTCGTAAGACATACTCAGACGCCGAAAACCATTCCCAGATTTATGAAATCAAAACGAAACTCTGACAAATAAAGCAGGAGGGGGCTTATGAGATCTCATATTATTATATGGAAATGGTAGGCTTATGGTAGGAGTTGGATTTGAGCATCAAGGAGGAATGGGAATTGGTGGGAGACAGTGTTCGATATAGGAAGAAAATTGAAGCTAAAAAGGTTTTCAAAATTTTGACTAGTCTGAAGAAGGAATTGGATGACATTCGGGGTTCGCCGAAGTGAGGCGCAAGAAACGGAGGCCAGGCATGATGCTTCAAGAAGATGGTGAAGATTTGAAATCTCTGGCTTTAATGCACTCAGCATTAGGCCAGAGCATGATATTGGGCCGTTGGCCAGTGAAGGAAATGGACCCAATGGATTTAATGGACAAACTAGGCTTCGAGCTGGGAATAATAATTACAATCAAAATGGACCTAATTTTGATTAGATTGAGCCAAATAATTTCAACTTGTCAATTTCTCGTGGACCTATTGGATCTTATTTCAATGGAATGTTATTTCGTGGACCTCAAATTAATAATGGACAAAATCAACAAAAAGAACGTTCTTGGTGTAACCACTGTCGGAAAAATGGACACAAGAAGGATACATGTTGAGAACCTTCAAGACTCGTGGTTATCAAGTCACCTCAAATCATCAGAATGAAAAATCTCAAAATTTCAATCCCAAACAGATGGAGCCAATCTACAAAATGATTCCTCAATTTCAAACCTTGGGTCAATATTCCACTAATATCCCTTCTAGTTCACTTGCACACAAAAGTAACTTTCTACAAGCATTAAATACATCCCAATATAAATATTCATGGATTATTGACTCTGATGCATCGGATCATATGGTCGATAATTTTCATTTATTCTCTTCACATACCCCTCGTGACTATAATCTTAAAGTGATGACACACTCTCACCCATTGCTGAAAAAAGGAATATTAAAATTTCTGACTCCATAACTCTCAATTAAGTTCTTCATGTTCCTAAATTATCTTGTAATTTATTGTCCATTAGTAAATTAACAACACTTAAATTGCTCTAATAAATTTTTTTCTTCGTCGTGTACATTTCACAAACTATCATCAAGAAACGCGATTGACAATGCTAAAGAGTGTGAAGGACCCTACTACTTTGAGACAACCAATGTGAGTGAATAGTAACAAACTACAAATTGTGGTTCTACTAATATGTGAACTTGTCAAACACCATCGATAATTATTTCAAAATCCACATACATCATCCAAACCATTTATTCTAATTCATAGTGATTTATGGGGACCATCTTAGATCCTAAATCGCACATATACAAAATGGTTTATCACATTTATTGATGATCACACTACTGTATGTTGGGTTTATTTATTAAAAGATAAAACCAAATTCATACTATGTTTGTTAATTTTCACTCTATGATTCAAACTCACATTCAAATTTTGCGCTCGAATAATGGTACTAAATATTTTAATACTTTCCTAAGGGATTATCCACCAAACATTTTGTGTTTACACACCTCAACAGAATGGTATCGTTGAACTAAAAAATTGACATCTTTTGGAAGTCACACATGCTCTAATGTTTACCACAAATACGCAAAAAATGTTCCGAGGAGATGCTGTATTGATATCTGCTATCTAAAAAATTGAATGCCTATTCGCATCCTTTCTTTCGAAACACTCCTAAACCAATTGAAAACATACTTTCTTACCTCTCACCTCATCTCTGACATCTCCCTCAAAGTACTTGGTTGTACAACGTTTGTTCATAATCATTCCCTAAATCGATGTAAACTCAATCCTCGAGCACTCAAATGTGTCTTTCTTGACTATTCGCCTACTCAAAAAAGATACAAATGTTATGATCCATCAACAAGAATTTTTTTTACCAACCTTGATGTCACATCCTTTGAAAATATATCGTTTTATAACCAACCCTCTTTAGGGGGAAAACATAAGTGAAGATCGGTTTGTTCATGTCAACCTTTCCTTTCCTAAAACTACTAGCCCAAACACTAGCCTTGAGCCTTGTACACCACTACGTCATTCTAATGTGCTATCTACGGGAGAAAATTTAGACACAAGGGGAGTAGTTGACGCACAAAGAAACAAAGATATGTTTGTTTATTCACAAAGGTCAAAATCAAAGTGAGTGAAAAAATTCACACTTAGTCTAAACTGGTGATGGACCCAAGTAATCTTGAGTCCTCATTTTATCCAGGTACTTCTGAATCTCTTACTAATGATTTACCCGTTGCTCTCAAAAAACAGAGTTGGTCTTGTACTCTTCATCCTATACCAAAGTTTGTGTCATACAACACCTTATCTCCTAGATTCCATACTTTTACTATTAACCTTGACAGGATAACAATCCCAAAGAATATTGAAGAGGCTTGGAAAATTCTCGAGTGGAGGGAAGCTATAATGGAAGATTTAAAAGCTTTAGAGAAAAATGGAACCTAAAAAGTGGTGGATTTACCACGAAAAAAAAACAAATGAATGCAAGAGTGTGTTTACCATAAAGTATAAACCTGATGGGATAGTTGAACATTATAAAACTCACCTAGTTGCTAAAGGTTTTACTCAAACCTACGATACTAACTATACTGAAACATTTGCACCAGTAGCAAAATTGAATACAATATGGGTGCTAATGTCTTTGACAACAAACTTGGATTGGACCCTTCAACAACTAGACATAAAAAATGATTTTCTCAATGTTGTGTTAAATGAAGAAATTTACATGACACTACCACCAATTTTATGTGAAAATAGCAAGGAAAATGTAACATGCAAACTAAATAAGTCTCTTTATGGACTTAAACAGTGACTGAAAGCATGATTTGACAAGTTTGGAAAAGTAATGAAAGACCAAGGGTATTAACGAGGGTAGTCAGATCACACTATGTTCTTCAATCTATCCAAAAACGGATTAAAAACAATCTTGATTGTATATGAGGATGACATAATACTTATTGGAGATGACTTAATCGAGATCTAAAGGTTAAAAAAGATTTTTGCCACTTAATTTGAAGTGGGATCTTAGACAAATGCATTACTTAATGGGAATCGAAATTGTTAGGTCAAAAAGAGATATTAGTGTTTTCCAACGAAAATATGTTCAAACCAAATGACACTCTAATTGAGACAAGAAAGAGAACAAAAGATGATGGAAAACCAATTGAAAAAGATAAATATCAGAGATGACATTGCATTTGCGATGAGTATGGTGAGCCAACATATGCATTCTCCCAAATAAATTCAACTAGAGGCGATATACTGAATCCTTAGATACCTCAGGGGCACCCCAAGAAGATATTGTTTTTAAAAAAGAATTGGAGAAAAGTTTTTACTGATGAAGATTGGGCAGGTTCGATGGATGATAAAAGATCCACTTTTGAATACTGTATGTTTGTTTAGGGAAACTTAGTGACATGAAGAAGCAAAAAACAAAACATTGTAGCAAGAAGCAAAAAACAAAACATTGTAGCAAGAAGCAATATAGAAGTGGAATTTCGAGTAGTTGCACAGGAGATATGTGAAGGCTTATGGTTAAAGAAACTTCTGCAAGAATTATAAATCAATACAGAAGTCCCACTTAAAGTCTACTGTGATAATAAAGCAGTATCAACATCTCTCTCAATCCAATACAACATGATCGAACTAAACATGTCAAATTGGATAGACATTTTATCAAAGAAAAGGTTGAGAGTGGAATAATCTACATGACCTACATCCCAACACAAGAACAGACGACATATATCTTCACCAAAGGATTTTCGTAACAAACTTTTGATAAATTCACAAACAAGTTAGACATTATTAATATCTATGATTCAACTTAAAGGGAAGTATAGAAATCCCAAATAATCGGAATTAGTTTGAAATTCAAAACAACCAATTGTAAATATTCTTTCAGTTAGGATATTTAGATTTAATTTTTATTTTTGATTTTGTTTTCATGTATTATAAAAGTAGGCAAACTGTAACATTTTTATTATTCGATTACGATCATCAATTTAATTATGTATTATAATCTACAAAAATGGTGTTTTTAGTACCATGTTCCATTAAATAGAATTACAATGACATTATAGATAATGGCACGAGAAAAATCCCCTAAATATATAACCGAGTACATGATTGTATATATCAACAGGTCGCATTTTCCCCCCAAATTTTACCGTTAGATGAAGTTGGGAAGAGGCAACATAAGTCCACCCTTGATTCCTATGTCTTTTGTATGGTTTGATCGAAAAAGTTAATAAAAACAAAATTTCCTAAGTCTTATCTCTAACTCCTTATGATAGCTACTCTTCATCTACCAGCAGCACATTCATACTATAACCATAAGAGCACTTAAATGATATATTTTACTGTATTTATCAAACATGTGGAATCACAAATGATAGCCGAAAGTGGTTGGCATCGGCAGAAAAAGAATCATGGCGTCATGTATTTACTATTTATGAATTATGATCATCACGAGTATGAGAATGACAAATTTTAAAGAAATATGGAAACAGTCAATTATATGCTTTAATGAAATAGCACATTCAAAACATGATATAGAAAACTCACTTCAAGCAGCCTTTTGTAATCCAATCTTTCTACTTGTCTTCTCTCTCGTACACGTAGAGAACCATCTTCGCCAGAACCTGATTCTAATAGAGACAACAGCTCATCTTTCAAAGATGGCTTTTTTCCACCGCATTTAGTACTTTGTCCATTACATTTTCTGTGAGACCTTCTAGCATCTTGAAGCAGTGACATGGGAGCTACATCATTTTCAGAAGATCCATTACCAACAAGAGCATCAAGATCCTCAGAGTCCGATGTGAAATCCGAACTAGAACTTTCCTTTATTATATCTTCATCAATTTTTGGGGCATCAGGATCGTAGTCATTATCTTCTGAATCGTCAGAAGGTAACCCAAGGTATGGATCACCATTAGGTGGAGCCTCAGGTCCTTCTGATGCAGATGCATATTCAGATTCATCAGAACTTGACTCATGTTTCTGAATCTTTTCATCAGCTTCCAGAACATCAGGATCATAATCATCATCATCGGATTCATCAGAAGGAAGTCCAAGGTTGGGATCCTGATTGTTCCATTCCGCTGCTCTAGCAACCTCAGGATAAACCTTCTGCACATGAAGTAGAAGCATGTTAACGGACTAAAATCATAATAAAAGTATGACCAATATCTATGCTAAAAATTACGGTAAAAAAATATAAATAATAATAATTATTATGGTAAAAAGACTAGCATTTCATTGACCTCCCAGCTGTCAGTAACTGAAAGATCTGTTCCTTGGGATTCATTAAGTAAATCAACGCAATCTACTTTGCAGTCACATCCAGGGCAGAGCCAACCTTCATCATCAGGAGGAACTGCAAGCATCAAGGAGATAAACTGAGCTTTTTATATAGAAAAGAAAATTATTTCATCTCAATGTAAAAGAAAAGGAGGTACATATGTGAAAGGTTCACATAACCAAACTAATACCCAAGGAAAAGGCAAAACAGGTAGACCAATTACTAAAGAGTAAGCACATAAAACAAGCAGCAAAAAAGCCAAAAACAACATTATAAAAAGTTTTGAAGATTGTCAGATGTTAAAAACTCCTCAAATGTGAAGCATAGATCATAAAACAGTCAAATAAATTATCAAAGATAGAAAGAAGAAATTAATTTTAACAAATAACTAGCTTGATGGTTGGGAAATTACTTTCTTCACTTAACAAAGGCGGATTCAAACATAACTGGTGGAACCCACGGTCACAAGCACCATCGCAAAGGATTATATCATTACCAGCAGACAATTCTTTGGACCCACATTTTGCACAATATATCTGTCCAATAAATTCAGAAAAGTAATTATTATTCATTAAAAATAGGGGGAAGTGTGTGTTCCACTCTGAAAAATATTTAAAAGAAAGAAAGGGTAAAAATCTCCTACATCCTCACTGTCAATCTGCCCTTCAGAATCAAATAAAGATTCTGGAAACATTCCTTGAGCACATATTGAATCAAGACGCTGAAAGAGATCTCTAATCTTCAGTTTACGCCTTAATATTTCAGATGTAGCTCGTTGAAGCTCTTTTTCTGGCTTTAACTTTTCTAGGCTGCAGCATTACAGAAATAATCACAAGTCAGAGCTCTCCATCATAAAAAATAAAAAATAAAATTGATTTGAAATGACAATAAGATAATTCAATATCAAAATACCAAGCAAAACAATAGGGGAAAAAACGGAATAACATGGAGCTTTAGATATCTGCAGGAAACTACAAACAGAAAAATATCTAGAGGAAATAGCTGAAAAAGAAAAATAACAAGAAAACAGAAGATAAAGAACGAACTAAAAAAGGCATAAATTACATGAAAAAACTTGAGAAGGAATGATTGAGGAGGGAGACGGGAAGAAAGAAGACAGGTCCTGGGACGTATTCATCATGCATTCAAATAAGAGATGGAATTTCTTATTTATTACATGAGTATTGCATCTATAATACAATGCATTAAGAGCATGTGCATGACCAACCTAGTGGGGACTCTTTTTTTTATGAAGAGTACAGACTTATCATCAAAATTGCCAAAAAAAAACCAACAGTTAACATTGGTCAAGCAAACCATTCATAAAGCACTTAGATAAATGCAGAAGAAACTAGTTATGTTCGTGCTGCAACTTTATTGCATATATTAACCACCTGTATCCCTTCCAGCCTTCGCTAGAATAAGCATCAATCAAATTCTGCTCATAGGCTATTCGGTTGAGTAAATATCTGAGATGTTTCCTGATCTGTGAAAATTCATCAGCCATGATTCTACTCTCTCTTTTATTTTTTATCCTCTTTCTTTTATGCTCTCTTCCATTGCTCACATTACCCAAATTATTACTCGATTCTGGAGCATTGGGTTTCCCTTGGACTCTTGAGCGCAAAGCTCTGTCACTGGGTACCAAAGATCTCAACATATATTTTTTATTTATTGATTTGCTACCTCTTTTGGCCTTATGTCCCAATCGTGGAGAATTTTTATTTTTCTGAAAGCCCTTTGTGGGTGTTTGCGGACAATGATATTCAGTAACATTTATAGAAGGTTGTTCTGGCTGTTTATCATCAATGATCTTGTTTATATCTCCCTGACGTGATTCCAGTTGTCTGGTGGTAGAAGCCTCAACCATGACCTCCAGGGAAGATCTAACATGCTCAGTAACAACAAACTCAGCATTTGCAATGCTAGATTCCATTGGAACATTTTCTAGCAGAACAGATCCAGGTTGGTCTTTTCGTTCAGATATTTCAGTATTTACACTTCTTGAACAGAAGTCTGTGTTTTTAACTAAAGTAGACTGATGAGGGCATGAGCTGTTTTCAGCCAGGCAATTCTTGCTTGCCTCTTCAGAAGGCACTGGCACATCTAATTGTCCAGAAGATGTCAAGTTCACATTACCAGATACCAATTCCACTTCATTGTTGACAACAATGGTATACATTGCATTGTCAGTTTTGTCTGGTTTTTTATTAGAGCCATGATGGTTGCTTTGCTCCAATCCTTCCTGACACAAATTTCCAGCACCACTTTCGTGAATCTGTTGTCTTGTTGCTTGATGGTTGGAAGACACCTCTCCATCCAGATTAGTCACATTCCCAGAAACATATTCCAAGTTACTATGGGGATAGCTACATACTGCAATTGAGGTTTGTATTGGTTCATTTTGCACATAATCTAATCCAAGCTGTTGTTCCTCTGATAATATTGTGGATACATTCTCGGTACCAAATCCTTGAGGCTGTCCAGGGCTAGGATGCTGTAGTTCTGATGGTTTAGTATATGCATGCTCTGAACCAAATTCCTGTGTCTGTTCTAACACGGTTTGTTGTGGACATGAAGTTTCTTCACTTTGGATAGTCTTGTTAACATATTCCCAAGATGGTCCTAGTTGCGGGAAAGAATTATTGGCCACGTTTGCAGAGACTAATTGCAGCTGCTCATTACCAATGTTCAACATTTCTGTGCTAGTTTTCCCTTGTTCGTTATGAACCATCAGTGGTTCAACCGGGTCCATCTGCTCTGATGGACCAGTTTCATACATCTGTCCTTGGCGTCTGGAAACTTTTGGAGGTGAAGCATCCATATCGACATAGAAGGCTGTTATAAATAATGGAATTATTATCTGTTTGAAAATTCAATCCTAACAGGAAGGGATGACTTACTTAAAAAATTATTCTGAGTAATACGTGATCCAACACCAACCCAGTCTTCTATTGAAAAATAGTTTACAACAGACTTATCTTCAAATGTATAGAAAATCTCAAGTTCGCGAGAACAAGCTTCCCTACAAAATTGATTATTCAGAGAACACCTGTCACCTGCATATGTGGTTGACAATGTCACATAACAAACAAACATACATCCAGCAAGTTAGCAATTAGATAAATCTAAATATGATTGTCCGTGTTCATCACTGATATGCAAATGTACTTCTTAAATGCATATTTTGAACTACTAATATAACCATCTAGATTCCTACAATAACTGCGTATTTAAACATCAACATTACAAAATAAATCCACAGAAAGAAAAGAAAAAGGCTCACATTATCAATAAGGAAATATTTCAAATTTCTTTCCAAGCATTCATGGTAAAAATGCTTAAATTTTAGCAACCTCATCGAGATTCAAATCAAGCATTCCACCAGAGAAATGCTAACTTCGAGCTATTAATTTCTCAGCTAGAACATAAGCTGAATTAATCGCAAAGGACACAACGCAATCCTAAATATTCAAGCTCCAAACCTAAAAAAAGATCTCCTAATCAAAAAAATAGCATCATCTTTTGCTTACGTGTATTCTCTTTCATCGATTTAACAAAAAAAAAATTAACCTCACAAAAGGGGACCGAGAAGCTCAGTTCAAGCATGCATATTGCTCATTGTAAGATATCGAAAACCAGAACCACAAAATGAGACTCGAACTCTTATTTTCGATCAACAGTTTCTCAGAAACGAAGACAAAATACACAAATAAATAAATAAATAAATAACAATTAGAAGAAGTTACCTCATCTGGCTTGTGAATCTAGTAGTTTCTTCTGCTACTATTCCAAACACAATTAGAAAGAGAATTGGACCAAGTTGTTGTGAGGGCGTTAGTGTGCGCGTGTTCCCGATAGTCTCACACCGCCGAGAGAAAAAGCGGTTCTCACTTAATCTCGGACTCGAAATCCTCTAAATATGGGCCACCGTTGCGCCTTTCTACTAATAGGGGAGGGGGGGCGTGTGTGTTTTGTTGTACGCTATTTTGCGCCTGCGGCGTAAGAGTGTCGCGGTTCCGAATTCTGGTTTTCTGGAGCTACTGATTGAGTTGGGCCTGGTCCTGGGCCATTTCCCAAGCCGGGATTAGTCACTTCGCCGGATCCATTACCAAGAAAATTTTCGGTTCGCTTAATTGGGAATTATGTATGGAGTAAGAATATTAAGTTTTGAGATCACAAAAATAGGAAAAATGGTACTGTAATACTAATTCAGTAATTTGTATATTTACATTCACAAAATACCATTAATCTAATATAAAAGTATAATACTATTTTACGGAAACTAAGAGGATTTTTTTGGTTGGTGTTTAAGGTATTTATATTTATATTTTTAATTGGTATTTTTATAGTATTTATATTTAATTTATTAGTATCTATTTTGATCAATTTTAATAATAATAATATCTCTAAAGTATCTTAATTTATTAAAATTATTGTTAAAATTGAAGATACCAATAACTTAAATATAGATATTCTAAAAATAACAATTAAGAATAAAGATAAAAAAATTATATTTTAAAGATACATTTCTTTTTTCATATAGTAAATTGGAATTTTTTTATTAAAAGTAATATATAACAATAGTATAAATAAAATAGAAATAATTTTTTTAATTATATCAATTAAAAGATAAAAATTAGTCCATGATTACACCATATAATCTATTGAGTATTTTTTTGTCCATTTTTGTAAATTAATTTATATGATATATTTTGAGAAAATATCAAACAAATATGCATGCATTAGTAAAAATATATCTAGCAATTTGAACTTCTAATAAATTACGAATCCATTGTAAAAAAATGCACAGTAATGATGAAAATAAATGGCTATTTTATTCTTTTGTCTATTACCTTAACAAAACATGTCATGAATTACTTATGAATCTTAAAATATGGCGAACTGTTATAAAGGTGTAGTAATTTTTATTAAATAAATATATTAATTTTATAATTATTGATTGTGTATTAAATATTTTATAATTTTTTAAAAATAAAATTCTAGTCTATTATTTATGAGTTAATCACTATCGATCTAATTATGATAATAAATAAATATTTTTAATCATATAATTTATTAAAATAAATATTTAAGTCAATCAAATGTATTAAAAATAAACACTCATAATGTATTATTTTTATAAATAATATAATTATAGATACTAAATTCAAAAAATATGAGACTAAAATTACATTTGTATATAATAACAAAATTATGGTGACATTTTTTTTCAAAAATTATAAGATTTTTAGTTTTTAATATAATATTTATAATATCAAGTTGCTTAAATTAAATAACTGTACGTAACTTTACTCAAATTATCTGACTTTTTACATAAATATTTAAGTAGATTTAAGTTAATTGCATAAATATTTAAAAAGATTTAATTTAAATTGTTATTTGTAAAAGATAGATATTTAAGTTACACATTTAGTCAAAATTATTTGATTTAAGTATCATAATTTAAAAACTAAATAACTTATATATCTCTTCTAAATTGAATAATAAGACGTAAAAATGACATAAACAATTTGTCGTTAAAATAAATAAAATGATCAAAATAGATTTGTTTGTGGTTTTTTTTCCTCTTCTTTCTTTTAAATTTTAACGGATTTGAATTTTTTTTATTTTGCTTTGCTCTTTGAAATATGATGAATATTTTAAAAAAATCCAATAGCATTCATTGTAACAAAGTTAAATATTTTTTCAATAAAAGAAGATATATTAAGTTAATATTTTTTATTAGCTTAAGTTTTAGATTTCATAACTTCTTTATATATGAAGTTTTAATATTTGGAGTTTTATTTTTAATTTTATTATGTAAATAAATATTTTATTTTTTAATATTTTATTAAAATTAATATATATATATATAAATTAAAAATAAAATTATATTAAATAATTGAGTGATTTAAGTAAGTTTTTTTTTGTTTTTGTTTGGTAAAATAATTTTTGATAAAAAAAATATAAATCCAAAAGACATGTTACGTAAGTCACTTAATCGGTTCATAAATCTGGTAAGATTTTTATTTTTTAAAAAACTAAAAAATATACAAAAATAAGTAAATAATCGATCAAACTACTCAACCATGTATTTCTTGGTTAAATACTCATTTAAGCGTGAGTTGCTATTAACATTTTAACTGTAAATAAGATAATTATAATTAGTAAAATAAATTAAAAAAAAATTCAACAATAATTATAATTGTTAAGACAAAGATATTAAAAGAAGATAATTATTGTAATATCAAAATTGTTATTAATTAAAAATAAAGTTATATTGATATTATTTTTATATACATATAATTATATAAAAATATACTTTTAATAATAAAATATATAATATTTAAAATAATTAGATAGAATTTTATTTATTTTATTTTTATATTTTATTTAAAAACATGTATTAAATTATATAAAAAAATTAATATAAATATTTTAAAGATTATAATAGAGTAAAAATTATATTAATATTTAATTTTTTAAAATTAAATATATTTTTGAATAAATATTTAAAAATAAGAGGTAGTGATAAATTGTAAAAAAAATTGATTTATATCCTATAATTATTATCTAAATATATTTAAAATTAATCCCATATAATTATTATTATTTGCATAAACGATTTAACTTAGAAGTAGGGACCGCAGGGTATACCGTGTACGCTTAGCAGAGGTACATTATCACAGACGAATCTAGCCGAACAAATCCCAGAGACTCAGAGCCAGAAGCCCCGATGGGTAGACAAATGGGGTTTGGTTGGAAGCCTAGCGTCTGTTGCTTACTGATCTCTCTGTGTCTCTCATGGCGATTCACTGTTCCTCTCCTTTTCTTCCCCTGTTTCCTTCTATCCCACGCCCTCTTCCTCGACAAAAATCCTCTATTTGGTTCCCTCTTATCTCCAACAAAAACTCTAGAAATTTCATTATTCCCCCACTTATTTCCGCCTCCTCTGACGATCTCAGCTCCAGAAACTATTTTCATCGTCGTCGGTTCCAATCCCCCAAGGTTAGCCAACAATTCATTATCTCCGTTTGAGCTGCCGATCGTTGTAATGAGTTGAATTTTGAAGGAGTTTCTGAGATTCTTTGATCCAATCGGCTTAATTTCATTGTTGTTTTAATCATGAACACTGGTTTGGAGGAAAATTGGAAATTGTTAATTGAAATTCAGTTGTGTGTGGAATCAGTTTAAAATGTGGTAGCTTGTTTATGTTATATGGTGGTTTTTTCTTGCTATTGTTGAGAAATTGTATTATTTGAGAGAAAAAGTTGGGTATTGAAGTTTGTAGTTTTGCTGTTTATGAATCAAACACATCTATGGTAATTAAAAATTATTTAATTTTATGAGATTACCGTTCTTGTTGTGGATACAAAATTATTATCATATTGTATGTTAATTTATTGCACTTTGAACAGTACCTTTGTAGAAGTTAGCTTTACTGCTGCTTCACTCTTATTGGAAAAATAATAAACTAACGGAAGTTCATCCCGGTAAATCTCATTGCCTAAATGAGGATTATATTTTCGACAATATGAATGACTTTACAGCTTATATTTCTGTGGATGGGTCAAATAGTGCTTTTGTTAACCTCATTTTTTGAACTATTCATTGTTCTAAGAATACGCAAATGTTTCTATTCTTCTAGAAATCAATTCTCACAAGTTTGATCCACGAGATAGAGCCTTTGGATGTGAGTCTCATACAGAAAGATGTTCCACTTGCCACAGTTGATGCAACAAAAAGAATCATCTCTGGCATGTTAGGCTTACTTCCTTCTAACCAATTTCAAGTTCTTATTGAGGCTTTGTGGGAACCTCTCTCCAAGTTGTTGGTTTCTTCAATGATGACTGGGTATGTTAATCTTCTCCAGGTTACGGTGGTTTAATTCTTTTAGTTGCTGGAAGGGAAGAGTGTGGAGTCATTGATAAATCTAGATGTTGGGTTTTCTTAAGCAATTGGTATTCGGCTTAAAATCTATTCAGTTATTTGATTACTTTACCTTTTGGTCGCCATATCTGGTTCACTATGAGATATCTTCTACCCTAACTGACACCTGTAAAGATGTTGCAACATGAATGATATTTCTTCATCTATTTCAGATACACCTTAAGGAATGCTGAATATAGACTTTGTCTAGAAAGGAACCTTGATATTAATGAAGAGAACAGTGAAAAACAAACTCTGGAAAATTCACCACTCAATGTGCAAGGGATGTTCTACGAAGGTGCAAATATTATAGAAACACGTGCAAAAGACGAGTTATCATCCGAATCTGGAAAAGTCATTGAAGAACCATCTGATGATAATGATATTCAAGGCCTTGGAAAAATTTCCTCTGAAGCTGAACATTATATTCGTCATCTAGAGTTGCAGTTATCTTCGATTAAAAAGGTAGATCAAAGCATTCCAAGGATCTCTGTTGGTAGATGAGACAGAACTCATTTTATAGAAAATCTTTCACAATTCATTTCTGAATCTAAGAATTTGCCTTTATATTGACATTGTATTTTCCCCAGTTTAATCGCAACAGTTGACACCTGTTGATTTGTATTTTTCCCCTGTTTTTGAAGGATCTCCATGAAGTTAAGAGGAGAAGTGCTGCCCTACAGATGCAGCAGTTTGTGGGGGAAGAAAAGAATGATTTGCTGGATTACTTGAGATCGCTACAACCAGAGAAGGTAAATGTAGAACACTGCTTTTCAATTATGGTTTCATTATGTTCTTTTAAGTTACAAGTATTTCTCTTTTTTTGTTCTGTATATTTTGTCTATAACCATAGATAAGCAGTAGAAGTGGTTATTGCTTCTCTGACCCCAATCTGGTCATTATTTGGTTAGGTATTTCAAAGAATGGCTTGCCTTGCTTTGGATAGTGTCATGAAGAGTTGAATCTTGGATTTACAATCATGAATAGAGTACTTTAATATTCTTTGTAAGAACATAAAATAGAACAAGAAAATGTGCAATTGTAATAAATCCTTCAATTTTGCTTTGCGGTCCATACAAGCACCTTGCTGCCCTTCGTGCTATTAATTTTGTTTCCTAACTAGTAGGTTTACTTTTAAGCATAATTTTTTCTAGTAAAGATTTTATCAATGTCATATTCCCTTTTTACATCAATGGCATTAGGAACTCAAGGATACGATGGAATCAGTTTTTATATGCTTTATTCAAAATCAAAAGTATGTCTAAGATTCATGTTTTTGCAAATCATTTGCAACAAAAACATTTTACTGCCTTCACTCTTGTAGAAGAAAGAGCTTTAAACTGGTTCTGCATAATTGATTAGGTTCTTCTTTAACAATTATTATTTCCATTGTGTACTGATCTCTTATGAGTATCCAATATTGTCAAGTCTGTAGTGCTTAACTTCCTTGACCTGCTGTGTTCTTAATGTCAATATGTTTGTGCTGATAATTTTTAGTATAATTCGTGTCCATCGATATATAGGAATAAAGTGTGGCTTAAAGCGTTGGACTCTTAATATCAAGTTTCATTGGTTTCTACCTGTCTTAATGATCTTGTTGTTACCTGATAGTTCTGGTAGATTTAAGAATTTCAGTGAAGTCTGATTATTATTGCCTATGATCATGGGCCACGATTTGGACTTTGTTCTGCAATTTCTTTAGGAACTTTCTTTTCCTTTCCTTTTCCCCCCTTCTTTTTCTCTTCTTCCTCTTAAATTCATTTTCATCACTGACACAATACTTATATGAACTAAACAGGTAGCTGAGTTGTCTGACCCTACATCCCTGGAAGTGAAAGAAGCAATTCACTCTGTTGTTCATGGTCTTCTTGCGACTCTTTCTCCTAAAATACATTCTAAGACATATCCTTCCTCAGAGAACACCTCAGCTGGATCAGCAAATGTCGAAAATGGAGACTGTGCAGAAAACACATCCCTTCAATTTCAGCCTCTTATTTCATTGACTCGGGATTATTTGGCACGACTTCTCTTCTGGTTAGATAAGCTCCTTGATTTCTTTTAAAGTCCAATATTTTGTGTCATTACTTTCTGCTGCAAGTTTTTTATAAGTTATCATAATATTTATAATTTCAAAAAGAAACATAAACTTGTTCATGTAAAAGATCTCCTACTTATATACTTCAGCAGGGATCCTAGTATCTCAGAATGTCACACGGTTTTTTTTTTTTTGAGGAAAATGTCACACTTATGATCTAGAGATTGTTTCATCTCTCTAATTTTGAACAAAATTCTAATGCATTGTTTGCCATCAATCGAGGTGATTTGAAGCAATACATTTTGATGTGATTATAATCCTGAATTCTATCAATTAAAAAGGCCATAGTTTCGGAAATCAATTATATGTAAAAAACTGAGATATATTGATGCTCCCTGTACATACATTGAATGCCACAGTTGTAAGTGATGTTTCAGGTAGAACTGCAATTGGGTGATAGAGAATAGATATTTGGTTGCTAGAATGTAATCCTCTTTCTTAATGTGAGTTCAATAATTCCTTTGTCCTTGTTAAGGTGCATGCTCCTTGGACGCTACATCAGAGGCCTCGAGTATCGGATGGAGCTAATTGAACTTCTATCCCAACCCAGTGATTCTGAAAATGATGCTCCTGGTGGCAAACAGGCTGCTTGAAAGTTTTGGAGCTGCTTCCATGTGTATAGTTGCAGATTAGATATTTTTGTTTTGAAAACCGTTTTTTCCTGCTTTCTGTTGACAGTTAAGGATGTAGAAGTTATTTCATTTTTAGTAATTGTTTATTATTTAGTATTCTTATGATGCTGTCTGCACCTCATAATGAAAAAATAAAATAATTTGACTTTGTTTGATGGATGACAGGTGCAAAGGTTGGGTTGTTTCAATTTTGTGCCAGAATCGGATATTGAAAAATAGGAACCATACAAAGTGTAAAACCAATCCCAAACAAACCAAAAGATTTGGTATGGATTGGTTCTTGGTTTTTTTTCCCACGAATAACCTGGTACGGTGTTGTATGCTTCTATCACAAGTTATAAGCCTTACTCTCACTAATTTGTCTCACCGATGTAATATCTAATTAATAATGTCAATTACTATAAGTCTAAATTTTTAAATAGCTTAGGTATAAAATGGAATTGAAATGCCGAATGGTAGGGGAGGAAAAACTTAAGGTGTACGGAACTAGGACTTTCAATTTTTGTAAGAAGCAATGAACAATGAAGAAAAGGCTAATGTAAAAAGACGAAAAACAGAATCATATGACTTGGTTAGGTTATGATTGATTTTTGGCATGTAAAAGCCAAACCAACTTGGGATTGGATCATGTTTTTGAAAAATTATCTAAGGTTAGGCTCAAGGATTGCCTTAAGGTTCTTTCCCTAGTAGAATTGCATCAAAGCTAGTAATTCAAATATTTTCTATAGTTTATGCCCCAACCGGTTGAGTCTTACGCGTCAAAATTTTGATGAAATTGAATTAAATTAATGGGCTTGAACTAATAAACGAGAAAAACAAAAAAACAAAAATCAACTTCTTCTCTCTTTCTTCCTCATCCTTCCAACAGCAGCCAGCAACATTTCCTTTTTGTGGAGAAATAAGATCCGTTTGGATAGATTAGGAGGAAACATGATCATACACGTTTGGAAACTACAAAATTATATATATATTTTTATCTACAAAAATACTTCCAACATCAAGGAACTCACAACATGCAGCCAAAGGCTTGACTAATTACCCTCAAGCCAACATGCATGCGGTGTTTAGGCTAGACATCCCTCCATCAAAGTGTACACATAGGAAAAACAAAAAATAAATAGAGTGTAAACATATGAAGGTACTACTCATAAGACAATATTAACAGAACGATCAAGTAAGATTTTATTTCTGTAATAAGCTTGAAACTTATGATAAACTTAAAAAAAATCAAAAGATTTAGGATTTAAATTACAGAAGAGGAGGAAAACAGCACATAGAAATGTATAGTAGGTTTTGAAGCAAGATATTTAGCAAGTTGTCAATCAATTTAAGGTTTATGAGGATAAAGGCGAATTGGAAGTCCTTTAGTTGGGATAAAAAATGGATCCATTATAAGTTTCTCGTTGGGGAATACTTTGTTCCATTTGAAATATTTCACCACATTGTGCATGAAAACTAAGATTTTTAGTTCGGCATACCCTTTTCCGGGGCACATCCTTGGTCCTCCTCCAAAGGGAATATAAGCAAATGGTGGAGGACCTTGACCTTCAAATCGAGATGGATCAAATTCTTTTGGATTGTGAAAGTACTCTGGATTTGTATGTGTGGATGACACGTTCCAATGCAACTGCATGAAAAACAAGATTAGTAATCATATTGAATATAATCTGGTCATGAAGTAAACCAACATGAGATTCATAGTTTATAAAACCAAATTAGCTTGAAAGTTATTACCTTGAATCCCTTTGGAATTAGAAATCCTTGGTATGTAAGATGGCAACTCTAAAGGCTCCCAAAAATGGAGCCGATAATCTAAGCACTTCATATGCAACATTCCTTGAGTATTTCATCTTTTGTATGTCTCTCCAATTCAATGATTCTCCTTGTGCTTTTGAATTTGCAATCTCCATTTGCTCTTTATACAATCATAAACCAGGAATATTAAATGGTAAAAATTGATCAAAGTATTGCATCATTGTTGTTGCAGAGTTTTATTGAATTCCTTTTTCCATTTTACTTTTTATTGCTAGCTTATTTTTACTTTTTATTCTACTAGGGAAAAATATACAATTCTCTTGGTGTATGTACTCCTCTTCTTACATAGTATTTTTTTTTCATTAATAAAAAATAAGCCTCAAATATTAACTTTATTTTTTTAAAACATGAATAAAAAAATAAGTATAAAATTAATAATAGAACATACAAAGTAGATCATATAGACTCCTAACTTTGTTCCTCATATATAGATTTAGCTATATAACACAAAACTAAAATTAAACAAAAGTGTTTGAGTAACGTGTGTAAAGAAGATTTTCTATTTCTTATTTCTTTCTCTCTTTTTTAATTAATTTTGACTTTTTAACTTTTTTTAAATATTAATGAAATTGAATCATGATTTTATAAGTATGAAATAGAACATTTGAGGCTATAACTTCAATGAAAAACCGTAAGATGTATGCCTCTCATATCAAAAAAATGAAAACTAACACACGAAGGTATAACCTCAAAAATTATAATTATATTAATTTTTTATTATCAATAATTATTTACTATAATCGTTAGAATGAATATTATAGGGACTAAGAAACAAATATTACTATTTTATTTTTTATATGGTGTACCTCCTAAATTAAGATGTTAGATCCGCTACTAGAAGTAGAGCCACCAAGTGTTATGAACAAATAGTTAAACCTTAATAGAATATAAATTACCTTTTAAAACCCCATCATAAATTTCAGGACGCTCAGCTAGATGTGCCATAATAGCGGTGATTGTAGAAGTCAAATTGTCAAAGCACCAATAAGCAAAGCAAAAGGAACGTTTGTTATGTCTGATTCATCCAACAATTGACCATCACTATAAGTTTCTGTAAGCAACTGTGGCATTACATCTTCTGTTGAAACCATTTTGTTTTCCAATATTTCAAGCTTCCTCTTCACAACCATGTTCTTAATTTCCTGTTGTACTCTCTTTGATGCTTTAATTGTCCTATTGAAATTTGTTACAGGAAAATTTATAGGAATAGAAATAAACCCACCTGATATTTCATGAGTTGCTGCTTCTATTTTAGCTACCATTTCAGGCTCTTCAATGTTTAGTAAAATTTTACATGCTAATGTAATCACATATTTCTTAGCTAGTGGAAAAACTTGAACTTCAGCTTTGGAATCCCAAAAAGTTTCCAAGTGTTTTTTGGTCGCTATGTCCATAATTCCTATGCACTTTTGTAGAGAGTCTTGTTTAAGAAATGGCAAAAGAACTTTGCGTAGTCTAATAGATTCTTCATCTGGGCTTGTTTTATCAGAAACAGGAAACAACTTTTTGAAGTTGTTTGGCCACCATGATTTGACGAGTTTGTTTTCATTAGAAAACAAAAACTTATTTCCCTCTGCACTGCATAAAATCACCATGGGTTCACCAATTAATGATGTTTTGAATACTTTGTTGTTTGAGTACTTGTTCTTTCTGTCTGATATAAATTTCTCAGGAATACTCTGTTTTGCTGTTGATAGGAATTCAAGTGTTTCTCCAATGAATGGCCAACCAGTGCTTCCTGGTGGGAGGGCCGGAAGCTTTTCATTTTTCTTGGAAGTACTTCTACTCAAATTAAGAATCCAAGTAAGGTAATATATCACAGTGAAAATTAGAATCAAAGAAATTATGAGCTCCATATGTTGTGTTGTGTATGCTTGCGAAGACTTCACATCAGTATTAATTCAATAGTCACTGATGTTATATAGTGATTAGTTTTGCCAGTTTATGAAATTTAATTGCAACATCGTATATTTATACGGGGTTTTGTCAAGCAAATTCATATACAATAGTTTAAAAATAAATATAAGAATGATTTTTTAAAAAAATAGTCAAAATCTTACCTTAAACTTGAATGAAAATTTTTTAATAAATTTTATTTAAAAATTCTATTTTACAAAACATAATTATTATAAACATAAAAAAATATTAACATCTTATAAATTTATAATTAATTTTAAATACATAAATCTTTTTTATCATATTATATATTAAAAAAATTATTTTCAAAAATAAAAAATAATTTATTTTACAATAAAATAAATATAAATTTATACATATATTGAAAATGATATGCTAAATATTTTGATAATTCATAAATAATATAATACATTATTATTATTATTAAATATAATTATAATTATATTTAATAAATAATTATAATATTAATTATAATTATGATATAAAAAATAATATTCATAAAAATAATTAAATTATTAAAAAAAATTGTAAAGTCTCTATATCTAATTTTTTACGAGATATAATACAAATATAAAACATTATATTACAAATTTTGTGAAAAAATATTATATAATATAATATGATTATAATTATTTTTATTATTGATATAATAAAATATATAAATTATATTGAATTAATTATATTTTAATACTTAAATATAATTATTGTTAATAAGTATTTGTTATCTTAGTAATAATTAAAATTATAATAATATTATAGATATTTGTTATAATGTAATATATTTTTTAATTTTTTTAATCTTAAATAATTTATTTTTTTAAAATGTCAATAATTTTTCATAAAAATTATTGTAATTATTTAGTAAAGTTTTTGATAATTTAAAATTTTATAATTTATTATTATTATTATTTTAAATATTTTATAATAAAATTTTGATAAGTTATTTATTATTATTATTTTAAATATTTTATAATAAAATTTTGATAAGTTATTTATTATATAAATATAAATTTTTTATTTATTTATAATAAAAATAAATTATTATTTATTAAAAATCGATGAATAGATATATTATAAAAAAATAAGTTCTCGAAATTAGTGAAAGAGAGAGAAAGAAAAGACAAAAAAAAATTTATGTTTTAAAAAAACGTAATTGATGGGATGTTAATTAAAAAAAGTAGAGAGAGAATATGTGGGAGTTAGATGACCGTAAAATTGTTTATAAGTTTCATTTTAATCATTTTTAAACTAAATCTTAATTAAGTCTATTGGTAAACTGTTATATATTTTAGCTAGACAAAAACTGGAAAACAATGTTTTTAACTTAATAGAAGGTCAATTAATAATCCATCCTTTTTTTTTTACTATGCGTGAGTAGATAGATCTCATTTGTTTAAGTGGTTATTGGGCAACTTGGTTTTAATTTTAAATTTTATTCCTAATATCCGGTCAGACTGATAATGTTTTAATTAATAACATCTGGTTATTATTTTATTTATTAAAAATTAAATAAGATAATATAAAATTAATAAAATATATTATGTATGTGTTAATAATTTAACAAGAGTTTGATTGATTCAAACAATCATGTACTGAACGTTTAGGCTCGCTGCAATTTTATACGATATTGCTGACACGTTATTTTATTATAATGCATTGCTTTTGATACAAAAAACATTGTTGTAAAATTTTATTTTTAACCATTGATATTTGTTTAAGTGAGATAAGATTTAAGTTTTGAGAGGGTTTGATAAGTAAGTTGCAAATTTTAAAAATATTTAAAATATAATAAAGATATTTTTTATTAATACTTAATAGATATTACGAAAAATAACTTAAATTTTAATTTTAAATAATATAAAAATATTAATATTTGATCATGAAAATAATCATAAAATAAATAAAGTATATAATATAAGTTATGATTTTATTGTTTAAATATAATTTTGGAGCATAAAGAAAAATATAAATATAAATAATTGTAGTGTGATTTATAATATTGTAATTTAATAACCCATAAAACTTACCGTTTTTAAAAAAAAGTAAAATAAAAATTATAGGTAAAAGAAGATCTAAGAATGTTAAATAAGTAATCTTAATCAAATTTGTTGGTAAAATTGTGATATTTTACTTTTTTTTTTTCTTACCTATGATTTAATATTTTTTTAATTTTATAAAATCAAGTAATGATCTTATGAATAATCAATTGACAAATTTAAGAAAAAATAATCATTTGAGTTTAAAGCTTAATATCCTTAAAGTGTAAGCTTTAATTTATATAGTCTTAGAAATTTTTTTGAGGCCTTAACATGAAACAAGTTTTAAAATATTTTTTTAAATAGAAATATAGGAGAATTTCATTAATGATAGAAAAAACATACAATAAACATTAATTTTTATTTTTTAAATACATTAAAATATTATATTAAAAACTAAAATCATTTATCAACAAGACACGTAACAAATATGTAATAGAATATTTTTGAATATTTACTATACTCGCTGTATATTACTTTTCATATTAGTGTTTAGTTAAATCAATTGATATAATAATATATTTTTATAAAATATGAATTAATAATGCTCAATTGATGATGTTTATGAGGAAATTTGAAATCCTTCACAAAAATGTTTTTTATGACCTATAATTATTTGAAGAGATATATCGATAAATCTCCGTATCCAGTAAAACATATGTATTTTAATAAAATTTTATAAATTTGAGAGTCAATACAAAAAAATCTTTATAATATCTAATCTAACTATTTTAGAGTCAAATATAGTAAAATAAAATTATAAAACAGTAAATAAATATTTTATTTATAAACAATGATAAACCAAAAGATATTAAATAGAAATTTTTTAAAGAAAAGACCCATTTTTTCATAGAGAAAAATAAAAAAAATTACAATTAGGAGAAAATAAAAAAAGACAAGATGTAAGAAAAAAAAAGAACAAGAAAAAAAATTAGAGTGAAAATCTCTCTCTCTAGATATTTCAAGTTAGTGATTTTTTTCAAAATAATATTTTACATCAATGATAGAGTAAAATAAAACATTAGAAATATAAATACAATCTATATATTTGTATAGCATGGTATGTTTTTATGATATATTTTGTACAATATAAGATACTTTGTTTAGAGAGTATTTGACAAAAAAATTGTATTATAATTAATATGTATAGTGTTATTTTTAGTAAATTAATTTAGATTTAAATTAGTATGTAATCTTTTTTACAAATCAAAATAATTTCGTTATAAAAATTTATAAAAATTAATATTTAATGTATATATTTTTCTTTTATTTTAAAATAAAAAATATCAAAAAATATAATTTTATATTTGAAAATTTAAATAAATTAATTACGTATCATCGTATATTTTATATAACGACTATTTTATTCTATATTTTCCTGTACAATACGGTGACTTTTATTGTTCGTAATTATGCTGGGTTTACCGATTAGCATTCAATTATTTATTTATAAAACGATATTACTTAGCATATGATAAATAAAACAACAGTGGATAGCTTCCAGTTCATAACTCTTCACGTTAAGACTTTAATAATCGGATTTTATTTGCTACGATGATTTTGTTCACATTAGTATGGAGTGCGACTAAAGTTTAAAATATATGTGAATATATTAAGATATAAGTTTTTATAAAAATATGAAATTATAAACAAAAAAAATTTGAAAAAAATCATAAAAATTATAGAAATTTAATCAAAAATATGAAAAAAAATTATAAAACATCGTAACAATCAATTACTTATATTTTAAAATAATTTTTTATTTAATACATATATTTTTAAATAAAAAAAATATTTATATTAATCAATAAATTGATTAATTAAATTAAATATTATATATTAAAATATATATTATTTTTTGTTATATATCGTAGAATAAATACTTAAAAGATTTGAAATACTTAAATAAACTTTCTAATTATTACTATAAATAAATAAATTTCATTAATATAAAAATAAATTTTATTTATTACATATTTTTAAAATTACTTATATATATATATATAAACATGTTTAAAAATAAATAAAGAATATATTATCTATTAAAAAAAAGAAAAAAAATTGAATTGAAATGATTACACAAAAAAATAAAAAATAAAAAATTAAATTTTTGATATCTTATTCAATATTTTAATGATATATTAAGAACAAGATCTACAATATTTAAGATATTTTAAACAAAAAGACATTCAAACAACATTTTAACAATAACAATATTTTATCAACATTTTAAAGACACTATCAATATTTTGACGACAATTTACCTAAAAGATATAATCATTACGTTCCAATATCAAAATATTTAAAAAAAAGACATTGGTGTGACAACATCGCCGACAACGTTAACATTTTCAACCCTTGATAACAAATACTTGAACATAAATAACTAGAAATACAAATCCTTGTTGGATAAATTATGAAATTATGAACTTTTTATGTGTGTTAGCCAAGAACACAAAATATCATAACAAACGTGAGATAAGCAAATTGATTCCTTAAGTGTGAAGCAGACTTTTTGGAATTTTTTTTTAGACCAAACTAAAATTTAGCCTTCGTTCATCTCACACTATAATTGGAAACAACCAAACAACACTAGTTGAGAGCATAGTGCTTTACATTGGAGCATAGACAACATCAGAATCGCTCAGCTTCAAAAACACACATTTCGGGTTACATTAATAATCCCGATATTATCATATTGAGGTTGGCACTTGCATGCAGCCCTATTAATGCATGTCAACAGATTAGTATCGTAATTTATTCTGAATCGGACGAGTCTGCCTTCATGCTCCTGCGTACACTCCTGGGTTTTGCACTGGACTTGGATGCATTTAGAGAAGACTCACCCTCGAAAAATATTACCTGAGACTTGGCTAACCTCTCTTCCAACTCCTCTGTGCTGAATTCATCTGTTCCCCCAAGCTCATCAAAGCCGACCTTGAATAACATAAGAGAATATTGTCTTTTACTGTTAAACATTACTTAAAAAGTCTCTAACCACCAACCAATTAAGCTCTTGACATAACATACCACATAATTGTCCACTTTAGCGTTCTTTATAAGGGCAAGAGTTGGAAGAACAATGATTTTCAGCTTCTCGGCTAAATATGGACTTTTTTCTGCATTGATCTTTATAAAACGTGTCTCTATGTGCTGCTTAGCCAATGCAGCTAAGTGCTTGTCCATCACCTGTAAATAAACTGTAAACATAGGTTGTTTCTTCCAAATCATCTACTAATTTCAGAAGAAATAAAAATAAAAATAAAAAATATTGAAAGGTAAACAGAGAAGAAAAATCCAGTGAATTTGTAGGTCAAATGCAGCAGCTCACCACAGAGTACAAATAAAATAAAAAAGGGTAGCATAAATCCAGTAATATATATTTTAGATCTGTAATTGTTAAGTAGAACAATACAAATCTACTATATTTATAAAAAAGGTTAACAAAAGTCTATTTTCAAAAAATATGTCAGTTAAGCAGTTGACATGCGTGACATGTTTTTTGAAAATTGACTTTCGCAAACCTTTCTATAAATGTGGTGGGACGTATTTAATAAATATAAGTCTAAAATATACTTTTATTGAAGTTTCACTTTAACCAAAATCTCAGTTACCCATCCGCCAAAGAAATGTTCTGAACCAAATCAGAATAAACGAAAATGCTTCTCAAGAGAGGCAATAGACATAACTTCAAAATCTTTCAGTAAAGCTAACTAGCTCAGCAGAAGTTCCATTACATCACTAAATCTGAATCATAATAAAATCCCACCAAAAATTAAATATCTGAATCATAATCAAGACAAGATTAATGTGAGCACACATCAATAAGTTTGTTTCTATATTCTCTTCCTAGCTAAATAAATAAATAAGACCAAAGTAAAGAAAGAAATTTGAGTTAAAGACAGTCTTGTTTCGTAATATAAACTTGGGAATTTTTTTTTTAAATACTTATAACAATAAAAATAACTTCTAATAATATTCAACCCGATACCAATTAGATGATATTAAACATTAAATAATTTAAATGGCTACAATTTCATTTAATGTGAAATGATGTATAATATTTTTTTTTAAAGGTGAAAAATAATACTGAGTGGAATACAATCAGACAACATTCAATATTAAATTAATTTAAATGATAATAGTTTAATTTGACTATACACTACTTAACTAAGTTTAATGTAACATGATTTACTAGATATTAATTTTTAATGTAACATAAAGAATAATATTTAAGAGAACTTAATTAAACAAGATTCTAAATTAAACGAGTTTAAATGATCGTATTTGAATTTTAACGTCATCCAATTGAATAACGTTCAATACTTATAATCTAGATATAAAGAGTTGTTTTCATAGTTACAAATTTTAAAAATGATATTTTTATTATAATTTATTAAAAAAAAACTAATCAATTGTGTAGCATCATATGGATATCAAATATAAAAAAACACCAAATAGCTCAAACAAAACGTATATCATAATTAGCTCAAACAAAGTGTCCATATCACATCACTGTATCCAAAGTAATTTCCATATGACAATTTGATATGGCAGATAGCTCGTTTTTCAAAAGAATAAATAAATAAATAAATAAAGAGCAAAGTTCAAAATTCACATCATAGTCTCACTTTATCGTCTTCAGACTAAATTTTCTTTATCAAAGAGGGAACATAAATGCCTAATTCCTGCTCTCAAATGCATACGAAATTTGGTTTTAAACAAATATGCCACAAAACTATAATAAAAAAATAATAGAAATAAACGAGAAGAAGAACTGATACCTTGCAAGGCCAGTTATCGCGATAGAAATGACAGACGACACGGTCACTAGCTTTGACGACGGAAAAGAAATCCTTCTCGGAGGGGATCTCGGAGTACTCACCATGGCCGAGCGAGATCCAACGGTTACGTTTCTCGGCCATTTTCTTCATCTGCTGGAGCCTTCGTTCTCTGAGCACCTCAATATCGTCCATGTCCAGCCGGTCTAACGCCGATATCTCCTCGTCAAGCTTCTCCTCCATCACCTTCGCCACCGTCAAAACCTGCTTCTCCAATACCTGCATCGCACAACACCACCACCGCCATTTCTCAATTTCATAATTCATTCATCGACTGATCAATTGAATGCGAAACTATAAAAGTAGACCCGTAGAGATAGAGACACCTCTTGAATTTTAGGGTTTTCCATTTCGTTTGATTTGATTGAGATGCAATTGTTCAAAAAGTTAACAAATTGAAATTAAAATCAGTTGAAAAATGTCGTGGTCTCTCCGTCTGTTCGTTATTGTGTAGTTCTAGGGTTATTTACTCTTCACTCTTGATCTATATTTGGGCCATGTAGGCTACAGTTTGGGTTGGGCCTAATAAACGCGGATCTGGGTTTAATATTCCATCCAATACCTTTTTTCATTATATAAATTAACAAATATATGAACTATAACAAAAATTATAAATACAATATCTAATATCTAATTTTATTGATTAATAAAAATAATAATTAATAGCATAAATATATCATTATATTATTTTTTCAATAGTTACATTATATATTTGATTGTATATTTTATAATTATTAAGAAATTTGATAATAAATTTGTAATATAAATAATAAATTTGGATTAACAATAAATAATTCGGTGTTATATTTGTAAAAATATCGATAAATTTATACCATTAATAATATTCAATAAAATAGTGTTAGATTTATGTCATCAATAATAAGATATTGTTATTTAATTTTTTCTAATGTAATCTTTTTGTTATGTCACTTGGAATAAGAGATTTGATTTGTGTTTTAATTTTTATAAGTCTCCATATCTAACATTTTGGATTCAAATTTGAATTTTACATTGGTCATTAATTTTCTCTAATCCATCAAAAAATTTACAAAGATTATCTAATTAGAAACAAGAATATAGACAAAAAAATATTTAAAAATATAGAAAAAAAAGGACGAGGATCTATGTTTTATAACGTGAGAAATTGGATAATGGTGAAGATTATATTTGTTTTTTAAAATTATATACTCTATTTTAATAAATATATAAATTTAATTTTATAAATTTACTTATATTTAAACTCAAAATAACCATACATAATTTTTATCTATTTTATATTTTATCTTTAATATTTTTTATTCTATTAAAAATAAATAATTTTTCTTTTATAAAAGTTATGTAAACTATTTATTTATAAAAATATAAAATTTTACAATTATTTTATAATTTATTCTTATTACTAATTTCTAATAATATTATATCAATAATTTTTAATATAAAAATTATATATTATTGTTACATATTTTTTTATTTCTCTCTTTTATAAAAATATTATTTTTATTATTGATTGACTTAAAATTTTATTTTTTCATATAAAATATTTATTATTGAGTTATTCATTTTATCTTTTATAATTAATACTATATATTTTTCTTTTATTTAACGAAAAATTAGACTTAATTATTTATATATATATATATATTTATATATCATAATAATAAATAATTAAATATTTTATTTTATTTTAAATATAATTTATAAAATTGATATTTGAATAATAATTGGAAAAATTGGAAAAAATATAATAAAAAAATAAAAAATTATCATAAACCAAAATATTAAATTGTTATAAAAAAACCAAAAAAGATACAGAGTATTATTCTTAATATATTAAACACTTATGATATACACTCTTAATTTTTTAATTTAATAAATTTAATTAATCTTAAATACTTCTAATATAGGTAATTTTTGGTAGCGGAATCGTGATAAGTTGATTTGCCATTTTCATCATTATTGTTTAAGAATAAGCATAAAAATAATATGTTTTTGTAGCCGAAAATAAGTATAAGTAATGACCAATGACCATTGATTAAAAAAAATCAAATAGTACTACTTGTTTAAAATTATTTTTGAGAAAATTGGTAATATTATTTATTTAAGTTAATATTTTTATTAAAAATAAAACAATAATAATAAGATGAGAAAATTGGTAAAACCCTAAAATTTATTTCATTACACGTACAAGGAGCTTAACATCACAAAGACAATGCCAAAGATTCTAGATAAGTCCCACCGATGACCACTACAGAAAAAGCTTTATTGAAAACCTCCAATAATAATAATAATAATAATAATAATAATCCCCTTTTACAAATCCAAATTACTACTCATAATAATCTCTATTAGATTAATGGATTTTAATTTCAAGGGCACTTGGGCTTTCCTCTTTTGGTCTTCTTGTCTCTATAGCAAGGGCACTCATGTTTGTTCCCATAAGTCCCAGAAGGCACACATTTGCACTCTTCGCAGCAAATCCCACAATACTTTATGCACCTATCTTGTACTCCTGCCTTTGAGCACCTTCCATTACACTTCTCCTCACAAAATGCTTCACACCAAATAAATTAAATCAACATTAATAATAATAATTATTATTATTAACACAAAATATCACCTAATTTTTACACTCTTATAAGAAATTTATAAGGTAGAGTAACAGTATCAGATCTAATATTTGAAGTAACATTTTAAGCATAAATATGTTGAAAGTACTGCAGATATAATGAATTATTAAGTGATAAAAATAAAAAATATTTAAGATAAAATGTGGATATTTTATATATAAATTTATTAATAATTATATAAATATTGTATCTAAAATTTTCTTATAAATATTAAAAGAGGGCACGTGTACTTTAATATTCTATGTACAGATCTGCCTCCAAAGGAGCTCGAAAATTTATTCTTTAAATCTAAATCATTAACATATGTGAGCTTAAAAAACTAATCAATATTTTGAACTAACTAATTATATCCCAATATTACTTAATGCCCCCAAGCTTTTTTAAAAGTGAGAAACCAAGTAAAGCAAGAAAAAGTTCTTACGAGATACAGCCATTGCTGGGTACAATATGGAAGAGCTAAGCAGAAGAGAACAAACAATGAAAGCTGTGAAACAGAACTTCATTTTTTGTGGGTTTGGTTAGTGATGATGAGGTAGTTGGATTGGGATGTGTAATGTAGCAAATAGAGAGTGATTTTAGTGAGTTTGTGTTAAAGTATAATAAAGTGCTGACTGATGAGAAACGTGAGATGCCAAGTGGGTATTTATAGAATGAGAAAAGTAAAAGTTGCTAGAGAGAAACAGGGAATAAAAATCACTTAGAAAAATTTTAAATATAATTTTTCTTACATTTAAATTAACAAAAATAATAATTTTTATATATTTAATTAATATATTTTTATTATTAAAAAATTATAACATCATTTTATATTAAATATATGTATTTTAAAAATTGAGTATCCAAATTAACTGATGTCTCTTTTAAGTAAATTCTTATCTTCACTTTTCACCCGATGGGCCTAGGGAGATAAATGCACTAGTGAAAAGTAAGTAGCAAAATAAAGTAATTAATAATAAATGGGGAACAGATACAGCTGGAGTTGTGGGTTTCAGGGCACGTAATGGGTGGGTGGTGACTAGAGAAACATTGGGCGGTGACTCAGGCACTCTTATCACGCGGTTTCTACACCATTCTATATTTTCTAGTACTTTGTTCTTTTGGCTTTATCTGCCAAAGAGAAAGCTAATTTTTAATCATAAATAAATAAAATTATGATTAATTTTATAAATTTAATAAAAATAATTAAAATAATAATAATGAATAAAATATGTGATGAAAATAATTATTATAATATTAAAATTATAAATTAAACTTATTTTTTATATACATATAATTTTACATAAAAATATTTTTCTAATAATAAAACTCATAATATTTGAAATAATAAAATAAAATTTGATTTACTTTTATTTTGTATATATACTTTTTCTTATAAACGTGAATTAAATTAATTAAAATATAAAAATGAATATCAATAATTTAAATAATAAATTACATTAAGAATTATATTAAGATTTAATTTTTTAAAATTAAATATATTTTTAAATAAATAAAAAAAATACGATTAAATCATGAAAAAACTATTACTAATTCATAACTATAGTTTATTATTAAAATATACTTAAAATTAATATATGATTATTATAATTATTAATCTCCAATCATTTTATTTATGCTCATTACTTACTATAGATGTCGATTTGAGATAAAAAAAATTATGAATATTATATTAGTTTTTTTTTATTATAATAAAAATAAATAAAATATTTATTTTATCTTTTATATTAATAATATTTTTATGAATATTATACTAATTTTGTTTTCACTAAATCATTTAATAATTTTTTGAAATTTTTTTCTAGTTAATTCTTTTACCCAAATAACAAACTTATTTTTTTATAAATAATTAAAATATTTACAAAAAACTTAAATTATTAATTTATTAATTTAATTAATTACAATATAACCATAACATCAATATCTTATATTTAAAAAATTAATATCATAAAATTATAATAAAAATAATAAATCAATTTATTTAATATCATAAACCTATAAAAATTTAAAAAGTTCATTATATTTTAAAAAGTTTAATAAAAAGTGTAGGTAAAAAATAAATTTAAATAAGTCACTAAAATAATTTATTTAAAAATTAAATATGTTGAATTGTATTATAATTTATTTAATATAAGTTTTATTTAATCGAAATACGTAAATTATATATATATATATTATTTGAGTTTGAGTCTCCTAAAGAAATGATGTTGGACATGGAGCAGAGGTCGCGGAGACTAGGGAGCCCGAGAGCAAAAGTCTAAAGCTTTCTTTTAACCCTATGGGCCAGAAGCCTTTGTACTACGAACTAGGAAGTATTTGCAACTTGGGCTTTTGTAAGCCTGTAAGCCACTACCCCCACCGGTTAAACTTAAACCCAGTCCATGCGTCTATAGTCGTGTATCGTGTGACTTTTACTTCATTTTTTTTTTCATATCGTCATATGATGCTATTGATAATGTTAGAAATTTTCACCCAACGTTATATTTATGATAATAAATTGTCATTTTCATGGTTGTTAAGTCTTTTTTAAAACAATAAATATATTGGGATGTATAGATTGATATTTTAAATTTAATTATTTGATCAAAAGTACTACATTCTTATTAAGGAGGTTATGAGAATATATAAAGTAGGTTACGAGAACATGCCCTTTAATAAATCTTTTATTTGTAAATTATTTTTACATACCATTAATTGTAATTCTTTTGACAACTTTACATTTTGAATTAAATAAATTGTATTTTTCATATATATATATATATATATATATATAAATAAATTGTATTTTTCATATATATATATATATATATGTGTGTGTTTGTATCGAAAATTAGTTATTATTTTTCTCAAGCATTTAACTTTTTTTCTCTTAAAAACTTACAATTTTAAACAAATAAAATAACTTAATAATATAATTTTGAGGAATTTATTAAAAAAAATATTTACTTATGGGATATAATATATCAAACATTATAATATAAACTTATATTAATTATCATAAATACACATCAACAATAGTTGCAATTTCATCTTCTAAAGGGAAACCAAAATTGTACACACGTTTCGAACCCACCGACTCTTTACTCTTGTTGTGTGAGTAGCGACACAACCTACCACAAATATAATAGAATATATAATTAAAATACAATTAATTAATATATTTTTTATTATTAATAATTCATGCAAGAATATGACATGTCACTTTCGATACCCTATATATTTGTTGAGTTGTGTATGTAAAGCTCCAATACTGCATCATGCGTTGCGATTCATTATTTTTCTTATCCCTTTTTTAACACATTCAGACGAGAGAAAAGGGTTTTCTGAAGGTACTAGAAGTACCTTAATATTTTCAAAAATAAAATAATTAAAGTTTTCAATTTAAAAAATAAATGAACTTTTAGTGCATCATTTAAAAACAAATGTTTATTTTAAAAGTTAAATAAATTTTAGTGGATATATAAATTAAAAGTTAAGTTGATTCAAGTACAAGCAACAATGAACTCTTACTGATGCATTCATCCGATTTTACATTGTCTAGTGAAATCGTGAAAATGTAGTACAAGTGAAATAAATATAATTTAACATTCCCCTCAAACTCAAGGAGTAAGAGAAACAATCAACTTGAGTTTGGAAACTAATTCTTGAAATCTGACTGGTAGATGAAATTTGGTGAAGATGTCAGCTGTTTAATCTGTGGATGATATTGATTTGAGACAAACAGTATCTTGAATAACATGTTGACGAACAAAATGACAATCAATCTCGATATGTTTTGTTCGTTCATGAAATACATTATTGTGAGCAATCTGAATAGCATTCTGATTGTCACAATATAGGATAGTTGCAGTTGATTGGAGAACACCCATATCAACAAGTAACCAACGGAGCCAAAGAAGTTCTTGAGTGGTGTCAGCAATAGCACGATATTCAGCTTCAGCGCTGGATCGAGAAGTAAGGGATTGTTTCTTGCTTCGCCAAGATATGAGAGAGTTCCCAAGAAAGAAACAATATCCAGTAGTAGAGCGACGATCAGTTGGGTCACCTGCCCAATCAGCATCAGAGTAGGCGGAAAGAAGAAGATTAGACTTGTTGGAGAAGTGGAGACCGTGAAACATGGTGCCTTTGATATAGCGGAGAATGCGAAGAACCGCAGCATAATGGGTAGACCGTGGAGCAGACATGAATTGACTAACCAGATGAACAGCATAGGCAATGTCAGGACGAGTGACTGTGAGATAAACAAGACTACCTACTAGTTGTATGTATAATGTGGCATCTGAGAGAATAGTACCATCTAATGGAGTAAGTTTGACATTGGTTTCTAGAGGTGTTGATGCAGTTTTACAATCCGTAAGGCCAGCCCAATTAAGAATATCAGATGAGTACTTTGCTTGAGAGAGATAATATCCTTGAGAATCAGATGAGATTTCTAGGCCCAAGAAGTAGTGGAGACGACCAAGGTCTTTCATTTCAAATTGATGGCTCAGAAACTGCTTGAGATCAATAATTCCATTAGAGTTATTTCCTGTTATGATCATATCATATACATAAAGGAGTAAAAGTGTTACACCAGTGGGAGTCTTTCGAATAAAGAGACCGGAGTCATAAGAACTGGAAGTGAAACCAAAGTCAGTAAGTGTAGAGCTGAATTTGGCAAACCAAGCCCGAGGAGCTTGTTTGAGGCCATAGAGAGCACGACGAAGTCTGCATACTTGATGAGGTGAATGAGTGTATCCAGGAGGAGGTTTCATATAAACTTCCTCAGTTATGTCTCCATTGAGAAAAGCATTTTTGACATCCATTTGAAACATGTTCCAATTTCGGGCAGCAGCAACAGCAATGATACTTCGAACAGAAGTGAGGCGAGCTACAGGTGCAAAAGTTTCTTTATAGTCGATTCCATATTCCTGTGTAAAACCCTTTGCAACCAGACGAGCTTTATATCGTTCCAGAGACCCATCTGAATGAGTTTTGATTTTGAAAATCCACTTACAACCAATCAAAGATTTATTAGATGGAAGATCAACAAGATCCCATGTATGCGCTTTTGTTAATGCTTGTAATTCATCTGTCATAGCTTGCTGCCAATGAGGGTTAGAAATAGATTCTCTATAGATTTAGGGTTCATGATGAGACAAAATAGTAGAGAAACATTGGTAATCACGAAGATGAAAAGGAAGACTACTTACACGAGTAGAACGACGAAGTGATGACTCTGGACAATCAGGTAGTTGGTCTTCAGAAGATGTTGTTATGGTAGGATCAGCAGAAGGAGCAGACACATCAGGAGAAGCCGTAGTAGACAATGGTGAGGGTAATGGAGCAATGTCAGGAGGAAATAAATCAATAGTTGGGTCATTAAAAAATGAGAGTGAGTTAGGAGATGAGACATGAAATGAGGAAATAGAGGAAAACATTTTATGTTCCCAAAATATGACATGACGAGAGATGCGCAATCGTTTAGAGATAGGGTCCCAACAACGATAGCCTTTGTGTTCTATTCCATACCCTAAGAAACAACAAAGGCGAGCACAAGGTTCTAATTTATTGCGTTCATGAGGGTGAAGAAGAACAAAACAGGCACAACCAAACACTTTGAGCAGTTCATAAGATGGAGAAGTACTATAGAGACGCTCATAAGGGGATTGATTGTGAATAATAGGCATAGGAACACGATTGATGGTATAAACAGCTGTAAGAGCTACTTCACCCCAAAAGTGTTCAGGACAAGAACTAGAAATTAGGAGAGTGCGAACAGTATTAAGAATATGTCTGTGTTTTCGCTCAGCTCTTCCATTTTGTTGAGATGTGCCAGGACAAGAATATTGAGAAAGAGTCCCATTTTGACGAAGAAAATTTAAAAACTTTGTTTCTTTATATTCCATAGCATTATCAGCTCTAAGTACTTTGATATTTTGAGAAAATTGAGTTTTAACCATTTGAGCAAAATCATAGTAAATTTTGGGTAATTCAGATCTATGTTTCATGAGAAAAATCCATGTGAATCTTGAATAATCATCAATGAAAATGACAAAGTAAACACATCCCCCCATAGTAGGATGTGGGGATGGACCCCAAACATCAGAATGAATTAAGTCAAAAGGGGAGACAGAAGTAGAATCACTTTTATTAAAACATAAAGCAGGTTTTTTTCCCAATTGACAAGGCAAACAATTTACATTATCAGAAATAGAAACAGATCCTAATTTACCAGAAGATGCTAAGGGACGAAGACGTCCTATAGACGTATGGCCTAGACGAGCATGCCATAGGTTGATAGGAGTAGTAGAAGCAGCAATGGAAGTATGAGGAGACTTGGGTAGATGAAGGTCGATAAGTTCAAATAATCGTCCAACCTTACGACCTATCCCAAGGATCTGTCCTGTCTGTGGATCCTGCACATGACAACCAGAAGAGGAAAAAGTAATAGTAAGACCAAGTTCACATAATTGACCAACAGAGATAAGATTTAGAGTAAGGTTAGGAATATGAAAGGTGTCAGAAAGTGATATAGAAGATGTGGAAACTTGTCCTACAGCATTAACATGCATATGTGAACCATTGGCAGTTTGAATTAAAGGTTTGGAGATGGAAGACTGTGTGGGAGAGAAGATGTGAGTATCATGAGTCATATGGTTACAACAAGCAGAATCAAAATACCATAAAGATTTACCTGATGTGAGAGACAAGGCAGTAGAAGGAGGATTACTAGATTGTGAGAGAACATGTTTAAGAAGACCTTCAAGTTCTTGAGTAGAGAAGGTAAATTTGTCATGATTATCCTCAGAAACAGCAACAGTGATAGATGAGTTACTATTGTTACTTGAAGCATGTTGAGAGGGATTCCGAGAGGGATTCCGTGAGGAATGTTGAGAGGGATTCCGTGAGGAATGCTAGAGGGATTCCGAAAGCAATCTCTGTTAAAGTGTCCTGGACCCTTCTTGTGACAATATATACATACCCGAATGGGACATGTAAGAAGCTCATGATTGGGGTTGTGACAGTAGGTGCAACCTTGATGTTTGAAGTCCTCTTTTGAACCTCCTTTAGGGCGATAAAATGGGGTGGCAAGAACAGAATCTGTATGATGAACTTTGAAAACCCCCATCCGAGTTTCTTCAGAGCGAAGCTCGGTCACAGCAATATCTAAGGATGGAAAAGGACTCCGATGGTGTAAGGAAGCCCGAACAGGTTCAAATCGATCATGGAGAGCCATGAGAAAAATAACAAGACGCTGGTGATTACGGTAAGTTGCAAACATCTCAGCATCAATCTTGTTCGTCCAAGTTGGTTCAGAGAGAGCGAGTTGATCCCAAATAGTATGCATTTTAGAGAGAAATTGGTTAATGGTTTGATCAGCCCTTTGGCGTTTGGTATGAAGAGTTGTCAGAAGTTGATATTGGTTGGCCAAATCTGTTGTAGTGAAGCGAGCCTCAAGAAATACCCAAACTTCTTTGGCAGTGTCAAAACGCCCAAATTAACCATGGATGGAGGGTAAGGTGGTGTTACGGAACCAGGTAATAATTTGATGGTGTTTAATCTCCCAGTCTTCCAGGCGGTCACCAAATAAGAAGTTGTTTTCAGTGGTTTCTTGGATGGGTATAGAGATATCACCAGTTATGAAACGCCATAGCTTACGTCCTTTCAAGAAACTTTTCATTGCTTGTGCCCAGGCTAGGTAGTTAGTATCATCAAGGGTGGTAGAGATTGGTTTTAGGACATCATTTCGGTCCATTTTAGCGAAATAATGGAGGAAATGTAAAGCAAATTTATAGAAACAGTATAAAGGAGATATCCTTAAAAATAAAAAGAAGAGTTGAAAACAAGCCTGGAACCGGGTTGAGGTGAGCCGAGTTGGAGTGAGCCGAGTTGAGGTGAGCCGGGTTGGAGTGAGCCGAGTTGAGGTGAGCCGGGTTAGAGTGAGCTGAGTTGAGGTGAGCCGGGTTGAGAGTGAACCGAGTTAGGGTGAGCCGGATTGGCTGTGATGAAAAGAGGCGAAATTTTGATAGAAATTTTAGAGGTATATGAAAGGCTCTGATACCATGTTAAGAGTATAGAGAGATAAGAAGAAAGAATGATTTAATGTTGTTTTGGTGTGTCTTAGAATGTATATAGAGAACTCTATTTATAGAGTTGTAACAAGTGTAGTACAAGTGTAGTACAAGTGTAGTATAAGTGAAATAGTAAGTGTAATACAAGTGTAGTACAAGTGAAATAGTGAAAATTTGTACAAGTGAAATAAATATAATTTAACCGTCTAAAAGAAAACACACTCCAAACCAAAATCTAAATTTGAAGCAGCATTTGATTACAAATCAACATCATGACTAGGGCTCGATCATGACCAATCAGCTTCAAATAAATAAACACGAAGAGAACAAACTAGCTAGTGAATGAAAGTTTTTAAGAAAACGACTTTAGATGTCAACTTTCCACCGGCCTCATTTGGATAAAAAAATATTCAAAAAATAAGATTAACATAGAATAAATGTATTAAAGACAAAATAATAATTTTGATAATTTTTTAATTTAATAATAAATATTTTCCATGAAATAATGAAATTAGGTATGACAATAAACTTCCCTAATAAAATAATATTTTATTAATAAAAATTAAAAAATATTTAATTGAAATAAAATTATCATTTTATAATTTTATCTCTTTTATGTCCTTTCATATTTTTTTATGTTATCAACTGTAACTACAAATAGTTTAAAGTTGATATGTTATATGGAATATTATAATTAATTTTCTTTTGTCATATATTCAAATAGTATGATTAATATCTATATGCTTTATTGTGTCCCTAAATATGTCACAACGGTAAAAGCTAATTCAAATAGACAATGCAATATTGGATCTTTAAATTAAATTAAATTAAATTAGTCTATTTTGAATCCAGATTTGACACTTGATATTATATATATATATATATATATATATATATATATATATATATATATATATATATATATCCCAACATGATTAAAGGGAACAATTATCTGGGCCCCAACTTTTCTGCCTTTTTATTTTTAAGTTGGCTTCTTTACTAGTTTGCTTCTATATGAAGAAGAAGGTGTAAAGTTGAATCTCCATTAAAAATCTACAAATAATATGCCTACCTTTTCCCTCAAGCTTAACTACCCACCACTCAAGTTAGTCTCAATGCCTTTACAGTCTTTTACATGAGTCAAATTTATAAATAAATAAATAAATAATGTATTATATTAATTGATTTATATTAATGTATTTATTTACTCACCATAATTTTATTATATATATAGATATTAATAATATATATCTTTTTAAAATTTTCAAAACATATAGCATGGGTCATAAAGAAAATTACACTGCCTCATCCTGAGTGGGCATATATCTACCCCACGCTCAAATGTCATTACTAAATCCATTTCCAATATTTTGAGGAAAACAAATTCTTGAACAAACGTAAAAATAATAATTCAATATGTTTCTACATATTATAAATCACGTTTTGCTTATAAAATCATAAATAACTTATTTATTATATATATATATATATAATAATAATATCATCATTATGTATATTTACGTATTTTTTTTCAATTTTATAGTTATCATATCAAATTTTCTTTCTAATAATTATATAAATATTATAATTAACATGATAATTATTAATAGATATATGTACATGATCTAATTATACCTATCTACAATATATCTTTTAATTTATATAATGTGTAATAATAATAAAGTGGATTGAAGTTTGAGATGAACTCCTCCTACTCTTATTTTTACTATGAACTTAAAAATACAAAGTAGTGTACCGAGGAGATGAAAAAGAAAAAAATTAATGCCCTAATAAATTAAATTTTATATATACTTTATGTGCACGGATATGAAATAAAATGAAAAACCTAGCTATTTGCATTTTATCATAAGATAATTGGGATTACAATTCAATCCACTCTTATAGATCTATATAATAAAGTATCATTAAGTGTGATAGCCATGATGAATTTAGCAATTTTTTCATATATGGTGTTCATATTTACAGCCTTTAAAGCAGCGTTAAAATTCATAATTATTAAAATTAATTATATTCTCAATATGCCTACTCAGAAGTCTTGAAACAATTTTTAAATGAAACCACCCTGTTAATTGCATAATTCTAAATTCTTCAGCTGTTTTTATTCATAGAAATTGCATTACTTTGGCTCATTAATTAATTAAATGAAGTTCTGATCATCAAAAGAGAGCAGCTTTGACTTTTTAGATTTTCTTCTAACATTTTTCAAATTATAAATATTGAAGTTGTTAAGAAATTTGGATAAAATGGTTTAATCATAAATTCCCCCTCCCAAGATCTTCCTTAGCAGAATATCAAATAACAGAGAAATAGATAATACACAATACAAGAATTATAGTGTAAAACTTCAAATTAAAGAAAAATCATTTTCGTTGTTAAAAAAACAATTAGAGAAAAATTCACTATTTGGAAAATTGTTACAACCATATTCTTAATAATTTTCTCACACACCCAAAAGACAAGAGCAACTATAAGCCCAAAAGAATTTTCCCACAAAATTCTCTTACTCAAGAACTTCTCATACAAGTTTTTCTCTATTTTTGGATGAATAACAATAAAGAAATGAAGCCATATTTATAACCTTTAAGTTCTCATTTCATATGCTAAATATTTCTTCATTCAACAAAATTAAGCTACTTAATTTTCCTATTTTTTATTCAAACAAGGTTAGGCACCTCCATTTTTGACAATATGGTAAGCCACCTTCCATGAATTTTCTTCTAAATTAGTCACATTCTATTTTGACTAACAAACATAATATTATTTTTAATCAATCATAACATAAGCTTCTTATTGATAATAGTTTCCATATTTATTAAAAAAAATTAATAATTGGGATGAAACATTTGATCCAGCTGACATTAGATGCACCTATCTACTATGTAACATAAGTATAATTTATTTTTAAAAAAAAATTATGTGACAGATTATTTATATAGATTTATTGTTAACACTCATAAAAGCACACGAAATATACATATGTATTATATTTTGAAATATGTAAAAAAATTATATATTTTTTACATTATATGCATATATAATTTAAAAATTAAAGTACAAAAATATTATACTAAGGTTATATTCTTTGTAAAAATATTATACTAAGGTTATATTCCTTGTAAAAATATTATACTAAGGTTATATTCTTTGTAAAAATATTGGTATTTGCATATTTTTAACTTTAAAACATTTATGAAGAAACACGTAAGATTAGTGTTTGTCTTGCTATTGAAGGTGTGCTAGTTGAGAAGATTAAACGGTTGGTTTGAGAGGGTAATTTTTATATGGTTTTTAGGCAGAGGGAGACAAATTTGGCAGCACATAGTGTTGCTTATTTTGCTTTGAAAGGGGTGGGAAGGCATATATACTCGAAAAAATGATGCTCACTTTGGTGTTTGGGATAGTGTAATGTTAGATAGGCTGTAACACTCTTTGGCCTTTGATTGAATGAATGAAGTTGATTTTATTAAAAAATAGAAAGAAAAAACTCTAAAACTTTTATATTATTTTTATATTTTATTAAATTATCAATTTATAATAATAATAAATAATAATATTTTTTTGATAATGAAAATTAAGATCAACTAAAACCTTAAATTGTTATTAAAAATATATTTAAAGTTAAGGAAATTAAAGTTTTCTTAATACACACATAGAAGATATGGGATTAATACCACCAGCTCCTTAGCCCAAAGGGCATTTCAATTTGTGTTTTTCTTTAATAAAAACTAATATCAACCAAAATTTTAAACTATTGTTAAAATAATAGTTCTATTAATACACATAGGCGATGTTAGATTAAAAAAAATAAAATTATAAGTATAAATTAATTATAATAAGAAACTTGTTTTATATCATATAGTGTATAATGTTGTGTTTGTCTTGTTGGTACAGTAGTCTATATTTTCTAAATTTCCACCCTCCCATTAATATATATATATATTCAAATAAAAGTATTTTAGAATAAAAAATTTCATAAAAAATACATAATTATAATATAGGATGACTTTTTATATTATTTAGTTTATTAGGTTAGAAATTATGTTATTTAGATCATTAATTTGATAAAAATAATTGATTAAAGACAAATTATATTATTTTAATAATTTTTTATTTAAATATTATTATTTTTTATCAGGTAATTAAAATAAGATTCTTTAATATAAAATTTGATAAAACTTAAATTTGATATGAAATTATTTAAGAAATGTTAACAATAATAATATTCAAACAAAAATATTTATCTAAATATATAGTTTTTAATTTTTAATAAAAATGAATGAAATTTTAAAATAAAAAAATGGCAATTAAAAAATAATTATTGTGTGAATTTTATATCATATTAATTATAATTTTATCATTATTAAATATTTATATTTTGATCTTATTTAATCACTTACAGAAAATAATATAATTTGTTCTTAGTTAATATTTTTTGTAAAACTAATAGATTAAATAATTCTATTTTTAATATAAAAGACTAAATATATAAATAACTAAACTAAGGGACTTTTATAACATTTTTTCTATAATTTATGTGACTAACTTTGAAATGATTTTTGAGGGGTTTGAGTTAATATCTTAATGTTATCACGTTTTAAAAAAACATCAATTTAATATAATTTTTTATTTAATTAAATTTTTTTACATATATTATTATATATGTTTAATATTAAGATTACATTTTTAAATAATAAATCAATTAAATAATATTTTAATTAATTAATTATTTAAAAATATCATTTATATTTAAAAAGTAACAAATAAGAAGTCTTTTTGATAAAAAAATTTATTGTTTAATATGAAGCGTACTTCTTTCTCTCTCTTTTTTACACTATAAACCTTTTTGCAAATTCTAAAGCAAACGCTAGGCATTGCAAGTTCTAGTAAGCTTCTTAGAAAGAAAGGAAAAAGTTATATTAAAGTTTAATGCCTTAACTAACTAAAACAACACATCTTGTCTCTCTCTCTTATATAATTTTTTTGTTGATACTAATTTTATAAATTAAATATATTAATTATGTTTTCTAAAATCGTTATGCTTTAAATACTTCCTTATTTAATTTATTTAATAATTTATTATTAAATTTATTATTTTTATATTTTATTAAAAAAATTCAGTGAAATTGAATTGAACAAACTGATCATGTTTGAATAATAAAAAATCTCAAAATATTATATAATATAATAAAACAAAATGATTAATTTTTCATTAATGTAATAATAAAATCATTAACATATTTTAATTTAAGATAACAAAAATGTTTGGTTTTATGAAAGTAAAATGATAATGTGGAATTTTGTTTTTATTTTTTATGCTACGATGAGAATTGCACGTGGGTTGAGCGTAAAGAGGAAGGATGTTGGGACCCGAATGGAAGACCATGTAGGTCTCTCTCCCTCCCTCTCTTTATGTATTATTTGTGAATAAATAAATTATTATGATGAAAAAAAACAATAAATAACTTTTGTGATCTAAGCAAAAATAAATAAATTCTTTTAATGACAAAAAAAAAAACCATGAAATATAAAAGTTTAAGAAACACAGTATAACTATAACATGGGTGTTTGTTTTATGCTCAAGATTAGGAGAAAAAGGAGACATAGTAGCATTAAAATGAAAAAAAAAACAATTGTTTAACTTATATATCATTTGAAAATAACTTATAATATATAGTATAGTACTTCCAACAAATCACATGAAGTTTTTAATAAAAAAAATTCACATGAATTCACAAACTTTGTATAATATTATATTTATATGTTATATATTTTATATATATTGACACAGTTTAAATATTTAAAATATCTATATAATACACATAAATATTCAAAATAAAATATTATATAGTTATAACAAAACAAAGTGCGACAACTAACAATATACCCATTTCAACTAACATATGAGTAAACTATACAACTTTCAATATTAATTTTCATATTAAACATATTATGTAAAATTCTTAATCTCGTTTTTCATAGGTAAATGTTTAATATATAGGATATAGTAATAAAAGAATGTGAAAGGTATAATTATAAAGGAGCAAATTGATTTTGATAATTTGAGGGAAATAAATTAATACCAATTAACCCATTAAAGTCCGATGTGGGTAGTTATTCATAAAAAAAATTAATATTTAAATTTTTAAAAAATAAAAATTATTATCACATATATAAGTATTATTATTATTCTTTTTGTTCTAATAACATATAATTATTTAAAAACTTTAAAAACTATTTTTAGCATACTTTTTATTAACTTAAATAAATACTTTATTAAACTTCAACAAAACCTTGTAACAACGGTAAATCATACAAAAAATTTGTGAAAACCATGAGAAACCTATAATAAATATTTAATTTTAACCTACGAAGAATAGAATGCAAGTTGAAATCTGTTTTTTATTTTTTTCCATGCTGGTAAACTGTCTAATGTTATTATAATTTAGGGAAAATTATTATAGATATTCTTTAAATTATGTTATTTATATTATTTCATCTTTTATATTATAACCGATGTTATTTAATTTTTTAATTTTAAAAAAATAAGTTAAATAAGAATAAAAAATATTATTTTAATTAAAAAAAATTTAAAATTAAATACCATCACTTATAAGTTAAAAAATCAAATGGTAAAAGTAATATAACCTATAAGAAATCTCGCTCCTTAATGTTAATACTTGCATTAGTAAAATAGTCCAATTCTGATGCATCATAATTATTAATTATGATTCAGGAGGTTCTGTTTCATCATTTTAAAAAAATCCTATTAATTTTATCAATTATAATTATTATTTAATTAGGTAAACAACATTTAAATCTAGGACAGACTTTCTATATAAACATAAAATGATATAATTTTTTATAAAATAAATATAATTTAAATTACATTGTGAGTTATAGTCTAATTTTTTTTGCTAATAAGAATTAAAGTCTAATTACATATACTTACACGACAGTTTATTTATTTGTTTTTCTTTCACATTTAAGATTACTTTAAGCTAATTCTTAAAAAAAAATTGAGACCCATTTTAAGCCTTAATTGTTTCCAAAATCACCACAAACTAGGGGATAATATATAATAAAAATGGTCATAAAAATTTAATAGCTTAAATCTCAAGTAATCATTAATTTTTTTAGAAATATTTAGATTTTTTGTCTCGTTGTTATTGCAAATAGCATTATAAACAAATAAAAAAAATCAAATATCAGTTAAATTTAAAACACATTAAAATATTAGAGTTATTGCTAAATGACAACTTTAATCCCCTATTCACGAATTTACGTACAAATCATATCATAAATTTAATTAAAAAATACTCAAAAATTAATTTATCTTTCCTCTACTCTTTAAAAAAAATTAAAAAAAAATATTTTTAAATTATAGAAATAAATAAACTAAATAAATTAAAATTAGTAATAAAATATGTATATTATAAAAATTTAATTTTAATATGAGTTATATTTGTTTTTCATCGTAATCTAATGCATTCAATGTCTGAAATCCTAAGTTTGTTAGGGTTTGAAGCAGAGTATAATATCTTATAGAAAGATATTTTCAATCTTAAGAAGTTGATATAGATGAAATTTTAATTCGGTAGGAAAATAATACAATATAAATTTATATATTTACCTTCATTTTTGGTATCTCTTGATGTTCAAGTGTTTAATATATATCAATATTAAAAAAATTTATTATATTTAGATTTATTTATATGTATACTATAAAAATTGTAATTTTAATATTAGTTCTATTTGTTTTGAACGTCTTGCAACATCATAATATAATATATTCAATGTTTGAAATTCTAAATTCGTGACAATATAATATCTTATAGAAAGTTATTTTCAATCTTAAGAAGTTGATATAGATGGAATTTTAATTTGGTAGAAAAATAATACAATATAAATTTATATATTTACCTTATTTTTGCTATATTTTTTGATAAAAAAGTTAAAACAAAAAAATCACAAATTTAATATATGAATAAAAAACAATCACATATGTCAAGTCTCTGTTTTTTTAAAAGAAATTCACTCATGGCAACTCTTGATGTTCAAGTATTTAATATATATCAATATTAAAAAAATATTTACTATATTTAGATTTATTTATATGTATACTATAAAAATTGTAATTTTTATGAGTTACATTTTTATAAATATTTTGTAATAATATAATATAATACAATACATTTAATATCTAAAATACCAAGTTTGTTAGGGTTTGAAACATAATATAATATCTTATAGAGAAATTGGTAAAGATGAAATTTTAAATTAATAAGAAAATAATATAATAAAAATTTATATATTTACCTTCATTTTTGGTATCTTTCTCAAATTTAGTATAAGAATAATAGAAAAATCACATATGGTAAGTCTCTTTGTTTTTTTTTAAATACTTGTGGCAACTCTTGATGTTCAAGTATTTAATATATATCAATATTAAAAAAATATTTACTATATTTAGATTTATTTAAAAAATATTTACAATATTTACGCAAATAAATTAATAAAAAATAAGATAGTAACGTACCAATAGAATATAATCACGGTCAATAGAATTACTAGAGTAATGGGGTAATAGTCATTAATGAAATAAGTAATATTATTCTTAAAAATATATATAAAAGAAATCAAACATGACCCCACATTCTCTCTCTCTTATTATTATTATTTTATATTTCTCTCTCTAGAATCCCACACTCTCTTTAGTCTTTCCCTCTTAAAGTCACACACATTAGCCCACTTTTCGAAATACGATTCTTTTTCTCCAAGCCTGCTTCTCAGTTCGCACTCTCTGTTCAAGCTCTGTCTATGAAGGAGGCTCTGGTCTAGTATCAAGGCTCAAACTACTATCATTTGCCAATCCAAAATTTCCTTTAGCCTACTTTCAACTCCATTAATCGATCTCTTACTCTTTACTTGGCAGCTTCTTTTGTTTTTTGGAGTTTCGGAGTATTCTTATTGCCTTCTCTTTTCCGACAGATGGAGAAGAAACAAGGCTTCTTCTCTGCTTTAAAGGAAGAAGTAGTTCGTGGGTTATCTCCGTCGAGGTCTCGGGCTGGAAGTCCAGCGAGGTCCAGGTCACCCATGTCGGGTTTGCTTCGGCGGAAGAAAAACCAGCATCACCTTCATGAGGCGCAAGCAGGGCAGTTGATTGCGAGATCCGGGAGTTTAAGGCCGGTGATGGAGGGCCCAGATTCGGATGGGGGAGAAATCGGAGAATCGAAAAGGTTTGGGTCGGGTTTGGGTCATTGGATGAAGGGTCAGTTGTCTCGTACTCCTTCTGTTACTTCAAACATGGCGTACAAGAGGTCTGATCTGAGGCTTTTGTTGGGTGTAATGGGTGCTCCTCTTGCTCCTGTTCATGTTAGCTCCAATGACCCTTTGCCTCTCTTGAGCATCAAGGACACGCCCATTGTGAGAGCCTCTCTTTCTTTGATAAAAGCCTATTTGAATGTTTGTGGTTGTTACTATTGGTGTTGAACTGTTAATAGTGAAAGTTCTTCAATCATTTGTATTGTTTTTCTCTTTGGATTTTAACAAGAGTTTATTTTATAAAAAAGTTTTAGGTTGATTCTGCCTTTTTTATCTCTCTAAAATTTTCTTTATTGAATTTGTTTCTAACATACTCTTACTTCGAATTCTTAAAACTTACCTATAATTTTATTATTTGTTGCTTCTCCATTTCTTTTATGGATGAATATCCAGTAATATGGTTTGTGAGCAAATAGAGAAGGTTAAAGGAATCTAGAACAAATTTTGGTTCAAGATATCTAGAGCAAATTTTACTTGTTTATAGCATATTCAGTTTTCAAATTTAACACATCACATCGCGAGGAACGATGCTTTATCAAGATGGGGTACTCATATTTGCATGTAATATTGGAAGTATATAGTTGTTGGTGAGGGAAGAAGTTGAAAGTTTCAGTGGATTCTGTATTGTGTTTTCTTTTCTCACTTTAATTCATGAAGTATAACTAATTCATGGTACAAATACAGGAATCTTCTTCTGCTCAGTACATATTGCAGCAATATACAGCAGCATCTGGTGGGCAGAAGTTGCAGAACTCGATTCGAAGTGCATATGCTATGGGAAAAGTTAGAATGGTAGCTTCTGAGTTTGAAACTGCCTCAAAGGTGGTGAAAAATCGGAATGCTTCTAGATGTGCCGAGTCAGGTGGGTTTGTTCTCTGGCAAATGAATCCAGATATGTGGTATGTGGAGCTTGCAGTTGGGGGCAGTAAAGTTCATGCTGGCTGCAATGGCAAACTTGTTTGGCGGCATACACCATGGCTCGGTGCCCATTCGGCCAAGGGCCCTGTAAGACCCTTACGCCGTGCACTTCAGGTGAAGTTATATACTTTTATATCTGTTGATTGGTGCTCTATGTTGGGGGGTAAACTTACTTGTTTGTTTATATACTTAGATTTAGACTTGGATTGATTTTCTTTTCAGGGTCTCGATCCAAGAACAACAGCTAGTATGTTTGCAGATGCTAGATGCATCGGAGAGAAGAAGATCAACGGTGAAGATTGCTTCATCCTTAAGCTCTGTGCTGATCCTCAAACTCTGAAGGCAAGAAGTGAAGGCCCTGCAGAGATCATAAGGCATGTCCTCTTTGGTTACTTCAGCCAAAAGACAGGACTTCTTGTTCATATGGAGGATTCACATTTGACACGAATTCAATCAAATGGTGGAGATGTAGTTTACTGGGAAACCACCATCAATTCTTTTCTTGAAGATTACAGGCCTGTTGAAGGGATCATGATTGCGCACTCGGGGCGTTCAGTGGTGAACCTTTTCAGATTTGGTGAGACAGCAATGAGTCATACCAAAACAAAGATGGAAGAAGCTTGGACAATTGAAGAAGTTGCATTCAATGTTCCGGGTCTATCAGTAGACTGCTTCATCCCCCCAGCTGACTTGAGATCTGGGTCGTTAAGTGAAACTTGTGAATTCCCTCCGGAGGAAAGAGGAAAGGGTGCTCTTGCATTAGCAGCTTGTCGTGCAAAAGTTGCCGCCTTGGAGAAACAACATGATGGTAGTCTTGACAATATGAACTGGAAGATGGAAATCTAACGAGTTATAAAATCTGACTAGGCAATTGTTTATACTGCTAAGCAAGTTTAGAACAGCTAACACTTTAGAAGTTATGAAGTAGATTTTCGGTCAGATATTGGTTTTTGCCTCTATTTTTCTGGAAATAGGAGCATAATTATTCACAGGTTTCTCTCGAGCCTTGATGAGTCTTTGTACTCTTAATACAGAATCCAACAAGGGAGTTGGAGCGTGATATTTCCAGTTAGGGATAGAGCAAATAGAGGTTAGTATTTAGTTACATTCCAAGCAATATCATAAAAGTTGGTGAAGCTCAGGTACAGCAGAACCCTTTTGACATTTTACAGTTTCTAATTGGTCTATTTTACGGAGTGGCAGTGTTAAGAACACTCTCACAAAGCTTCATGAATTTGGTACTAATGTTTTTTTCATTAAAAATTTGAGTGTGTTGGCTTTTTCTTTATATGGTTTGATTGATTATAAGCTGTTTCTAGGTCCAGGAAAGAATTTGGAGATTTTTCTGGACCTGTGGATAAAAGGGCAGAGTAAACAAATATGAATTTACTCTTCTCTTTTAACTATTGAAACCCACACCATATTTTGGATATGGGTCTCTGGTTGTATGGTTCAATGTTGTTAATTTGTGAGGAAAAATGTAACCAAAATCGCCATCAGATATTAAATGCTCATGAATACTATATGATCTATATCTTTCCTTTATTCTCTTTCTTTGAACATTTAGACCATGCATGTATTTTTATATATATATATATATATTTCTGTCACTAGCGTATTTATTTCCTTCTCTTTTCTTTATGTCCGCACTCTTGTCTATTATAGCACTATTAAATACAGTTTCTGTACACCTAAATGAAAGTACATTCACTATTATCATCCCTCTTAGTTAGAAATATAAGTAATATTTCAACATTTAAGTGAGGGACTTCATTGTAAATTGTGTTCAACTTCTTGAATGCTTTTATTTGAGTAATGCCATATGTAATTTGTTATTTATTATTCTTGAATTATATTATACACTAATCACATTGTTTATTCTTTTTATTAATTTTCGTTGTATTTTTCAAAGAAAATAATTACACTAATCATTCACTTCATTGATTTGGAGTACCATATTATTATTTATGTTCATAAATAATGAACAATTTTTACTTTGTGACTGGTCTATTCCTTCACTGATTACTCATTTTTATGTTTAGACTTAGGGTTACTCTCTCGGGTATATACTTGTTTGTGTTAAAAATATTTTCACTAAAAAACTTAGATAGGAGAATCTGCTTTCTTAGGTTTAACATAGCAATGCTTATGGCAAACTTTTCACTATTAAGTAAAGTAATTTTTATTTTTTAGGCTTGTTTCTTTTGTTTATCTTTGAAAGGTGCTTGACAGCATCTATGGTTGTTTTGAAAGTAGAGTGGCAGTGACTTAGTGGGTGTCTATTAGGTCCCTTTTTTCTATACCTGTCCCACAGGCGGAATGAGAGTGTGCTTCTTGGAGGTTACTCTTTTTCTACTTTATTGATAAAGGGTGATTATATGTTTCTTTGACCATTTGGACTCAAAGACAGTTGGTTAAACTTAAAAAATTAAACTAATAATATTGGGTTAGGTTAGGTTAGTTAGATATGGAGTTTGCATCGTTTAAGGTAAAATAAGTCGTTTGTGGAATCATGATTACAGCGAGGCACTGGTAAAAGACTTGAAAAAGTTCTTAATGACCCATGTGATAGTATAAGTGTATGATATGATCTTAAAGTTCATTTGTGCAGTATTATTTGACAATTTTATGCAAGTGCAACTCTATGATAATATAAAAATCAATAAACTTTTTACAATATATTTTTTTTCAACTTGAGATATACATATTTTTCATTTACTTAAAAAGAGGCGTTGAATGTTTATTCAATCGGAAAAATAATAAATGCATTTCAATTTATGGGCCTAAATGCATGTATTTTAAAAAAATGACTAAATTGCAATTTTAGTGAAAGTTATGAGACTCGGAAATATTTATCTTAAATAATCAAAGTAACTTATTTGAGATGAATTTATAGAATAGATATATACAGTGATAAATATCTAGTGTTTTTTTACATGATAAAGGGCAACACTACTATTTTAGGGAAATAAATGCTCATTTAATCATTGGACAAATTTGTAATAATACCCTGCAGGTTTATGTCATTTAATCATGAGACAAATGAGTATTAATACCCTGCAGGTTTATGTCTTATTATTCATGTAACTTTTCTTTAATTCCATTATATATATATATTTTTTTTAATGTACGAAAAAAATATTTTTACAAATATATATAGTAAATAAAGTTATTAAATGTAATTAAAACTATTTCTTAATAAATAAACATCTACAAGTATAATTATTTAATAGGATGCTACGAGAACAATTACATAAATGAAAAAGAAAATGGAAGCCTCTCATTCATTAAAAATAATATTATAATAAAATTTATAAAAAATATGGTATATCTTTAAAACTTTTAAAATTAAAAGATAATAATTTTTATGAATTTTCTTATATGAACTTTGCAATCCTTTTTATTTTTAATATTTGATGGGAGTTGTAGGCGTGAAAGGAAAGGCACGTAACCTCTATTTGATAAAAATATTTATGCATAATATTTATAAAATTATAAATATTTACATGCGTAAAATAAAATATTACTTCCCTAAATTTTAAATTTTAATATTTTATAACTCAATAACTTATTATATAATTTCAATATTTTGAATATATTTATAATTAAATAAGATATAAAATATATATTATTTTTTAACGAGAAATAAATAGTAATTAAAAAATAAGTAGTAATATTTATTTTATTGTGTATATAACGTCCTTCCTTACTTAAAATGTTGGATCGGCTACCGAATGATGAATATATGTGACATGAAATTTGCCTACCAAAAAGAGTAAATGCTGTGACCAACTTCATGGGACAAAAACATCTATAGCAGGCCCTCAATTCACTTTCAATTTTATCACATCCTGTGAGACTTATATATGGTATATGGGCATGCATGTGCGCATATATATATATATGTCCTGAATTCAAGTCCTAGATTTGCTACTCTCAAGCTAGTCTTTCTTCTAATGTATAGTGAGAATTGATTTAAACATGCTATGCCTCTATTTGATTGACAAAACAATAACAAATCGTGGTTTTAGGAAAATAATCATATTATATAATTTATAACATATATTTAGTATTCTTAATTAAGCCCTAAATCAACAATTAAGTTATACCATACTTCTAGTCTTTTCATGCATGTCATTAATTCACCCACTCAAAAAAAAATGGTTGGACAGACAGATTCTTAATTAAAAGATTTATAATACATATAATTTTTTTTAATAAATCAAATAATAATTTAAGTGGCTTATATTTGTGACTTTAAATGAACATGATAGTTTTGTACAATAACACCGCAAACACCACAATATAGCAATAACTTTTGACAACTGCATAAATAGCTTTTCACTAAAATGATATTTGATTCCTTCTACTTATTTTTTTTTTTTTTAAATATAACAACAGTACAATTATGTTTCATTTGACAAAATATAACTAGCAAGCGATCGAGGTGTCCAAGCGATTTAGCTCGGCCAATTCTTCTAAGTATTTTTTTGCCGTCCAATTTGAAAGATTCGTTAATTTTGCATTGGGATGTAAAAATACAAATATTTTCACTTATAAGTAACTTGCATTTGTGATACACACGTCAATTATTCTAAATTATATATAATTATACTCAAATTTAAAATATTATTTAGTGTTTTAAATTAATAAAATTTAATATCAATAAAAAAATATCCTTATATAAGAAATTATCTTTTAAATTAAATTGATATACATGTATTGATTGTGATCATTTTTTTTTACATTTAAGTTATATTTGGTCGTTAGAATGAAAAATCATTGAGAATACTAACGATAATAGGATTAAATGTGAAGAAAAAATCAGTATTACAATGTCTTATTTACATTGAAATGAAAATATTATATATTATTTTAATATTATGAAGCTTAAATAACATCATTTAATTTATATTTTTTTCGTAAGATAAAATGTATTGTTAAAAATCATTATTTTTAAATATTTTTAATCTTAAAAAATTTGATAATTTTTTCTTCCATATTATTTATAAAATAACATTGGGATATTAATATATGGTAGTAAAGTCTCATTTTTAATCCATTATATCAACATCGAATATCACATGATTAAAATTAAAAAAAATCTAGGTAATTTGGTGACACTTAAGATTAATTTAATAAAATTCAATTTTGTTCTTTTATAATTTAATATCTGTCTCCAGATTTGTTTAATTATGGGAAAAATAATCTATTATATTTTTTCTTAATTAATCACATCTTCCATTTTATTTCCTGGGATGTAAATGGCTTGAAATGCTCAATAAACTTATTCTTTCTTTATTATACAATATAAATTGATACATTATTATATTTTAAAAATAATATTTATCTCAGTAGAAAAGAAAATAAAGGGGAGAAAAAATGTTCCGGTAGTAATGTTGCCACAATTTTAATTATTATTTCCATAGTAACTTTTGGTAATGACATAGTTAATAGTTAAAAATATTTTTGTTATTATCAACCTAAAAGTGTATATATTGTTTATTGTATTTATATAATTAATTATATTTAAATATTATTATTCGTTGCTAAATTAATTTTGATGTATAACCTTTTCATTTATGATATTAATTTATCGCTTATTTTTATTTTGCTAAATACATTTTACCCAACTTTACAAGTAATTTATTATTCTTACTCAGCTAGTATGCAATTTTTATTTTTTAAGCAGCGTGATATATAATTTTTTTCCTTATTCTTATTCACCCAGTAGAGGTAGGAATAATTGAAAGATATTTCTCATCTCATAATTAGTAACTCAAATAATTAATATGTTGCATTAAATAGAGTTTTAGAATATATAAATTTATGTTAATATTAATTATCATGTATAAGTGTTAAAATAACTTTAATAAAAATAAATTTATTTAATTTTCAATGTGATATTATAATTAATATAAATATAATTATACATGTACATAAATTTAAGTACATTTTATATTCATCATATTAAATTCGTGATATAATATCGAACACAATTTTAAACAAAAATATTATGATAAATGATATAATTGATTAAATATTAATTATATATTCACGTGGAATGACCCATGTATTAGGCCTTCAATGCTTTACTTGATTTTATAATGTGTATCTTAATTGGATTGAGTTTATAATTGCAATATTCTTAATACAATATAGTAAGATTGTTAGAACATGTTTTTAATTTGGTTGACAAGTTAGCACTTCAATGAAAATGTACAAGGATAAAAGTTATATCCCGATGTACATATAATAACTCAACCACAATACGAATGGAATGGTCAAGATCTAAGGAATTGTCGGCAAAGAGAAACTTTCTTCTAACTTGCAGAGGAAAGCCAAAGAGAAAATTGCAATTATAATATTTAATGATTGGAATTTTTTTATATATTTTTACTAAAATTTTATCCTCGTTATATTTTGATTTAAAAATAAATTTTATCTTCTCGTATGTTTCACACAATTTAATAACAAGATTTATGTTTATAAATTAATACAAAATTAATGCATTATTAGATTAGTGGCATCAAATTAACTAGATGATAAACTTAGGACAATTGTAGTTCAATTTGGTTCATAATTTAAATTTTATGTGAAATATACTTATCTTATATTACTTTTGAATGAATTAATTTGAATGATTCAAGCAAACAAATTTATATTTAAAAAAAATTATTTATTAATAAAAATATTGGTATAATTATTATGTTTTGATTATATATTTATAAAATAAGAGGGTAAAAATGTTATATATATATATATATTATTTTATTTTTTGTAATGGTATTATAATAAATATTAATAATTTTTTTTTATTAAATAAAATTAAGAATTGTTTGTTTTAACTCATGAAATGTATAAATTTGTTCATTTTAATTGTGATTTAAATAAGCTGAGTTTTTTTTTTATATTTATCATTTCAATGAATAAATGTAAGTTGAGTTTAGTTGAGAGATCGTTTCACACCTATGTACGATAATATTAATATCCCTTTCTCTATTTGCGTTGGAGAAAATCTTACTCTATATATTTTATTTATTGCCCCTTTTTGCATGCAAGTGACCTGTATTAGTTTTTGCATTCTATTAGGAATGGCAAAGCCACCTACCTACTCGTTCAATATGCACCAACTTTGTCGGTTTCAATTAGGTAAGCATCAAAATGTTGTGATGTAGATATTTATTAGATAATTGGGTGAAAATTTTACTCAAAATTTGGATTATTTTTTATATTTTTACTATAATATTGATAAGATTTATCTCAAAATTATTTAATAAAAAATAAAATTTATGGTAAGATATTAGTGTAATGTAAGAAGATATTGACCTAGTGTTGAAAATGTTATCACTACTATCTAATGCCATGATAAGTCATCCAACAATACTTGACCACAACATTTGTAAGTCTACCCTTGGAACTATTTAAATAAAAATAATATTTTTAAAATATTGATATAATGTGAGAAACATTGGTACAATGTGTAAAGGTATTGGAATGCATATAGTATCGTGATTAGTTTTATCACGATAAGACAATGTGTTACTACAATAATGATAAACATTACCTCGAAATAGTTTTGATAAAAAAACTAATCCAAATACCATTTGGTAAGTGATTCCAATTGAATTCAATAGTGTTATTATGAATTTATGTTTATACTACATATAAATTTAAATCATATTTAAAATATTTTTAAACAAAAACGTCCTCAATAACATGTATTTTTTTATATTAGATTTGCAAAAAACAATTAAGTTAGGTATCTTAATTAAAAAAAATCAAAAATTAAGTTAAGCAACTCAACAAAAAAAAAAGACACATAATTAAGAAGTTTAGTTTAATAATAGATATCTTCTACTTTTTTAAATTCAAAGAGTTTAATTAATCATATTTATCTATATATATTTTGAATATATATGTACTAATATTTTAGTTAATTAATTTTTATTTATTTATGATATCGTATAAATTTAAAATGCGATATAAAATTTTAAAAAAGATAACAATATATGTAAAAAGTGTGAGTTTTAGTATTGCAATGTAATGTATCACACGTTTTTTTTAATAACATGTAAACATTCACACTAACAAAAACATACACTTAATGGTTCAAAGTTATGATCCATTATTATGGGTGTCCAAAAATCAAACTGAATCAAATTAAATAAAAAAATTGAATCGAATTAAAACGGTTCAAATAGTTTTATAAATAAAAAAGTTTGATGTGATTATATTAATTTTTAAACCGATCGGACAGGTTTTAATAATATACTAAAATTTCTACATTACTTTTCAAAAATTGTTGATTAAATTTCACATATTTTAATCAAAGGTATATTATTAGGTATATCATATTTATATATTATTAATAAGATCAAACCGTTCGGTTCAATTTATTTAAAAAATAAAATGTCTAATTTGAGTAATATAAATAATCCAGTTTGATTAATTTTTTTGTTCAAAATCGGATCAAATCGAACCGTGTATACCCCTATAGTGCTTATAATGTAATGTATTATAAGTAGTCACATTTTTCTAATCACTTCTAAATGAAAAAAATATATAATTATCTAGAAAGTGAATCTAGAGTCCACTTTGAGTCCATTATTTATAACGGATATGATATTTGAATGTTTGTTTGTGTGTAATATGTTATTTAAAAACAAAATAAAAATATTTTGAATTTATCCTAATTACATTGACAGCTTATATTTGGGATCATCCACCACAAAATAAAAGAATGTAAACCATTCACAACTTAGATATAAGTAAATTTTTACTTTAAATGTTCTTTCTAAAGCGAAGCTCCTAAACCATCCCTTTCTCTCTTCCTTGCTCAAAGGAAAAATTAAAAATTAAAACATAAATTAATGAGAATAATATAATAGTTGTGATAGCCTGGTAGTCGGTAAATATTGGGCAAAGGTTATGGGCTAATTATAGTTTTATGGATAGTGTCCAGTACCTTAGAGCAAAGATCCTAAGCCTAAACTGCCGAAGGCCTGTAGCGGTCGAAAGGTCCTCTCAGCACAAAAGTAATTTGAGCATGTGTAAAGATCAAGAGTGAGAGGCTTATTTCTTAGTGGGTTTGTAAGATGGGTGTAAAAAAATCTAATTGAATCGAATTAAATTGAAAATTAGTATAATATAAATGTAAACAGTTTTATAAATTAAATATTTTGGTCATTTTATAAATTAAACGTTTCAGTCTTATTTATATTAATTAAATAGTTTTCAAACGATCTGATTTATTTATATTAATTTTTAAATTAATCGGATAGGACAAAATTGATTTAAATAATATATTAATTTTTTTATATCATTTTCCATAAAACATTGATTAAATTTTTCATATTTTAATTAAGGTTATATTATTAGATGTATCGTATTTATGTATTATTAACCGGATCAAACCGTTGAAAAATTGTAAACCAAACTGGATCAAACCGTTGAAGGGTCTTATTGTGTGGTTTGAGAAGTTTTTATGATTACGCTTATATCATTAGACCATTTATCTAAGGCTTTTTTCTATCTCTTATGCAATCTAAATCTATAATTTTCATAAAGTTTGAATTATGGTGTGACATTGTACATAGTTTCCTAACGTAACCCTTATTCTATTTTGGGTTGTTGTTTCTTAATAAAGTTAAGGTTATTTTGACCCTTGTCTATTTCTTTTTTTCAAATGTGGATCAAATGTTTCTTCGTGATGAAAATTTGGTAATGAAATAGGTTTAATATAATTTTTTTGAATCATATTTTCTGCTTTAAAATTAATTTCACTAATTATTGTGTATTATTTTTCTCTTTATTTGGGAAAAAAGTTTTTCATCGTAATATCATCCTAATTCTTTATTTGTTAAGGTTAATAGACTAACTAATTCTACTATGTAGCAATTATGAGGATTTATAAATTCTTTTCTTAATTCTTTTCTATATTACATTAAATTAGAATTATACTTTTTTCTTCATTGTTTCTTTTTTTCATTTATATGTATTAACACATCTGATCTCCTATGCGATTCTTCTTTTACGACTACGAACATATCAAACTTATATTCTTTAATTTAATTATCTATATATATATAGATATATTATTTACATAAATTCTTAATTCTATAAATTGTTTATATATATCTTATTGTAATTTCATTATTATAATGATATTTTCTTATTTCTTTTAGAATTTTTTTGTGTGTTTCATTTATGTCTTATAAGGACTTGATGTTTTGATTCTTGTAATGTGTCTATTTTTCTACTAAAAAAATTAGAGTTTTCATTATTGTTATTTGATTTTTTGATATGCTTGTTAGACTTTCATTATAATATAATTTTATATTATATTGTTTGTTTTTAAATATTATTGTAATAATTATGATATCATTTTATTCTTAATATTACATCATGAACTAATGGTTTCATTCGTTTAACTTCTTATTTTAGACATGTCGTATCTATTTATTTGTTTGAGATTTATACTTCATGATTTATAAACATAAACCATGATATATCATTTTTTTTGTTACATTACTTTTTCTTCTCGTTATTAGAGGTTTTTCATTTATATCTGAGTTATATTCTTCTTGTATTTTAAAGTCTGATAATATTTTAAATTTTATTATTTACCCAATTTGTTAGAAATTTTTGTGTATTTTTATGAATTCATTTGGTTTATATATTGAACTATTATAATAGTTTGTTAATGAATATTATATTATGTAATGTATCAAAAATAAATGATTTTCTTATTTAATTAAATCTCTTATTTTAAATTTATAGACTAAACTTAATACTTGATTTTAAATTGTTATCTTAATATCAATGACAAATCTAGGATATATTATGAATATTAATTTTTAATATTATATTTTTTTATGAATCATTTCTAATGAAAAAATGTTCTATTTATTATTTGTGTATTAAGTAATTCTCTAAAGTATATTTTTATTAATATTTAGATATTTCTCAAATAGATATGTTGAATTTTTTTTTATCTTTTTAAATAATTTTTGAAAGTTTATCCATAATGATTTATTTATCAATTAATGGTATATTATATATTATTTTTATTTTTGTAATATTAATACTCATTTATTTGTTATTTATTTCATAATAAAGTATATATATTTTGAAAATATTTTTATTATTCTTTAGAATGATATATCTTTAAATTTATCTCATTTGTTAAGATTTAATATTATTTTTGTGTTAATTATCATCTCTTTTGAGTAAAATTATGAGATGTTTTGTATTTCTATTTATATTATTTCTACAATTTTAAGGATAATATAAAAATAATTTTATTTATAAGCTTACAAATTTTACTTTTTTTTATGTTTTAAAAGTATATAAATTGTTGCTTTATTTTATAAATTTTTTAAAAGATATAAAATATGTATTTAATTTTAAATGATGGATGTGAATAGTAATTCTCTTTAAACAAACGTAAACTCATCATCAAAAATCCGAGCGTTTAACCCGTTGCAAGGTCCATGACTCCAAGTACATAACAAGGAGCCCTTAAAACGAAGGTCCAAAAAAGGAGGCTAATAAGGTAATTTTAATTCCTAAAAAAGCTGTAGAAGTAAATACTATTATACGCGAAAAATTAAGGCGGGCTCAGAATATACTGACTCGTCTGTTCGCAGCCTCACGAGCACAAAACTCACTCGTATTCAGGCATTTTAGTTTCTTCCCCAATTTTATCTTCTTTATCTGAGTAGTCGAAACGACCACTATGGCTATGTCTACTGGTCTCATCTCCACCTTTATCTCCGGCGATATGGCCAAGTTTGCCTTACCTTTGACCACCTCGACCAATCCTATTCATATAGTTCCTGCTAAACTACGCGTGGTGCGTACCACCACTATCTCCAACGCTTCCAAGCCTGCCACTACCACCTCCGGAAAAGGTGAGCTCCGAGGGATCATGAAGCCCCGCAGAGTCTCACCGGAGATGGAAGCCCTTGTTGGGGTTCCCGAGATTTCACGTACTCAAGCCCTCAAGCTTATATGGGCCCATATTAAGCAGCATAATCTTCAGGTTTTATCCTTTTCTCTCTCGAAAATTTGACATTATTTTTTCAATTGTGGGAACCTTTTTTTTGTGATTTTGACGTGGGTTTGGCTTTTGGTGTTGAGGTATTCTTTTAGTTCTTGAGTTTGGATAAGACTCTGTATGTGTGTGTATATGTTTGGGTTATGTTGTTATTGTGATTTAAATCGGCAGATTTTCTCTTGTCGTTTACATGCTTGGATAAGGTTAAATTTTGCGCGAACTCAATGTCGGTCTTTTATTATTTTTTAGTTTCGTTCTTACTAGTTTTGTGGCTCTTTTTTTTCTTATATATGATTGTTTTATCTTGTTATTGAGGCTTTTTGTTTGATGTACATGAAAGTTCGGTTTTATCAAATGTGAATTTGGGTTTGTCTCTGAATGGTCTTTTTGATACATTATCTGTTTTTTTGAGTGAAACTTGACAATGTTATTGAATTAGGGTAAATTAATACCATCGAAAACTAAACGTACAAGTTACAAGTATACCATTTAACTTTATCATGTTATAAATATAGCACTCAACCGTGACAAATTTACCACTGAATTAGTAAAAACTTATAATCAAACTTCTTATTAACGGTACAAATTTACCATCAAATTCCTTATTAATTAGATAAATCTACCTCTAAAAATATAATGTAACTAATGAAAAAAATAATGTAGTGTTACATTGGTATCACTAATTATAATTGAGTGTTTTTTTTGTCATTCGATAAAATTAGATAGTATCTTTATAATTTTCACTTTAGTTAAATGGTATATTTGTTAGTTTATACTTTGAATTATATAAAGGTTGTTGCGAGAAGCTGTTAGTTTCTAGTTTTAGTTGATTCTCTCTAGGATTTTTTTTCCTTGAAGATTACATCTTTCTACTTTATACGTTCGTTTTCAAAAGCATAGTGTCTTTATATATAATATAGATGCATTGTGGATTGTGCTGTCAAGAGAGTTAGACCGGGATATTGGATATTGGATTTATGTCCCTCCCGGGTGCTTTTATATCTTTATAAGTATGTGTCATACGATGTTTTGCTGTGATATGCTTTGTATGATTATATTGGCTTTGTATTTGGACAACTGGTCCAACATGTTGGTTTGTGTTGTTTTTTGCATCTGGTTTAGAGTTGAGTTGGAATATCATCCTTTTTTCCCGCCACTATTTAGCTGTTAAAGAATTTTGTATGGGCTTATGAACTTGTGTGCAGGCTTCAACTACTTGTATCTGTTGGATAACGTTGTATTTTTGTGGTGAAATGGCATCATTCATTCGGTTCAATGAAAAGTTTACTTCGAATCTAAAAAAAAAAGAACTTTTTTTTGTATGACTTTAATCCTTTACAAGCACTCCCTGAAATATGCGATAATAGGCATGAATTTGTGCTTTATCTGAAAATACTCTATATCCATTATTGGTTTTTGAAATTAGTTATTGCGTCTCCTTTATTGTGGAACTAATTTGCGCACACTTTAGTCTTTAGGTTTTGTTCTTTAACCCGTAACTATTCCTATGTAGAGATACACAGAAAAAAAAATACAAAATACAAAATAAAAATAAACTGTTATAATTGTCTTTTGTGGTGCTTAATGATCTTTTTTTTGTGAAAATGGAATGAAGTCACCTGGCCATTATAGACAGTTGTGCGTTCATAGACTTGAGCTAATTAAACGAGGGAAAACTACCATGGTTGCCACCATGGACTGATTTGCTGAAAGAGGATGGTCATTTTTATTTAATCACTTCTTTATGCCATAAATTGTAGGAAAACTCTAAACATCCTTACTACTATCTCATCTCATTCCATTCATACCCAAAAATAAATCAAGTCTTTCATTAATTGTCGTGGGTCCCACTTGATTTAATAATAGACCACGTTATAATAACCAATAAAAAATAGATAGGATGCAATACTACTCGCCTATATTTAACTGTCACATCAGTTGTGATAATGATACAACTTGTGGTAAATAGATTTTTTCCTTTTTATTTTCTTCCTGCGTTTACTTGGCTGTTTTGCAAGCTTTGAACTGCTATCTAATGGAGTTACATTAAACTGTCTCGGTAGCGAGTGATGTTCAGAAAAATGCATGAACGCTGAACCGAAGATACATAGCTAGGGGTTGCAAATTTTGGTTGTACAATATTTACGATAAAACAATATTAACCCTCAAGGTTTCAGAAACCATATGAAAGTTTTAACTTGACATATCTATTCATTTTTTTAGGACCCGGCGAACAAGAAGATTATTGTTTGTGATGAGAAGCTGAAGAAGATATTTAAGGGAAAGGATCGAGTTGGGTTCCTTGAGGTTGCAGGATTGATCACTCCTCACTTTCTTTGATAGAGAACTGCTAGAAAACCACTGGTTTTGGGGGATTTCTAGAAAGCTAATGTTTTGTACACTGCGACTTGTTTTTGATGATACTTGTGGAAATCAGAACTATATTCTGCAACTTGAAGCGTTTAGTCCTGTATTAACTATATTCCAGCTTTCTTAATTTTGCTTATGAATGTCATATGATGTAGTTAGGCTCTTTTAAGGTAACAACAATAGTGACTATGGGTTTGTTTGTTTTGTACGAACACTCAGTTTTGGTGAAAATAGTTTTATTTGATTTCCTGGTCATACTGATTTTGCTGAAGCAATTAGTGTCACTTTGTTGAATTTAGCAATGCCATATTCAAAGAGAATGGTTAAAAAGAATTAAATTTTTGATATGTATTAACGTTTTGTCATAGCATAAAATTCCGTGGCAAAATCTTTTGTGATGTAAACATGTATACAACAAATTATTTAGGTGACCAATGTGACTAAATATTAATGTCAATTTATGGCTATACCTATGACTAGAACAAACCTAATGAATGTGTTATTTAACCAACCCTTTTTAGTTATTTGTTCCGTCCTTCACCCATTTTCTAATTGTTTAATATACTTTTATAAATAAATGAAAGGCTATTGAAATGATTTAGTTTTTCTAAGAGTGTTTTTTTTAAAATGTGATTTTGATTTTAGTTTATTATCACAAAACAAACCTAATTAAAAGGATACTTTTTTTTAATAAATAATTAAAAATACTTAATGATGCAAAATTATTCTGAACAAAAAATTATCAAAAAGGGCAAAACCCTCTACACTAAAACCTTACCCGACGTATCAATTGATGTCAGTCTCTTTGAGAAGTTCCATCTGCTTCCTTGCCTTGATCCCAGGTAGCCACTTTTGCTTTATGCTTCGTCCCTTATGCTACGTTTTTTTACTATTGTTATTCACGTGATATCAAAATCATTAATTTTTATTATTAAATTAAGCACGATGCCCCTGAATAGTAATCCTAATTCCTAACTAGTAGAAGAGGCTAGTCCTTTGCTAATATATGTCTTACATAACAGAGCACGACAAGAACACAAATAAAAAAATAATTATAATTTATCAATAATTTTTTATTTCTTTAAAAGTTTTGTTATTTTTAATATTATAAATAAAAAATAAAAAATAAATAAAATTTTCATGTGTTAATTAAAACTAGAACACTACATTATTAATATCAAAATATAACATAATTATAATTAATATGAAACGATTTTCACTTTTATTAATAATTTTTGGTTTTAAAACATAACATATAATAATAAAAATAATACTCTTAAAACTTATATTATAAAAGTATTATAATTTATAATCAATTCATATATTTTACTATTAAAAAAATATTACACATTATTTTATATTGAACTCGTTTAAATTAAATTATGTTCATTTTAGATTCATTTAACTATCCAATTAAAATAATATTTTTTTATTATAAAATTTAAAAGTATTTTTTTTTTTTTGATAATTTGCACACTTGAAAGGATATCTAGATATGGTTAACTTAATTTGGTTTTTTAGACGGGAGGATATTTTGAAGTTTTTTATAATCGGAAAAACTATTGATATTTTACATTAATTATGAAAGAGATATGGTGAACTTAATTTGGTTTTTTAGATGAGAGGATATTTTGAAGTTTTTTATAATTGAAAAATCATTGATATTTTACATTAATTATATAAGAGAGAATAAGTACATGTTTGTTATATTAAATATTTTAATTGTATAATTTTTATAAAATTATATATTTGATTATAAAGTGAGGTTATATTGTATAAAATAAAAATTATATGTTACTTAGAAATTTAATGTCAATAATAAACATGGATTTACACCGTATTATATATTTTATTTAATTTATTTAAAGTTTTAATTTTAAAATTATGTATTTTAATTTTTTCTTTTATTTAATAAAACTACATAAAAAATTAATATCATCGATTTTATCAAAATATATTATATAAGTTATCACAAACAATATACAAAATAATTATAATATAATTTGATTTAAAATATATAATTCAATCTAATTTAATTATACTTAAATTTTCTAATACAATTTACCAAATTAAAATACCCTTAAGAACTGCAAAGAATGCGTCCCTAGTAGGATTTAGTATGCAAATATGAATACTCTTTATTGGGTCGTAGGAGTAGGAAAATACATGTAAAATAAAACAAAATAAATATATATAATAAATTTATCATAATTTAACTAAAGTCACAAAATACATGTAAAATAAAACAAAATAAATATATATAATAAATTTTGTGAATATAAATATATTTATTAAAAATATTTTCAGATTATTAAACCCGATGTGTTTGCCTTCACTACTCTTTGATCTGGATTTAAAAAAGCAAACAAATATCAGGGACAAATCTATTCTAAAGTGAGGAAAACATAAAAATTTATTTGATATATATTTATATAAAACAACAAATTAATCTGGACTTATCATCTCATTTATCCTAAATAACACACGTATGTTATAATACACACTTTTTATTTCTTTAAGATAATAACACAAATTAAATATATCGATGAAGTTTAGAAAGTAAAAAAAAAACATAAATTAAGCTATTTTGTTTTCAAAGAAATATATATATGGAGTTTTGGAGTTTCATGGCACATTTAGTATTACAAATTGCTTTGGGAATAATTATGATTTGATTATTTGATTTGATTATTAACATGCGATGAAATTTTAAATATTTTAATCGTAACAAATTTTTTTTACTTTTCACACATTTTATGAATATATTAAAATATATATTTTTATTTGTATATTTATATAATAATTTTTGTTCACTTTATCAATAGTAAATATAATATTATCTTAAAATTGAAGTTCTCGATATTTTAAAAATCTAGACATTTTTAATCATTGTTTCATATATTTTTTACAAAATAACTGCTAAATTAATAATTATTAAAAAAAATTATAAACATGAATATATAGTAAAATTTGGTATATTAAATTAAAAATCTGGAGGACAAAGTCGAGAAGAGGCCTTGACAAAAGTTGAAATGGAACACAACAATCTTTGCTCCTAGGATCTGCCAAATTCCTACCCAAGAATGTGAGAACCATTGCCCACCAGCTTTCATTTCCTCGTATCGTAAACTAAGAAATTTAGACAAGTCCTTCTCAAATTTTTTCCTATAGCTTTCAGCCACATTCAGAGGGCTAGCTTGATTCATCATTGTATATTTCCCCCTTGTTGTTTTCTATCCCATCAGGAACCTAACACCAATATCAATATGTATATTAGGTCGGTCACTTGGGGTGTCACATTAAGAAGGAAAATGAAGATTATAGAATTTAATAAGTGTTTAAAATACTTGTTCCATATATCAAATTAACCTTTAATTGTGAATCAAGTTTTAATTTGACATATGGGCCATAAGCCCACTTTCCTTTTTAAGCACTAAGGAAATATCATCTCCTCTTTCTTTCTTTCTTTCTTTCTTTCTTTCTCTCTCTCTCTCTCTCTCTCTCTCTCTCTCTCTATATATATATATATATATATATATTGAAATATGAGTGATGTTTGGAAGGGAAAGAATTCATAAAACTTTGTGCATAAACCAAACGTATTGGAGAAGATGATAGAGATTGCAACGAATACTAATGGCATGTTATGTTAACTAAATAAATCTGGAAATCGGATTTTATGTTATAACTAAAAATAAATCTGAGAATTGATTTGTAACTCAGGTAATATAACTTCCCAAGTTCTTGTAATGTTTTCTTCAACTAATAAAAAACAGGGAGGATTTTAGTGCCTCTAAGAAATATGTTTTGTTATTTCCAACAAAACTTTCTTGTAGATCTATGACTTCCCACTACTATTTCAATAATCCAAAGTGAAGTAAATACGTATACAAACTCAGCTATTATTCCTTCTAATGCATCCCTCTTTTCAACTCCATACATGTTCTTCAACTAAACTATTGATTGAAATTTGAAATCCTCTAAACCAAACAATAGTTTTCTTCAGAAAAGTCTCATTATCATACCATATTTGTTATCTAGTCTCGTACAGAATCATCATTTTCATCTGCTCCTAAGGAGAATATGTCGAAAGACTCCGTAGTGCATCCAACTGAATTTTGCTTGAATTTACTACTTCTTGAAGATGGTGAGCGTTTACGGTGATCAAAATAAACTACCACAACTGTAATATCATCATGATAATTACGTCTTTTTCCTTTCTCAATTTTCCTCAATTCATCGTATCTCATCTCCCTCTTCTTAGCAGTCTCTTTAAGAGCAGCTCTCACCAATCTCTTGGCAATACCCTGCAAATTTTTAACCCGTGCAACAATTAGTCACATAGATTGTTTTCAAATTCTACTCCAGATATTTAACTAGAAACCCATTATGGCCTTTGAAGAATCCATTTGTTCCATTCGAAATGTCTCAAAAATGAAAGATTGTTTACATGTAAAGATATCCAACGAGTTGATTCTGAAGTATTTGAATGGATTTCTTTATTCGATCCAATGGAAGGTGTAAAGTTGTCAAAGTACATAGCTAAGAAGTAAGCGAGTAAAGAAAAAAAAAGGGGAAAATATCCACAAGGCTTCCCGAGGTTTGCCTAAATAACAAAGAGCTCCACACGTTTGAAAAACTACATACATTAGATTTAACACTTTTATGGCGGTATTTTTAAATTTTAAATAAAAGGAAACACCCAAGTGTCCAAAAAGTGCTAATGTCAGCACCGTAAGGGGTCTGTTATTTTTTAAGACATATGGGAAACAAATTTCTTTATAAAGCAAATGACGTAGGAGTCTTTTGAGCACAAAGGTAAATGAAAACCTAAGCTAAGGAACTAAGCAACTATAGCTTAGACCAGTAGTATTCAGTAAACGAAAGAAGAATTCCAAAGAATTCGTTACAAGATTAGATGACAAAAAGTGTGTGCTATTCCACAAGAGAGGCCTACTTAAAACAGAAAGCAGTTACTCAAAACTGTGCACTTTTGGGTAACAAATAAATGACGACGAAAAATAAGAAATAAGCAAAATAAACAAAACTAAATGTACAGCATAACTCCTGTGCCAATATCCCCTTCTTGCTAAACAGACTTAGGAATATGGTATTCATAGAGGTCAAAAATGTTAGATACACCTTGAGTCATCAGGAAGGTTCAAAATGTATGCATTGTCTCCCACCTTATGTAGCACTCTAAAAGGTCCCAATTTCCTGTCTTGGAGCTTGGAATAAGTACCAGTAGGAGTCTTTCCTTTCCCAAAATGTGCTATAATTAAATCTCCCTCTGCAAATTCTTTAAATCTCCTTTTCTTATCAACTGTCCTTTTGTACTTCAAGTTTGTTTCCTTCAAATTTTCAGAAACATCCTTCAGCGTAGTTTGAACCTTTAAGACTGTCTTATAGCTGAAGTACTCTTGAAATTAGGAAGGATAGTGATATTAGTTAGAAAGTTGAGAGATTTAATATAGACTATTTCAAATAGGCTTATCCCTATTGACCTGTTAACCATTCCATTAAATGCAAATTCAACTTGCGATAAGGCCAAATCCCATTACTTTGGTCTAGAACCAAAGAGGCACTTGATCAAATTACCAAAGATTCTATTGATGGCCTTAGTTTGGCCATCAGTCTCTGGATAACAAGTAGAACTAAATTTAAAGTGAGTGTCAAACCTCTTCTAGGGTTCTTCTCAAAAGTGACGTAAATTTCATATCTCGATCAAGAACAATTGACTTTGGAACCTCATGTAGCCTAACTACATCTTTAAAAAAATAATCGAGCCACCAAACTAGCATTGGAAGTCTTCTTACATGCCGTAAAATGAGCCATTTTTGAGAATCTGTCTGCCACCACACCATGATGGAATCCATACTTACGTCTTCCCAAATATTGGAAAGAATAAGAAGTGGTGAATACAACCTAGTATTGTTACCAGTACCTTTGGTAGATCAAATATTGGAAAGAATAAGAAGTGGTGAATACAACCTAGTATTGTTACCAGTACCTTTGGTAGATTGACAAATACGATAATGCTCCACAAAATTGGTTACATCCCTCGTGAGCTTTGGCCAAAAACATTTACTTTCTAAAGCTATGATTGTTTTATCCCTATATGCATGGCCAACCAATCCTCTACTGTGGTGTTCTCAAATCAACATTTTCCTTAGTGAAGTCTTAGGAATTCACGGAGAGTTTCCTTTAAATAAACGCCTCAACTAAATTGTGTAATTTTTAAGATATTCTTTGGCCCAAAGCTTTCTCCAAATATTCCCAAAATTCAAATAATTTCCATATTGTTTTTTTAGGGTGTCAAAATTGGTGATTGCATTCCTAACCATAGTCCTTAGCATACCCCTTCTACTAAAGGCATAGGCTACAATGTTGTTTTTTCCAACTTCGTGCTTGAACACAGTTGAATTTTTGTAAGAATAGAACCCACCTAGAATGCATTCTGCTCATCTCTTGTGGGAATTGATGTACTATAAGAATTGATGATCATAGTGTCGAATGAAATCCCTTTAGATGAGGTAGTGTTTCCAATGCTTTGAAGCCCTTATGATTACATAGAACTTCTTGTTCATATGTTGTCCACTTTTGTCTAGTTTCATTGAGTTTTTCATTAAAGTATTCAATAACCTTTCCTTCTTGAAGTAGAACCCTATGCCAACCTTTGAAGCATCAATTTTTACTTCAAACACCCAATCAAAATTTGGTAGAATTGGTACTGGTGCACTTGTAAGCTTTTCTTTGATCACTCAAAGCTATTTTCTTGTACAAGTCCCCAAAGAAAATGACCATTCATACAATTGATGATAGAAGCCATTAGAGTGCTGAAGTGTTTGAAGAATCTCCTGTAAAAAGTAGCAAACCCACTAAAACTCCTAACATCATATACATTTTGAGGTGTTGGCCAGTCAATTACAACTTGAATATCTTCTAATCCACTAAAATACCCTCAGAACTAATCACAAATCCCAAGAACACTAACTGATTAGTTAAGAATTTACATTTCTTGAGATTCAAGAATAGGTCGCTTTCTCTCCGTACCTCCAAAATAGATCTTAAGTGATCCAAGTGCTCCACTTCATTCTCACTTAATATGAGGATGTTATCAAAATAGACAACTATAAACTTTCCAATAAATGGTTTTAAGACTTGATTCATTAATCTCATAAACGTAGTAAGGGCATTACACAATCCAAGAGGCATCACTTGTCATTCATATAGTCCTCCTTTTATCTTGAAAGCGATTTTTCCATTCATTCTTGGATGGACCTTAATATGATGATAACCACTCCTTAAGTCCAATTTAGAGAAGACTTGTGAACCCACTAACTTGTCAAGCATGTTTTCAAGTCTTGGGATGGGAAAACAATATTTGACAGTGATTTTATTGATAACTTTACTATCTATACACATCCTATAACTTCCATCATTTTTGGGCACAAACAGTGCTAGTATAGCACAAGGGTTGATGCTCTCTTTGATTTGTTTTTTGCCTAATAAATCCTCTACAATGGTCTGAAGCTCATCATGTTCTCTTAGACTCATCCTATAGTGTGACAAGTTAGGAAGTTTTGAACCAAGTACAAGGTCTATCTTGTGTTGTATGTTTCTTAGAGGAGGTAATCCTGTTAGCAATTCTTTTGGACTGATATCCTTGTATTCTTCTAAGAGTGAATACAATGATGGATTATTGCTAGGAGTAATTCTAAGAGTGAATACGATGATGGATTATTGCTAGGAGTAATGGGATGGCTTTCTTTTAGAACAAATACTTTGGAATGCACTTTGCAAGCTTTATGTAATTCAAACCTAGAGATACTTGAAACCATCAAAGTTGAATGATTACAACTAATTGTTTCTCTAGACCTTCCTTGTTGGAGCATTAGTATTATTTTTTTGCTTTTCCACACAAAGGAATAGGTATTCTTTTTTTCCTTTGTTTATAGCATCCTTGTCAAATCCTAACAAAATGTGACAAGCATCCATCTCAATGACATCACAAGTCACTTCATCTTGGTAGTATTTCCCAATGGAAAGGGAAATGGTGCAAATCTTAGTCACCTTAGTATCAAACCCCTTTTTAATCCACCCTACCTTATAAGGTTTAGGGTACTTATATGTGCTCAAACCCATTGCAATCACTAGGGGTCTTGGCACCACATTTTCACTACTACCTCCATCCATTATGTACACATTCTTGTTGATGGTGCCTCTTGTCCTAAACAGGGCTACCTCTGAGGTTGTTTTTCCTCCTTGGAAGGCAATAGTAACCTCTGTATAATATAAGTGAACGGTTCTCCTTCGTTACCCACTATGAACTCAACTTCTTCCGAATTATCATTATCTGCATCTTCAAATCCATCTTCCAAATCCTCTAATCCATCTACAATGTGGACAAATCTCCTCAAGGGACACTCATTGCATCTATGTCTAGGTTGGTTACATTTAAATCATTTACCACTTGTAGGTTTGGAATAAGGGTTGGTAATAGGCTGTTTGTTGAGATTTTTGGGATAATTAACAAGGTTAGAGGAAGGTTAATAGGGTGACTGGGTAGCATTTGTGTTAGGAGAAAAGGTGATTTATCTTGGTTCATTTCTGGCTTCATTTTCTTGAATGAAAATCTAGATAATCTATTGAATTGATTTTCATACCTTGTAGCAAGTGTAATTGCTTAAGGGAAACTAGAATTTTTTCTTATATCCGCTTGACTTCTTATGGGTTCACACAGACCAATGATATATCTCAACACCTCCTTTAGATTCACTCTCCTCCAAGTCATTACGAGCTTGTAATTCTTAAAATTAATCATTATAGGCAGCCATACTTCTCAAACCCTTGTCGACAACAATGATATTGTTTAAATAGAATCTGTTGATAGTCAAAAGGTAGCAACTGATCATGCATGAGTTGTTTCATCTAACTCCATGATCTGATTGGAAGCTTACCATGTCTCTTCCTGGTAGATTGTATGTGATCCCACCATGCACTCGCAGTCCCTTTCAATTTGTATATTACCATTTTTACTTGTTTCTCTTCAGAGATTTTCATATATTCTAGAAAATTGTCAACAACTTTAATCCAATTTGAAAAGTCTCCAATGTTAAGTTCTCCAACATAGTAGTGAATTTCAATTTTGGTTTTGAAATTTGGATATTCATTGGAACATGGTCAACAGGGTGTGGGTAACTGAAAATGAAGGCCAAATTCATCTAATGGGTGATTACCCAAACTCTGGTTGTTGTTAAAGGACGTTCGACGAGAAGAGTTGAAAGTTCCACCATGATCGCTACCCTTATGTGGAGTTAACGAAGGTTGATTAGGTGTAATCAAGATTGGGGAATGGCTTGGATTAGTCGAAATTGAGTAGGTAAGTGTCCGAGTAGATTGTTTCGATCTACTGGATGGGGAATCCCTGAGTTCTTTCACTAACTCAACCCAAAAATGGATAAGAGTTTCTCGCAGATCATCGATGAAAACTCGAAAACAAGCTTCATTCTTTTGATCTTGTTCATGTAAGTAAGCTATCAAAGCTTTCACAACAGACCATGCTATGATGACCACTATCAACTTGCTTTGGCATCGAAATTCAAGAAATTCCAAGATCTCTGATACCAAATTGACGTAAGAGTCTTTTGAATAAAAAGGTAAATGAAACCTAGGTTGAGGAACTAAGCAACTATGGCTTAGACCAGTAGTAGTATTTAGTAAAAAAAAAAGAAGAATTCTAGAGAATTTGTTCAAGATTAGATGGCAAAAGTGTGTGCTCTTCCACCAGAGAGCCTACTTAAAACAGAAAGCAGTTACTCAAAACTGTGTAGTTTTGGGTAACAAATAAACAACAACGAAAATAACGAAATAGGCAAAATAAAAGAAACTATCAAACCACAAGCAAATAAACAAAACGACAATGTAAAAAAAATTAAATGTAAAGCTTTCTTGTGCCAGCAAATCTCGGGAAAGATATTTGTAATTTGATAAAAAATATATTTATAAATGAAATTACTACGATGTAAACAAACATAATAATCAATGTAAGAAGTGAAATTTGTGCACTCACAGCTCTAGGGTTGTTGTAAACAATATCCACAGCTTCCTGATCGCTTAATAGTTCCCAAAGGCCATCTGACGCAAATATCACGAATAAGTCTTGCGGTCTTAGCTCTCTAGTAACTATTGAGGGTTCTGCTGTCATTATAGGTCGTTTTAGAGCATTTGGATTTCCAAATTGCAAATACATTGGGTCTCTAGAGAACTCAGGTTTCTTTAAATAAAAATCTCCAACAGACCTTGATACCTAAAAGCCAATAAATCACGTTAGAATTATCCATCATATTACATTTAATAGTTAGATACAAATGTTTAGAGCAAATGACAATAAAGCAAACATTTGCTTCCGTTTTATAAACATCAGTACATACAACACTAGTTCAATTGTGCGCTAAAGAAGCAAATGTTTATAAAATGGAATGATGCTTTGAAAATATAAGAACATGCCAGTACTAAAAAGGAAGAGAAACCTTCCTAAACATAGATCAAATATGGCTAAAATGACTCAGCATAATAAAGCAAGGACTGCTAGACAGTGACATAGCTGGATTGACTTTCTGTATTAATACAGAAACTCCATTGCATTGAAGCATATAACAAGTAAAACACAAAGAAGTAATTTTCATTTGTTTTAAAACCTAACAGTGTTATCAATTAGAAACAAAAAAGAACAAAAGAACCATCTCTTTTGAAACCAAATCAATGAGCTTCACATTAACCCATTGCAACTGATCAAACTAAATTTCATAATAATCATCTCTTCAAAACTTTAAAATCAAAATTTGAATGAAAAACACATTAAACCATTTAAAGCACATCAAAAGAAGCAGCCAATACCTGAATTATGCCCTTTATTCTCCAAACTCCGTGAGTATATACCACAACATGTGCATCATCTGGATGGAGTGCTTCAACCTCCTTCCTTATCTCCTCGACTGACACATTATGATCAGCGGACAACCGGTGAGCCACTACTTCCATTTTATTGCTTTTGGAATCTCTGCTTCCTAGAACTGCCCTCGAATCCCCAAGGTTCGCCACGTGCAAAACATTGTCAGAAATTGCACCAACAAGGCAGCAAGACCCCACTGAAGCTGTTTGTGGCCTTTTCTGCACAAAACGCAAGAAACCCTCCTCAGTTGCACTAAATGCCCTCTTGATAGTATCTTCTGACAACCCTTCTTCTGTAGCAAATTCTGCAAATTGAACCAAATCACTGTTGAGCAGATTGTTTACTTGCCAGGCAAAACAAAGAAACTTCTGCCTTCAATTTATTTGTCAAACATTAATGTATTTATAACCTAGCTGATTTCAGCCTCAAACATAGGTTCCTACTTCTCAAATTACGATTAAGAAAAAAGCCCATGAGGCCATGAAATAATTCCCCCATAAACGAAAATAGACACACACACACACAATCAATTTGAATCAGGGTCATGACAAATCAATCGAAATCTGACAAAATTCACAACTTTTTAAACCCCATTTCTTCCTTCAAACTAAAAAACCTAATCATAATTTTTTTTCTTAAAAAGACGTGAGCAAACAAATTGGACAAATTGATTAAAAAGAGAGAAAACTTACTATGTAAAAAGGAAAATAGATGTTTATTGACGAACCGAGAAGCTTCAGGACCACCATGACCATCAAAAACACCAATATAGGTAGCCAATGGAGATGTGAAGACCTGATTTTGATCTTCAAGATTAGAATTAGCTTGTACAACCGCGATCGAGTACTCACCAGAGGCATGAGGCTTCAAATCCGCATGCCACATAAGCCCATCTCCACTATATCGGCCAAAGCACCTCTCTATAGGTCTATAAAACGATCGTAACAACGTCATCTTCTTCTTCTTCTTCGAATTGGGTTTGTTTTGTTTAGTTGGCTTAAAGGTATGGATTTTGAAGGGTTTGGTAGCTGAAATATAATAAAATTTGGTGAAGAGAAAGAAGATCAAATTAAAAGGTCAGAGAAAGACAAAGAAACCGTGTGAACAGTGATGATAGACACGGAGAAAAGACACCGGGTCAAGATCGACGAAAAGAAACACAGCTCTACTCTATTCGTACAGTTGACACTCCAACGTATTTTACACATAATAAACCAAATGGTAATTGTTGTGTTTTTTTATATCATAAACTGTAGACTTGTAAATTATAATGTCTCTGTCAATGCATAGTACTATTATTTTTGTTTTAAAAACAAATATCAACCAACGGCACATTGGTTTTGCCACACTTGAATTGAAAATAGGAGAAAGTAATTGAGTATTTTCCAGTATTTGATCATAGATGATTATAATAATTTAAGTTTTTATATATTAATACTTTTCATTATTTCTCACTCAATTGATACGAACGGTTTCTATATACTAGATATTCCATGATCACCTTAGCTTTATTTTTAAATGTTTATAATTTAAGTGTATTTTAGCGACCAACATGAATTAAGAAAACAAGGAAATGAGTAGGTAATGAGTAAGCAAATGGGAAAGAGAATGTCAGAGTAAAACTGGATCAAAACTTGGAGAGGTTTGGGTTATTCTATCCTATCAAGCCACCTCTATAGTATTCATCTTATTTATTTAAATTAAATTTTTTGATTGAATATATAGAATTAATATCTAATTGTATTTATAAATTTTATAATTTTATTAAATTTTGATTGAAAATTATTAAATTTATTCAAATTTGAATTAACAGATTTATAATCCGTTGTATTTCATCTAAATCGAATTACTATTAAATTATAAATAAATATATATTTTATTTTATAATATTTTATATTTAAATATTATTTATACAATAATTATATTATATTATTATTTTAACTTAAAAAATAAATATAAATATTTATAATAATTTAATAATTGTATAGATATACTTCTTACTCTTTTGTTTTTTTAGTTGTAATTATAAATAATAATATTTGTTATAAAAATATCAATTTAAAATTTAATGTTGTATATATTGTGTTTTATATATAATAATAATTTATAAATAAATTTTAATATTAATATAACCTTATTTAATTTGAAAAAAAAAGGATATGTTCGGATTTGGATTGGTTCAAATTGATTATATCATCAGATCATATTCAGATAGAAAATCTTCAAATTTTTCGGATAGAATTGGATTCAAAATAGCCAAAAATAAATAATTTTGATCTAGTGCACACAACTACCTCTTATTCTTATTTTCTTCATGAATTTGATATATTTGTTCTATTTTTTATAAGGACTTCTTAAATCATAATTCTCGCAGAAAAATTTATGGATGTATATATATATATATATATTTAATTTCATAACATAACACATTTTATTATGAATGAAAAAAACACGGATTTGGTTATCCGCATTGTCATTTCAGTTTTTATTTGATAAATTTCAAATATGAGTACAATTTTGAGTAAAAACTGAACATAATATTAATTAATAATTAGAATTTATTAAAGAATTTTTTAAAATTTTTGAAAAAATTTTTTTTTTTGTATTTTTTAATTACTATCTTGAATCGTTATCCTCAGGTAAAAAATTGTTATCCAATCGTAATGATTTTTGAACGATTTCGAATATAAATTTTATTTGATTATGAGACAATTTTATCAACAACCGTCTCTATCCGTCCTCGTGTCTATCCCTATCCGTCCTCGTGTCTATCCCTACATTCAATATATAGTTTTAGTTTTAATTTTCTCTACATGCACACGTTCTTTTCTAAAAAAGTAAGTTTTTGCATGTTCAAAAAGAAGGTATACAACATAAAAAACATATATTTTTATTAAAATATTAAAATTAAAACTATGTAAATAATTATCTCATCTAAAAACTAGAGGTTTGTTTTTTTATATTTAATTTAATATCTTAATTCATTTTGTTTAAATTAGTTGATTCCTGTAGATGGATAGGCTGCTTGGATTAAAGTTGAAGAGGAGGAAAGGAAGCAAGTTCTGGCTTCGTTTGCGTGTTTAAGGCTGAAACTAAAACAAGAAAAGCCATGGTTTTGATTTGAATGGTAAGTTACATCCAAATATGCCCATGTATTTTGCTTTTACTAACCTATATTTGTCCAAAACAGATTCTGTGAACTCATCACAGGCTTGTTCACAATTTCTAATGTACAAATTCAAATCAAGCTTTCCTTTTTTCTCCAGATTAAACTAACTGTTCGGATGATTTTCTTTCACAGTTAGCAATTAATAGTCCAATTTGCTAGAAACATGCTTCTTAAATTAAGTAGTGACACTTTATCATATGAATACAGAATTATATATATATGTATATATATATATATATATATATATATATAATATTTATTATTTTTAAGGAAAATGTAATTTATATCATATTTATTAGATATTGTTGAAAAAAAAATGAAATTTATTAAAAAATAGATGTTGGGAATTGTGCCTTGTCCCACATTGCTTTTTTATAATATTTTAAAGAGGTATAAATAGTGAAGAGTTTGTTATTGGGATTTGGCCCCAAGGGGCACCCACTTTTGTGGAAGGGGAGAGGACCTAGGCAAATGTGATACCACACACGCGCGCGCGCCGCTGCCGCCTCCGACCGGCCGTGCCGAGTCCGTGTGCGTGGTGGTATTTTATTTTTTGGTAAAATATTCTTTTTCAGAAAAAAAAAAATAACCGTTATGAGGTGAGGTGGTATTTTATTTTTTGGTAAAATATTCTTTTTAAGGAAATTTTTTCCACTTACAAAATGGTTGTTATATATATATATATATATATTTTTTTTTTTCAGAAAAAAAAATAACCGTTATGTTCCTTTATTAAGAATATGGCCGTTGTCTTTTTAATTCAGAAAAAAAGAGCCGTTGCTCGTATTTATTCACAAAAAATATCTGTTACTCGTCTTTAATCTGAAAATGGCCGTTACTTTTCATTACTCAGAATGGCCGTTACATTCTTAATTCCCAGACATTACCGTTTTATTCATAATTGCTACACGTTTTCTAAAGCCTATAAAAAGAGGGCTTCAGCTCTCATTTTAACACATCAATCAGCAATCTCATCTCCCTACGAAAACAATTCTCTCTACAATTTTAAGTATTCTTTTAGTTTTCCGAGCAACAAATTTTCTGGTGTAGCATTCCAGTCTTCATCAGTGCAGTGAAGTTCTGAGACAGAGATTACGATTCTAGGCTGTTTTATTCTGGGGACGACGAGGCTGTGTTTGCTTGCACAAATTGGGCAGAGCCGCGAAACGTCTTAAAGAGAGCGACCTAGTCCGCGACTCAACCCAAGCAGTTACTTTGAAGTTATCGGTAATATTGTTCCTACACTGTTTTTATAAACTTGCATCAACAATTTTAAGCCGTATTCAATCTGCCATGTCTACTGAAATGCTAACTGCTGATCTAAACAAACCATTCCGTTTTGAAGGATTACACTTTAAAAGATGGAGACAAAAAATGTTGTTTTTCTTAACCATGAAAAAAGTTGTTTCTGCTCTTACTACTGAAAAACCAACACAGTCCAATCCTCCTACTGAAGCTGTAACTAAGGATTTAGACACCTGGATGGAAAATGATTTTCTCTGCAAAAATTATATTCTTAATGGTTTAGCTGATGACTTGTATGATTATTATAACTGTGATAAGTCTGCTAAGGAAATTTGGGAAGCACTTCAAAAGAAATACGACACTGAGGAAGCTGGAGCTAAAAAGTATGCTGTCAGTAGATACATGAAGTTTCAGAAGATTGATGGAAAATCAGTGGAAGCTCAATCACATGAACTGCAGAAGATAGCACACGAAATAACTTCTGAAGGTATGACTTTAGATGAACAATTTCAAGTAGCTGTTATAATAGATAAATTACCCCTTGCTTGGAAAGATTTTAAGAATACACTTAGGCATAAAACTAAGGAATTTTCTTTAGAAAGTCTTATAACACGTTTAAGAATAGAAGAAGAAGCTAGAAAACAAGACCAAAGAGATGAAGTACTTGTAGTCTCAAATAATAGTACCAATAAGAAACCTTCCTCTACAATTCTGAAACCTAAAGGTAGAAATATGAAAACTCATAATCGTAGTAATAATCAAAACCGCCACCACCAAAATAGAAATAGAAGCTATCCTCCCCAGAATGGACCTCAACCCCCCTTAAGGAATAACACATTCATGTGTTATAGTTGTAATAGACCTGGCCACTTGGCTAGGAACTGCCGGAACAGGAATCGTCCTGCCCCACAGGCGAACCTTGCCGAAGATCAACTTATTGCTATGATATCTGAAGTCAATTTTGTTGGTGGATCCGAGGGGTGGTGGGTAGACACTGGTGCTTCTCGCCATGTTTGTTACGATCGAGACATGTTCAAATCCTATTCTGATTCTGAGGATAAGAAAGTGCTGCTGGGTGACTCCCATTCCACTAAAGTTGCTGGTACTGGTGAGGTGGTTTTGAAGTTTACCTCTGGAAAGACTGTCATCTTGAAGGATGTCCTGCATACTCCAGAGATGAGAAAGAACTTAGTTTCAGGCTATCTTCTTAACAAAGATGGGTTTACTCAAACCATAGGGGCTGATTTATATACTATAACTAAAAATAATATATTTGTTGGGAAAGGGTACGCCACTGATGGCATGTTTAAATTAAATGTTGAAATCAATAAAACTTCTTCTTCTGCTTACATGTTGAGTTCTTTTAATATTTGGCATGCTAGACTATGTCATGTTAATAAACGCATAATCAAGAATATGAGTAGTTTAGAACTAATTCCTAAACTATCTTTAAATGATTTCGAAAAATGTGATTTTTGTAGTCAAGCTAAAATAACCAAAACTTCACATAAATCAGTAGTTAGAGAATCCGAACCTTTAGAATTAATTAATTCTGATATATGTGAACTTGATGGAAATTTAACAAGAAATGGAAAACGCTATTTTATAACTTTTATAGATGACTGTTCAGATTACACTTATGTATATCTAATGAAAAATAAAAGTGAAGCGTTTGACATGTTTAAAATATTTATGACTGAGATTGAAAATCAACTTAATAGAAAAATAAAGAGGTTTCGAAGTGATAGAGGCACTGAATATGATTCCAATATCTTCAATGATTTTTATAAAACTCATGGAATCATTCATGAAAAAACTGCACCTTATTCTCCTGAAATGAATGGAAAAGCTGAAAGAAAAAATAGAACTTTTACTGAATCAGTTGTCGCAATTTTATTAAACTCTGGTGCTGCTTCCCATTGGTGGGGAGAAATTTTATTAACTGTTTGCTATGTGCTAAATAGAGTGCCTAAATCTACAAATAAAATTTCACCATATGAAATTTTGAAAAATAAGAAACCTAATTTAACTTATTTGAAAACTTGGGGTTGTTTAGCTTATGTTAGGATCCCTGATCCTAAAAGAAATAAACTTGCAAGTAGAGCATATGAATGTGTATTCATAGGATACGCTTTGAATAGTAAAGCTTATAAATTCTATGACTTAAAAAATCAAGTAGTTATAGAATCAAATGATGCTGACTTTTATGAACATAGGTTTCCCTTTAAAATTAAGAATAGTGGGGGCTCGTCTTCTAGTAAAACCTCAAAAGGAATGGGATTAATGCCCTTAGAATGAAGAGTCACTTATGATGGTAACCCTACTTATAGACTGGAGATCCCAAGAAATAAGTTCAAAGGGTAATAACAAGTCATGAAGTGATATGAGATGTATCATGCTATTTATCAAATCCCATTCTATATTGTTAAAAGCATGAAGTCCTGAAGCGATAGAAAAGGATGAGTTAATTGTTAAACTCTTAATGAGTTTTATACTCTATGTGGAGTGGAGTACATAGCTACAGGAGTACTCTTGATAGACTCACCTATGTGAATGTGGAAGTGTGGCCGCTTCCTATGAAAATTTTTGGGCAAAATTTACTAGAGCGTTCACTATACTGGGATATACGTGCATGGCCGTAAAGCACGGGCTTTTTCGAACTACACCTTGGAAAGGTTGTGTGTGTGATGATTGTTAGAGATAGAGTTCAAAACTACGAGTTACTCTAGTATATTCTAAAGCATCAACACTATGCAAAGGTTCAAGTCGATAGACACCTTTTCGCTTATGCACAATCTTATAATTTTTAATTGATCGGTTGCTCGATGAAAATTATTTTTTATATAAAATTCAAGTGGGGGATTGTTGAAAAAAAAATGAAATTTATTCAAAAATAGATGTTGGGAATTGTGCCTTATCCCACATTGCTTTTTTATAATATTTTAAAGAGGTATAAATAGTGAAGAGTTTGTTATTGGGATTGGGCCCCTAAGGGGCACCCACTTTTGTGGAAGGGGAGAGGACCTAGGCAAATGTGCGTATGTGAGGTGAGGTGGTATTTTATTTTTTGGTAAAATATTCTTTTTAAGGAAATTTTTTCCACTTACAAAATGGTTGTTATATATATATATATATATATATATATATATTTTTCAGAAAAAAAATAACTGTTATGTTCCTTTATTAAGAATATGGCCGTTGTCTTTTTAATTCAGAAAAAAAGAGTCGTTGCTCGTATTTATTCACAAAAAATATCCGTTACTCGTCTTTAATCTGAAAATGGCCGTTACTTTTCATTACTCAGAATGGCCGTTACATTCTTAATTCCCAGACATTACCGTTTTATTCATAATTGCTACACGTTTTCTAAAGCCTATAAAAAGAGGGCTTCAGCTCTCATTTTAACACATCAATCAGCAATCTCATCTCCCTACGAAAACAATTCTCTCTACAATTTTAAGTATTCTTTTAGTTTTCCGAGCAACAAATTTTCTGGTGTAGCATTCCAGTCTTTATCAGTGCAGTGAAGTTCTGAGACAGAGATTACGATTCTGGGCTGTTTTATCCTGGGGACGACGAGGCTGTGTTTGCTTGCACAAATTGGGCAGAGCCGCGAAACGTCTTAAAGAGAGCGACCTAGTCCGCGACTCAACCCAAGCAGTTACTTTGAAGTTATCGGTAATATTGTTCCTACACTGTTTTTATAAACTTGCATCAACAGATATATAACTGAATATCAATATCTTTACAAAAAATAGTAAAATTTTATTTTATAAAGATAATTTACTTATATTATTCCACTTTCAACGAAATTATGTTTATAAGAAAATCTTTCATTGCAACTACAAAATTCTTCTATTTTTAAATTTTCCAATAACTTTCGTAACTAATATTTCAATTCAACACTTTCCATATATTAATGTGTTCTAACCATGGATGTTTAGCCTCCTAATTAATAGATATCACATTCTTATGTTCGTTTTAGAACTTATTAGAAAAAAAACCAGTGTATGCACACTTTAACCATTTTCATAATTCAATGACTTTAATTCATCATAATTGTCATATTTATTTTTCATATACAAATGCTTTTTGTTAAGAAATTTATAATGGATTTCTAATTGGTTTAAAAATTTGTAACCCATTTTACTTCACAATTATTTCGACCGATTAAGATAAATTTATTTATTTATCATTATATCATATAATTTTTGTATAGATTGTGCAAATTAAAAACAAAGAAATTAAAAGAGGTATACAAATTAATAGCGTCTATAATCCGGTCCGATTTTTCCTAAAAAAATTAACTAAATTGAATCGTTTATATAGTTGAAACCGAACCAAACCAGATTATTTGACCTTCCAAAATTTTATAACCGAATGGTTTGGTCCAGTTTGATTAACGATTTTGAACAATTAATAATACATAAATATGATTCAGTTTAATATGATATAATCTAATAGGATACAATTAAATGTGATGCTCATTCATCATCATACATAGATAGATATTATTGTTAAATACATAAATAAATACATAAGATGTTATCAAAATCTAAAATAAAAAAAAGATTAGACATGAAGAAATGAATTCCAAACTTATCCAAAGAACTCCTAAATGGATCAAAAATGCGCTCTCATGTGCGATTCTCATGTAATAGTTGAAACTTAAATTGCTAACACATCACGTGAAATGAGAGAGATGATAGGAAACCTAAAAGAATTTTCCCTCCACCATTTCAATATATCAAACATGACATTTTCACATGAGATGTTCAAATATTTCTCAACCTCGTTTTTCAACTCTAAACTATTTTTTTCCTCTAAGTGTTTAAGAAATTTCAACTTTCTTGCTTCCTCAGATGAAGAAATCCTTCCTATTACATCTTGTGATCGAGTCACATTAGATTGAAAATCTTTTTCATGCACTAACATATAGTAAGCTTTGAACAGATCCACAAAAATATTTTTGACATTATCTCTCAATTTTTGAACAATTTCTAAATCATAAATCTCTTTAAATAAGAATTCTAAATACTCTAATTTTTACCTTGGATCAAGTACATATGCAACATAGAACATCTTATTAGTCTTATCTACATTTCCCCAATACATCTCAAATTTTGTTTTCATGCAAGTAGCCATATTTTTCAACAACAAGTCATCAAAACCACACCATGTAAGTATTTGAGATTGAATGTTATGCAGTTCTGTAAAATATAAATTTGATGTGGTACATAAAGATGCACTGAATGTTAAAGTAGAGTCATAAAAAGTCTTCAAAAACTTGACAAAAACACTAGCATTATTCCAATCATCTAATGTTGGCGGCCCAACATTCAATCGCTCCTCATGAAAATAAGAAATAAAGTTTGTTCCTTCCTTTTCTTCAAAATGATCAAATGTTTTTTGAAAATCTAAAGAAGATTTTAACATTAGATATGTGGAGTTCCGTTTTGTAGGCACGTCTAGCACGACACTTCCTTTGAACTCAATATTTTCCTTAATATAACACATTTTAAACTTTTGTAATCTCAAAGGAGAGGATCTAACATATCTCACAACGCAACGAATACTCATAATAGTACTACGAAGATCTTTAAGTCCTTCTCTTACAATCAAATTCAAAATGTGAGCACAAAGTATGACACAACAATATCATTTGAGGAAGTATTATCAAGTGTTATAGTGAACCTTACATATACCATAATCACACAAACTCTGTTCTATCACTCTCCCAATTGTATCACCTTTATGATTCTCAACTTGACAAAGTTTATAATCTTTGTGAATATAATGAGTGGTTAGACAAATATAATTAATATTTTGAATTGAAGTCCAACAATCACTAGTAAGACAAACTCTTTACTTTTCACTTAAGAAAAAGTTCTTCAATTTTTTTTTCTCATCTAAATAAGGTTGAAACACATCTCTAGAAATTGTTTGACGAGATGACACATGAAACTTAGGACAAATTTCAGCTATAAAATCTTTAAATCCCTCACCCTCAACAAACCTAAAAGACAATTCATCAATAATAATCATTTTTGCCAAAGAAACTCTAGCACATTTTGCATCAAGTGACACAACAACTAATTTATGAGTTGTTGTATCACACTCTCCTTTTTTGTGTTTGAAAACTTAGCATCTTTTGTCTTTTATCTACTTCTTTAGGAATCTTCTTACATAAATTTTTAAAGTGATATATCATTGAAGTAGTTCCATTCCTTGTGAGATGAGCAACATAACTTTTTTTTTATAATAATGACATGTAGCTCTAGGATTTTTCACATCATAGGGTAAAATATATGAAAAATGATTTCATATTTATGACCTAAATTTTTTTGGTTTCTTCATATCAGATTTTTTATCGGGGTGAACATTACTTATTTCTATTTCTCTTTTTGAAGATAAGTCATTTAAATTCTGTGGTAGATTTTCCATTTCATTCGAATGAATTTCAAGTTCAATGTCTTCACTCATAGATATAGTAAAGTCTAGAAATTAACTTGGTCCAATAAACTCGTATAAATCATCACCTATATATATAATATAGATTAGTACATATTCTTAATATATTAAAATATTACTTTTTCTACTTAATCAAAAATCATTTCAAAATTAAAATAACTAATTAGAGGAGTACAGACAGATTATGATATCAATAGGACAAAACATTATCTAACATTTTATTACTTTTCTATCATATATTTACAAAATAAGGTCTTGATCTATTGGTCATTATGTGTACTTTGTAGTGTGTATATCATCAACAATGATTTGAATATTTGATTATTTGAAGTTGTAGAAAATATTCAAGTAAAACTAACAAAAAAACATTACCTTTGGTAAGTTTGAATGGTAAGTAGATAAATTTTTTTTTATCTTTAATTGAATGTCAAAAATTATCAAATTTATAAACAATTAGGGGTCACATCATTACTTATTATTATAAATTAATTACTAACACATGAACACATATAATGGACCCAACATGTTAACACGACACGAATCCAGTATACCAAGACAACACAATCCCAACAAACAAACACAATACAAACACAAAAAATGTTGGGTTTCTTGTAAGATAATCTGCAAATTCCGCACTTAGTCTTCTAATCCTCTCACAAAAGCTGTTCAGACATTAGATTCTAATTGAGGAAAAAAAACTACTACTAGTAGACCACATACCTATTTCGTGATTTTCGTCCATGGATGTCATGACACGAGGAGAGGTGGCTAGCTACTAGTGGAAGCAACGCAAGGAACAGTTACTCATAGAGACACAGACAGTCAGACACTGAGGTGGGACGTAGAGCGGCAGAGGAAATGAAAAATTGCTAGGGTTAGGGTTAACGACTTAACGCCTTAACTCGAAAAGAAATTATATATATATATATACCTTTTTACGTGACGAGTTTATATATAAAAAATTAATTATTTAATAAAATTGGTCCAGTCGATTTATAATTTTTATAACCAGATTAGACCATTTTAAAATCGGTTTTACTTAATACGAATCAGACGGTACTATTTCATTTACAAAACTGTTTGGTTTGATTCGATCTGGACCGATTTTTCGATTCGATCTAGTTGAGCCCGATTTTTGGACACCCATAATACAAACCCATTGCTTTAATTAGTATGGTTAATAAAAATACTCATTCTAATAATGATGAATAACTTATCTTCTTTGATTTTTAAAAAATATTTAATTATATAATATATATATATATATTTGAAATTTTACTTTTTACCTTAGGATAAAAAAAACATGTTAGTTTTTAAAAAAATACATATATTATTTTATATTATAAGAAAATTAATATTTTTAAGGTTAAAAATGAATAAATGAAGAATATATGCATAGCTGTTATTTATGTTTTGTTGGTTCCCATTCCACTTCATTAGTTTTACTTGTTAAAATGAAGTTTTCTTTCGTTTGGAATAAAAGAGACCAGAATGTGTACGTGGAATTTAACAAGAATCCAAGAAAAAAGCATACCAATTATTATTAATAATAATTGAGTTTCATTTACATGATATATAAATTAATTTATAAAAATATCTAAATATTTGTTTTATTATAATTATATTAAAAATAAATGTATAATAATAAAAAATTATCTAAAATTGGTTATAATTACATCATTATACATATAATTTTTAAAATACACATATTTATTGGATTTATATTTATTGTTACTTATATATTATGAACATAATTATAATAAAGTAAATATTTTAGATATTTTTACAAATTATATGGTATATATAACATAATTAATAATATTTTTTTAAACTCTCTATTTATAATAAATGGAAGGAAAAGAAAAAAAAGAGTTAAAAAACTACATTCAGGATCAGAATGATTGGTTTTCATACTTCAAATTTGTTCAAAAGTTTTCCGTTATATTGGAATAATCTAAATCCGCAATATTTTATATTCAAGATGTCCTACTTTCTTTAATTTCTTCACCTTATTTACCATAGTGCTAATACTAAAAATCAACGAGTACATAAATTTTTACCCCAAAAATTAAATATTCTTAATTAATTATTATGAGTCTTACTGAATTTATGCATGACATTCAATAATAAATAAACATATTAATAAAAATACAGCAGTATTACGTATCCAATAAAATTCCTCAAAAATATGCTGTCAAAATCAAGGATTAAATTAGAACATTTATAAAAAATAACTAAAATTGTCTTTGAGTGTGCCTTTGACCTCCAACCAGTAAAAGAAAACTAATTTTTTTTAAAAAACTCTAAATACCCTATATTGTTATTTTATTCTATTTAAATTCACACTTAAAAATAAATAAAATATTTTTAATTAATTATTATGAATCTTATTGAATTTATACATTATATTCAATAATAAATAAACATATTAATAAAAATACAGCCTATTATGTATATAATAAAATTACTCAAAAATATGCTATCAAAATCAATGATTAAATTAAAATATTTATAAAAATAACTAAATTTGTATTTTAATGTGCCTTTCACCTCCAATTAGGGTGTCCATAAATTGGTCTTGATCGGACAAAATCGTAAAATTGGACCAAATCAAACGGTCTGGTTCAGTTTGTATTAGTTAAAATTATTTTTTAAACGGTTCGATTCGGTTCGGTTTGTATTAATTTTTAAACCGATCGAATCAGACCGAATCGATTTTAATAATATATTAAAATTTTCATATTATTTTTCATTAAAGTTGTCCACAAACCAAACCAAATCGAAAAATGGACCGTATCAGACCGAATCGAACGATTTTATAAATCAAATGATCTGGTCTAATTTGTATTAATTAAAACTATTTCAAACAATCAAAGTAATATAAACGATCTAGTTCAATTAATTTTTTTTAATCAAAATCGGATCGGATCAGACCAGACCAGACCGATGAAGACTACTATCTATAACTAGTAAGGTTTCGGTACCTTATAAATATTTTAAGTCAATAAATTGATATCTTTAATAGATGTTTGGTGTTATTAAATTTTTATATTTTAATATATTAATTTAAGTATTAATAAACTTTTTAGTTATTTTAAAAATATTTTATCTTTTTTTATCAAATTGAGTTAGGATATTTATAAAAATTTAAGAAAATAAAAAAACCATACCAAAAAATAATAATTTAATTACTAAAAAAATATAATAATTAAATTGAGGTAATAAAATAAAAAATACCAATATATTAATTAAGGTATCTAATCTCATATAACAATTAAAACAATAATTTAAATTTAATGTTTATTTTTTATGCCAGTGCATTATTATTATTATTATTAATAATCCAAGCTTAAAAAACTCCAACAAAGTGGCATAAAAATTTAAAATAAAAAGTCAAATTATTAACTTTTTATCTCACGAGATATATAATTGTAATTTTTTTATATCCATTGTCATTTTTTCCTTAAATTTTCATGCCCTTGAATAATCTACCATATAATACACGTGTAACTAATTTTGATTGAAAAAAATACTATTTAAAATAATTAAAATAATGCAAATAATATTAAAATATTTTTTTTAATAATATTGGATAAAAAAAATAGCAATGCATTAATTAGATGTCTCTATCTTCACATCCCACCACCACTAGACTTCTCTTCCTAAAGTTGCTTTCTTTACATGAAAAATGCTATGAATCACACGACTTTGCTGTAAACATGACTTTAAGGGATACTTAAAGTCAAGCAGTATGTAACCATATCTCTCCCTCTTTACTTCTTTGGTTACGTATCTCTCCGATTAATTTATTTTTTAAAATTTAATAAAATCAACAATAATTATAATTTTTTTTATCTAGATCTTATATATAGGTAAGTATTTTCTCACATAAATTTACTCTAATATAATTTAAACATCCATGTTTTTGTTTTCATTTTAATACGTTTTATTTATTTATTTATTGAAGATGATATTATGTTTACATAATATATTAAATCAATAAAAATGATTTACACGATTATACTTAATTAATAAAACAATTCTCGTAAAAAAAACATTAATGGAAGGAAATAGTATCATTACAAGCAAGCTTTAAAATGATAAAAAATGATGATTACATGTTAGTATGTATATGTATTATATTTGATTATACGTTTTAATTATTCATATATCTTCAAATAATTTAAAAAAAATACTTCTTTAATTAGTTCCCATTCCACTTCAATAGTTTTACAAGTTCAAAGTTAAAAAAAGGAGGCCATAATGGGGAGGCAAGTATATACTTTGTGTCATTAATGAACGTGGAAATGACTAAAAAATCTATGAAAAAAAATACAAATTCTTATTTTCCTTAAATTCTCTTGATAATACACGACGAAGACAAAAAGTTGAAAAATTACTGCGAATATTAGAATGCATTATTGGTTTTCTATTACCTTCCACGAAAAGAAGAATGAAAAAATGAAATCTATATATAAGAGGGAACTAGGAAGTAAGTAAGTTATGACCCAAACTTGATAATTAAGTGGCATAATTAAGCAGAATGAAAAAGACACCTTTATTTTGGTTGCTTGTTTTAATACTTGCTGTTGTGCAAGTGTCAGGCCAATGCCCAAGTGATGAGCGATCTCAGTTGCTACAATTGAAGAAGAGCCTCAATTTCTCTACAACTGTATCCGGATGGAATCAAACCTCAAAGGATTGTTGTACATGGACAGGTGTGTATTGTGAGGAGGGACATGTAACTAAACTTACTCTATATGACGGAATGATCTCCGGTAGCTTGAATTGTTCAAGCAGCTTGTTCAATCTAAAACATCTCAAAAGACTTGATTTGTCTAACAACAATATCGATTGCTCTACAATCTTATCATGTATTTGTAGTAATCTTAACAAGTTGGAATTTCTGTATTTAGAATTCACATACTTAATAGGTGGAATCCCATCTTTTCATAAGTGCAAGTCTTTGAAAGAAGTTGATCTTCGTAAAAATTTTCTCAATGGAAGTATTCCATTGTCTCTCTTTTCACATCCATCTTTACAAAAGATTTATCTTTCTGAAAACCAGTTGAGTGGCCAACTTGGTGAGTTTTCAAATGCATCATCCTCAAGATTGCAGAGTTTGTATCTACATGACAACAAGTTGGAGGGCCATGTTCCCATGTCCACCTTCAAACTAATGACACAACTTCGTTATCTCTCTTTATCTTTCAATAAATTTAACGGCACCATAGAACAAGGTGTGACTCGAGGGTTTGACAATCTCAAGTATTTGAGCCTTTCATACAACAATTTATCAATCAAGTTAACAAGCGAATCCTTTCGTAATATTGAACGGTTAGAGCTTGCTTCTTGCAAATTGGGAAAATTTCCTCCCCTGAAGAATAGAACAAATATGAATTACTTAGATATATCAAACAATGAAATCTACGGGGAGATACCCAATTGGATTTGGGAAATTGGATCTGGTCTGAGTCTAAATCTTTCATGTAATAAACTGGTGGGCTTGCAACAACCTTATTCACTTGCAAATGTTATTTTCCTTGACCTACACAAGAACCAACTCACAGGAAAGATCCCTACACTATCTCCAATGGTGCTTATAGATTTGTCATACAACAATTTTTCTTCTTCCATCCCGCTGGACATCGGTAGTATGCTCCGTGTAGTTGATTTCTTCTCTTTATCAAACAATCAAATCACAGGAGTCATTCCTGAATCCATCTGTGGTAGTCCAATGATGCATCTACTTGATTTGTCTGACAATAATCTTAGTGGCCAAATACCATCATGTATATTTGACTTGTGGCAACTTAAGGTACTGGATCTACAACGAAACAAGTTAAGTGGTCAAATTCCAGATATTTTTTCAAATGGTTATGCATGGAACAGTTTATATCTCAATGGGAATTCAATTGAAGGGCATATTCCACCATCTTTGGCCAATTGTTTGAATTTGCGGATTTTAGACCTCGGCAACAATAAGATGGTTGGTTCCTTTCCATGCTTCTTGACGAAAATATCGACCTTGCAAGTCCTTGTTTTACGGTCCAACTATTTTAACGGGAGAATTGGATGTCCAGACACTAATGAAACTTGGCCCATGCTTCAAATTGTCGATTTAGCTCACAATAACTTCAACGGTAAATTGTTGGGAGGTTTCTTCAAAAATTGGCAGGCCATGATGGTCGAAACAAAAGTTCCCCATGTAATTTCGGTCTCATCAATGAATGGGAGTGTGTCTTATCAGGATGCAGTGGAAGTAATCCACAAAAGTCAAGAAAGAGAGTTGGTGAAAATTCTCACCGCATACACTTCCTTCGACCTTTCGGGAAATAACTTGGAGGGATCAATACCGGATGAACTTGGGGAGCTCCAAGCATTACTTTTCCTCAACTTGTCACATAATTCTTTTGGAGGACCAATCCCTTCATCTTTGGGTAATTTGAAACAATTAGAGTCCTTGGACCTTTCAATGAACCAGTTCAATGGAGAAATCCCAACATCACTTTCAAAACTTAATTTTCTTACGGTCTTGAACATGTCAAACAACCAATTGGAGGGAAGGATCCCAACTAGCAGTCAATTCCAAACATTTTCAGCAAATTCCTTCATTGGTAACAAAAGATTGTGCGGGCCTCCTTTGACGATGAACTGCAGCAATCCTGATGATTCAATTGATGATGCTTCGGGGGCTAACATAGATTGGAATGTCATTGCTGGTGTAATTGGGTTCATTTTTGGGTTTGGAATCATCACTGGACCGCTCTTGTTTTGTAATAGATGGAGAAAATTGTATTTTGACCGTGTGGAAGACATTGTTTATCGAATTGTACCAATAGCAATTTTACGCAAGTGGTGGTCTTGGAAGACACGTTAGTCGGAGAAACTTAGAGTGCATTTGAGGATAAATTAATTATATAACAAATAAGAGATCATCTTATTCTATAGAATATAAGAGATCATTTTATAATATCCACTGTGACCAGCAACTTTACTTTTAAGATTTAATGTTAGTTACTCTTTTAATTTATTCTATAAACATATCCAGATAACATGGCATTTACATAATAATTACTTGTAATCATAATACATATATTTTATTGATAAAATATTAATATTATTTTGAATCAAACTACAAAGTTATAACCTAAAAAATCACAAAATAATGTTGAATACTTATATTACTAATTTAAATTTATATTTCATTGAAAATATATAAAATATTTTGAATAAACAAGAATTGAAATTGGTTTATATGAACGAAAATACCTATTATCACGTAATGGTTCAAATGTTTCAAAATATTCTCCCGTGACCTTCTATTGGTCACAAAACATCGAACACTATACATAAATAAATGTGTAAAGTAACATTTTCAATTAATGCTATTAAGAGCTTACAAGCATATATACATTCTATGTAATAAATTATGTAGTCTATATTTTGATAATACCGATATTACTATTCTTGGATGAATTATTCCTTTTTACCTTGCTTTTTACTTGTTTAAGAATAACATTGCATGTGAAACCAGTAAAAAATTAAAATATGGAATGAAATGTTAAGTTAGTTTTAAAATAATGGCATAAAAAATTCAATATCATGCATAATTATTATCATGCACATGCACATGCACACTCATTTTTAAAACCAATTGAAAGAAAACATCATACATTTTTTTATCACACTTTCTATGCACATACAACACACATATTTTACACAGAAAAGTAATAATTATACTTTTACACACTTTTTGTACACACACAACATACACAATTTTCATGAGCCACTTTCACAGCACACACTGCACATGCATTATCACAGCTACCAGCATGCACATACATAAGAGTCACTACACTTTTATACACTTTTGTGCACACAAAGTACACACATTTCCACATCACACATATTATACATGCATTATCACACCTACCAGTACACACATTTTTAGCACACTAAATATCACACACACTTTTATACATTGGTTCACAATTTACACAACACATGTCACTACACTTTTACACATTTTTTGTGAGCACACAACACATACACTTTCATAACACACATTGCACACACACAGTCACACCTACCAACACATAATTTTTGTCCACACACATCATACACATCACACACATAACATGCACACTTTTACACATTTCACCCAAATTCATCAATAATCTTTTTTTCCTCAACAACATAAATATTGATCGTCTTAAAATAATTTATTGGTAAGTAGTAGAATAATATTCTAACATTTTCATCTCCTATTATTTCATGTAATCATCCCATATTCTTGGAACTCGATAAAAGGAGAAGAAATAAACCCCTAAATCAATTAAGAATTTTATAAATCTTTTATAGCTCATTTTTTAACATTACATAAATCATAATACAAGTTTATTCCCAAACATACACAATATTTCTATTATTTACGTTACCTTTCTCGTGTATGTATTGTCCATCTTTTTTCTTTAAATAACCATCAACATATAATTTTATAGTGAAGTATTGCTCTAATAATCTTGTAATATTAATTTTTTAATAGACAAAAATTTAGGTATTTTTGTATAATATTGATTAAATTTTGGGCATTTTAAAAAATATAAAAAATAAAAATCCTAGATAGCTTAGCTAAATTTCTTAAAATAATTCAAAAAAAATTATTGTAAAAATTTAATAAAAATTAATTAGAAATATGAGTAAACAAAAATATTTCTTTAAAATAAGTAAATTGATATTAATTTTATAATTATTTTCAATTAATTAAAAAAATATTTAATTTAACTGAAAAAGCATTATGGAATAAAAGTTAAATGTATGGAAAATCTACGAATTGATGTGATTTGAATTTTGAAGTAAAAAATATTGACCCTCAAAGGAATCGAACTGACACATTTACACTAACCAATCATCCCTTAAAATCACGTTAAAATATCATAATTAATTCACGTAAGGATTACATATATTTATATTTACTTTTGTTTTTATTACTTAAAGTTTAATACATATTAATATTATTTTATTATTATTTTTAAAATAATTATAAATATCATATAAAAAATATAAATATAAAAAATATGTATAAGATTGAATGATATTAAAGAAAATTTTCACAAGTAGAGTAGGGGAGGTGAAAGCCAAGCCAAAAACAGTGTTTGTGGGAATCGAGGTGAAACAAATTTAGAAAATTTTAAAAAAATATATCTTTAAAATTTATAAAAATAAAAATATTATTTTAATAATATTAAATAAGATTATTTAATGATATTTAATATTATATAAATTTAAATAATTATAATTTATTTTAAATAATATTTAATATAAAATAATGTATCAAATTTTTTATAATAAAAATATATAAATTAACTATAAAAAATATTATTTTTATTATTATAAATTTTTTAAAATTAATATTTTTATTATTATTTTTTCAAAAAACCTATTATACATTAGCGTAGATTTGGATGAATATCCATAAAGATATCAATATAAGATCATTATAAAAAAATTAATAATATTATTATAATTTAAATTATTATTTTCATAATAATAATTTATTAATGATTATTCTATTGAATAATAGTATCATTAAAGTTTAATTAATAATAAAAATAAAATAAATATTTTATATATTTTTGTTGTGATAATAATAAAAGTAGTTGTGATAATAATATTATTTTAAAATAATTTTTATTATTTTATATTTAAATTTATAAAATTTCCAATTAATATGTAACATTTTTGTTTATTGTTATTAAAATTAAATTTTAGATATATTTACAAGAAAAAATGCCATAAGAATTCCTAGTTTATTTATATTTTTTAGTCTCTTATATTATAAATGATATTATTTAATTTTTTAACTTTATAAAAATATCAGTTACGAATAAAATATATTATTTAATAATTTTTTATTAAAATATTAATATTTCTGTCAAGTATTAAAAGAGATTAAAATATAAATATTTAATAATGATAAAATTATAATTAATATGAAAAAATCATAAAATATTTATTTTTAATTTTTATTAAAATTTAAAATATATATTCAAATAAATATTTATTTAAATTTTATTATTGTTAATTTTTTAAATAATTTCATATTAAATTTTATTTTTATCATTATTAAATATTATATTTTAATCAATTTACATAAAATAATATAATTTATACTTAAATTTTGATATAAATGATATTTTTTAAAATTAAAAGATTAAAATATACAAATACGAAGTTTAATCCATATTATATTAAAAAAACAAAATTTAACCATTACAAATTACAATTATGGGAGTTAGGTATATTTATTCTTTTACATGTTAGTGCACTTTAATGGTACGCAACTGTTGTTTTTAAAACTCTAAAACCTTTCTCTTCGTTCAGTAAACCTGAAAGAATGCATATGTAATTGACCAAACTAATTATCGAAAAAAGAAGAAGAAGATATTTTCTTTCACCTTTTAGAAGTCTTTTTCTCTCTTTTTTCACGGTAGCCTAACAATCAAGTGGCGAAAAAATTCATTATACGCGTAACAATCAAGTGGTGAGAAAATACTTATTGACCCCTATTCTCATCTAGAAGCTGGGGTCCAATTGAACGTGGAGAAATTATTATGAGTATAATTAATATGGTAATCTAAATTTAATTAGGTGTTTAGGCGTAAGTTAAATTCTTTTTTTTTTTTCAAAAAATACAATTCCATATCCCTTTATTAGCAGTCAACCACTAAAACTAATAAAAAATATTATTTATCTGATTTTAAAAGTACTGAATAAGATGTTAAAAATAAGATGAAACAATTATAATGACACTCAAACTCATGGTGTCTTAAAAAAAATAATGTATTTATTTGATTAAAAATAATTTAAAAAAAACAAAAGATAATTTGATAATTCTACACTACTATAAAAATGGGTATTTAAGTCGATACGTAAAGTCGTTTTTTTCTTCTTCTAAAAATCGACTTTAAATTGGTTTAAAGTCAGTTTGGTGTAAAACCGACGCTATTCACGTAGGATGTAGCGTCGGTTCACCACGTCAACCGACGCTATCCACGTAACATAACGTCGGTTGACACGTGGAACTGACGCTACACACGTGGATAAATTCTTTTCTCTTATTTCTTTTCAGATAGAAACTATTTTCAGTGTTACAGAACTCTAAAAAACCGAAAACCTCCTCCACTCTTTCTCATTTTTCGACCACCTACGACTAGGGATGTCTATAAACCGGTCCGGACTGGACCAAACCGTAAAACCAGACCGGACTGGACCAAACCAGACGGTTTTACTAATCAAACGATCCAGTCCGATTTGTACTAATTTTAAACCGTTCGAACCGTACCGGACCAGTTTAATAATATATTAAAAATTTCACATTATTCTTCATTAAATTATAAAATAATCGGACCAAATTGGGAACCAAACCGTTTTATAAATCAAACGGTCTGATCTGGTTTTTATTTCTTAAATTCGTTTCAAACGGTCCGGTTTGGTTAATTTTTTTTAGGAAAAATCAGACCGAATTGGACCATGGACACCCCTACCTACGACTACCATTTCCAGCACTGGTTAGTGAGTTTTCTTCCTCTTTAACAAATCTTTTAGATCCCCTATTATTCATATTTTTTTGTTATTATGTGTATAAATTTTTGTAGTATATATGTAGGTTTGTATTATAACATAAGGAGAATAATATGATGATCTTGAATAAAATAGAAATAGTAATTTTTTCTGCTATTAATTAATATTTTATTTTTCAAATATTTGTATTATTTGAACTATTTGCTAAACTGATTTTGATTTTTTTTCTGCTCGAATACAGGTTTTTATTTGAGTATAATAGAAAATGAATAAATTTTTTTAAAAAAAATTAAAGTCGGTTTATCTCGTAAACCGACTTTAAACTTTAAGTCGTTTAATTTAAAGTCGGTTCAGCGAACCGACTTTAATACCCCCTTTTGTAGTAATGCTATATTTTTTATTATTTTTTTTAATCTTTTTCTCCCGTTGTTTTTTTCTTTTTTACATCTCTTTTCCTCTTTCTTACGTCTATATCTAAAATTGTATAAATTATCTTTAGTTTTTTTTTTCACTAAATACTCTAAACCTTTAACTCAATAAGAAACAATAAAAAGGAGAGAAAAAGGAATAAATGAAAAAAAAGGTGAAAAACGACGCTCCTTGTTTCTATTGTACTAAATTTTGAACAATTAATTTATTTTTTACTTTAAAAAAAATGAACAAAAGTTTATCGTTGTTTCAATGAGATGTTTAAATACAAATATATATTAAAATAAAATAATTTCTTAAATATTAAAATAAAATGTGAGGGTGGACATAAATCAGATGTAACAACAGTGACATAGTCTTCAAGTTATCAAAGAACTAATTCCACCACTTTATTAATACCAACTAGATGCATTTATTTATCAAGATATAACCATTAGACAGCTTCTCTTTAAGTTAAGTAAAGAGGTGTAGGACAATTTTAGAAGATAAATGTTTTTGATCTCTATCGATAAGCTCCATCAATGCATGCTAATTGAAATATCTATTGTTAAGTGTCATGCACCAGTATCAATGACAACAAATTTAATTAGATTGTTAATGTTAACAGAGAAAATTGTCACTTGGGCAAAGAATAGGTAGAATACTTAATAAGATTGTGAAGAGTATAGAGAGATAAGAAGAAAGAATGATTTAATGTTGTATTGGTGTGTCTTAGAATGTACATAGAGAACTCTATTTATAGAGTTGTAACAAGTGTAGTACAAGTGTGTTACAAGTGTAGTACAAGTGAAATAGTAAGTGTAGTACAAGTGAAATAGTAAGTGTAGTACAAGTGAAATAGTACAAGTGTAGTACAAGTAAAATAGTGGAAGTGTAGTACAAGTGAAATAAATATAACTTAACATCCCCCCTCAAACTCAAGGAGGAAGAGAAATAATCAACTTGAGTTTGGAAACTAATTCTTGAAATCTGCCTGGTAGATGAGATTTGGTGAAGATGTCAGTTGTTTGATCTGTGGAGGATATTAATTTGAGACAAACAGTATCTTGAAGAACATGTTGACGAACAAAATGACAATCAATCTCGATATGTTTTGTTCGTTCATGAAATACATTATTGTGAGCAATCTGAATAGCACTCTGATTGTCACAATATAGGATAGTTGCAGTTGATTGGAGAACACCCATATCAGCAAGTAACCAACGGAGCCAAAGAAGTTCTTGAGTGGTGTCAGCAAGAGCACGATATTCAGCTTCAGTGCTGGATCGAGAAGTGAGGGATTGTTTCTTGCTTCGCCAAGATATGAGAGAGTTTCCAAGAAAGAAACAATATCCAGTAGTAGAGCGACGATCAGTTGGGTCACCTGCCCAATCAGCATCAGAGTAGGCGGAAAGAAGAAGATTAGACTTGTTGGAGAAGTGGAGACCGTGAAACATGGTGCCTTTGATATAGCGGAGAATGCGAAAAACCGCATCATAATGGGTAGACCATGGAGCAGACATGAATTGACTAACCAGATGAACAACATAGACAATGTCAGGACGAGTGACTGTGAGATAAACAAGACTGCCTACTAGTTGTCTGTATAATGTGGCATCTGAGAGAATAGTACCATCTAATGGAGTAAGTTTGACATTGGTTTCTAGAGGTGTTGATGCAGTTTTACAATCAGTAAGGCCAGCCCGATTAAGAATATCAGATGAGTATTTGCTTGAGAGAGATAATATCCTTGAGAATCAGATGAGATTTCTAGGCCCAAGAAGTAGGGGAGACGACCAAGGTCTTTCATTTCAAATTGATGGCTCAGAAACTGCTTGAGACCAATAATTCCATTAGAGTCATTTCCTGTTATGACCATATCATCTACATAAAGAAGTAAAAGTGTTACACCAGTGGGAGTCTTCCGAATAAAGAGACCGGAGTCATAAGAACTGGAAGTGAAACCAAAGTCAGTAAGTGTAGAGCTGAATTTGGCAAACCAAGCCCGAGGAGCTTGTTTGAGGCCATAGAGAGCACGACGAAGTCTGCATACTTGATGAGGTGAATGAGTGTATCCAGGAGGAGGTTTCATATAAACTTCCTCAGTTATGTCTCCATTGAGAAAAACATTTTTGACATCCATTTGAAACATGTTCCAATTTCGAGCAGCAGCAACAACAATGATACTTCGAACAGAAGTGAGGCGAGCTACAGGTGCAAAAGTTTCTTCATAGTCGATTCCATATTCCTGTGTAAAACCCTTTGCAACCAGACGAGCTTTATATCGTTCCACAGACCCATCTGGATGAGTTTTGATTTTGAAAATCCACTTACAACCAATCAAAGATTTATTAGATGGAAGATCAACAAGATCCCATGTATGTGCTTTTGTTAATGCCTGTAATTCATCTGTCATAGCTTGCTGCCAATGAGGGTTAGAAATAGCTTCTCTATAGTTTTGGGGTTCATGATGAGACAAAATAGTAGAGAAACATTGGTAATCACGAAGATGAAAAGGAAGACTACTTACACGAGTAGAACGACGAAGTGATGACTCTGGACAATCAGGTAGTTGGTCTTCAGAAGATGTTGTTATGGTAGGATCAGCAGAAGGAGCAGACACATCAGGAGAAGCCGTAGTAGACGATGGAGCAATGTCAGGAGGAAATAAATCAATAGTTGGGTCATTAAAAAATGAGAGTGAGTTAGGAGATGAGACATGAAATGAGGAAATAGAAGAAAACATTTTATGTTCCCAAAAGATGACATGACGAGAGATGCGCAATCGTTTAGAGATAGGGTCCCAACAACGATAGCCTTTGTGTTCTATTCCATACCCTAAGAAACAACAAAGGCGAGCACGAGGTTCTAATTTATTGCGTTCATGAGGGTGAAGAAGAACAAAACAGGCACAACAAAACACTTTGAGCAGTTCATAAGATAGAGAAGTACTATAGAGACGCTCATAAGGGGATTGATTGTGAATAATAGGCATAGGAACACGATTGATGGTATAAACAGCTGTAAGAGCTGCTTCACCCCAAAAGAGTTCAGGACAAGAACTAGAAATTAGGAGAGTGCGAACAGTATTAAGAATATGTCTGTGTTTTCGCTCAGCTCTTCCATTTTGTTGAGATGTGCCAGGATAAGAATATTGAGAAAGAGTCCCATTTTGACGAAGAAAATTTAAAAACTTTGTTTCTTTATATTCCATAGCATTATCAGCTCTAAGTACTTTGATATTTTGAGAAAATTGAGTTTTAACCATTTGGGCAAAATCATAGTAAATTTTGGGTAATTCAGATCTATGTTTCATGAGAAAAATCCATGTGAATCTTGAATAATCATCAATAAAAATGACAAAGTAAACACATCCCCCCATAGTAGGATGTGGGGATGGACCCCAAACATCAGAATGAATTAAGTCAAAAGGGGAGACAGAAGTAGAATCACTTTTATTAAAACATAAAACAGGTTGTTTTTCCAATTGACAAGGCAAACAATTTACATTATCAGAAATAGAAACAGATCCTAATTTACCAGAAGATGCTAAGGGACGAAGACGTCCTATAGACGTATGGCCTAGACGAGCATGCCATAGGTTGATAGGAGTAGTAGAAGCAGCAATGGAAGTATGAGGAGACTTGGGTAGATGAAGGTCGATAAGTTCAAATAATCGTCCAACCTTACGGCCTATCCCAAGGATCTGTCATGTCTGTGGATCCTGCACATGACAACCAGAAGAGGAAAAAGTAATAGTAAGACCAAGTTCACATAATTGACCAACAGAGATAAGATTTAGAGTAAGGTTGGGAATATGAAAGGTGTCAGAAAGTGATATAGAAGATGTGGAAACTTGTCCTACAGCATTAACATGCATATGTGAACCATTGGCAGTTTGAATTAAAGGTTTGGAGATGGAAGATTGTGTGGGAGAGAAGATGTGAGTATCATGAGTCATATGGTTACAACAAGCAGAATCAAAATACCATAAAGATTTACCTGATGTGAGAGACAAGGCAGTAGAAGGAGGATTACTAGATTGTGAGAGAACATGTTTAAGAAGACCTTCAAGTTCTTGAGTAGAGAAGGTAAATTTGTCATGATTATCCTCAGAAACAACAGCAGTGATAGATGAGTTACTATTGTTACCTGAAGCATGTTGAGAGGGATTCCGTGAGGAATGTTGAGAGGGATTTCGAAAGCAATCTCTGTTAAAGTGTCCTGGACCCTTCTTGTGACAATATATACATACCCGAATGGGACATGTAAGAAGCTCATGATTAGGGTTGTGACAGTAGGTGCAACCTTGATGTTTGAAGTCCTCTTTTGAACCTCCTTTAGGGCGATAAAAGGGGGTGGCAAGAGAAAAATAACAAGACGCTGGTGATTACGGTAAGTTGCAAACATCTGAGCATCAATCTTGTTCGTCCAAGTTGGTTCAGAGAGAGCGAGTTGATCCCAAATAGTATGCATTTCAGAGAGAAATTGGTTAATGGTTTGATCAACCCTTTGGCGTTTGGTATGAAGAGTTGTTAGAAGTTGATATTGGTTGGCCAAATCTGTTGTAGTGAAGCGAGCCTCAAGAAATTCCCAAACTTCTTTGGCAGTGTCAAAATGCCCAAATTCACCATGGATGGAGGGTAAGGTGGTGTTACGGAACCAGGTAATAATTTGATGGTGTTTACTCTCCCAGTCTTCAAGGCGGTCAGCAAATAAGAAGTTGTTTTCAGTGGTTTCTTGGATGGGTATAGAGATATCACCAGTTATGAAACGCCATAGCTTGCGTCCTTTCAAGAAACTTTTCATTGCTTGTGCCCAGGCTAGGTAGTTAGTATCATCAAGGGTGGTAGAGATTGGTTTTGGGACATCATTTCGGTCCATTTTAACGAAATAATGGAGAAAATGTAAAGCAAATTTATAGAAATAGTATAAAGGAGATATCCTTAAAAATAAAAAGAGGAGTTGAAAACAAGCCTGGAACCGGGTTGAGGTGAGCCGGGTTGGAATGAGCCGAGTTGAGATGAGTCGGGTTGGAGTGAGCTGAGTTGAGGTGAGCCGGGTTGAGAGTGAACCGAGTTAGGGTGAGCCGGATTGGCTGTGATGAAGAGAGGCGAAATTTTGATAGAAATTTTAGAGGTATATGAGAGGCTCTGATACCATGTGAAGAGTATAGAAAGATAAGAAGAAAGAATGATTTAATGTTGTATTGGTGTGTCTTAGAATGTACATAGAGAACTCTATTTATAGAGTTGTAACAAGTGTAGTACAAGTGTGGTACAAGTGTAGTACAAGTGAAATAGTAAGTGTAGTACAAGTGAAATAGTACAAGTGTAGTACAAATGAAATAATGAAAATGTAGTACAAGTGAAATAAATATAACTTAACAAAGATAATTAATAAAAAGATCGCATGGGAAAAGTTAAATTCACGAACACTTAAATATACTCATTTTAAATTTATTGAATTGGACAATATTACTCCATATAAAATGATATTATTGGGAACTGTCTCTGAAGAAACATAAGTTATTGAATTTACAGGATTTAACATTATATTAATAAGTTTGAATTTGTTATTTTGCCAAGTCTGTGTGAGCTTAGTTTACTCTTTTGTTCGATACTGATGTACTATTACATTGATATTTGCAATCAATGGGAGCTTGGAGTTTCTTTCGCTTTTCATGTTCATGTTTCAAGTTTTTTTTTTTCAAGTCTGAATAAATTTTAACTGAGTTAATAGCCAAACTCATATATAACATCCAATGAAAATGAACGCCTTACTAAGAATGCTGCTCCAATTAGTACAAACCGACAATTACCCTAATAGTAATTGCCGGCTTGATCGACCACTCTCAGTCAGGTCCATTCATGAGCAATTCATGGCAAAATGAAAGCCATGAAACCAAGTAAGTCCAAAGACTCCAAACAAGCCACAAGAGTCACAATTCCACGAACCGTAAGCTTCTAACTCTAATACCAATTGTATATAGAAGAAAGAGAAAATTGTTTATTTTCTTTAGAGTTTTATATTTTATGTTCTACCAAAATCTCCCTATATATAGACTTTTATTTTTATGTATTACTTGAATCTTATATATAAATTTTATGAAATATTCTAATAATTTTTGAACTATATATAATTAAACCATTTGATTATATAAGTTATCTTAAAAAATAATCAATTTATATATATTAAAAAAGTTATATTCTTTCTTTTGTCTCTTATTCTTAATATTTTAGAATTAATTCTTCGTTCTTCTATTTGGAAGTTGAAGTCCTCTTATCCGTAAGATAGATGAATATATTTAGCTTAGTCATACTCTAGATTTACTAGAGTGTTTGTCAAAAGATAGATAATATTACTATATTTGTTTTATTCTAAATTTGTTAGAATGCTTGTTTAGAAAATAATTTTCTTGTGTTTGTTTTATAATACAAATGTGAGGATCTCTTGTCAGAGAATGAGTCTAGTTCGTCTAAAATTTTCTCATGTATTTCTTATTTCTTAAGTGATTCTATATTATTTGTGCATTTGCGCTTTATATGTCACGTGGTATTAGAGTCAAGTTTAACTTGGAAGAATGGAGTATAATCAGGTGATGCGAGAATAATATCAATAATTTCGTGAAGAGATTTGACACAAAATGGAGGAGCTTAATGTGGTCATTGCTCAACTACCATTGGGAAGGGGTCAAACTAATGATAAAAATAGGCCTCAGTCTAAGCCCAAAAAGTAATAGTGCATATGAAGATAGGATCGAGCCAATACTACTAATGAGACAAGTTGAAAGATTATCTCTAAGAAGACTTGTTGATCCAAGACGTAATGTCCTCACTGATAGTTCTAGTGATGAAGACTTAGAAAAAGAATATTTTGGAGGTTGAGCTAGAGAACGACATCGCCAAAGAGACCAAGAACCATGAGATTATCGTCTCAAGATTAACCCATATGTTTTCTATGAAAACATAAATATGGAGGGTTTTCTTGATTAGATCTCAAAAGTGGAATGGTTTTATGATGTTATGGGCTTTTAAGAGGAAAAACAAGTCAAGTTAATAGCCTATTGGCTTAAAGGAGGAGCTTCAACATGATGGGACCAATTCTAAAAAAATAGATTGAGAAAAAAGAAAGCTCTAATCATAATATGACCTCGGATGAAGCAATACCTCATTCATATATTACTTCCCTCTAATTATGAGCAAATATCATTTCAATAATATCAAAATTGTAAACAAGAGAACTGTCCAGTTCAAGAGTATACTACAAAGTTCCACGGTTTATCTGCTCGAAATAATTTGGTGGGATCTTAAGCACAATAAGTTGCACGCTATATTAGTGGACTTAGTTCACCAATACAAGATCGAGTATCCTTGCATCTAGTATGAACAGTCATTGATGCTTACAACATGGCTCTCAAAGTGGAGATACAGTTAGGCATAACAAGTTTAAGTATAAGATCATAAGTTTTGCCAAGGCTATTAGTTAAAACAACTAGGCTGACAAATAAAAAAGGAAAAAACATCTTAGAACAAAACATTAGTAACAAAGCAAACTCAAGCAAGGGAAAACATTGCTCGTAATCCTCAATGGAACCTCTATGGTTAACCAACACCAAAAAAATGTTACAGATGTAAACAAGTTGGTCATCGTTCTAATCAATGCCCAAAAAGAGGAGCAGTAAACCTAGTGGAGCAAGATTATGAAGGCTATGAGAAAGAATCAAGATATAAAGACTACGAAGGTGTCGAGTTTGCTAAAGTGGATGAAGAAGGACTTGTTAATTGTATGGTTCATCGACTCTTCTTGTTACTAAAACAAGACACATAAAGGTACAATATCTTCTGCACTTGTTGCTTAATTAATAATAAATTATGTGATATGATTATTGATAGGAACAGTGACGAAAATATTATTTCTAAAGCTCTTTTGAAAACACTTAAATTAAAAACTGAACCATTCATTACCATATCAAATTGAATGGATCAAAAAATGAGGAGAAATAAAAATAAATTGCATATGTTAGAATCCAATTCTCTATTAAAAAATCATACAAGGATGAAGTTGTATGCGATGTTGTTGATATGGATCCATGTCATATACTGTTAGGGAAACCATGGCAATATGATGTGAATACAACCCACAAAGGTAGAGATAACATTTATCCATTCCATTGAGGAGAAAAGAATATTGGTTTAGCTCATTTACTTACAAAAGAAGACGTACCCAAATCTTCTAAAGTGGAGGAAAAATCATTTCTTGTGATATCTCAAGCATCATTCTTCGCACAAATGAAACAAAAGTAAAGAGATATTTACCTTGGTAGTCAAAAGAGAAGACGTGTCGACTTTAAACATTCCTACTTATGTATAAACAATCTTTGATAAGTCTAAATAAATCATGCCAAAAGAGCTTTCAACTAGGATACTATCAATGAGGGATATCCAACACAACATAGATCTCATTCCAGGAGCAAGCTTGCCTAACCTTTATCATCACCATCTAAGTCCAAAAGAGAGCAAAATTCTCCAACAAAGGATTGAGAAGTTAATTCGTAAAGGGATGGTTTAAGAAAGTATGAGTCCATATGTAATAGTATCCTTACTCGTTCCAAAGAAGGATGAAGATTGGCGTATTTGTATGAATAGTCGAGCTATTAACAAGATAACAATAAAATATAGGTTTCCAACACCACGTCTTGATGATATGCTTAATATACTTTATGGAGTAGTGATATCCTCAAAAATTGATCTACGTAGCGAATATCACCAAATTTGAATTAGACTTGGAAATGAGTGAAAAATGCATTCAAGACAAAAGATTGATTGTACAAACGATTAATGATGCCTTTTTGATTATCAAATGCATCCAACATATCCATGTAACTCATGAACCATGTCTTGAAGTCATACATTTGTATGATTATAATTGTTTACATTAATGGAATTCTAATTTATAATCGAACACAAGGACATTTGGAACACTTGAAGAAGGTACTTATTGTTTTGAAGGAAAACAAGTTGTACATTAATTTGAATAAATGTAGCTTCTTGACCAACAAATTGATGTTCTTGGGCTTTGTCATCACTGCCAATGGAATTGAAATTATTGAGGAGAAAGTATGTGTAATTCAAGACTTGCCAACTCTCAAAACCATAACAAAAGTTCGAAGCTTTCATAGGTTAGAAACCTTCTATCAAAGGTTCATTAAGAACTTTAACACTATTTCTAACCCAATCACATTATGTCTAAAGAAAGGAAAGTTCAATTGGGGAGAAGAAGCTAAAAACGGTTTCCAGATATTAAAAGAGAACCTGATTTTTGCACTAATGTTAGTATTGCCATACTTTGATAAGACTTTTCAAGTGGAATGTGATGCCTCAGTAGTAGGAATTGGAGCTATTCTATCTCAAGAAGGACAACCGGTGGCTTACTTTAGTGAAAATCTCAATAAAGCATAATGAAAGTGGACTACATATGAACTTGAGTTTTATGTAGTATTTTGCATTTTGAAATACTAGGAACATTATCTCATCCAAAACGAGTTCGTTTTGTTCGCTGATCATGATGCATTGAAGTTTATCCACTATTAAACCAAGCCCAACATGACACATGCTAAGTGGATTTCTTAATTGTAAAAATTTCCTTTTATTCTAAAACACAAATTTGATCAACATAATAAAGTGGTTGATATATTGAGTTGTAAGGCAACCCTATTGGTCACTTTAAGCACCAAAGTTATAGGGTTTGAATATCTCAAAGACATATATACTGAAGATGAAGATTTCAAGAACTTTTGAGAAAAGTGTCAACTGAAATAAGATGCATGAGACATGCACACACATAAGGGACACTTGTTCGAGGTACACAACTTTGTTTCCTTAGAACTTCACTAAGAGAAAAAATCATTAGAGACTTACTATTGAAAAGAGATGTTAACAAGTTTGTCCAAAGGTGTTATGTGTGCCAAACATTCAAAGAATGAGTTCAAAATACTGGATTATATACACCTTTACTTGTCCCTGAAACCATTTGGGAAGATTTATCTATAGATTTTGTGTTAGAACTTCTAATAATTCAACGGGGTGTAGATTTAATTTTTGTTGTTGTTGATAGGTTCTCCAAAATGACTCATTTTATCCCATGTCGCAAAACTGCATATGCATCAAATATTACAAAACTCTTTTTCAAAGAGATTGTTTATCTACATAGAGTTCCACAATCAATTACTTCATATCGACACACAAAGTTTCGTTCTCATTTTTGGAGGATATTATGAGCACACTTTGATACGTCACTCAACTTCAATATAATGCACATCCTCAATTTGATGGTCAAACAAAAGCAATGAACCAAACACTTGGCAACATGATTTGTTGTCTTTATAGAAACAAACCAAAGCAGTGGGACCTCACTCTTGCACAATCTAAGTTTGCCTTCAACAACATTGTGCATATTTCAAATAGCAAGGCCCGATTTGAGATTGTATATATGAAAGCCCTAAAACATACATTAGATTTGGTTAATCATCCAAGGGTTCATGGGAAAAACAAAGTTGTTGAAGAAATCATAAATAAGATTCAAGCATTTCATTCAGAAGTAAAACAAAAGCTTACAAAGTCCAATGTCAAGTATAAATCAACAATAAGTATAAAAGAAATACTTTTTTTAAAGAGATATAATGAAGGTGTTTTTATGAAAGAAAAAAAAACGCTTTCTTGTTGACATGTACAACAAGATAAATGATAAAAACTATAGGGAACGTCGAATATTGAAAAAAATCAATGACAATGCATACATAATAGACTCACATAAAGATATAGTCGTCTCAACAACGTTTAATCATTTGCTTGTATAAGATATTATAGAAAAAAAATCAATTTATAAATATTAAAGAAATTATCTTTTTTTTTCTTAATATTTTAGGAGTAATTTCTCTTTCTTCCCTTTCAAAGTTGAAGTCTTATTATCCTTGAGATAAAAGAATATTTTAGGCTAATCATACTATAAATTTACTAAAATGTTTATCTAAAAATATATAATATTATTATAATTATCCTATTTTAGATTTGTTGGAGCGATTGCTTAAATAATAATTTCATTGTGTTTGTTTTATAACAAAAATACGATGATCTCTTGTCAAAAATGAGTCTTATTAACCTAAATTTTGCTTATCTATTTCTTATTTCTTAAATGTTTTTATATTATTGGTGCATTATACTTACGTTCATTATACTTACGTTCTGCGTTGAACTTCTTTCAAATTAAAAAACGTAAAATATTTTTATATAACTGTTAAACCACTTAATACCATTTAAGATTACAATTTAATAATCTTTTTATATCTTAGTAAAATTGAATAAATAATGATAAGTTGATTTACTTAAATAATTTTGATACCTCAATTGTATTACATAGAACATGTACCTTCCAACAAAGTATTATAATGTATATTAAAAAAATATTATTATGATTCTTAAATTTATGTATCTTTTGTCTTATAATATTTAAATTTTTATTGATATTCTTTAATTCTTATATTTAGGAAATATATATAAAAAAATTAGGTAAACGTAAAATTTTGGGATATATATATATTTGTTTTTTCAAAAGTAAGAACGAAATATACGAATCGAAAATTTAAGACGGAAAGTATTTCAAAGACATAACATAAGTGACCTTATGTCACCCTTACCATTTATTCTCACTTCCATTCCACACAGGCGCTTTTGTTTGACTTTGACTCTGACTCTCAGATACTTTACATTTCCTCAGTCTCCACCATTGATTACCTTCTTCCATTAACTTTTACTTGTTCAAAGTTCTGAGCTTTTCTGACCCCAAAAGAAAAAAAGTTCCAGCCTTTGCTTTTGTTTTCTCTCTAATGGCTCTTCTATCTTCTCCTTTTTTTCTCTCCTTCCTCTTCCTCCTTTCTCCTGCCCTTTCCACCAACTCTGAAGGTATTTTCTTTTCTACCCACAGTTTCTCTGAACCCCTTCTTACCTTTCAACTTCTCTTGTTTGGTTGCTCAGAAACCAAAGAGGGACATTTTCTCATTTTTTTTTTGTTATGGAGTAATTCTGTTGTTCCCATGTTTTCGTTTTTATTTTATACTCAGTTCTTTAATCAGGTGGGATTTGTGAAACTAATCGTGATTTATTTTCTTCTTTTATTTATTGGGTTTTCTTCTTTCAGGAAATGCTTTACATGCTTTGAGAAGCAGACTCAGTGACCCCACCAATGTTCTACAGAGCTGGGACCCAACTCTAGTCAATCCTTGCACTTGGTTTCATATTACCTGTGATTCCAATAGCCATGTTATTCGCTTGTAAATTTCTCTCTCCCTTTTTGGTTTTAAATTTGGGAATTGATATTTACAGAGCAATAAACACTATTGCCATATTTATTTTTAAAAATGGAAACTTTGCTTGGAGTTTTAAATGGTTGATTCTAGGTTTTCACTATTCATTTTTATTTTTATTGAATTTCAGGGATTTGGGAAATTCTAATATTTCTGGGACTTTGGGGCCAGAACTTGGCCAGGTCAAGCACCTTCAATACTTGTATGTATTTTTCTCAAAACCATCATTTTTCTTCCATTGAGCTGTATTTGTTTGCTTGAATTCATCAAGTATATATGATTTTATATCTAGAATTGGAAATTAAAGCTTAGTTCTTGTAATTTAATCTATCCAAACTGGTACAACAAGAGGGACTCATGTTTTTGTTTCATTAGGTCTCACTTTGAGAAAGAAAAACCTTAAAAATTGTTATATTTCTACTTTTGCCAAGGTAGTTGGACTGTTTGGAACTGCTTGTCATTTGTGCAAGTGCTTTCAAATGGACCAAAATACTTATCATGGTGTTTTTCAATTTACAAGAAAAGCAATTTAGAAGCACAATTAGTAGTTTTAGGAGAAGTAATTGCTAAATTGCTCATCTGGAACGGTTTATCCTTTAGGTTGAAAGTGCTTTCAAATGGACTAAATCATTTCTAATGGTATTTGGAAACTTCCAAGAGACTTGCTTTCAAAAAAGTTTCAAAAGTACTATTAGTGGTTTTAGGTAATGAAATAGCTTTGCATGCATGCTTCGATCATAAGTGTTACTTAAAACCACTTTTAAATTATACCAAACATCAGAACACTTTTTTAAAACCATTTTTAACCAAAATACTTCTAAAATAAGCACATCTAATGAACCTGAATTTTAGATCTTTCTCATAAATATTGACAAGAAATTGTTTCATAGTTTGTAGTTGAGATCTGCCAATTTTTGAAGTAACTTAGTTAGAAACACTTTTGAATGGTTTGCAGGGAGCTTTACAGGAATGAACTAAGTGGAAAAATCCCCAAGGAGTTGGGCAAACTCAAACATCTTGTCAGCATGGATCTCTATGATAACAGCTTTGAAGGAGAAATCCCAAAGTCTTTTGCCAAGTTGAAGTCACTGAGATTTCTGTGAGTAGCTTTAAATTGTCTGACAAGTAGATTTTTTTTTGGGTAGGAATGTGTCTTTGATATGATTAAATTCATTATACAGACGGCTAAACAACAACAAGCTAACAGATTGTATTCCAAGAGAACTAACCAAGCTCTCTAATTTGAAAATCTTGTAAGTTTTGAATTTGGAAAAATTTCAAGTTCCGAGTTTATTTTCGTGCTGAAATCATGTGATTGTCTACTAGAGAGCTTATACATTTCTATTTTATTGCAGTGATGTTTCTAACAACAATCTATGTGGAACAATTCCCATTGATGGTCCCTTCTCAACATTCCCAATGGAAAGGTAACATTGCTATCACTAGCTTTTCATTAGTCCTCTCAGGTTGATGCACATAATTTAGATAGATCAATTAATAGACTGACTTCCTATTGATGAATTTGTGTCCCTTAGAACATTGGAGTATCATTTGTATCAGTCTGCTACCTTTCGTTCTAGATTTGCGTGATCCTTGATTCGTATTCTCAAAAGAAAAAGTGCACTGGGTTACTTTCATTTCACAATTTGGACACATTTGTAACCTTACTTTAAAAATAGTACACTTTAGTCATTTTAAACCAATTTGAGTGATTTTAGTAACTTCTTTTTTCACTTTTTTTTTTCCAACTTCTTTAAACATTTTTTTCTTCAACATATATCAACTGTTAGTGGGGTTCAATTCGATTCTACTTAAGTTTTTCTACCAAATAGATATTAAAAAAAAACACAATTGGCAATAAATGATTAAAATGTTCAAAAATGCAATAATAAGGTGACTAAAGTGCACAATTTTTTAAGAAAGCTGACTAATGTGTTTTAAGACTCAATTGTCTAGTCCAGGAAGTTTGAGGTCATTAGTTGCAGTGTTAGGCTAGCAGTCCTTTCTCAACCAACATAAAAAAATTTACCGTAGGTGTTTTCTGGGCTCATAAAGCTCATTATATGTTTCTATCAGAAACATAATTCTTTCTAAAATCACTTTTCCCGAAAACAGCTTTTAGTTGAAACCACTTTTAGCATAAACATAAACAAACATACCTTAGACATGATTTACAACCGAATTGGATTGAACCAACACAATCATTGCATAAACTTGTCCTGCATTAAGTTTCCTAGGAAGTGAACTCTTTTAAGTTCTTCTTCACAGCAGTCCTTAACCTTTTAAGATCCTATTCAAACTGATCAAGAACCATTTGAAGAATTTTGACATGGACGTCGTAGTCTAAGCAAACATTTTTTTATTTTTATGAATCGAGGGTTTAATCGTGTAACAACCTCTTGTGTATTTTCAGTTACGAGAACAACAGACTCAGTGGACCGGAGCTACAAGGTCTTGTGCCTTATGACTTTGGATGCTGAAAAAGGGTAGAAATATAGAATTAGTGGATCATCATTAAGAAGTATAGTATTATGTGGCAAAATACATCTCTATGACTATAATTAACTTTTTTCATATATGTAATAATGGAACTCTGTTAAACTGTTTGGATATCAAATTATCTCAGCAAGTGGAAATATTACCACTTTTTTATCTTTCTTTTTTTCTTGGTTCATTGATCCATTGAAGTTCTTATACTGTGTACAAATTTATAATAATTACTAGCCTTCCAATCTCATAAAGGTTAAACTTTAGTATAATATCTTATTTTATCAAGGTAACTTTCATTTTTTTGTAAGAATATAATTCACACATGAGCATGTATACAAAGTCTACAGTGACTCTAAATGCCGGGATCGTAAAATGTAATTAGGCATAAATTTTGATTAGTCATAAACTAAAGTACATGCTAAGATATTTTATGTGCATGAATCACTTGATGGTTAACGGACTGAGAAGAAGTATTATGATAGAACTCACCATTACTTAATCTTTTTACCTTATTTTTTTTACAATTAAATTGGTACCACAACGTATTACTTGCCAAACACAACGGATATTTTAGACATTTCAATGAATTTAATAAATAAATAAAATCAAAAGTTCCTACGGAAATATGAAGGGCAGATAAAGTGGCAAGTTAAGAAAGAAATCAATGCTATAAAAAACTACTTTGAAAAATATCGAACTCTCCAGCTTGTTGCTGTAAAAGACACTTTCTAAATTTTTGTTCCGGGTCGGATCTCCAACCATCTTGTCCGGACCCTAGTTCAGTCTAGTCCTTACAATCGTTTCACTAATTTTCTCAGGAAAATCAAGGACTATAATCTCTCTCCTCGCTGTTTTCCTTCGCTTTCTGTTCTTCTTCTTCATCGGCCTCTGTTAAAGAACATGATATCCAGCTGGTGACAACCAACACACCAACTGGAAGCAGCCACCAAGCTGTTGGTGGGGAAGGATAGGTTGTTCAAGAACATGCTTCTCCATAATTGTGTTTATTTTTAATTATTACAATTTTGCTTTTCTTTTGTATAAATAGGTTGTAAATATTCATTTATTCATCATCAATAAATCCAATTCTTACATGGTATCAGAGCTTAGGAAACAATTCCCAGAAAAATCAGCTCATAGAATTTTTTTCCAATTTTTCCTCAATCTGTTTTTTTTTCAAAACCAATTTCGATTCACAAAATAATTTCAATTTCATCCCAGCATACTATTCAGAAAAATCCGAGCAATCTGCAATTAAAATCAAGCCAAAATACCTCTCCACGTGCCCTTTTTAATCTCGTCGGCGTTCCACGCGCCTCGCCGGAGACGCACGCTCCAACACGCGCCAGCTGCTGAAGAAGACGACTCCAACGACACGTCGTTGCTCGCCCGCTGAAACAAACGACATGTCGTTCGCTCGGCGCTGAAATAAACGACGCGTCGTTCACTCGGTCTGGTTCGATCTTCATCCGGTTCAGTGCTTCACCGTTGCAACCGCCGTTCCAACCACTCCAGACGCTGGTTCACCCACTTTCCGACCGGTTCTGCGGCTGAAATTTCCAGTTCTGTAATCATTGACTCATTTTCTATAAGATAAAGCATATTTCAGTCCATTATTTATTTCATAAATAGTCATTATTGTCTAAAACACACTTAAACCTATCCCGTTCTTTCAAATTTATTCAACCAAAAATGTCTATGACTACCAATACCAACGCTACTTTACCAAAATGGTATGATGATCCTAGCCATTCATTATATCTACACCACTCAGACCAACCAGGCATGGTTCTTGTAGCTCAATCCTTAAACCAAGAAAACTATCACATTTGGAGTCATGCAATGCTCATGGCTCTAATAACCAAAAACAAAGAAGGATTCATTGACGGCACAATCAAAAGGCCATCAACAAACCTTGAAGCAGAAATCAAACAATGGACTCGCTGCAATATTCTTGTCAAAGGATGGATCCTCAACACCATATCACCCAAAATGCAGAAAGTGTCATGTATAGTGATACTGCATATGAGCTATGGGAAGAATTAAAGGAACGTTTTTCGCACACCAACATCGTGCACCTATTCCACATTGAACAAGAGATCCATGATTGCATGCAAGAAGGTGTGAGCATTGGAGAATACTATACCAAATTGAAAAGTTTATGGGATAGTCGTGATGCACTATGTCCTCTTCCACACTGTGGAGGAAATGCTGGAAGGGAATTACAAGAATATCAACAAAAGCAGCGAACCATAAAGTTTCTCATGGGCCTTAACACGGTTTACACATCAGCACGCGGACAAATCTTGCTCATGGAACCATTACCTACAGTAAATAAGGTATATTCACTTATTGTTCAAGATGAAAAGCAAATAGCTGTCTCCACTCAAAGCATAGGAAGGATGCCAGAAGTTGCCGCACTTGTTGCCAGAGATAGTCGTCCACAATATCCTCAGAAAAATTACCCACCAAGGAACCCACATCTCAAGTGCAATAGATGCAACAATATAGGTCATAATTCTCAGAATTGCCGAAGTCACCTCAAATGTGATTTTTGTGGTCTCAATGGACACATTTTTGAAAACTGCCGAAAGCGTCTCAAATGTAATTTCTGTGGTTTAAATGGACATGACATCAACATGTGTCGGAAGAAAGGAGTAATTCAAGATAAGAGAAACACAAGTTATGGCTTCCCTTCCAAAGCTCATCATACTGACTTTCAGGAAAGCTGCTCCGACACAAAGACGCCATCCCACAATCTTACATCTGCCCAATATCAAGAGCTCCTTACACTTCTCAATCAATCCAAATCAGGTAGCATGGCAAATCAAGTGACTACTTCTTCAGGTAACACATTATGTGCAACTGTTTTCCATTCAGAAACTCGTTGGATTTTTGATACAGGGGCAACTGATCACATGGTCTGTTCCCAAAACCTTATGAGCTCCAGCATTCCAGTCACTAATCGGCATGTGCATTTACCTGATCATTCTCTTACCTGTGTCACACATATTGGCACTGTGCATTTCTCAAATAATTTCATACTCCATAATGTCTTGTGTGTTCCCTCCTTCAAATTAAACTTAGTTTCAGTAGCCAAACTAACTCAAACCTCATTTTTCCATGTCACCTTCACTAATAGTATGTGCTTTGTTCAGGACAAATGCTCAGGGAAGACGATTGGGATGAGAACTGAGAAAGCAGGAATCTACTACCTGACTATTTCTGAAAAGGCTGGATGTTTCTCTGTTTCAAACACTGCTTCCACCAACTCTCATCTATGGCATCAACGACTTGGTCATTTATCTAATAACAGTTTGCGTGTAATTTCTCTTTCCATCAACACACCCTTTTGTTCCATTAGTGATTGTTCTATTTGTCCATTAGCTAAGCAAACACGTAATCCATTTCCTTTAAGTTCCATCAATACAAAAGCACCTTTTGAAATGATTCATGTTGATATTTGGGGTGGTTATCACATTCCAGCACTTAATGGAGCACGTTATTTTCTCACTATTGTTGATGACTACTCAAGATGCACATGGGTCTATCTCTTACATACTAAATCTGATACACGCACATTTCTTACCACCTTCATCAATCTTGTTGAAACACAATTTTCATCCAGAGTTAAAGTCATTCGTAGTGACAATGGACCAGAATTCTCTATGACCCAGTTGTTTTCTACCAAAGGAATCCTTCATCAAACTAGTTGTGTCTCTACCCCTCAACAAAATGGTGTTGCTGAACGTAAACACCGTCATCTTCTCAATGTCGCTCGTTCATTGCTCTTCCAAGCCAATCTTCCTAAACAATTCTGGGGAGATGCCATTCTTACAGCCACATACCTCATAAATCGCACTCCAACACCTGTTCTCAAGGGTAAAACACCATTTGAAGTCCTTTTTCACAAAACTCCTAGGTATGAACACCTTCGTGTTTTTGGTTCCCTTTGCTTTGTCTCTACACATCATGATCGACTTACCAAGTTTGATGCTAGGTCACATAAATGCATATTCATTGGGTATCCATCTGGGATCAAAGGTTATCGTGTCTACAATCTGGAAACAAACAAGACTTTAGTGTCTCGTGATGTTATCTTTCATGAACATGTATTTCCTTATTTCACTTCCGCTGTCAACACTCCAACTCTATTTCCTCCATCAGAAGATATTATTTATGATGACCTACCCAACATTTGTCAATCAACCAATCCAAATATATCACTTGATCATACACTATCTGTCCTTCCAACAATCAACTCAGACACTCTTCATCTTCAAAATTCATCTCCAGAAACATCATCGTCAACTTCTCCACCACACATAATTCCTCCAACATCAGTCACACATAGGCTTCGTCGATCCACCAATGTTCCTAGCTACCTTCAAAAATATCATGTAGAAGCTTCCCTACCTTCTCGGTCCTTCCCTTCGTCTCACTCAGCATCGTCCAAAGACAAAGGTACTTCTCATTCTTTATCTCATGTACTTACCTATGACCAATTATCACATGCACATCGTGCTTTTGCTACTTCTATTTCCATTCTCAGGGAACCAACCACTTTTGCTGAAGCTTTCAATGATCCAAAATGGCGGCTTGCCATGAAACAAGAACTGGATGCTCTTGAAACTAATGGCACTTGGACGCTTCAACAGCTTCCTCCAAACAAGAAACCAGTTGGTTGTAAATGGGTCTACAAAATCAAGTATAATCCTGATGGTTCTGTGGAACGATACAAGGCTCGATTAGTGGCCAAAGGATACAGTCAGATTGAAGGTTTTTACTACCAAGAAACTTTTGCACCATTAGCCAAACTTGTCACTGTTCGGCTTCTTCTTGCCGTTGTTGCTATTCAAAATTGGCATCTTCGACAACTCGATGTCAACAATGCTTTTCTCTATGGTGATCTTCATGAAGATGTTTACATGTCCCTTCCACCTGGATTCGGACGAAAGGGGGAAACACGAGTATGTAAGCTACATAAATCTTTGTATGGACTCAAACAAGCCTCACGACAGTGGTTCATCAAGCTATCAACAAAACTTAAGCTAGCTGTTTTTAATCAATCCAAGTATGATCACTCACTGTTCGTCCGAACCCGTGGTAATTCCTTCTCTGCTCTTCTTGTCTATGTAGATGATATAATCATAACATGAAACAATATACAAGACATTGAAGAAACTAAGAATCATCTCATGAGACAATTCAAGCTTAAAGATCTCGGTGAATTAAAGTATTTTTTGGGCATAGAAGTTTCACGTTCCAGGAAGGGAATTGTTCTGTCACAACGCAAGTACGCACTTGAAATATTGGAGGACATGGGTTATCTTGGTGCCAAATCTGCCAATTCACCTATGGAACAAAATTTATCCCTCAGCAAGGTTGAAGGGGAATTCATCAGTAATCCCATATCCTATCGAAGACTTGTTGGGAGATTAATATACTTGACCATCACAAGGCCCGACTTAGTGTATACCGTGCACATTCTCAATCAATATATGGATAAACCACGACAACCACATTTGGAAGCAGCTCAACGAGTGCTACGATATGTCAAGAACACACCAGGGCAAGGTCTCTTTTTCTCAGCAACTAGTTCATTACAACTAAATGCTTTTTGTGATGCAGATTGGGCAAAATGCACAGATACAAGACGATCAACCACAAGATATTGTATGTTTCTTGGAAACTCGCTAATTTCTTGGAAGACTAAGAAACAAAATACAGTCTCACGATCAAGTGTAGAAGCAGAATATCGCTCTATGGCAGCAGCATGTTGCGAAGTAACCTGGTTACGATATATTCTGGATGATTTGGGTATCAAACACTCCCAACCAACCAAGTTATATTGTGACAATAAATCAGCTCTTCACATTGCATCAAATCCAGTGTTTCATGAGCGAACCAAACACATAGAGATCGATTGCCATCTAGTAAGAGAAAAGATTCAAGCTGGAATGATCAAAACTTATCATATCTCTACATTAGAGAAACCAGCAGATATATTTACCAAATCCTTGAGTTTTTCACAGTTCTCAAGCTTACTTAACAAGTTAGGAATAATTAACATATATTCTAACTTGAGGGGGAATGTTAAAGAACATGATATCCAGCTGGTGACAACCAACACACCAGCTGGAAGCAGCCACCAAGCTGTTGGTGGGGAAGGATAGGCTCTCCAAGAACATGCCTCTCCATAATTGTGTTTATTTTTAATTATTATAATTTTGCTTTTCTTTTGTATAAATAGGTTGTAAACATTCGTTTATTCATCATCAATAAATCCAATTCTTACAGCCTTCATTGCCACCAAAGAGGTGGGTCTTATTGGTTGGTATTTGGGAATGATCAATTGCCGGCCTATTCTTACCAAGACTATCACTTCTGCCCTTATTTACATTGCTGCTGATTTATCTCTGGTAACGTGGCATCAAATTCTCATCAGACTATTGCAAAAGAATCATTTGATTCTTACGATCATGTGAGAACATTACGTATGGTTCGATATGGGACGCTAATCTTAGGACCAATACTGCATTTTTGGTTCAACTTCATGTCAAAACTCTTCCCGAACCGTGACTTGCTTTCTACAATAAAGAAAATGGCTATGGGGCAAGGGGCTTATGGACCAGCAATGACTGTTGTTTTCTTTTTGTTAAATGCACTTTTACAAGGTAACTAGACGTTATATCCTCTTTTTTTGTTTTCCTTTCTGTTTCTTACAAATACAATCACTCTTGTGCAAAAAAAAAATCAAAAATATATAAAACAATTGATAATTAACAGAAATGACAATATTTGTTATGTTATTAGAGCAAGTTATTGTTGCATAATGGAACAAAATAACTACCTACTAAGCTGGTTTCTGTTCTTCTCAACACCGGTTGATCTGGTGTGCTAGTTTGATTGGTTTGGTTGATCTGGTATGGCTGATTTGGGGTGATCGTTATGGTTTACTCGTTGAAGTCGTCACAGTCTCTTCGTTTCAATTTTGTCTACCATAGCTTGTTGGGTCCAACGCAGCTCGCTCGTTGGAGCCGTACCATTCTAGTTGTCATTGTGGGTCGACCTTATAATCCACCGAAAATATCTGTTTTCCAGAGAAACCCTATACGAAGAAAATTTGAGCGAGAAAACAAGGAAAATAACTTTGCCCTAACCTTCTCTTCGCTTATCACTTCTCAAATTAGAGAATCATTCTGACCACCCTTGATCATACAAGTAGAGCGAGAAAGTTCACTTTACCATTTGAGCGAGGGTTATTACGAAGGAGAAAAGAAATTGGAACCCTTGATAAACGAAATTGGGAATACCAGAAGTTGAGCGAGGCACGAGCTTGAGCATACCGACTTAAGGTTATCGTAGAGATAAACGATGTTGAGGTCACGTTTTTTTGTATCTGTGTGTGAGGTTACAAATTGTTTACCTGTGTTCATTTGGTTGGTACAAATTCTCACAATGTTTATTATGGTTGTTTGATTGGAGTCGTACCATTCTAGTCGTCATCATGAGCAGTCGTATTGTTCTTCTGGTTCGGAGAAACGTGGAACATAGTAGAAGAAAAAGCGTTGTTCTATAGGAGGGATGCACGAATAGAGAAAATGAATTAGGGTTACAGTTCTGTATATTCCGTATATATTTGGCTGGTGTACTGAGGAAAAAAAAGGAAAAAAGGAAAAAAAAAAACAAAATTGATAGATTTCATGGTAGAATCTAGAGATTTAACCATCAATTCCATATTGAACGATTTGACTACAAAAATGACTGAAGTTCTAACTAGAGCTCAGACCGCCTCATAACCTCCGCTAACTGAAGCATTGACTATTCTCATTAGTATCAAGTTGGGAGGATCCAATTATGCCTTGTGGTCCTAGGTGGTGGAGATGTATATCTCTGGCAAGGACAAACTGGGATATATTAATGGGGATTCTCCTCAACTTGCCAAAACCGACCCCTCATTCAGGAGATGACGCATTAAAAATGCCATTGTCAAGGGATGGTTGATCAATTAGATGGACCCCTCCTTGATTGAAAATTTTATCTGATTCCCAACTGCAAAACAGGTTTGCGATTCTATTGTTACAACCTACTATGATGGGACAGACACGTCTCAAGTGTATGATCTCCGTCGTCGAGTTACTCGTATGAAGCAGGAGGGTGGATCCATTGAAAAATACTACAATGACCTTCAAGGATTGTGACGAGAAATTGATTTCAATCATCCTAACCCAATGGAGTGTGCAACTGACATACAAAAATACAACTCCATCGTACATGAAGATCAAGTGTATACCTTTCTTGATGGACTTGATGATAGACTAGATAAAACTCGAAGTGATGTGCTTCAAATCAAACCATTCCCTACGGTGGAATAGGCCTATGGATTCGTCTGTAGGGAAGAGGTCAGGCAGACCGTGATGATCACGGGTGCAGATACGACTGATAAGAGCTAAATTATTGCATTTTTGTTATGACTTAAATGTTGATATTTGTGTGAAAATTGTGTTTATTTGATTATTTAATCCACAAATGTCATTTCACGGGTATTTCGTGTTTAAAGTGCAATTTCAGGTAAAATCATGATTTTGGAGAAGTTAGGGACAAAGTACAATGATCGGGATTGAATGAAAATAAAAAGAGAACAAAAATTTCAAAATTTGGAAATTCGCCGCCGGCCAAAGTATTCTCGCCGCCGGCCAAAGTATCTCGCCGCCGGCCAAAGCATCTCGCCGCCGGCTAAAATCTTGGCGAAAATCTTCCCGAGAGCACAAATTTTGGTAAACTAATCTCGTCGCCGGCCAAATAATTCTCGCCGCCGGCCAAATAATTCTCGCCGTCGGCCAAAGCATCTCGCCGCCGGCCACATTATGTTGGCCGCTGGCCAAAGTATCTAGCCGCCGGCCACATTATTTTGGCCGCCGGCCAAAATCAAAAACCTAAATATTTAATTTTCCAGAAATCTCGCCGCGGCGAGAATAATGTCGTCGCCGGCGAGTTTCGTCCGAAAATACATTTTTTATGTTGTTTTGTTCCAAAATTGCCCCCCAAACCCTAGATCTATATATACATTATGATGGAAAAGAGGGGGACGGCAGGGAGAGCAAATCTAAGTTATTTTTGGAGGAGAAAAGGAAATTTTGAGGAGAGAAAGGTTGGAGAAGCTTGAAGGATCATCACCATTATTGCTACCAAGTCTTCATCTTCAAGAGTTCTTCATCTCTTCTCCTTAGCTTTTGTTTTCTGCATTTTATTCAGATTGTTTGTTCATGGATTCAATTGAGAATATGTTTGTTCTTAATTTCGTTATGAACTAATTCGTTTTTGCTAAGGCTATGATGTAGTTAAATCAAGGAAATCCGATTTCTTTTGTTATTGTTATATGAATTCATTGTTTTCAAGTTGAGTATTTATTTCCATGCTTAATGCTTTTAAATTTCTGATCAAGATTTAGATGATTTGTTGCATTATATTGAGACCGAGAGCAGATGTGTAATGAATGCTTCTTGTGATAAATACCGTATGTTGAATGCGAGTTTGACACCTAATGCATGATGTATGTGGTTATTCTAGAAATTCCATAAATCGTAATGTGCTTATTTGTGATTAAATCTTCATAGAAATATAGTTGGTTTTCATAGATAAGTAATTCTAATATAACTTGAGAAAGAGTATTAGATAAGTTTGGGTTTTTCAATCATCACTTTTAACTTTGAATCTCATATAACATGACTTGAAATCGGATTGAATTGATTTAGAGAAATCAAATGCCTTAGCGTTTTTAATCATTTGTGAACAACATTAAATTTTATTATTTGCAGTTAGTTTTATGTTAATTTGCTTTTTAAAACAATTTCAACAATTCGGTTTTCAAATAAAATTAGGGTTAGTCAATTTCGGTACTTAGTAACGCCATTCCTTGTGGGTTCGATATCTGTACTTTTTGTACACTTTATTACTTGAACGATTCGTACACTTGCGAAAATAAGCATTAAGTTTTTGGCGCCGTTGTCGGGGAATGGTTTGATTTTATTAATATCGATACTACCTAATCTTAGTTTTAATTTGAAGTTAATTTGCTTTATCTTTCTTTCATTTTTAATTTTGTTTATTTTGCTGTTTTATATTATTTATCATAAAAAAAAATTAACTTTGTGTTGTTTTTGTGTTAGTTGATTTTCTGGTTGTAGGATTTTTGTATGAGACGTACAAGAAGCCTTAACCTTCTACCATTTGATCCGGAGATTGATAGAACATATAGGCGTCTAAACCGAGAGAGAAGACGTTCAACTTCAGCTCCTAATAGACAATCAGCCATGGATCCACCATTTGTTGAAGGAGGTGGAAATCGTAGAGCTTTGAGGGATTATGCTGCGCCTAATGTTGCTGGGACTACTTCGGGTATAAGGAGGCCAACTATTCAAGCCAATAACTTTGAGATAAAACCATCCTTTATCCAAATGGTTCAAACAAATCAGTTTGGGGGAATGTCAAAGGATGATCCAAATGCACATATTGCTTACTTTCTGGAGGTGTGTGATCTTTACAAAATAAATGGTGTGTCTGAAGATGCTATAAGATTGAGGGTTTTTCCTTTTTCACTTAGGGATAAAGCCAAGGAGTGGCTAAACTCATTACCACCGGGATCAATTACAACATGGAATGAGTTGGTTCATAAATTCTTGTCTAAGTTCTTTCCTCCTGCTAAGACGGTAAAATTGAGGAATGAAATCACATCTTTTACACAGTATGACCAAGAATCGTTGTATGAAGCTTGGGAAAGATTCAAAGAAATGTTGAGGAAGTGCCCACATCATGGTATACCGATTTGGTTGCAAGTGTCTACATTTTATAATGGATTGGTTTCAAACTATCGGGCAATGATTGATGCTGCAGCTGGAGGGTCTTTAAATGGAAAAACACCGGAGGATGCTCATGAGTTGTTAGAGATTATGGCAGAAAACAACAATCAGTGGCATTCAGAGCGGGTAATTACAAAAAGACCAGCAGCAGTGCATGAAATTGATTCAGTGAATGCTTTGTCGGCTCAAGTCGCTGTTCTTTCAAGAAAGATGGATTCTTTGTCTTCCAAATTCGAATCCAAACCAACTGCACAATGTGATTTATGTGGTGGAAATCATGCTAGTATCGAGTGCCAAGTTGGAAATCCATTTGCTTCACCAAATACTGAGCAAGCAAATTATGTTTCAAATTTTCAAAAACCTCAACATAACCCATATTCGAACACCTATAATCCAGGTTGGAGAAATCATCCAAATTTGTCATGGGGAAATAATCAAGGGGGATTCAAACCGTCATCATCTTCGTACCAACCCCAAGAGAAGAAACAAACAAATTTGGAAGAAATTTTGGGAAAGTTCATTGAGGAGACAAGAGCAAATTTCAGAAATCAAGAGGCAATCAACAGGGACATCCAAAACCAACTGGGGCAGCTTTCAAAGCAGATTGCAGAAAGGTCTCAAGGATCGCTGCCTAGTGACACAATAAATCCCACAGAGCATGTAAAGGCTATCACATTGAGAAGTGGTAAAGAACTTGAGAATCAGAGAAAATCGGAGAAAAAGATGGAAGAATCTAAAGAAAAGCCATCGAGATCCCAAGATATTCAACCTTCCCCATATGCAAAATATGAGCCTCCTATCCCATATCCTCAACGATTGAATAAGAAAAAGCTTGATAATCAATTCGATAAATTTCTGGATATTTTTAAGAAATTGCATATTAACATTCCTTTTGCAGAGATGTTGGAACAAATGCCTAAGTATGCAAAATTCATGAAGGAAATTTTATCGAAGAAGAGGAGGCTGGGAGATAATGAAACTGTCATGCTAAATGAGGAGTGCAGTGCAGTTCTTCAAAGAAAATTGCCACAGAAATTGAAAGACCCAGGGCATTTTACTATACCTTGTACTATAGGAAGTTTCAATTTTGATAAAGTCCTATGTGATTTAGGAGCAAGCATTAATTTGATGCCACTTTCAGTTTTCAGGAAACTAGGCCTGGGAGAAGTGAAGCCCACTTCAATCTCTTTACAATTAGCGGATCGATCAGTAAAATATCCTCTAGGGGTAATTGAGGATGTTTTAATTAAAGTCGGGAAGTTTATTTTCCCTGTAGATTTCGTGGTGCTTGACATGGAGGAAGATAGAGAGATACCGTTGATATTGGGGAGACCGTTCCTTGCAACTGGAAGAACATTGATTGATGTTCAGCAAGGAAAGCTCATTCTACGGGTGCAAGATGAACAAGTAACTTTTGATGTTTTTGAAGAAACAAAATTTCCAAGTGATGTACATTCTTGTTTTCAAATTAACACTCTTAACGGGTTAATCTTGGAAACTTTTGAGGAGAGAACTTCATTGCTACCACTAGAAGCTTTCCTTGTGAAATCTGCAACAATTGAGAAGGAAGATGAGGGGACGAGACAATGTTCTGAATTACTAGCAGCACCTAATGAACATTTATGCAGTGATGAAACATTTAAGGAGTTGGGAACAAATGAAACTCCAACCTCAGTGGTAAAGAATGGAGCCAACAAGATTGAGTTAAAGCCAATGCCATTCCATCTAAGAAAAAAAAAATTCTTACGTTCACCACCGGCGAGGGCAGTTTCACCGCTGGCGGAAAGGAGATCTCTCTTCCCTTTCTTACATTGAGGACAATGTAAGGTTTTGGTTGGGGGTGCAGTAAACGGTAAATATTTTCTTCCCTTCATTTTTATTAGTTTTGTTTGTGTTTAATTTTGATTTTCCATTTATTTTTCTACATTTTGATTTAATTTCTTTTATTTGTTTATTGTCTTATTTCTATTTTTATTTTTATTTTATTTTATTTGCATTTTACTTATTTTAATTTGCACGTTGATGATAATAATGTGATTGTGATAACAAGTAGCTGTTAGAAGACATTAAATTTTGCTTCGGTTTAAAGAGAATTTCAAATGTTGATTTTACCTAGTTGGCGACTCTTTTGGTATGTGGTATGATTTGGTTGATTAGTCTAAATGCTTAGAGAAGTCTTATGTGCGAATTTTTCATGAATATTTTTGTGATCTCAACAAACTCTATAACTCATTTGAAAACCTCTTGAGGCGAAATAATTTGGAATTGCACTGTTTAGGATATGATGTAGGCCATTTTTGGATCGATTGTGCCATTTTAAGCCTACCTTGTTATCCTTATATCACTAGTTACCTCTTTGAGCCTATTTAAATATATTGTTAGCCTTACTTTTCTTTCTTTTTGCCTTATATAACCTACCTTCTATTGAGCCAAAAATATATATATATAATTCCTACCTTATTTGTTAAGAGCACTTAATTTTGAACACAAACTTTTCAAGAGGAATTGGAGAAATCTTCCACATATATTGGGAGAAATCGGTTGGGGGTTATGTCTTTTCAAGAGCAATTGGAGTAAGGAGGAAAAAAAAAACAAAAAAACAAAAAAAAACAAAAAAACAAAAAAAGAGAGAAAAAAAGGCCTTCACACTCTAGTAAATAAAAGAGTGTTAGTGATTGATATACTGAGAAAAAAAAATTGAAATTGAGGAAGAAGTTGGTTTATCTTTGGAAAAATGGGTTATGATTGGAAGAAACAATTTGGGTTAAATGGTGTTACTCTTTTACTTAATTGGTTGTGTTTAATCTAATAAGTGCTATTATTTGTATTTTGACACTTCCCGTTCTTTCTTAACCAAATACCTAAGCCTAACATTACAAGCCTCATAAAGTCCTATTGATCCGAAGTGGTGTATTTTTCCTTCATTAGTGGAGAGAGGTTTGAAAAGTGAGCCTATGGAGTTTGAGATTTCACCTTTTTGTTTGTGGATGTTATGCATAATATTATCCGGGCATTATGGCTATTGGTTTGTGGTTTGATGGATGTTTAAGAGTCAAAAACAAAAGTGAAATTTGCATTTGAGATTTCTTAAAGCTTAGGTGACATTTAATTATTCTATATGTTGGGTGTTATTTACAATTTTTGAGACATTTGTGCAAATTATTTGTTATGTGATTTTATTGTTTTAAGTTAGTATAGTTATAGGTATGATGTTTGTGGGTATCGTCACTGGAAGCCCTCACGAGACTACAACTCGTCCTACTAGGGCCGCCTAGGGGTTTAAAGGCTTATTGCATATGCTTAATGCAATGTTGTAAATAGAATAAATTTCCTTTGAATTTTTCTTTTAATGTCTCCTCTTAAATTATTCATAGATCGCTTTTCTTGCTAGAGACTAGCAAGAAGCTGGTTGGGGGTTGTTGATAAGAGCTAAATTATTGCATTTTTGTTATGATTTAAATGTTGATATTTGTGTGAAAATTGTGTTTATTTGATTATTTAATCCACAAATGTCATTTCACGGGTATTTCGTGTTTAAAGTGCAATTTCTGGTAAAATCATGATTTTGGAGAAGTTAGGGACAAAGTACAATGATCGGGATTGAATGAAAATAAAAAGAGAACAAAAATTTCAAAATTTGGAAATTCGCCGCCGGCGAAAACCTTACGGAAAAAATGTTGAAAATCATGCAGGGAGCACGGATTATGGCCAAGTGAATCTCGCCGCCGGCCAAATAATTCTCGCCGCCGGCCAAAGCATCTCGCCGCCGGCCACATTATTTTGGCCGCCGGCCAAAATCAAAAACCTAAATATTTAATTTTCCAGAAATCTCGTCGCGGCGAGAATAATGTCGCCGCCGGCGAGTTTCGTCCGAAAATACATTTTTTATGTTGTTTTGTTCCAAAATTGCCCCCCAAACCCTAGATCTATATATACATTATGATGGAAAAGAGGGGGACGGCAGGGAGAGCAGATCTAAGTTATTTTTGGAGGAGAAAAGGAAATTTTGAGGAGAGAAAGGTTGGAGAAGCTTGAAGGATCATCACCATTATTGCTACCAAGTCTTCATCTTCAAGAGTTCTTCATCTCTTCTCCTTAGCTTTTGTTTTCTGCATTTTATTCAGATTGTTTGTTCATGGATTCAATTGAGAATATGTTTGTTCTTAATTTCGTTATGAACTAATTCGTTTTTGCTAAGGCTATGATGTAGTTAAATCAAGGAAATCCGATTTCTTTTGTTATTGTTATATGAATTCATTGTTTTCAAGTTGAGTATTTATTTCCATGCTTAATGCTTTTAAATTTCTGATCAAGATTTAGATGATTTGTTGCATTATATTGAGACCGAGAGCAGATGTGTAATGAATGCTTCTTGTGATAAATACCGTATGTTGAATGCGAGTTTGACACCTAATGCATGATGTATGTGGTTATTCTAGAAATTCCATAAATCGTAATGTGCTTATTTGTGATTAAATCTTCATAGAAATATAGTTGGTTTTCATAGATAAGTAATTCTAATATAACTTGAGAAAGAGTATTAGATAAGTTTGGGTTTTTCAATCATCACTTTTAACTTTGAATCTCATATAACATGACTTGAAATCGGATTGAATTGATTTAGCGAAATCAAATGCCTTAGCGTTTTTAATCATTTGTGAACAACATTAATTTTATTATTTGCAGTTAGTTTTATGTTAATTTGCTTTTTAAAACAATTTCAACAATTCGGTTTTCAAATAAAATTAGGGTTAGTCAATTTCGGTACTTAGTAACGCCATTCCTTGTGGGTTCGATATCCGTACTTTTTGTACACTTTATTACTTGAACGATTCGTACACTTGCGAAAATAAGCATCAACGACTCCCGAAGCAATTATGGCTTTCAAAGGATCAAAGGACACCATAATCCGATGCCACCAAAACCAGGAACTCTTTTTTTGGGTAACAAGAAATCTATGGGAAATGTGGCCATTGCGGAAACTCCAAACACATTCGGGAAAATTGCTTCAAACTACATGGGTATCCAGAGTAGTGGAATGATCTTCAAGCACGGAAGAAATGGGAAACCACTGGGAGAGCCGTTGTGGCTACCAATAATGCATCACTATCCCTTATTTCTCAGGCCGAATCTTCCCAAGATCCAGTTACTTCAAGTAAAGCAATATTTCACATCTCTACTCGTAGTGATAATGAGAATTGGATTTTTGACTCTAGAGCTACAGATCATATGACATTTGACCCAAAAGATCTCTCTAATACAACTCAACCGAGACAGAGTTGTGTGGCCAATGCCAATGGGGTCACTTATCCAGTTATAGGGGCTCGAACATCGACTTTATCTCCTTCATTATCATTATCTAATACATTACTTGTACCCTCTCTTTCAAACAGACTAATGTTTGTAAGTCAAGTCACTTCAGATATTAACTGTGTAGTATTGATGTATTCTACCTTTTATCTTCTACAAGATATTCTCACCAAGGAGATCATTGGGGGTGGTACTAAGAAAGGAGGGTTATACTATGTGGATGACCTCAGTTCAAGAAGAACCAATCACATGCAACATACAGTTAGTAACAAGGAGTGGTAGATTTGGTTATGTCATCGTCGATTTGGGCATCCATCATTTGGGTATTTAAGGCACTTACTACCTAGTCTATTTTCAAATGTCACACACTTAGAATTTAAATGTGATACTTGTATCTTAGCAAAAAGTCATAGGGCGTCTTATCCTATGAGCATGCATAAAAGTATGAGTATGTTTACTTTAGTACATTCTGATGTTTGGGGACCTTTATCGGTCACTACGGCATCGTTGGTTTGTAATTTTTGTTGATGATTGTACATGAATGACATAACTTTACCTTTTCAAACATAAAGATGAAGTATTTTCTACGTTTCACTTGTTTCACACCATGATTCAAACACAATTTTCTGAAAAAATTAAGATCCTTAGGTTTGATAACGGCGGGGGGGGGGAGGGGGGGGGGGGGAGGGAGAGTATATTAATCAACAATTTAAGACATACTTGGAAGACCATGATATTCTCTATGAAACCTCGTGTTCATAAAACCCTCAGCAGAATAGGATTACAGAGAGGAAGAATAGACATATTTTAGAAATTGCTCGGGCCTTACTAATCAGTGCACATATGCCTAGTAGATACTAGAGTGATGCTGTTACTACATCTGTGTATCTACTGAACTGTATGCCCACAAAAACCTTACAATTTCAGAATCTATTAAAGGTGTTATCTGATCATGTTCCCTTACCTACTATTTTGATGCTTTCGCCCCAAATTTTTGGATGTGTTGTTTTTGTCAACCTCCATAAAAATCAATGAATTAAGTTGTATTTATGTGTTGTCCGGTGTGTATTCTTGGGATATGGCGTACAAAAAAAGGGATATCGATGTTACAATCTGATTACTAAGAGAACCTATATTACCATAGATGTCACTTTCCTAGAATATGAATGTTTTTTCCCATCACCAGTATCCAATTACCCTCTTCAGGGGGAGAGTTATGGTGAAGAACGAAATTGGCTTGATGTTGAAGTGTTAGACATTAGTAACAATCCGACATCTTTGGATAATGCCAATGATATGGATGAGCCAGTACCTAGACCCGAACTTGAACTTCTAAGAACTGAATCTGAACTAGTGATTGAATCTCCAGAAGATGCAGTGGTTGATGCACCTCTCCATTCTCTAGTACCCAATGATCCTCCTATTGAGAATACTCCTGAGGTAAGCTATCATGTCACACCTTTACAAACTAATGCTATAGATACATTTGTTGGTTATGTTATACCTTTCAGGCACAATCGAGGCAAACCTCCAAATCGATACTCTCCAGACAGAGAAGAACAACAATCCAAGTATCCAATAACTAATTATGTATCTACTCAAGGGTTATTAGAACCTATTAGGGCATTTGCACAAACACCTTTCTCGTGTCAAATTCCAAGTAGCGTTGAAGAAGCCTTATCTGATCCAAATTGGGCTCAAGCTATAAAAGAAGAATTTGAGGCATTGTAGAAGAATAACACATGAGTGTTAAGAGAGTTGCCTCAAGGGAGAAAGATGGTAGGAGATGGGTCAGTTGATCTATACAAGGCGTGGCTAGTAGCAAAAGAGTATACACATAAACATGGTATAAATTATAAGGAAACCTTCTCACCTGTGGCTAAACTAAAAACTGTTAAAGTTTTGTTATCTCTTGTAGCAAATTTAGATTGGTCATTGCACCAACTTAACGTAAAAAAATGTCTTCCTTCATGGTGATCTTGAAGAAGAGATTTACATGGATATCCCACCAGGATATACTGTTACATCAGGAAAAGAAACTACATGTAGATTACAACGAGCATTGTATGGACTAAAACAATTACGTCGAGCATGGTTTGGCATGTTGAGTTCAACAATGAGAAAATATGGGTTTCAACAAAGCAACTCTGACCACACTATTTTCCTAAAACATCGTCTGGGAAAAATAACAGCCCTTATAGTCTATGTAGACGACATGATCATTACAGGGGATGATAAAGAAGAAATCTCTAGGCTTCAAGAACAACTGTCAAATGAGTTTGAAATGAGGAACTTAGGAGTGCTCAAATACTTCTTAGGCATTGAGGTAACAAGATCAAAACAAGGCATATTTCTTTTCCAAAGGAAATATACTCTAGACCTACTAGCAGAGGCAAAATTACTAGATTGTAAACCTGTCGATATTTCAATGGTCCAAAATCATAAACTTGGAGAATATGAGTACCAAGTACCAGTAGATAAACAGAGATATCAACGGTTATGGGTAAACTCATATATTTATCTCATGCTCGACCTGATATTGCTTATGCTATGAGTGTCGTGAGTCAGTTCATGCACTGCCCAAGTGAAGACCATATGGATGCTGTCATGCGAATACTTCGTTATTTAAAATCCTTCCCTCGAAAAGGACTTGTGTTTTCAAAGAATGATCAATTAGAAGTCATTAGATATGTAGATTCGGACTGGGTAGGGAATATCAAGGATAGAAAATCTACTAATGGGTACTTTACTTTTGTGGGGGACAATCTTGTTATATGGAGGAGCAAGAAACAAAAGGTAGTTGTCTTGTCTAGCGTTGAAGCTGAATTTCAAGGAATAGTCAAGGGAATATATGAGCTCCTTTGGTTGAAAAAAATTCTAACTGAGATTGGTGTTGCTCCTAACTCTGAAATGAACTTATTTTGTGATAACAAGGTAGCCATTGTCATCTCCCACAATCCAGTTCAACATGATCGCACGAAGCATGTTGAAGTGGATCGAAACTTCATCAAACAAAATCTTGAAGAAAAATTATTCAACTTCCTTTTGTTAAATCAGAAGATCAATTGGTGGAAGAAATGTTTCGCCTGAAAACTCAACATTGGTAGCTGACACCAAAAGAAAAACAATTTCATGAAAAAGAAGATAATGTGTTGGGGTGTGGACAATCTAGACACCTCAAAAGAAATTTTCCGAAAGGTGGAGCTGATTCGGCAAGAAGCTCAAATACCGACGGTGACACTAATAGTATGTCTGTTTTCAAAGACTATAGTGATGCTCTTTGAAAAGAGCGTGTACATTCTAATGACATACCGCTAGTCTTTAAATATTACCATGAAAAAGGGTGTGTTACTGGTAGTGGGTCCACGAGTTTGCACACATGCATTGACTTGGTATAGATGCAAGGTGTATGGTGGAAATGATGTCGATGGTTGATGAACTCTTGGGAAAATCAAGTGTGAGAGTTGCACCATAAATTTCATCAAGTTTTTTTTTCTCCGACATGAGCCGATGTAAAATTCTTAGAATTGGTGATTAATTCTAAGTGGGTGTACTCTTTATGGTGGAGTGTGATAATTCTTGGTGTAGAGAATTATGATTGTTGGAGTAAACAGTGTAGTAGTGGTAAATATGATTATTTTTTAATCAAGGTAAAGATTGTTGTGATTGATTAAAAATAATATTAGGTTTGTTAGTCAAAATAGGAGTTGCGTAATTTAGAAGAAAATTCATGGAAGGTAGCGTACCATATTATCAAAGATGGAGTTGTCTAACCTTGTTTGAATAAAGAATAGGAAAATTAAGTAAACTAATTTTGTTGAATGAAGAAATGTTTAGCATATGAAATGAGAACTTGAAGGCTATAAATATGACTTCATTTCTTCATTGTTAATCATCCCAAAAATAGAAAAAAAAACTTATATGATAAGTTTTTGAGTGAGAGAATTTTGTGAGAAAATTCTTTTGGGCTTGTAATTGCTCTTATAATTGATCTTGTCTTTTGGATGTGAGAAAATTATCGAGAGTATGGTTGTAACAATATTTCATATAATGAATTTTTTCGATGATTGTCTTTTAACAACGAAAGTGGTTTTTTTCCAATTTAGAGTTTCCACTATAATTTTTGTGTTATATATGCTCTATTATTTGATATTCTACTAAGTAGAATCTTAAGAGGGAGAATTTGTGATTATACAATTTGATCCAAAATTCATAAAAGCATCTACCCATCTCAATTCTGCTCCATACAACAAATCTTCTTAATCTTCTTCTTCAAGTGAATTGCTTTGAGAACCATAAGTGATTCAGAAAACTAACCAAAAGAAATTTGAATTTGTATATGAAGAATTTGAAGATTATTATTTATCATAGGACCTGAAGACGAAGAGGCTGGGTTGGCCATTGATAGACACACAATAGAAAGAAACAAAGAGAAAATGGTCAGTTGTATTTAAATCTTTCTCGCTAGTCCTTCGAGTCCCCTTCCCTTCCACTTTCTTCATTTAACAAGTAACATATCGACTTCTGAGTAAGAAAAAAATAATTATAATTCTAAAAAAAAATCCTATTTTTCTTCTATTTTTTTTTATTTAAAAATGAAATTAAGAAACCATTAGCATTTGTGGTATTGGGATTTAGTTTTACTATTTGAGTTGGATGAATTTTTTTATGTTATTAATTTACAAATTTTTTTCACTGAGTTCAATTTTTAATTTTAATATGTCATTAGTTTATTAAATTTTCTTCCAAAACACACACACACATATATATAATGTTTATGCATAAATTTGTTACTAAATAATATATAATTTATTTAGGTTCATAGAATGCTATAATTTTAATTATAAATACATAAGTAGTATAGTTATTAAAAACATAATATATATTCTTTAATATTCAAAAATGTCTTTTAATTTTTAAGTAAAATATTTTATTTATATTTATTTTTTAAGATGTAGGACAAAAATTCTATGTTGATTATTGATTATAAAAATTAAAAAAATAGGATAATACATAAGTTATTTTATTCAATTTTAATGAATATAATAAGATTTATGATTTATTCGATTTAATTGATATCATTTATCATTTTATTATTATAAATTATAATTTAAATATCATCCTATAATATTTATTTATTTAATAAAAAATAACTTACATATTAAGTTTTAATTATAATCTTATTCAGCTCCTTAAAATTTAATCACGTGATCTACCACTTTTTTACCCCTTATTTGTGAATATAAGATTTATGTACTACAGAGTAAAAAATAATATTTGATAAATAATATATTAAAATGTTAATGTAAAAAACCAATAACATCTTTTTCTCATTTTTTTCATATTACAATTGTACATTCATAACAGCTATGAAATTTATATAATTGCATAAAAAGAAAGAGTAACTTTTATTTGTAATCAGTGAGATATTAATATGTTAATTATGTATTAGTTTTTAAAGTGATATAGAGTTTTCATGGAAAAAAATATTTGTTAATTTCCTGGATATTTTTCACCATAATAAATTTAGGTGGATGGAAATAGAGTCTGTACATGGATCTTACTGGGTCGGCCCATAGGCTGGCTTGGTTTATAGATTTTCAGTCGGCGTATAAATACATACTTGCAATTATCTTCGATTACGTCTGGAAGTCTCGCGAATTTTTGCCGTTAACTCCTCGCGACGTCGATCTTCGTCTTCTCCGAGTGAACCAACAAGCAATCATGGGACACTCCAATGTCTGGAACTCACACGCCAAGAACTATGGCCCTGGTTCTCGCACCTGGTAATGAATTTTCTACTCCTTAACTTTGTTCAGTTTCTGAGAAAAGTGATTAAACATTATTTGTGTGCACAATTGAAGTAGCCTAATGTATCCAAATATTATTAAGTTTTTAAGACTTAGCAAGTAGCATGTTATGGCAAATATTGTTTGGTTATCGATTATGTTGTTCGTTTGTGAATGTTCCAGTTGAAAGGAGTCCTCTAGTCTTTGAATCACTGACGATTAGATTAAATTTCTTTAGGATAAACATTGCTATTTTGGATCTTTTTGTTATCTTTAAAAATTTCATGGAAGTAGCTATGTAGTTGAGGTATTGAGAATCAGAGGCCAGGGTCTGTGATGTGTTGCTAATTTACTTTGACATGTTTTCTAAAGCCTTACGTGAATGTGTGATGAACTCATTTCAACTACACATTGAAACAATGGGATTTATACATGTTATTGAATGGTATATTATCCATAAAAAAATATTATTTTTATAATTATAAATTTTATGGTATAATTTGTATCCCAATATTTTTTATTTATATAAGGTGGGAGGCAATTAGGTCCGTGTAACAATATTATCGCCGACCCAAAGAAAACAAATTCCTTTATTTTGTTAAGTTCTCGGCTCTCCACCTTCGACACTATAGCCCATCTCAAGTAGCACAGAACAAGGTCTTCTATTTGCGGTAGTGCTGCTCCGCTGAGCTCAGGTATGTCATCTTTCTCTCTCTCTCTCTCTCTCTCTCTCCTCCAAGTTTGCTCTTATTATATTCTGCTCTCGCCGGCGATCATTGTTTGCGTGCAGTCCGGCTCCATTGGGGCTGAGCTAGTGTATGGGTTTAGTCATTCAAGCGCTGACTACAAATTCATATTCGTCGATTTCTAAAGTTTACAACATTGTTGATAGTTGAACCACGAGTAATTCTATTCGTACCAATGGGTCACAAACTCCATCAACATGTCAATTTTATTAAATCAGAAATCAGGGGGGGACAAAGTATTTATGGAACACGTAGTTTATTTTTTGAGTGGGGATGGATGCAATTTTAGTGTTGATTTGTCGATTTTTCCTGAAACCACTGCGCATGAATTTGAAAGTAATCGAAAAATGAAAGAGTAGTTGTAGAGATTGGGTTTGGGAGTGGAAGTTAGCGAACTCTATGTCCCTATATTACTTTTTTATTATGTTTTCTGTTTGGTGGTTTTGTTTTAAAATATTGGTTTTACGAGTTTCTTTGTCTGTGAAGTAACTACTCAATAGTAATATTTTAATTTTTCTCCAGTTTGATCTCTTTTGCTAATAATTGCAACGTAACATCAACATTTGGGTTATTTGGGAAGAGTGCTTCCTTGCCGGAGTAGTCTGATTCGTATTCTGTTTCTTTGATGTTGTTTATGATAATTTTTTTTTCCTTTAATATTTAAGAAACAGTAATTTATTTAGGTTTTGAATGTGTTATTATGGACAATTGTATTGTGCATTGTTAGTGTATTCATTGATGCGTCCATCAATTAACTTGTCAAAATGTAATATAAATGGTCCCACAACTATTTTAAGATTCCACATCCCATCATTACTTCCAATTTCATACTGACATGACATATTGACGTAATCAACAAGTTGATGCGTATAACATTGCTTCTAATGTGTCGTTAAGGTTTTCTTCAAGCCCCTTCAAAGCCTAATTGACAACATTTGCATTTTTTCTTGTCCTAATGAGTTTTCACTAGTTTTTTTAGATTTTGTCTTGTATTCTTCTCTGTTAATGAAATTTCCTTTTAAAGAAATTATCTTTATTTGCTTGGGGTTCGGGGGTGAAAAAGAAGCCAGGAAAATATGTAGGGAGTGGAGAAATTGAGGTTATATTACTATAGTCTTGTATTGGTTTGATTTATGTGATATTGAATTTTTTCAATCCTTTTATTATTATTAATGGCATCATTGACGTTTTATAGGTCAAAAAAGAAGTTAAGCAGCCTTTTTAAAACAGATTAATAGAAGGTTCGTTGCCAACATATAAGGATATTTTGGGGTCTTCAGCCTGTATTCCTCCTCAGAATCTCTATTATCTACCCCTCATTCTCTCTTTTTCTTGGGAGAAATCCTTGTTTGCTATTCACTTTAGGGACAAACAATGTGAGTATATCAATTGTATCACTTTATTGTTTTTTTTATACCTTCCCTAATCTTTCTTTTCCGGGTACAATAGAGAAAATGTTCATTTTCCCTCCCTTTGGACTTTTCAATATGAAATTTCTTTGTCAACTTAGCAACATTTCTGATTTTTGTTCCTTTTTACATATTTATTTTGAATTCTTTGAGCTTTTTAATTGTGTGAAAAAAAAATTCACTGAAATCATTAAGCAAAGATTGCAATTTTGGTGATTGTGTGCTATGTAGGTCAAGAATTTGTGTGAAGAATTTGCCAAAATATGTGAAGGAGGACCGCCTTCAAGAATTCTTCTCTAAGAATGGAGGAGAAATTACAGATGTCAAGGTCATGCGGACCAAGTATGATCCCTCATATTTTTAATTCTTTGCATTTCCTATACTCATTTTTCAGTTGTTTGCCTTTTTTCACCGATTCATTGTTAATGATTGGCTTAATTAATTATTGGGATTATCTAGGGAAGGCAAAAGCAGGCAGTTTGCTTTCATTGGTTTCCATACAGAGCAGCAGGCTGAGGCAGCTATTCAATACTTCAACAAATCCTACCTTGATACTTGTAGAATTACCTGTGAGGTATATGCTTCTTTATTTCCATTGCACATGATTTAGTTCTTTTTTATCACTAAACTGGAGCTCTCTTCTTATGTACTCTTTTTCTTATATGAGTGACTAGTTTTGTTTCATGTGCATATGCTTCAGTAATGCAATCTGCTCACAAGTTCTTTTGAATTGCATAAAAACCTGTCGCAATCTTTTAGACGGGTAATTTATGAGAAATCTTAGCAAACTTATAATCTGTAGCTGATTCTGTTATTCGGTTTGCATTTTGAGATTGATGCAATATAGCTTTGTTGATTGACTTTGGCTGAACATATATAGTAGATGAGCAAGGGGTAAAGTCATCCAATCCCATACGGGCATGCACACATTCTCGCACGAGTTCATGTGAATGTTTTCAGCTTGAATTTAAAATTACTTCCCTTAATCATTGCTAAGTTGTACATAGAAGATAGACACTGAAGAATGATATTTCAGAATAACTTTAAAGTTTTCATTTTTTTACGTAACCAAACTATATTGTCCTCCTTGCTTTAAAGCAAACATGCTTGTTTGCACTTTCAAGACATATTCAATTGCACAAATTCTCAGGAAAAAAAAAGACCTATTAACTTACATTCATTTACAAATGTAAGGCTAAATTTGATCAACTTTCAGATTGCTCATAAAGTTGGGGATCCAAACATTCCTCGTCCTTGGAGTCATTATTCTTCTAAGAAACAAAATGAAACAGCTGAAGATGGTGGAAAAGTTGCTGGAAATAAAAAATTGAGTATTTTGGGGTCTGGAAGAGAGAGAGAAACTCACGATAATGAGGCTTCGAATGATGACCCTCAGCTTCAGGAATTTCTAGAAGTCATGCAGCCACGGGTTAAGTCAAAATTGTGGGCAAATGACTCATCGATAGCTCCTGTGGCTAATAAAACTGGAAAAACCACAGAGAAGCAAACTTTAACAAACAAGAGAAGCACGGATGAATTGTTTCCATTGTTTGTGGAGTCAGATAACGAGATGGAAAATGAGTTGCCAAATGAGCTGGAAATTAATGAATCTGAAAATCTGGTTCGAAGTGATGTCATGTCAGATATGGATTACTTCAAGAGTAGAGTGAAGAAGGACTGGTCTGGTTCGGACAGTGATGACAGAGATGATGAAAAATCTTTAAAGGGAAGCTTAAATGGCCAGGATATTCAAGGTACAGTTTCGGATCGACAGCCTACTGCCCCTACAAAGGCTATCTTTCAGGGTAAGGTTCATGAGGAAGATCCTGAAAACCCCAGCAGTGATGTGCTTCACCTAGGGAACCCATTATCAAGTCTGAAAGAAGAGAATGTTGATGTTCTTGAGACTGGTCGTCTTTTTGTTCGTAATCTTCCATATACAACTACGTAAACATCTTCTCCTTTTAATGCAGTAGTCTCTTTGTTTACATATATAATTTATTATTTTTTGTGTATGGGTGTAACCTATGTGTTGCAAAAACTATGCTAAATGGTTTTGTTGATAATTATTTGGTTTTCTTTCTTGCCATAATAATTTAATTCTTAATCTAAATTATTTGATCAGGGAAGAGGAATTGGAGACGTTGTTTAGAAAGTTCGGAGAAGTCTCACAAGTCCATCTTGTCCTTGATAGAGATACAAAACGATCCAAGGGAGTTGCTTACGTTCTCTACACTATTCCAGAATGTGCAGCAAGGTACATGGTTTAGCTTTAAAATCTAGTATTTGTTTCTTTATTTTTTTTTGTAACGATTTTTTGTAAGGATCTTGGTCAATTAAAGAACAATTGTTCTTTTCTTACTTCTTGTTTTGGATACGACGGGTATCTTTCACATATTTAATTTTTAAGGCTTATGATAATGAGCATACATGACCTCTTTTTCATTTTGTTTGTGTTCATTGTTTTGATTAAACTAATATGTTTCTTTGTTATAGAAGGATTGAAGTATTATGTTTCTTGTCAGTTGCCCATTTATCATGTTCCGCTTTGAGGTTCTTGTTTCTATACATATCCAAGCAGATATTCCAAAATGTTTATAATCATAGTATTTTATTTTCTTTTAAACATAAATCCTCTTTACAATTTTTCGGTTGATTTTTCTATTGGAATGAAGGGCATTGGAAGAGGTAGACAATTCAATTTTTCAAGGAAGGTTGTTGCATGTTATGCCAGCAAAACAAAAGAACCCATCTGAGAAGCAAGGGTATGTACTATTATCATACATTTTTCTCTTTTCCTTGAATCAAGTTCACCATTTCCTCATTCATACTTCAGAACAAATGCATCAGGCATAATAGAACCCGTTTAAGCATGGATGCTAGTTTCTGAGAGGTTGAAAGTACACCATTGATATCCAGTGGATTCCATATGGTTTGTATGTGTTTTTTTTTGCGTTAAAATCATTGTTTAGCAGAACTAGAAGTCAAAAACTGTAGAGAAAATAACCAACAGTTTATTCACCCGAGACTTCACATTAAAATATGAAAACTGGTTATTATATTATTGTTTGAAGGTGAAAAGTTCCAAAAGATTTATATTCCTCTCCTGCTCCATATTGGAGGCAATTTTAAAAATACACCGTATTGTTTTTTCCAAGATGTGCTACTGACAGTGCCAGTTGCATTAACTACGAGGCTAAAAGGGTAACCATGGAAGCGAAAAGAGTGAAGAGGGTGGGATGTTATATCTGGCATGGATGATGGAAAGAAGCTGTGGTTACATCATTTTGATCTCAAAATATTTGCATGCTTTGCTGTAAAGAATACCTAAAGATCTACACCTGTTGCAGTACATTTTTCATTTCTATGAACCTAATTTTACAGATTTTAGATTTTTATATATTCTTTGCATCTAAATATGCAAAATAAATGCAATAATTTTGTTTTGATTATTCAGTCAATTTTTAAGAACATTTTCCCAGTATCCACATAATAAGCATGGATGTGACATTGCTTTACTATAGGACTGAGATTTCAGTGGACCAAGGCTTAAAAACATTTAAGCAACGGAGGGAAGAAGAGAGGAAGGCAGCTGAAGCTAATGGAGATACAAGAGCATGGAATACTTTTTTCATGCGCTCTGATACTGTAAGTTCAAAATCATCATAAATAAAGCAGTTGAATATAGTTTCATGACATTCCATTGCTCAACTTTTGAAAAGTATTTGAAGTGTTTGGCTTGTCTTTTTTTGATCATCATGTTACTACATCATTCCTGTCTTAAGAAGGGCCTTAGTTTTTGTATCTGGAATTTTAATTCGTTAAATTTACGTAATTGTATTCTTTATTGTTGAGGTCCTACTAATTTTTCATGTCAGATGATTTCTGATACTGATTTTCATTTTTTTGTATATTAATAGGTTATTGAGAACATTGCAAGGAAGTATGGTGTGAATAAGAGTGACCTCCTTGATCCAGAAGCTGATGATCTTGCAGTGCGTGTTGCACTGGGAGAAGCTCAGGTGATTGCAGAGACAAAGAAGGCTCTTACAAATGCTGGAGTGGATATAGAATCCCTGGAGAGCTTTGCTGATGGGAAAACTGATGGTATGAAAAGAAGCAACCATGTGTTATTAGTAAAGAACTTGCCATATGCTACATCTGATGGTGAACTAGCTAAGATGTTTGGAAAATTTGGGAGTCTGGACAAAGTCATTCTGCCCCCAACAAAGTCAATGGCCCTGGTATGTTCTTATGTTTTCAGCAGTAGTGTCTGTCATTTTCTGCATGTTTTTGGGGCATAGAGTTTGAAGAAATAGTTTGATTAAAAGAGATAATTATTTGTCTCCAACTAATGCATCCATTGATTTACTTGTGAATAATGTTTTTAATATCTTAAAGTATTTATACAACTTCTACCTACAACCCTGGAGATAGTTTCCTGTAATCTTCAAGATCTCAACTTGTAAGATTGTGACAACGATTCAAATATTTTGCTTGATTGGTTGGGGAAGGGAACGCTTAAGGTTGAGTAGGCATTATGCTGTGTTATAGTTTGCGCTAGGCCAGTGGGCAGATAACTACTTCATGTTGCAAATTTTGAATCACATGTCCCAATAGTCCCTGTCGTTTTTTATTTATGCAGTCTTTCAGCTGAATCTCATCTTCCTCTCTTCAACATTTGAAGAATAATGTATCATATATTATTTCTTTAAACTAATGTTATCAGTTTATGCCCATTCTATCAGCATTTTAAGCTAGTGTATTACTCCGTATCCTCTAAGTTCTTTCTTTGTGGGACGATCTGTTAGGTCGTTTTTCTTGAACCAGCTGCAGCTCGTGCGGCTCTTAAAGGACTAGCGTACAAGCGGTATAAGTAAGTTCGTCATAGTTTCCTTGTATTACTGGTTCAAAGTTCCCATGACTTGCATATGGCTATATTTTATGCATAACATTTGCTTCAGCTATTTGGCCATCACAAAGCTCAGATTGGTTTAGTTGAACCAATTAAAAATGTGTTGAGCTTACTGGCTATTCAATTGCTGCATGTATTGAGAAATATAACGGTTTCAAAATGATAAACAAATGTTTTTAAAAAACAAGAGGGGGTGGGGATTATTTGGGCTCACTCCCAGAGCATCTGTGACTTAAGCAATTTCAGCAAATTGGCTCCGAATTCTGTGTATGCTCTTCTTTTTATGTTTTGCTTTGGGTCACTCTACATGCTTGTAGCATGAAACTAGTGTCAGAGTTGATAAACTTTTGTTGATAACATAGGGATGGACCATTGTACTTGGAATGGGCTCCGGCCAATGTTATTTGCCAAAGTTCAACAACTGGTTTAGTTGAAAAGAAGAATGCTATTATTGGTGAAAATGAAGCCAAAAGGGCCATGTCAGAGCAACATGTTGAAGGAATATCAGATGAAGATGTTGATCCTGATAGAGTAGAGGTATGGCCTTCTATGTGCATATGCCATTGCCTTTAATTTTATTTATTTCTTCTTGTTCTACAAGATTAGTTTGTATGCATGCGTAGAGTTTTTTAGATGATGACCTCTCTCCATCATGCACTAGCTGTTGATATGACCATCAGCTAATAACTTGATAAGTTTTAATATCCACGCATTCCCAGCTAGAAGGTAGTTTTAGGCTTTGCAAGTCTCCAATATAAATTGTATTCTACAATTTTCTTTTTCTTGTAGTTTGCTTATGGATCTTGTTTCAGGAATATTGTGTGAGATCAGATACATAAATAATCTCATGATCGAATTAGAAGTACTACACTAGACCACAGGGAAAATATATTTTCTGATTAAACATCAACAAAAGCATTAATTACATTGCTTATCAATCATTAGTGGACGGGGAAAAAATTACTCAGATGACTTGGTAATGGATAGAAATATTTGACTTCACCTCGAAACGAGCTGTTGTGGCAAGTATTATAGATAACAAGCATTAAATATAAGCTCGATTTATAACTTTTATTTAAAAATTCAAAAGCTGCTCCAGATTCATAATCTGTGCCCTTAGAAACCTCTTCTGATTTGTGTTTAAGTACCCAAAAGAAGCACGATTATGATACAATTGAACAGTTTTTAATGTATAGTAGCAAGCATTAAATATAAGCTCGATTTGTAAGTTTTTTAAAAAAATTCAAAAGCTGCTCCAGATCCATAATCTGTGCCCTTAGAAACCTCTTCTGATTTGTGTTTAAGTACCCAAAAGAAGCACGATTATGATACAATTGAACAGTCTTTAATGTATAGTAGCAAGCATTAAATATAAGCTCGATTTGTAACTTTTTTAAAAAAATTCAAAAGCTGCTCCAGATTCATAATCTGTGCCCTTAGAAACCTCTTCTGATTTGTGTTTAAGTACCTAAAAGAAGCACAATTATGATTAAATGAAAAAAAACAATTGAACAGTCTTTAATGTATAGACCTGATCTAGAGGTGATCTATTCTTCAAATCCTGATGTTTTGCTATTTTATTGTGTATAGAGTTCTTGACTTCTTAGTTATTGTTTAGTAATGTATGTTCTTGTCTAATGTTTTCCAGTCACGTTCTCTATTCGTCAAGAACCTGAACTTTAGGACATCTGATGACAGTTTGAAAAAGCATTTCAGTGATCACATGAAGCAGGGAAAAATTTTGAGTACCAAGGTACAACTCTTGGTTGATTATATTTTTTTTGGCTGATTCGATGGAACTTCCTAATAATTTAATTGATTATTTTTTCTTTTCTATACTGCAGGTAAAGAAGCACTTAAAAAACGGGAAGCTTGTCTCCATGGGTTATGGTTTTATAGAGTTTGATTCTTTGGGGACAGCTACAAGTACTTGTACAGATTTACAGGTAAATAGACCAAAAGCAAATTCATGTAGAAGAGGCTATGAAAGTTGTTCTAACATAGAGCTCAAATGCTTTTTTAACAATTTTCCAGGGAACTGTCTTGGATGGGCATGCTCTTACCTTACAACTTTGTCATGCAAAGAAAGATGAACAAGTGCGGAAAAAAGTAGAGAAGGACAAAAGTTCAACTAAATTGCTTGTGAAAAATGTAGCTTTTGAGGCAACAAAGAAAGATCTGAGGCAGCTTTTTAGTCCATTTGGCCAGGTGACTTTTAAATTTTAATTGGTAGTTATTTTAAAGGGTAATTCATAAGAGGACAAAGCTGTATAACCTTAAGGAAGTCAGGAAAATAAATGTAGGTAGGTAGATAATAAATAATGTTAATAATGGTAAGAAATAGATAGCATATATCCCTCACTCTCCTTATCTTCTTAGCCAGGCGATTGTTAAGTTTTAATAAGGACATTTGTTTGAAGTTTTCAAAAAGTTTGTGGATTAAACCGTACATTTTAAAAGTTTAAAAGTTTAAGGACCTACGTATGAAGTTGCTCAAAGTTTGGGACTACTAAAGCAGTTAAACCTTTATGACTTACTAGATATTACCTGTAATTTTTTTTTTTGCATTTAGAATCTTTGTTATTTTGGCAGCTTAAAAGCTTACGAATTCCAAAGAAGTTTGGAAATCATAGAGGTTTTGCTTTCGTGGAGTTTGTTACAAAGCAGGAGGCAGAGAATTGTCTCAAAGCCCTTTCAAGTACCCATCTATATGGTCGACACTTGGTAAGTCATAGGGTCATTAATTTCTTTTTATTCAAATGCGCTTGAACTCTCCTAAAAAATATATCCATAACTTTCCACTATAACATTCAGGTAATAGAGAGAGCAAAAGAAGGCGAGACTTTGGAAGAGTTGCGTAAACGAACAGCTAATCAGTTTACTGATGAACATAATGGATTTCAAGATCCAACCAAGTTGTCCAAGAAGAGGAAACAGATGGCTGTATTGGATGAGGGTAGGATGAAGTTTGAAAGGATTTCAGATTATTAGCATATCCAAAGGAAAAATTCTATTAGGAAGATTTGATAATTCAATGTCTCTTACCCATTTTAGGCCTCTTAGTTTATGCAACATGATTTTTAACATTGTAGCTAAATCTTTAACTTATAGGCTAAAAGGGATAGTAATGGGCATGATGATTAGTGGTAACCAAAGTGCATTTGTACCATACCGTTTAATTACGATTGACATTTTGATAGTTCATGAGCTCCTCTATATTATAAGATTGAAAACCTAAAGCTTATGACCGGTTGAAATACCTTTGTTGTCTTTACTTATTCACTAATTTATAATTATTTAAAAAAATTTGCACTAGTTTTAATTCCTTTGGATATTTTACACATTATATATATATATTCTAAAGTGATTTTATAATATAATTATATTTATAAAAATATAATATTAATATATATTTAGTTTTCATAATCCACATATTTATAATTGTAATAACATTCTTACCCACATCTAATTAATAATTACGATTAATTTGAGAAAAAGTCTTCTAATTTTGATTAATAATCATGATTTCAATTGTAATTTCCATCCATATTTTCAAATAGATATCACAATTTGAATTAACAACCTAAAAACACAAATTCAATCCAATGTCACCAATTATTTTTTAACAGAAAATTAGGTGTTTACTTTTATATAAAAATCAAAGGTATTGGTGGTTCAATGCAGTGGTTGACGATCATTGTTTTTTTTAATTAATAAATCTTAAAAATTTAATTTTTAAAGTATCATTTATATACAATTATAATATCAAAATTTTGTATAATGTTAGAATGACATCAAGACTTAAATTTATACTTTTGAATTTGACACTTTATATTTATCATTTGATTATATAATTATGATTAAGCTTTTATTTAACTTATATACAAATTATTTTTTCTAAATATTGAAATAAGTTTTATTTTTACTTTACCCATTTTTAATAAATAAAATATGTATAATTATAATATCAAGACTTAAACTTACGATTTATGTATGATATTTACACTTATCATATTACTATAAAGAATATATTTTTTTGTCTAATTTATGTATAAATTAAATTATATTTAAATAAGTTTTTTTCGTGGTAATCGTATTTTTTTAAGTAAAATTTATAATAAATTTAAAAATTTTGATTTTTAAAATACTATTTGTATAATATCAAGAATCTTAAATTTTTACTATAAATTTTAAAAGTTAGATTTTTAAAAGTAATATATATATAATTTTATTATAAAGACTTAAATTTATGCTTTATATATTACACTTTTCACTTATCATGTTAGTATAAAATTATGACATGTTTTTGTTCTAAATTATGTATGAATTAAATTATAGCTAAATTTATTTTTATAATATTATTATTTAAATTAATAGTTATTTTTTGATTTTTTTTAATAATTAAATATTTATATTCATATACTTACAATTTATACATGTAATTAAAAAAATAAATTATACTATAAAAATTTATAATATTAATTTCCCCCCTCAAACGCAGGTTTAATAAGTCTAAAGATGCGTAAATAACTTATAATGTTATTTTAAATTTTATATTTGTATTAATAATATTATTTTTATTAAAAAATTATTTAAAATATAAACTAATTCTATTAAATAATTATGTAAAAACAAGTTATATAAATTAAATTATAAGTTAATTTCTTATTTTTATTGACACACAACATATATATTACATAAAATAGTATATTTTGTTTATAAATATTAAAAGATATAATAATTTTAAAATTTATTATTTATATTATATATTTATTTATGTATATGTACGTTGTTAAATCTTATAACTTCATTAAATAAGAATTTAATTACGTGACTTGTAATGAGTCAATTATCGTAATTATATTTTTAAAATATACGTTTTCTTATAATTATAAATAAATATATGGATAAAAATAATTTAATTTTTGTCACCATACTTTCAAGAAGTCCCTTTCGAAAGAAAAGAAGAAGAAAAAAGAAAAAAACTCAATCCATTCGATTCGCATAGCAAATCTCTCTCTCTCTCTCTCTCTCTCTCTTCCTCCCCCCGACAGCGCCCAGGTCAGTAATCCTCTACAGCTCAACTATTGCATTTCGCTAAGCTCCATTGCCACAGCCAATAGTCTACACAGTCCACTCTCCCGCTCTCTTGCCATTGGCCGTTCTCCATCAGTCCATCTTCTCTCGTAATATGTAAGATACTCAGTTTCTGATTCTCAAATTTGGGTTTATAGCTGGTCGTTTGAAATGATTTCTTCGTCGTTATCTGAAGATAGTTTTCGTGATTTATTTCAATTAAAGAAAATCTATCAGTTTCATTTAGAACAAGGTTATCGTTTTCGCTTTTCTGCTTGGTTGGGTTTTTAGTAATAGGTGATTATTATTTTTTTTATTGTAAGTTTTAGTTATTGGAATGGATGAAAATAACTGGGCTCTGTTTTATCAAGGTTCTGTTTTTATGGCTTCCGTTTTGTTCTTTATGCTTAGATTTGCGGACCTTGTATGATCCTGTGATATATTAGCTAGTTTAATAATTAGTGAGCTACTTTATGCACTTTGAATATATGTTACATGGACTCGACACCGAGTATCTTAAGTTTTTGGATACGGATCCGTGTATCGAATTCGTCTATTTTTCAATTTTCCTTTAAATTTCTACAAATTTAGAGTGCTGAGTAACCACACACATATCCATGTTGTATCTGTTAGACACGATTACTTCACGAAAAATAAATGGTTCATGTAACACAGCTTTGAATCACTCAAAAGTGTTGTTATGAACTTTTTAATACATTTGAAGTTTCTTCTTATGGATTTGTTGAATGCTTGAAATAATACTAATTAAATTTTGTAAACTGAATTTCTCAATTCTCACCTTAATTTCCCCCTTACTTTTCATTGTTTTTTTGAAAAATTTAATTGACAAAAACTTGGAAAGCAAAGGTCAAAAACAGTAACAATAAAAACTCACTAAATAATTTAATTAAAAAACTAAGTCATGATTAATTAAAAAAATAATTACTAATGGCACATTTGTTAATTGTCCAAAAGTAGGGATATTATAGTTATGCTATTGATTGATACGTTTATATAGCGTTTATAATTTTATTTATATTTAGATGTTTTAGATTAGAATAATTTTGTGCTTATTTTTAATCAAAATTAATTTTAATTAATCAAGGGCTTTATTTATATTTCTCGCTTAGGGCCTCTTGAGCCGCTCTTGCATATACTTATGGTTGTTTCCAATTTCCAGGTGCATTATCCTTTGTGGTTGTACACAGCACTGATGTTTAAAAGCAACAATGTTGCTGCCAGGATTTTCGAGCGCCAAATTTCCACTCCTCCTGCTGGCACCAGTGTACCCTACTTCTTGCTCTTTTAAGTAGAGAGACTTCTTTATTTTATCTAAAGAACTCTCTCTACTTTAGAGAGATTATAATTTGATAAAATTTTGCTTTTGTTCTTTAAATCTTATTAGCTGATAAGACAAACACTTTCATGCTTTGGTTGCAACTTGAGGCCAAAACTATTGTTCCTCAACTTTGGTCCTAGTCTCACCTTATTTTTAAAATTTAAAACTGAGTCCTAACATATGCACCAGCCGATTTCATATTTCTTAAAAGAAATGGAAGAAGCAAAATTAAAGATCCACCAATGTTTTGTATGCTATTATGATGATTGAAAGCTTTCTAGGGAAGATAATGTTAGTGCATAAATGATAGACATTGGAGCAGAAAATTAAACAATTATTTGATTTTTCCTGAATGGTGAAGCTTAAACAACTATATGATTTTGCCTGAATGGTGCTTAAGCCATTGTTCCTAAATTTTGGTCTAACACTCAAATCTCACTTTCTTGTATTTTAAGCTAAAATTTGGACACTTCACTCAAATTTTAAGTTTAGATCCATATCCTTGGATAAATGAAGGGTAAAATTAAAAAGCTTATTCAATGCTTGCAGGTCCATTATGCTAGGCAATTTTATGAGAATTTAGTTCCCAACTGTACCATATATGATGTGGAGTGTCCAGATCATTTATTTCGCAAGTTCACCGACGATGGCCAGTACCTTGTTTGTTTTAGTAGAAATCACCAAGAAGTGATTGTGTATAGACCAACCTGGCTTTCATATTCATGCAAAGAAGAAGATTGTGATGTTCATGGTCTTCCGTTGAAAGCAAAGAGGTTTGATAGCTTCTTCACCCAACTCTATTCTGTGTCACTTGCTTCCAGCAATGAGCTTATATGCAAGGATTTCTTCATTTACATGGAGAGTAAACAATTTGGATTATTTGCCACTTCTACTACTCAAAATCAAAATGCACCTGCTGTTGGAGGAGCTATTCAAGGAGTTCCATCAATAGAGAAAATAACTTTTCACGTCTTGAGGTGCATACCCTTAATTTCACGTAGTTATTAATTTTTGAAACTTAATAGCAATTTGAGCATGTGAAATACTATGCTTATTTATGGAGGCATCTCTAGCACTGCTCAGCAGTATTCTAATTCTATCTTTTATAATTAGATTCGAAGATGGCATTATACTAGATGAAAAAGTCTTTGACAATGATTTTGTTAATTTGGCCCATAATATGGGTGTCTTCTTGTACGATGATTTACTGGCAATTGTATCACTCCGCTATCAAATAATTCATCTTATTCAAATTCGAGACTCTGGAAACCTTGTTGATGTTAGAGAAATCGGAGCATTTTGTCATGAAGATGATGAGCTTTTTCTCAATGCAAATGCTCAGGTTGGGGTCACTTGTTTCTTTACGGTTTGATTACATTTCAGTAACTGTAGAAAGCAACATATCTGTCTTCACCTTGCATGCATGGCTTGTCAACCTTTTGTTTTTATTTGTAATTATTTTAATAAGGAAACTATATTCTGAATTTTAAAAAAGGAAAAGGGAGATCATAGTCTTTTCAAATGAGCAGTATTATCTACATCTTTGAGCTTGCGTCTCAATTATAGATTGATGTATGAGGTCATTTTAATTAAAACCGTTCAGACACCTAAGCAAAAGTGCAAATAAAAATAAATACTGGTATATTGCCCAACAAGAGTCAACTCATAAAATTGCAAGCTACTATTTCCTCCAAATTACTTGTTCATCATGGGGTTCGAGCTGAATAATAGTTGCATATTTCTTTATTTTTATTTTTAGTTTTTATCATGTTGTGATGTGAGGTTGACGGGTGGTTTTTGGTACTAAGTTAGCGTAGGAGCCTGAGTTTTAATCTGAGGAAGAAGAAACTTCCCCGAAATGGATAGAACACTATGATTCTAACCAGAAAGTTGCATGAAATCAGAGGGTACTTTCTCAGTACAAAACTTGAGCAGCAAACCAAAACTGTATTCAATCTACGCTCCTCTGCTTCACTACTCTTCCTATTTCTACCAAAGTTTGTTATGCTAAAAGACAGAATAATAAACTTAAGACACCTCAGCTAAAAGCATTAAAAGAAAGTAAAATAGAGAGCAAATAAACAAGGCATTTGTAGGGTAAAATAAATGCTAAGTGGGGAAACTAAGCCCCTGCATCAGAAGTACTGTTATCATCTAAGAAATGTTATAATTCATGAATTAGAGGGTCAAAGGTTGAAAGGGTTAAACAGCCATTGGAGCAAGATTTTAGTCACTTTAGTAGTTTTAATGCAATATCATTATTGTTGAGTAATGCTTAGTAGAATGATAGCTATTCTATTTCTCTCTCTCTCTCTCCTCTTTTCTTTCCTAACTTGCTACACATAATTAAATAATTAGAACCTTGCAATTTCTACATATTTTTCTCTATCACGCATTATAATTTATTATGTATTTTCTCTACCCTTGAAACATATTTTTAGTATGTTTAGCAAGAAACCAACAAACAAATATGTTTTTAGTTTCAGCAGATATCCAACAGGACTTTCATTGTTTAATTGTTGATAAAGCTATATAATTTCAACTCTTGGTAAAACTCAAGCTTAAGGCAAATGACTTTTATGCGACTAGATTAATGATTAGGGTCATAGCTAACCAAGAAACCATTGAATTATGATTTTATTGTAGACAAATCCATATTTGATAGTTTATGTTAAATGCAGTGGAACTATCAATCATCTCATTCAGCATAGTTTGGCAACTGCTGGTGATTTTTTTTATTTTTTTCGTTTACCTCTTAACTGACAGATAATATATTGATGGCAGTCTGTGGCTATTCATGATAAAAGCATGCTACATCAGCTGCCTGAAAATCCTATTGAGAATGGTTTGCATCAAGACCTGCTTAATTCAGACAATTGTTTTCTCACTGGTATAAAACAGCGTCTGCTTTCGTTCATATTTCAAGGAATATGGAATGAAGAAACAGATCCTGCTTTGGTTAGTTACTTTACCTTCATTTCCGTTTTAGTTTTCGGTTCTAATCTTTTTTTAATTTTTGGCAAGGTTTATCTCTTTGTGGGATACTTCTTATCTTCTATAGCATCAATAGTTCTGAAGAGTAGAAGCTAGGATAAGGAGAATAGCAGTCTGATGGGATCATTGCAAAAGTGAAGTAGAACTAGGGTGAGCAGTGGTTCAAACCAACTATGTTTCCCAATTTGAAACCAATCCTGAGCAAATTATGAAACTCAAACTGAGACTGAACCAAGAAGATTATTAATCTTGGTTATCTTGTTGATAACATGCTTCTTTGGGCATTCTTGTCCAAACATGAACTATACAATCTTGGATATCTTGTCCAAAGATAAATGCTATCCAACCAAGAGTCCTAACCAAGGCATTCCAGTGTCTCCTTTACTATCTATCAATCTTTTTTCAGTTGAGTTTACTCATATTCATTGCCTATTGCTCATCACCAAATAAGATTGGCAAACTTGAAGTTTTGCATGTTGTTTTATGATTCCATTGGACAACTCGTCAGGAGTAAGTTTTTTCTCGCCTGGCAGAAAGAGTAACGAGGGACAAATATTAGTAATTTATTAGAATTTTAGGATAATTAGGAATAGTGTAATTAGTGTAATATAGATCAATTTTTCTGTGAACTTTTTCCCTTAACTCATTTTTTTTAATTGTTATTGGATAGTATGCTATTAACCTATGCGAACTCCAAGTTTGTTTCACTTCTGTTGTTGAGAAATTTTGTTTCAACTGCAATCTTTTTCACTCTCCAGAGAATCCAACATCTGAAGAAGAAGTTTTATTTCCATTTTCAAGATTACGTTGACTTAATTATCTTAAAGGTAGGTCTAAGCTTTTCATTTTTTATGTACTTGTATGACTTTTTCTCTCCAACGAGTCAAAACTTCCCTTGCATGTTCTCAAAATGTAATTTAATTTTGTGTAATACACATCAAATACAACAGTTAACAAGTTGGTTCTGTCCCAACACTTTCAACAGGTACAATTCTTGGATCCGCAACACCTGCTTATTAAGTTTGGCAGTGTAGATGGAGGGGTGAGAATTTTAGTCATTTTACTTTGTGTATTAATATATTCAGGTTTGATCCATCAGCTTAAGCTTTTTGCGTTTGTCCCTAATAGGCCACTGAAATTTATTGCTGTCAACTATTGAGTTGCTTTCTGGAATTGGTTTCATTGATAGAAGCAGTTTGGTTTTCACTATTTTATTATACTTGATCTTTGTTGTTTCTAGGGTCTGCTATTTTGGGAAACCGCATGGTTTAATTCATATTTGTACGTTGTATTGTCTCCTTCATCTTGTAATTTGAAGCTGATCTTTTTTGTTGTTTATTTTCTCTTTCTGAGAGATCCTTAATCTTTGTTTGATTGCTTTGCCTGTTTTCCATGCCTTTTGGGACACTGCATGGTTTAATTCAATATTTGTACGTTGTATTGTCTACTTCATCTTGTAATTTGAAGCTGATCTTTTTTTATTCTATTTTCTCTTGCTGAGAGATCCTTAATCCTTGTTTGATTTCTTTGCCTACTTTCCATGCCTTTAAAGATTCTTTGGAGCGATTAGTATTATAATTTAGGACTTGAGCCTTAGAATTGTATAAATTAGTGACTTTGTGATCTGCATCAGCAAGATCTGTATTTTCATTATATATATTTGAAGCTTCAGGTATCACGAAGTGCCGATCACCACCAATCATTTTTTGCCATATATGACATGGAGACAACTGATATTGTGGCCTTTTATCGGGTAAATTCTATGAACTCCATGTGCTGTTTTATGTGATATCTCTTGTGCTGCACAAATTCTGATTTTTCACTACTTGCAGAATTCAGCAGATGAGCTTTATCTCTTGTTTGAGCAGTTCTGTGACCACTTCCATACAACACCAAGAAACTCTTTGTATATGAATTTTATATCTTCTCACTCAAATAATACTCATGCCCGAGAGCAGCTTAGGTGTGTAAAAGTTAAAGCAAGTAGCTCTGTGCAGGTGATGCTTTTCCATCTTAAATAATTACTATTAAATTTTTTATCTATACACTGCATTGCCTGGATAGATCTTTTACTCTGTATTAAGGATAATAGCAATATTTATTTATGGCTCTTACTGTGGCATAATTGTCATTGTTCAACATCTTTATTCTTATCAGCTGGTAATTTCTGCAGTTTGTGAAGAAGATGCTGGCTTCTCTACCCATGACTTGTCAGTCCCAAAGTCCTTCTCCCTATTTTGATCAATCCCTCTATCGGTTCGATGAGAAGGTTGGTTCATAGTTGTTTTTTGTTTTGTTTCTCTCCCTTTAATTATACATTTTACCTATACTAATTCGGTAACGGTTTTAGATGAATAAATATATGAATATATATTACTGACATTTTTCTTCATGCAACATGCTGCATTTGATTTTGATTTTTCTGTTGAACCTTTTTTTCCCTAGCAGTTTTGGCGAACCATTTCTTTTTGCTTTATCATTTGAAGTTCCTTTTCTTACAGCTGATATCTGCAGTCGATCGGCATAGGCAGTCAACAGATCATCCGATCAAATTCATTTTAAGAAGGCGACCGTATGCCCTCAGATTTAAGATCAAATCAGGTATATTGTTTTTCCCTTATTGTACAAACAACGCTATTAGATTGGGAGGTTTCTACTAGCTGTAATCTTAACCTGTGAAGGATAGTTTCTTGTAGTTAATATTTGTTTTCCTGAGGTCATTATGAGAACCATTTAGTTATATATTTTTTCTATTAAATTTGAATCAAAATTTTGACTGTTATTCCTGTTATATATCTCTAGTCTTGAGCCAAGCATAAAGTTGCGCTCTAGAGAGAAGAGTGCTATAAATAACAATGTAATGATGTTTGGACTTCTGAATTAGGTCCCGAAGGTGGCAGCACAGACAATCGAACTAAAAAGATTTCCTCCTTCCTTTTCCATCCATTTTTGCCACTTGCTCTCTCCATTCAGCAGACTGGTTTTTTGCAGCCATCTGCAGTGAACATACACTTCCGTAGATGAATGTTGTTCCTCGTCATTTTTGCCTGCATCTTTGGTTAGAGTATGAACTTCTGTGAGGAAATTGTAATTTGACAACTAGATCACTTTTATGTGTCACCTAACAAGAAGAGAACGAGAAAGATATTTATATTCTTTTTGTTTATGTTTATTGTCTGTATAATATCAAGGATTATAAAAGGGTGATTCGTTGTGTTGTGCATTATAGGTTGGGAAGCTTTGATTACACTACACCTCTTGGCTCATGCTGATTATGGAATGGAAATGTGGTATGCAAAATTTTAAGTGCGGATTATTCCTCCGGAAATGAACTGGCAACTCAGCTTGTAAAAAATTAAATTTTATGAGATCTAAATTTAGCTCAATGAGTTGGAGTGAGCTTCTCATTACACTTCTAAAAAATTTAAAAAAATTTTATAATTTTGTTTAAAAACAAAAATATTAGTATAAATAATATATTTTCATTATATTTTTACAAAACAATAAAAAATATAAAATAGTACATTTTAATTGCGTTTTTTATAATAATATTATTATCCTAAAAATTATATTGTTAATAAAAATATTTTGTTAAATAAATTTACTAGTCTCTCATAAACTAACTCTCTTGAGTTAAAAGTATGTTGGATTTTTTAACATAAGAACTCATTAGATCAACGGGGCTACTTATTTTACACTACTCACATGAATGGAATCAAATGGCCGGCAACCTAGTAAGAGAGTTGTGAACTTGAAAACAAATCGCCATAAGAATCACACAATTAGGAAAAACGGGTAAGACGTACAAAATATACGTCTCCTATGTATGATTTTTCCACTGAACGCATCTCCAAGGTTTGAAGAAATAATGTTTTACTAAAGCATATTTCCCTTAAATTTAGGTTATCCATTTTATAAGAAATTTTAGAAATTACCTTCCTCAAAAAAGTTACATAGAAGAATAATATTATAGTTTTTCAAAACCTGAATTATGCTTTGCTATTTATGTAAATACCACTATGTTGGATTGGTCAACTAGCTTTTTCCTAGTATCCTAAAGTTCATTACATAGCAAAGTAGACCTTTAGATGTCCATGGATAGTTTGACTAGCATTGACTTGTAGAATACATCTCTAATTTTTCTAGTCAACTTCTAAGTTATTAAAAAAAAGGCCTCCAACCTGCCCAACTTCCTGAAATCCGAAAATAGTTTTCCCTCAAGTAAACTAGAGGTATTAATAACTCATTATATGCAGTGAAACCAATAAAATGAGCATATAAACTAACAGTGAGCTGAAATTGAAGATTCACTAAGATTTGACAACACAGAGTAGCTTTAAATAACAAACTTTCTGCAGGAGCTATTGTAAACACCATCTACCGCTTGAGAAAAAGCAGCAAGACTTCTAAAAGTGTTTCCAAATACAAAGCTCTTTCTGATTATACTTTCCAATAAGCTAAATAATCCTGAAAGGTGGAGCCTCACCAAATTTCAGAATATAAGCCGTTTCATAAACAGGACGCAGTTGCAGAATCACTTGAGCATCTAAATAAGCATCACAGCAGAAACACCAAACTGATAGATCACTGTTCCCAAAAGTTTATTCAATCCCATAAGTCCTAATTTAAGTATTAAAAATATAAATCCAAAAAATAATTTTAAATAAAAATAAATCTAAGTTGCACCTGTAGCTCAGAGCAATAGAATGATTGGTGGATTGATAATGCTTCAGCATATGCTTGTTCACAAAACGGCTGCATAGGACCTCTTTGCAACACAAACACAACCAATTCTCATCTGGATGTTGGCATCTGTCATAACAAAAAATTTATGTACAAAGTTCAGGTTGGAAACAAGAGGAATAGTACTAGTTTGTACTAAATTTTACAGGTCTGTTTGCTATTATCTCTAAAAACGAAAAAGTGCTTTTTATATTCCTTATAGAAGAACAAAGTCTTGAAAGTGCTTTCTCCTAAAACAACTTTGGACTAAAATTACTTTAGAAACATTATCACGAGAATGGTAAGTTATGTCTTATGAGTGCAACTTGATGAACATAGAATGGAGAGACTACAAAAGTGAGTTCAAAACTGAGTGCAAATAGAATTTCACAAAAAGAAAAATGCATGCTCCATTTATCTTGTAACCCTTCAAAACTGTCTGCTTTTACTTTTGAGAACACGTAATAGCACTTCTAAAAGGGGAAAAAATGCTTCCAAATACGTATATCAACAAAAAGATGCGTAATAAGCTTTGCTCAGGCGTCCAGTCTCTCGGTTTTGTGTTGGACAGCACAAATACGCTGGATTAGGTACCCTAGTCGATCAAAAGTCTGATTTAATGAAATCCTTCGAAGACAAACTATTCAGTCCGAACAACAACAACAAACTCCACAAAGAGCTGGGAGAAATGCGGGGGTCCAAGTAAAACGACCCAAGGAGATAATCAATAGCCTGCCTCCAGAAAGCTGCTGGTTATATAGAGTGATTGAAACTAGTTAGAGCCGGGGTGAGGAATTCTCCTCCTTCCCCACCTTTAGCCCACTCTTTGGAACTACTCCTCCATTTGGTTATAGGTGATTTCATATGATTTAAAACACTTTTAAGGGTATTTAACAATTTCCATAATAAGTAATATTTTCTTCTTAGAAAAGTAGTTTAGGAAGCATGCTCGTATCTTAAATTAATTACTAAAGTGGAACTCTAAATCACTTCTAACAATTTTATGTCAAACACCATAATGCTTATTTTTAAACCACTTTTAACCAAACCACTTCTCAGTAACTACTTCTAGAAAACTCACATCCAAAAGGCCCTAAAATTTGCTATAAAAGTGCTTTTAGGACTCAGAATGCTTACAAATTATGTGATTCTGCCTAAAAACATTTTATTTCAGACCAACTTATGACAAAAACTATTTCAACTTAAGCACAAGTAAACTGACGAAAAACACAAACAGCAACGATGACAAAAAGTCTCTCTTTCTTCTTTTTCCCCTTTTTTATAATCATCCAATTTTATAATGCAATTTCTGTTCAAGTAAATGAGACTGAAAATCACATTATTCAAGTACTTGACATTTTTTATTCATATAAGAAGAGAAAAAGGTTGAAGAGAACAGAAACGTAAACAAAACAAATTTCAAGTTTGAAGGTAATAGAAAAAAATTCTAAGTTTGAATAATTAAGTCTACTGTTGATATATGTTCTATCAAAATAATAATTAATCCCTAATATAGCTAACCTGAGACAAGGTGTATTAGGATCGGGAATGTGAAGGAGATCAGAGGAGAGAGAGGGCAAATGATCACAGGAAGTGAGAGCATCTACCCATCCCGATTCTGCTCCATACAACAAATCTTCTTGATCTTCTTCTTCATGTGAATTTCCCTGAGAAGGATAAGTGATTCAGAAAACTAACCAAAACAAATTTGAATTTGTATATAAAGAATTTGAAGATTATTATTTACCTGAGGAGCTGAAGACGAAGAGGCTGGGTTGGCCATTGACGGACACACAATAGAAAGAAACAGAGAGAAAAAGGTCAGTTGTATTTAAATCTTTCTCGCCAATCCTTCGAGTCCCCTTCCCCTCCCCTTCCTTCATTTTAACAAGTAACGTATCGACTTCTGAGTAAGAAAAAAATAATTATAATTCTGAAAAAAAAATCCCATTTTTCTTCTTCTACTTTTTTTTTTTTAAATGAAATTAAGAAACCATGAGCATTTCTCGTAGTGGGATTTAGTTTTACTATTTGAGTTGGATGAAAAAAAAATTATGTTATTAATTTACGAATTTTTTTAATTTTTTTCATGAGTTCAATTTTTAATTTTGATATGTTATTAGTTTATTAAATTTTCTCTTTATTTATGGTTAGGGAGATATTTATTCTACTCAATTAATGCAAAACATATATATATATATATATAATAATATGTATATGAATAAGTTTGTTACTAAATAATATATAATTTATAGAATGCAATAATTTTAATTATAAATATATAAGTGGTGTAGTTCTTAAAAACATAATATATATTCTTTAATATTTAAAAATATCTTTTAATTTTTAGGTAAAATATTTTATTTATATTTATTTTTTAAGATGTAGGATAAAAATTCTATGTTGATTATTGATTAAAAAAATTAAAAAAATAGGATAATGTATAAGTTATTTTATTTAATTTTAATGAATATAATAAAATTTATGATTTACTCATTCAATTCATATAATTTATCATTTTATTGTCATGAATTCTAATTTAAATATCATCCTATAATATTCATTTATTTAATAAAAAATAATTTTAATATTCTTTTAAAAAATAACTTGATCTTACATAATTAGTGTTAGGTTTTAATTATATTCTTATTCAGCCCCTTAAAATTTAATCACATGATCCAACACCTTTTTTTTTATTTGTGAATATAAGATTTATATACTACAAATTAAAAAATAATATTTGATAAATAATATACTAAAATGTTAATGTAAAAAACCAATAACATTTTTTTCATATTTTAATGACATGGCTTCATTTTAAAACAAATTTAATTTAATATAAAATTTTCAGCTAATTAAAGTTAACTTGTTATTACAATTATACATTCATAACAGCTATAAAATTTATATAATTGCATAGTTGAATATGTTTAAAAAAAAGAGTAACTTTTATTTGTAATCAGTGAGATATTAATATGTTAATTATGTATTAGTTTTTAAAGTGATATAGAGTTTTCATGAAGAAAAAAATATTTGTTAATTTCCTGGATATTTTTCACCATAATAAATTTAGGTGGATGGAAATAGAGTTTGTACATGAATCTTACTGGGTCGGCCCATAGGCTGGCATGGTTTATTGTCATCATCAAAAGTTAGGGTTTTCAGTCGGCGTATAAATACACACTTGCAATTATCTTCGAATACACTTTAAGTCTCGCGAATTTTTGCCGTTAACTCCTCGTGACGTCGATCTTCGTCTTCTCCGAGGGAACCAACGAGCAATCATGGGACACTCCAATGTCTGGAACTCACACCCCAAGAACTATGGCCCTGGTTCTCGCACCTGGTAATGAATTTTCTTCACCTCAACTTTGTTTAGTTTCTGAGAAAAGTGATTAAGCATTATTTGTGTGTACAATTGAAGTAGCCTAATGTATCCAAATATTATTAAGTTTTTAAGACTTAGCAAGTAGCATGTTATGGTAAATATTGTTTGGTTATCGATTATGTTGTTCGTTTGTGATTGTTCCAGTTGAAAGGAGTCCTCTAGTCTTTGAATCACTGACGATTAGATTAAATTTCTTTAGGATAAACATTGCTATTTTGGATCTTTTTGTTATCTTTAAAAAATTTATGGAAGTAGCTATGTAGTTGAGGTATTGAGAGTCAGAGGCCAGGGTCTGTGATGTGTTGCTAATTTACTTTGACATGTTTTATAAAGCTTTACGTGAATATGTGATGGAACTCATTTCAACTACACATTGAAACAATGCGATGAACCTGTTTTCTATTTTTTTGTTTATGTAATTGACCCCCATTTTGGTGCTTGTTGAGCTTACTTGCATTGTCTTACTAAACATTTGTTATTGATGTTATAAAGATTAATAAATTGACCCCAGTTTGTCTTGTTTGAGTCAATTCTATTGTACATTTTGCATTCTAAATTTGTAAATGAAGGAATGCAATGATTTTAATGGATTCGTACTCGGGAACTGGATTTTCTATTAAATGTTTATGCATTATGGGTACATATTTAAAACCCTTTGATTAGCTATATGATAAATTTCATCTGATTAGTGTTTAATTTTCATGTCCCTGATTGATGATTTGATCGTTACTTGTTATAGCCGTGTCTGTGGCAACTCCCATGGTATAATCAGGAAGTACGGGCTTATGTGCTGCAGACAGTGCTTCCGTAGCAACGCCAAAGAAATTGGCTTCATTAAGGTACTTCCCTTGTGATTTTCTGCTGGGATTGTGTTACAATTCCATCCAATAAAGTTTTGTATTTTACTTATTAGTTCATTTTTGAACTTCCATTGTCCTCTTCTTCTTTGCAGTACCGTTGATTGCTTCATTATCTTCACTAAAATGTGCAAGGAGTTGACATTCAAGCAAAAGAAAGAAGTTTAGTGTGTTTCTTCTTTTTTAAAAAATATTTAGATAATTTTCAAGATATTTTAAGTTGATCTATTGTTGAAACCTAATTATGGAATACCTTGCTTAAATTATCTCTCTTTATTTGTAGCATTCTCTATGATTTTGAGCTTTCATTTATGTCATAATTTTTCTACTACTATTTTGAAATGATTGTGTTACTGCATTCCTTCAGAATTTCGCTCTACTAAGATTTATACTTTAGTTGCTATGATTATATAGGCAACAAGTAACATGGTAAAAGTTACGGACTATTTTAATTACAAATTTTAGGTTGGTGAGAAACTAAAAACTAGGCAGATTATCATTACAAGAAGAAGACAACGGCTGCAACAACTGGGAAAATTACTTCTTTTAAGGTTGTACCATTACCCAAGTATCAGAGAACCTGTATTTTCCTTTTAGTTTAGGAAAAATTGTCCTCAAAATGTTATTTAGGTTATGATAAAATGTTAAATTAAATTAAAAAATGAGGAGAATGGAATGCTGTTTTTTTTTTAAAGAATATTTGTGATGCTTGAATTTTGACCCATAATTCTTACAATTAAGGGCCATTAGACAAAGTCATTGTTGAATGATAGAAATAATTATAATTTTTATTAATAAAGTTACGTGATAAGTTTAAATAAAAAAATGTTTAATAAGTTTTCTTTTTTTCTAAAGTATTAAGATAAAAATAAGTTATTTTTAAACTACAAAAAAAATCACCTTATACATTTTAACTTAGAAGTCATGACTAAGGTTTGCCAATTTCTATTCTATACGGTTTTATGGTTTGATAATTTGATGCCACTCTAATATTCACTTGATCCCAAGTGCTTGAGGATGTAATTTATTGAAGATTCTAAAAATATATTATTGATATTTATATAAAATAGAGCTCTTCTATATCTAAGTAAATGTATACACGTAAAATAATAAATGAAAAATTATTCATGTCATTCATAAACTTTACTTGTATAAAAGTCTCTCTTATTATATAACATGCATGCAAAAACACGAAGACTATCTCTAAGGCCTTTTAACAATCGAATCAAAACTCAATAAGATTAGGTGAGGGGTTAAAACAAAGAGGAGTGTAAGTTGGCCAATTTTAGTTGGGTAGTAATAGCAATAGACTTTGCTCCCGTACCCTAAATTTTTTTTATTTTTTTTAATATATAGATATAGTTCTTACACTACTAGTAACCGTGGCAAACTCCAGCTATCAATGTTAATTTGTTAATGTGAAAGTTGTGATAAGACTCATAATATTGTGGTAGGACACAACATTTAAATTGAGTTGTGTGTATTTCACAACTGCGTTTAACTCATTTATATGGCCGTATAATCGAATTACATGTCTATGTAACTCGGTAACTGAGTTTAAAACTAATTCCTCAACTTGTATTGTAACATCTGCAACTCCAAACTTCTAGAACTTTAAAAAAATATTATATTTACTACGTAATTTATCATGCTTAATCTTATAGTATAGTAGTTACTAGTTAAATATAAATTTTATTTTCAACTAACTTTAAATACCACACAACTATCATTTTCACTCAAACCTACATTTTGCCTGCAACATTATATAGAGACGGAACCAAAATTTATAACCTGAAGGTGCCAAAATCAAACTTTATAGTTATATTTACATTATAAATCAATATAAAATAGAAAAAAATACCATTTGTATATTTGATAACATTTTTTATTTAATGATTTTAAATAAAAAAAATCAAAAATCACTCCCAAGTTTTTTTCTAATAAAATTCACTCTCAAATTTTTTTCTAATAAAAATCACTTACGTGTGTTGTTTGATAATATTTTATGTTTTTTTATTCTTTTCGAAAACATAAAAAATAAAGAAATTTTTCTGTTATTATTTATACATTTTATGTTTTTAATCATTTTTACAAATACTTATATATATAAAAAGTCATAAAACTTTATTTATTCTTAAAAAAATAATATTTGATAAAAATGAAAAAAAATATAAATCAAAAATCTAATTGGAAAATATTTTTTTTAAAGATTTATAAATCAACTCATATTTTGATAATAATTATTTACAAAAGTGAAAATCAAAATTAGAAATCATTACCGAATATACCTAATTAAAAAATAACTTAAAAAAAACATAAACTCAGAATCAAAATTGTTATTAAATAAGCCATAAACTATTACAAATTTTAGAAATCTTCTTCTAAATAATAGTACAAAAGAGACGGTAACTCCAATTAATTATTAATTTAGAAAATGCTTATTATTTTCAAATTCTTTAACAAACATTATAAACTCAAACTCTGCTTCTCTACCACCTTCAGGTCCCAATTAGTCACGTTTAGCCAAAACAAACTCAAGAATAAAATTAAATAAATAATAATAAAACACCAACTAGTCACATATATATAAAAGTTCATTATAACTTTAAAAAGAAACTAACTAATTTGGTTATCCAATTAAAGAAACATCTCAAAAGTTTACTTTTAGATCACCAATTACTCTATGGAGTGTAACTCAAGTCACATACCTTGAAAATTCCAGAATTTTCATTATTATTTCATATACATTGTAGCTAAACCAAATAATTCTATATGTACTTACAAATTTTATCTCTACTCATGCTAATTAAAAGAAATTAAATTAGGACAAGGGATCGATTGATGTTATATGGGAACAAATCAATCAAACAATCAGTAAATCAAATGTGTTAACTTCTAAATTATTTGAAATAATAATAATCCGATTTATAAAAAGATAAACCAAAGATAAATTAAAATAATTGATAAAATATGTGGATTTTTTAGAAAGTTCATATATATATATACGGTTACATGATATCTATTATACAAAATAAATACATCTATAAAATAAATATATTTATATTACAAGATAAACCACCTTACATGCATAGATATCTATTATACAAAATAAATACATCTACAAAATAAATATATTTATATTACAAGATAAACCACCGTATAACTCGAGTTGGTGGTCTACCTCCAGATAACAAAGCTCAACAGAACATGTCTCTCCTACGAGTGTATTCATGAGTGCAAACAGAAACAGGTCTTTAAGTATGACTCATCTCATGACTCAAATTATCTATTCAACTTGAACGGTTAAATTATTCGGATTTTAAGTCAATTTATATGTACGAACAAATAACAATAATCTTTAAATAAAATTACAATTTATAAAAGGAGAAATTATTTAAAGTTTTAAAACTAATTAAGAGAAATTTGATCTTGGAATAATAGTTCTCCTTGGAGTATAAATCGGAAATTATATACAGCAATTAAACTAAATTGGCTAATTTGGAATCTTTCGGAAGTTAGATTGTCCGAATTTATCAGTTTATAAATTAAATGGAGCATGATTGAATCAAACTAGTTTTTATATCTACTCCCATGATCAATGTCGATTGAACTAAAAAAATAATTGGGCTAATTATCCGTCTTCCTCTACTAGTAAAAAAATAATTAGCCAAATTATCCTTCATCCTCCACGGGTAAAAATATGACCTAAAATCTGAGTTTAAATTCTTAATGTGCTATCTCATTTTTTTTTATTTTTTTTTTTACAAATGAAATGAGGAGACATATTATATGAGAGAATAATAAGATAAGTATAGATTGAATATGGAAGATAATTTCCAAGAGAAAATGCGTGGAAAGCAAAGTGACAAGTATAGATTGAAAAAGACCGAAAGAGATGTGACATCTTATATTAAGAAACTTTGTTTACAAATGGAGATATAACTTAGCTTGCAAAAATCACAACAAAGCAAAGCGTTATCAATGTATTAATTATTTATCTTAATAATTAGTTTAAGCTCTTTTTTAATTTTTTTTAATTTGCTCTCTCTCAACCACTGTAGTGATTGTGAGCTCCTTTCATGAAAGTTACTCATTCTTTCTTTTTAATTCATATAATTTTTCCTCTTTTTATTATTTGAGGTATATTTTTTTCAATATAAAAATACTTTTAATCATTTTTTTAATAATTTAAAGTTTTAAAATACTTAATTTTTTAATCATTTTTAACACGATATCAAAATTAAAAGTCATATATTCAAACTCCATTAATCCTAATTGTTAAACTACTTATATATTGTACAGAGATAACACTTGTATGAAAGTGATAAATATATAAAAACAATATTATTTATTTTCTCAATTTAAGATTTTGATAAAGTTGATTTTTGTAACAATTTCTAATACTCTTTTTTTTTCAATAAAAATAAAATGAATAGAAATACAAATTTAAGTAACTCTCCGTAGATTTCAAGTAAGAAAAATAAAACATATATAAATTCTAAAGCATATTGTTGTAATAAAATTTAGGTAATGATACCTAGTAAAAAAAAACTAATTAATGCAATAAAGTTGACTTTTATGGACAGTTTCATAGGTATGCTTAAAAAGAGCGAGGAGTAAGTGAAGCACGAAAACATAATTGAAGCATTCTAATTCCAAAAAGTGAGATATGAAACTTAATGTATCAAATTGTATAACATACAACTTATAAGAAAAGAAATTGCCCCGTAAAATTTGTGAAGCTAAAATCGGTAAATTTAATTACTCAGTATTGTCAAGCTATATCTTCCTTGTACTAGTTTGCTTGCTCCACTTAATATATGGTTCTAATAAAAAAACGAATTTTTTCTTCATTTATCTTTAATATATATATATATATATATATAAAGTAGTAGATTAAAAAAATTTAACTAGACAGCATAACCTTATTTCATAAATAAAATTTCATTATAACCTCCCATACAATGTACATATTTTTTTTTTCTTTTTCATGTTCAAAAATATGTTACACATGTTATTATATATATAATAATATAAAAGACACTTTTAATAATAAAATATACAATACTTGAAATAATTAAGTTGAATTTTATTTATTTGTATTTTTATATCTTTTATATTACTTAAAAACATATGTTAAATTAGTTAAAAAAATAAAAATTAATGTAAATATATTTTTAAATAAATATTAAAAAATAAAAAATGTAGATAAATTATAGAGAAAATGATATAACTAATAACTATTATTTATTATTTATTATTTAAATGTATTTAAAATTAATATAAAATAATTATGATAGTTAACATAACTCACGCGACAGTTCACACCTAATGTTATGTACACTCGTTACTTTATTAGCTTATTAATTAACTCAGTGTATGTTTAACAAACAAAAGAAGCTAATTTTATTGAGAGAAAAAAAACTAAATGATATTTGAAATATATATTTTTAACTTTTGACAGAAAGATATATTTAATTAATATAAATAAATTATAATTCAATAATATAAAATTTATTTTAATACTTTAAAAAGTCTAAAACTTGAGTCACAACCATATATAATTATATAAATTATGTTATATATAAAAAATTAAAAAATTAGTTAACTATGGGATCCAATTTTTTTTAAGAAACTTTTATATTTTTGAATAAGAAAGAGATGCCACTAAACCCAAATTAGAGGGCACGAAAATACTAGTTCACAAGTAACAAGTTCATATTAATCTTGAAGAACACATTATGGATGTTTATATTTGAATTGTAATTATATCTTTTTAATTAATCTTACTTACATGGTAAGCAAAAACAATAATAGACTTACAATCATTTATATCGTAAACTACTTAGAAGTTAAAATTACCTTATTTTGCTTTGCTTGTAATAATTTTTTAAAAGTAAATCATTTGATGCTTCTTTCTGTCCTAAATGGAATCATAGAATGCAATTTCAATGATCTATTTACATTCTATCATATTCTACATATTAACAAAAAAAAAGTTGATAATGATGATACACACAATATAATTAAACAAATTTTGTCATGATTATTATAAATAAACAATAAATATATCCTGCTGCTCTTAATTTGCTTCTTTAAATATAAAATAAAATGAATTTTGAAATTATAAGTACAATTTATTCGTGTTCTACAATTAGAACATTACTACAAGGGAGTTTTCCTTTTATCTTTCTGTAACTACGGAAGATTAACAAATCTCTTAAAAAAGAGAGAGGAGACTAACAAGTCAAAGTTAAGTCTATGAAGAAAGAAAAAAATATAAACTTTAATTAGAAATAAAAAAAAACTTAATCTACCAATTATTTATATAGTTTTAATTTTAATTTTTTAAAAAATATAATTTTTATAGTAATATAAAACACAAAAACATATATTTTTTTATTTTTTATATAAAATATATAACTTTAGCTAGCAATTACATGTAAGTTACAACATAAATTTTGTTTCGCTGAGGAATTAAATTACTTATTAATTAACAAAAACATAACGTTCCCCCAAAGCTTCACAAAAACGAAAACCCAAAAGCTCACCTCTCGTGCGACACTCTCTATACGCTCACGAATCTAAAGCTTCTTCCTTCACCTACTCTCTCTTTGAGCACCCACCAACAGAGAAATCAACCAGTACTATTCCTTCCATTTCTACAAGAAGTGCTGAATTACTCGAGAACCCACCTAAAGATTTCACGCTCATAGGCAAATTATTAAATCTGCCTTTCGTTTTTCTTTTATGGTTTAACTAGCTATGGAGTAAAAATCACTGTGATTTGTGTGTAGCAGCAAAAATCCCATTTCTCTTATAGGCAATGTGAGGAGGATTTAGTGAAGCTTATGATGGTGGCTGCCATTTCTGAAGCAGCTTCAACAAACACACCAAACCCCAAGACCTCTTCTCAGCAACAAGGCCTTCAAAACCCTTCAAGACCACCTCTTTTACCATCAGAGAAAGACAATGGACTTGTTGTTCCAAGAAGACTCAGAGGAAGGCAAGTATCTTCTAGATACATGTCTCCTTCTCCTTCTACTTCTACCTCTACTTCAACTACAACCACATCTTCCTCTTCTTCATCTTCGAGACGATGCCCATCTCCATTAATTTCACGTTCGAACAATTCCAAAAATTTAGCATCTACCCCTTTGCCCTCTTCTGTCCCTAAACGGTCCCAATCAGTCGATAGGAGGCGTTCTGCGACTCCTCGTCCAACAACCCCTCTTCCCGATTCTAGACTAGGCAATGCCGGTGGTGAAGTCTCGGCAGCAACGAAGCTTTTGGTCACATCGACGAGGAGTTTATCGGTCTCGTTTCAAGGTGAGGCATTTTCACTTCCGATTAGTAAGACTAAGCCGAGCTTGACTGGTTCTCGAAAGGCTACCCCGGAGCGTCGAAGGTCTACTCCATTGAGAGGAAAAGGCAGTGATGGTGGTGGTTGTGGAGATCAGGTGGAGAATTCGAAGCCAGTTGATCAACATCGTTGGCCAGCGGCGACAACCCGGCAAGCGAATTCGCGTTCAAATGCTTTGGCAAGGAGTGTAGATTTTAGTGGGGATAAGAGGAAGCTCAGTGGAATTGGATCTGGGTTGGTAATTAGGTCATTGCAACAGTTTACAATGGATGAGAGTAGAAGAGCGTCGTTTGATGGGAGATTGAGTTTGGATTTAGATTTGGGCAATGCTAAGCTTTTCAAGGCTGTTCCACAAAACCCAGATGCTAATTCAGTGAGTAAAACTTCACCGTCATTGCGTTGTGATCTAACTGCTTCTGATACAGATAGTGTTTCTTCTGGTAGCACTTCAGGTGTACAAGAACCTGGTGGAGTATCCAAAGGAAAATCAATGCCTCGAGGCATTGCTGTGTCTGCGAGGTTTTGGCAGGAGACTAATAGCCGTTTGAGGCGTTTGCAGGACCCAGGTTCGCCTTTACCGGGTAGTCCCTCGTCCAGGGGTACAGGGGCATCAAAGTTGGTTAAAAAATTTGCTAGTTCTAACCCATTATCGTCTCCTAGAGCTATGGCTTCCCCTATTAGGGGAGCTACCCGGCCTGCTTCGCCAAATAAGCTATGGACCTCTTCTTCATTATCACCATCAAGAGGAATGTCAAGTCCCTCTCGAGTTAGAAATTCAGTTGGTTGTTATTCTAGTGGTGATAGTACTCCTTCAATTCTCAGTTTCTCAGTTGATATTCGGCGAGGGAAGATCGGGGAGGATCGTATTCTTGATGCACATGCGTTGAGACTTGTCTATAATCGTTATATGCAGTGGCGCTTTATAAATGCCAGAGGAGATGCTACCTTTATGGTACAGAAACTGAATGCAGAGGTATGGTTATGGTGCTGTGCAATGTATTCTAATCATTTCTTCTTATTTTAGTATCCTGTCATATACAGTTTTACTATTGCTTATATTCTTACAGTTTTTTGGTGTCATGATTGACGCATAGTTCATCTCATATTAGATCATTGCATTGTCTTAACTGTTGATTGCTCAATCACAAAGCATGTTGTCTTCCATTATATATGGGCAATATATACTGTTCTAATAAACTAAAGGGCATTCATAAAATAATAAATAATAATAATAAAATTAAAGGGCAATATTTACTAAGTTTTTCTGTTCTAATAAATTTTTCTTGTCATCTTTATGAAAATTATTGCTCTCCCTTGAGTATTTCAATGCCAAAGATGTTCTCTTCTTAAGGTCTAATATGAATTGTATGTTATAAGTATGGCATCAAATCAACCATGCTTGTTGTCTCTTTTGTGACCAAAAGATAGAAATAAGTAGACAACCATGCATGTTATCAAACTGGAAAATCTTGGAATTCCTTCAATCTAATTTGTATGAACTTTTAATTCATTTAAGCAAGATGTGTGGATAGTTGGGAACTAGTGTAGTGTATTCAGAAATAAGGACCTACATACAATTTATGCTGTTTTTGAGAGGGTTTCTGTTTTGTCTAGTTTCAAACTACATCTTGCAATGAACAATTGACAGTATTGCCCGCCTGTACTGAATCTTAAGTAGTGTCCTGAAGTGAGATGCAAACCGTGATTCACCAAAGAGTTCCTTATGCGTTCTATATCTTTTAACTGCTGAAATGTTGAGTTTAGATTTAATCTCTCTCTCTTTATGGAGAAGGGTTTTCACAAGGTTATTTGCTGTCTTGAAGTCAATAAACGCTTAGTTCAGTAATATTGATCAAACCAAGATCTTCTTATACATATTTTTTTGTTATCGTTGTAATAGGATTGTGCTTCAACTTTATTGTGGAAAAAAAATGCTAAAACTTTACTCATTTTGTTGGAGTTAAAAGACAAAAGAGAGAATGTAATTGTAACTTTTCTGGTAACTAGTTCAGTGATTGGGATTGTGCTTATGCTTTGCATGTATATGGTAAGAGACAAAAGCAGATTTTTTTCTTTATAAGAAACAAAAATTTAAATTTCTACTTTTGTATCTGATAATACATTAAACTTGGACTGTTTTACATCTAAAGAAACTTATAAAATAATAATATGAGAAGGGATTTATCCCTTGGTAAACTGTGAGGATTCAGTTGCTGTTTGTACCATTGGTGTCCAGTATAAGCCTTGTTTCTATGCCTAGCTTTTTGTTTTCTTGACACCTTCCATGTAGTAACTGCTAAGGTCAAGAGATATTTGTCTGACTCTACTGCATTTTCTAGCCAAGTACAATGTAGTGAAGTAACTTAGTCTCTAAACTTGTAGGATAGTTACAGCTCTGTTAAGTTTAATGGTCCACTGATCTTTCCTTCTATTTATTTTCTTATATTTGGCTTTGGTACCAGAAAAATCTATGGGATGCATGGGTAACAATCTCAGAACTTAGACATTCTGTCACACTCAAAAGAATCAAGTTACTGCTGCTGAGCCAAAAATTGAAGCTAACTTCAATCCTCAAGGGTCAAGTAAGATTTGCAGCTTTGTATGTCTATCAATCAATTAAGTCCTTTTTTTCTATAGTAAGTATTTGACTCTGGCTCTTCAGAAGAGATAGATATGTGCACTTCTGCACCTAGAGCATGGCATTTGATGATATAAGATATATTTTTTATATGGGAATGTCTAGAATCAGCAAACGTGTTTACTAGCACAGTATTTCTATTAGATGCCAAAGCCTGAAATTGAACATTTTAAATAAGTTATCTTTTTTTGTTAACTTAGAAAAAGTGGTCATGCTGGAGTCATAATAGTAGTCTCTTTAAGGCAATGGACAAGTATGAGTAACTTTCTAACTTTGTATGGTCTGCCTGGAAATAAAGATCAAAATGGAGGTATTTAAATCGGTGTCATGTTTGTGCTATGTTGCTCTTGTTTCTGGGTCTAGCACAGTGGTTTACTTTGGACCTAAAGAAACAAAAGGAACTTTAATGTTGATTTAGTTTTAAAAAGTACTTTTGTTTTTTCATTGGATAATGTTGGTCTGATATCCAAAAGGCTTGCATTGGAATTAATTTGTTTTTGGGGAAAAATCACAATATGAGTTACTTGGTCGTGTAGCTGCTTACATTGTGAAATAGTATATTTCGTACTACAGAATTTTTTTTCTATTATGCTGCTGCTCATAGGGACATAATGCATTTGTGTGGCCTTCTATTTCGATGGAAAAGATTTAAATTTTATGCAATGAGCTGGCTTTTCTATTAACAATTATGGCAATTCTGTATCTTTGATGAACGTGTTTACTTGGTGAATGATGAATGTAGATTGCTTATTTGGAAGGATGGGCCCTTCTAGATAGAGATCATTCTGGTTCATTGGAAGGAGCAAATGAAGCCCTGAAAGCCAGTACTCTCCGTCTTCCAGTTGTTGGAAAAACAGTAGTATGTCCTTTCTCTTGTATGTTATTTATTTATTTATTTATTCATAACGTGTATTGTGAGCTCAATACTGCAATTAAGAAACTTCTTTTGCTCCCTTAATCATATCAGGCAGACGTTCAAAATCTAAAGGATGCCGTAAGTTCAGCAGTTCATGTGATGCAGGCAATGGCATCTTCCATATGTTCTCTTTCACTGAAGGTAAGAAAAATGCTAATCATCCCAATTTGGGACAATGCCAATACATGGCCTTTTCTATGTGTGGTCCCACCATTCCAGTAATATAGCCGACAATAAAAGCATATCAACCATTTAAATCTCACCATGTGGATTGGGATAAAAATCCCAATTAGGATATATAGCATAGCTCATTACTCTTAGGTCCGTCAATCATTTGTTACTTTTGTAAATGGGCAAAAAGGAACACAGACATTGACTCCCATAGATTAGGGCTTCTTTTCTAAAATGCGTAACAGTCTGTAGTTGTAATGAGTTACTGGCCTATAGAGCACTACTATATGTCACTAATTTGTAATGAATACAAATATGGCACCTTGTAATTGGAGATCATTCTGTGGGGCCTACCGTGTTTATAAATAACAAGTTGCCACCTCATTTGGGATAGATTTTTCCTTTTCAATATTAACACCATCTGTCATTGACAGGTAGAGGGCATGAACTCACTGATGGCCGAACTAGTGAAGGTAACTGCGAAAGAGAGATTTATGCTTGAACAATCCAAAGCCTTTTTGTCCTCTTTATCTGGGATGCAGGTGAGGTTTTCTTCTCTTAAGTTTTTCCCATATAACCTATGTGTGCGCCTTTTTGTACGAATAATTTTCTTGTCTTGATCATTCTATCAGGTCAAGGATTGTAGTTTGAGAACACATATAATACAACTAAATCGTGTACCGACTACCAGCAGCCACCTGACAACACATGTGTAGAACTGATCTTATTTTGACAACTCAGTCTTAATGCTAACCTTACATATACTTTTCCACTGCATGGAAGAAGCTTGGAGAGAATGAGAATGGATTAAATAGCTGGTTTTGGCTTCTGATTTAGAATTTTTTTTCCTTTCTGGAACTTGTGATTCTCTGTCATCTATCTGATATATGGGGGGAGGGGGGGAAGATGCCTTTTACTCACCAATTAGCTGTAATACAAGGTACTCATTCCTTTCGGGTAAAAAGGAAATGTATATGTATATAATGTAATGTTCTCACTCCTAGTGACTCCTAATTGAGTAGTTTGTTTCAAAATTGTTTATTTTCTTATGAATTATGTCTCTCCACTGCTCTCTGTTTCCACAAAATGGAAGTCTGATCAATGTTTGTAGTTATAGAGCTCTTATTAGATTAAAAATTGAAATTTACAGTACATGCTCTGCTTTTATAACCTATCAATTCAAGAGATCATGTTATTATGTTCAAGTGCCAAAGGGTGAAAGAAAGCAGCTTTTTCTCCTGTGTGAAACTGTAATCCTTTTTGGCTTGAGGGATTAGTTCCCTATCATGCACGAGGAACATGGCTACTTTTCTTCACACCTAACATTTAAAAATAATAACAAAGGATCATAGCTTAAAATACTGTTTTAAAAAATATCCATAAAACTCATAACAATAAAAATGGTGTCTTTATAATCTATCAATTCAAGAAGATGAAATTATTTTTTTTGTTACGACTTTTTTAATGTTATTTTTCTTATGAGTTTTTGAGGTGTTATTTAAGATTATTTTTTAGTTTTTTTATTTTCTTTTTTACTAACAAATTCCCAATCAAGCAACTATCAAAATCTAAATGTAATATTATTAGGGTTTGTTTGGATGAACTTCCATTGACATTTTTAAGATAGATAATTTAATCAAAAATGGTTTGGTGACATAAAAAGTACTAGAAATTTTTATGGTATTTTAGTAATTATTTTAAGAATGTAACATATTCTCTTTAAATTATTCCAAGTACCAAATATTATTTTTTTTTAAATGAAAGTATATTTTTTTAAACTATTATAAAACAACCACTAAATTGCTTAAGCCTATTAAGATGGCCTTTCAATCTAATTAAAAATCAATGTTAAACAGGCTCTTGTTTGTTTGTTTGTTTATTTGTTTTTTCCTTGTATAAAAATATCTAAATTTATTCAATTAGATGAACCCCATCTATCTTATCTATATGTTGATATTTGCATATAAGTACAAGAAGATGAACAGCATCGATTATTTACCACCAACCAATCTTATAAGCTATGCCAACATTTTTGACATCCTCAGGCTATAAAAACTGATATAGAGTAGCTGAAATTTAATTAACTCATAAAATTCCCAAGAGCATATCAAATCGCCTTAATATTCCTCATACCATTTTCACAATTAGAAAAAACATGGCTTCTCAAATTAAGCCCATTTTACCAATTTTGCTTCTCACTTTGTCATTGATGATGACCTACAATACAATGGTTGTTCTTGGGGCACGGTATCTGCTACAAGTAGTACCACCGTTGCCTCTAGTACCCAAACTTCCCATTCCTGAAATTCCTCTAGTACCCAAACTTCCCATTCCTGAAATTCCTCTAGTACCCAAACTTCCCGTGCCTGAAATTCCTTCTATTCCTATTATCCCCCCAATTTTGCCTAAGCCTGCATTGCCAACTCTTCCCCACCTCCCAACTTTGCCTTCTGGATCAAAACTTGATGTTCTTAAGGTACCTGAAGTCGTTAAAGTGCCTGAATTGCCTGCTTTGCCTGCTTTGCCAAAACCAGAAGTTCCTAAAGTACCTGGGTTGCCCAAACTTGAAGTCCCAAAAGTACAAGAATTGGCAACTATACCAAAGCAAGAACTCCCAAAAGTACCTGTATTGCCTAACATACCAAATCTACCAAAAGGATCAACCACTAGTCCTTGAATCTCCTTGAAGGATCTATCATCTATGTTATACTTAAGTATTTCGTTTTATTGAATTTATGGCATTCCCTTTTACTAGACCCAGGTGTGAATTTGGGTGTACTTTCTACGTATGTTTGTAGTGGATTATATTCTACTAAGATATTTGTACTACTGTCTTTGTCACATGTATAATATATTAGTGTATTTTTAATGTTTCTAGTAGGTTTGAATATCTGATTTGTATGTTGCAAGTTTGATTATCATTCTCAAGCTTAATTTTCTTACTCAAATTTCATGTCTGAAACAACAGAACTCTCATCAATCTCGGCACCTATCGAATTCTCCCAAACATGATCGCATCTCACAACTGAAAATTCTTGTGAACTGAATAAGCTTTAGACTAAAATCCAAAGCACAATATCATCATTTTGATTCATTATGACTTTTAGTAAGTACATACAAACCTTCAAGCATTCACAAGTAATAATCAAATGGTTGATGTACTCTTGCCTTCTCTTTTTAGTATTATATCCTAACAATTGAGAGGACAATAATTAAAGCCTTCTCTTCTACTTTACTTATATGTACTTCAGATTGTGCTCAAAACAAAATACATCAGAGTTCAGTGGTTAAAAAGTCATAAAGAGGAAACCTAATGGAGGAAAAAGAAAGAGACAAAATGAGGATTCAAAACCTATTTATGGTCCAGTAATTATTCTAAGATACTGAATACCTCCTATTTCTGTAAGGAGTGAACTTGGCTTCATCTGGTTTGGCAGAAACAAGACTCTCTGAAGAATCTGATCCGCTATTCTCACCAGGTCCTCCTTTGCTTGACCAAATCTTAGTAAAGATCTTCTTGGATTTAAGTAAACCTCTCATTTTACTAATGGCAGCTTTATCAACAATTCTTTTATTATATCCACCATTACTCTCACTCACGCCCACTTCATTGCTTAACCTTAAAGATGCTAGCTCCCGCTTTAAGGCTTTGATCTCCTCGGCAGTAGCTACTGCATCCCAATCTTCCTCAGTGTTTGTTGTTGCCGATCTCGAACTCCCGTGAGATGCACTGTTTAAGTCCTTCATACTTTTAGAAGGGTCAGGAGTGCTACTTCCTGATGATGCAGAGGCCCTCATTTGCTCGAAAAATAGTATTTGCACAACTACTCTCATCGGGAGTCTCTCATTTCGCACTGCATGCATGCAAGCATCAATTGAGAGCTTCTTGCAGTCCATCAGTTTGCATATCTTTTTCTTCTCGCTCTTGCTGATACTTGGGTGTTCCTGCATTAAAACGTATCAAACTTTACATCAACGACATATTCAACCATATACACCGATATACGTCACACAAAACACTAGTAATGCATATAGGCATATAGGTAGTACTTAATTTTGGAAAAAACCAGCATAAAGTTGTTAACAGTGCCATAATTTGAAAATGGTATTAGCCACTTACCTTGAGATACATGTCAATGGCTCGATAAATGGCATCATGAGCTGACCGAGAGATACAGGAGACTGTATTTGCAAGATCAAGAAACTTTGTTACTGGTAAATTGAGATCCTTTGCAATTTCAGCTAGATATCCATCTATAAGTTTAGCCACCATCAACTTGGAAGCATCTGACAAGATCCCTGGCCTAATCCTCTGAAGCTCATTGTAAACTTCCACTGATTCAACCTCAGCATTTTTATCGTGCCTCAGAAACTCTTCTACAATCTTTTGCACTGTAGTGACATCATACATCATTGGTTCCCCTTCGGAGGCCCGTAGTAAAAGATCACTCACGGAAGCCTCCTCAAGCTGCTGCCCTATTCTTCTAATTAGCTCATCCTTTACCATGTTTTCTGAGCCTACATAAGTGGCTGCCTTCAACAACTTTAGCAAGAAACTACAAGATACACTCCCTTTCTCTGCAGGCAATAGCCAAACAATTGAATCCACTATGGATAGATAATTTACCATATCTCCGGAATGAATCATGCCCTTGCTGAAACCCTGCAAATTTCTGTAAGCATAAGCCTTCAAGGCTTCTCCAATGACTTCACCAGCTAGTTTTTCTTTGGCTTTTACACTCACAAGAACTCGCTTGTAAAAATCAATTTTGAGCTCACACAAATCCTCAACCCACCAGTCCTTTGGCACAGAACGGATTATAACACCATTACAGTTCAGTTCGTTACCATTTTCCTCTGGAAGCTTCTTCCGGTTATAGGAGTATGACCAGTCAACTTTGGAAACATCAATACAAGCCTTGGCAGCTATAGAGTCAATGCATTGACTAACCAATTTTGGTTCCTCCAATATTGGACATAGAACATTTGTGGTTTGAAGAACAATGATAGAATCCTTCCAACTGCGAAAAATGCTCGAGCTAAGGAAAACATCTATCTTGTAAATAAGGTTTCCCTTCTCAACAGTTTCATGCATTCCCAAGTACTCAGCCGCACAACGAGCTGTGACAACATTGTAAGCATTCAGGGTGACAGCCATGCAGTAACAAAATTTGGCACATATCTCAAAGGCAGCAGGACCACCGGGGATGTCAGAAATGTAGATTTCATCAGTTGTTTCCTCATTGGTTGAATCAGCCAGCTTTTGCAAGTAAGCACTCTTTGATAGAAGAGGAAACTGCATAGAAGGGTTTTCATTTTCTCAGTAATAGAATTTGAACTAATGAGGCTATCACATGCAATTTTAAGATGAAAGTTAGCTGAACTAAGATAAGAGCCTTCTCCCATAGCTAGAATCTGAAAGAAGCCCGACTCAATTCATATTAGGAGGAAAACGAGGTATGAACTATGCTAGGATGATTCTTGAAAAAACTTATTTATTTGAATAAAAAAGCCTTTTCATCTTAAGTTGTTGTGTGTTTACAGTTGAGATGACACAGAATGATAGGTGAAAGACAAGCGGACCATCTTTTTTTTTTGGGGGGGGGGGGGGGGGGGGGTATTGTTTGCCACATCAATCATCTAGTACTATTCAGTTTTTTTTTCTTGGTCCTTGTAAGATTAGAATAGTTTCTTGATTTGTATCCTTATGTTAAACCATGCTTTTATAATTGGAGCACTATAACATTCAAACATATGTAATCATGCTGAGTGGTAGCAGATTACTGATATCTTAGTGTTGAAATTAGTTATGGTAACGATCAAACTATGAAAACTACAGAAAATCTTAAAGAATCACTTAAAAGGAAATACTAAAGACGCAGAGCATGCATTTACAGCATATCATGAACATACCTTGTGCAGGCAGAACTTGGCATCCCCAACATTAATAATTATATCCGTCGCCAACTCACTTGCAACATATCTGCACGAAGAACAGTTTTTTTCTTTAATTGCAGGTAGAAAGCAGGTGTAGTATGCCTTCAATTATAATGGTGAGCATAGATATGAAGACATGCAAAACAACTTTAAAGTGAATATGGATTCCAAATAATAGTTCCAGCCAACATAAATCAAAAACCCAATGGCCCAGCGAAACCAGAATAGTCTTCAACTAATAAGCAATAAACAGTCAGTCTTATATTAAATATCATCAGTCACATCATAGTATTCAATCAATACTTGCCTGGAGAATAAAGATCTATTCTCAGTTCATTTCTATCTATTGAGAGCATGGTAAATTCTCAAATAAACAATGAGTATCAATACTTGCCTGGAGAATAAAGATCTATTCTCAGTTCATTTCTATCTATTGAGAGCATGGTAAATTCTCAAATAAATAATGAGTATCAATACTTGCCTGGAGAATAAAGATCTATTCTCAGTTCATTTCTATCTATTGAGAGCATGGTAAATTCTCAAATAAACAATGAGTAGGAAAGACATCTACATAACCACCAGCAAGTATCAGCCATATGGTTTTCTATACTGAGGTTGAACGTGTGACTACTGTAATTTAAGCCATATAAGAAAACATTCTTGCTAAGAAGTCATCGTCCTCTAACCAACAAAGTACCACTAAAAGTGTGAATCCAGAGAGAAAGGAAATTTCATTTAAAATTTTGAAAAGTAAAAATAAAAAGCCCCACACACAAGCATTAGTTTTGATTTGAACAGTACATCTGGGCACAATTCCCCAAGAATACAACTACAAGAATTTTAGCTTCCCAACCCATCCTTGTCCCGAAAGGGACATACACGTAAGAGCCCCACCTTAGGCATCAGCAAAGACCACAAATAGCAAGTCCCAGAAATTTCAGTGAGCAAAAATCCTTCATCATTTAACTTACTTCTTAGTAACTAATAAAAAGAAAAAACAAAATGCAAAAGATCAAGTGATTAGCAATCATCAGCACAAATATGAGCTGAAAAACCATCAGTATAAATTGATAACAACCAGTAATATACTAAAAAGCAGGGGGGGAAGATAAACTAAAATCCATTAAACCAAATAGCCAAAAGAGTACATGAAGTTATTGATCAAGATAAACTCTACAACAGAGAAAAATAGAAGACTCGACCAAGATCTCACCTGGCATTGTTTCTATCAGTCAGGAAAGTGTCTGGCTTTGATCCAAGTTTCATAAACTTCATCTTGCCAACAAAATAGATCTGCCCCCTTAAGTTCCTGAAAACAAGCCTTACAAACTTCTTCCCCAATATTCAAATAATAACTGCTAAATCAGAGACTTTAACAGGACCACCATCCATCTCCACTATAATGCACATCCCATATGAGGAAAAGATCCTAGAAATGGAAATAAATACACAAATCTAGGGTGGGGACCAAATTTCTGAATATATATCTAAATTTCAGGGTTTGAAGAAACAAACAAGAAAGTAAGATCTCAAAGAGAAGATGGATATATGCGTATGCAGGCAATGACCGAATCTCTACAGCAACCGAGGCAATGAGTCTGAGTAAGAGAGAGAAAGAGAAGATGGGTGGTAAGCAAATTTTAAAAGGTCCTCTTAAATGGCAAGAGAGCCAAAGAAAAGATTGTTTCATTGGTCGACTGCAAAGCCCATAGAGAGCGGGCTCACCAAGTTAGCTAAGGAGACATAGCCAACAGACTCTTTAACACTAAAATAACTCCCAAACCAGAGATACCCACAAGCACAAATCTGACTCCACTGCATTTCCCCACTATTTCTTTATCTTTCTAATTACTATGCAAGGTTTAATTTTCTTTATCTAAAAGTTAAATTAGCATTCATGCCTCCTTGTATTCTTTTAAGTCCTTTATTAAAGCTTAAAGTTCCAAAACCCAATAAGTATAAATCATAACTTACACATTTTTTTAGTCCTATTTTACCATTGTAAGTTTGAAAAACCTGCAAGGGAAAAACAGCACCTTGGTATCAGTTGATTAAACCACCAAAACGGTAGACAACAAGAATCTTCCTTGTATCTTGGCAAAAGTACAGGAATAAATGAAGAGGATCTAGATTTAAAATAAATGTCATTATAATAATGAACAATCAAACATCAACTACCAATAAAAATCACTACAAATTGAAGTGAGATCTGAGGAATCTCTCAAAGAATATTATCATTTAAAAACTAATAGAATAATAAAGCTGAGATCATTTTATCATATATGACGAAAATCTCCAAAACCCACTCTCCGTCTAAACCCCCAACAGAACCGAATAAACCACCTAGAAACTGTTGGTTTCGCAACTTGTTAAAATGTACTAGAATGAGACAAAATGGAACGAACCCATTAAGATTTTGATGGCAATAAACTAAAATCAATAATCAAAATAAAACCTTGATGTCCAAAAACAAAGCCAGCTTAGAAAACAAATGAGAGACAGGAAGCGCAAATTGCCAACAAAAAAAAAAACTCAAGTCACCCAAATGGTTAAACCACCGTTCCCGTCAATTTCCTTCAAGGATCAGAAAGAGTTTAGTGGAACAGAAACACAACAACAGAGGCTGTGAATAAGCATTTGAACCCAGAGAAAAATACTTTTAGAGTATTTTTTATTTTTTAAATAGTTAAGTTATATTATTATTAAAAATTTATTGCATGGATAAAACTAATTTTTTTGCATTTCATTCTTTTACTTCTAAAAATCTATTAGATAGGAATTATTTTAAATTAACTAAATTAAAACGAAAAGAATTAAAGAAAAAATAAATAGAATAAAAAACATAAACAAATGATAATTTATTTTCTTACAATCACATTTTAACCCCAAAAAAAAACAAAAAATAGTTATAAAATTTAAATATTATTTTTAAAATAAATATAAATTTTTTGAATATCATCGTTCGAATTAAAAATTACCAATCAATGCCGCCCCCAAACAAAGTTGCACAAAACCCACCAAAGGCTCAAGAAACAAATCAAACAACACCGAAATGAAAAAAAAGGAAAGAAAAGAAAAAATCATTTATCAGAAATTTGCTATTTTGGAGCTAGAGAATCCAATCCCAAGTAAAAGCGTTTTGAGAGACGAGCGAAATAAGACTAAAAGCCAACCTGTAACGAAATGTAGTCACAGTCTTGCTATTTACTAATGGCAGCAGCATGCTAGTACTTAATTACTCAAGTAAACGATTACTATTTCTCATTTTTCTTTTGCAAATTATTTCACTTTATTTTATTATATCATTTTATGCAACTTTATTTTCCTTTCTAGTTTGCCGTTTAGTATCGGGCAGAGAAAGTAGAGTAATGATGATTCAATACTGAGGCATTGAATTTTTATTTTGGAAAAAAAAATTATGACAAAAAAGAATAAGGTTTATAATTATTTTTAATATTTTTTTATTATAAAAATATATAAAATATTGAATATTATTGTTAAATAAAATTATGATTAATAAAATTGTTGTTATTTAATAATAATTTAAGAGATTATATAGATAACAAAATAATATTAAGATATTAAAGAAAAATGTTATTTATGGTGATTTTAATAGTAATACTTTATGTCACTGTTTTTTTTTAATAATTATTATTAAAAAAAATAATAATTTTAACAAAATAATAATAATACAGAATCTAATTTTAAAATCATGCTCACTAAAACTATTCGACATTAAAAAAGTGAAGGACAGTGTTTGATCACTTTGCTCGGTAATACACCCCAAAACTGAGTCTTACGAGAGATATAATTATAATTTTTTTATATTTAATTTATCATATATGATATGTGTAATTAATTTTAGTTAAAAGAACAACATTATTCAAAATAAATAAATAAAATATAAATACTTTAATTTTGATATAAAATTCGAAGAATACTAGTTACTTGAGGTACTATTTATTTTCTTTCTTTTAATATAAAGTTGCCATATCAGAAGGTTTTTTTTTTTTTAAAATAAGTGAGTTAGCGAAATGATTCTCTTCCTAAGTAGGACAAACAGACAACTTAAAAATTTAACATGTTACAAGTTGGCATTAATTTCTTTTCTGATAAATAAGTAAGCATTAATTTGAACCCATGCCAATTTCATTAATTAACAATTTATCGTACAATTTTTTTAAACATTTAACATATATATATATATATATTACAAGTAATAATAATTAATGTGAAGTTATTCTCTCAAACTTAATATATATAGAATTTTTCAAAAGTAGCATTTCTATGCCATATCATACTACATCAATATTTAATATCTTTTGCTAGAAACATATTAATTCATAATTTATGGTTGTATTGATGTTTTTATTTAAAAATAATATATTTATGGGATAATTAAAGTTTTAAAACTTATATATATTTATATATATTATAAATAAATATATTTATTTTTAAATTTTAGAAATATATATAATAGATATATCTCATTTATTTTTATATGTTTATAACAAATGTATTAACTTAAAAACATTTATAGATCTACTAAAAATGCCCAGTAAAGTCAGCGTCCATGTAATCAGTGCGTTCCACATGTTGTCCACCAATTGGGCCAATTTTTTTATAGCTCCATTCAAGCGTAAACTGTGTTCCGCACTCACGCGTGTAATGCAACATACATCCATTCTCTTGCCACATTATAGCATGTACAAAACTCTCTCTCTTTACGCGTGGATTTTTACTCTGAACACGATTCGACAAGCTCAGACACTTTTTGATCGTTGGATACATTAATTCTCACTCCATTTTGATTCCAATAGTTTTATTTAGATTATAATTGGATTTCTTTCTCTTATAAATAATAGATATTATGAAATTCGATAATTTTTCTTTACAAAGAGTATATTTATGTATATTAATTAAAACAAAAACTAAAACCTAATAGTAATTATACACATAGAAGCTGTTATACACTCATATTTTATGGTTCTACTAATATTAATTTCTGTTATTTTTTACTACACTAAACATTGGTGTCTGTCATTTTTACACCATGCACCACAATACGTATCAATACTCCCCTTCAAGTTGTTGCATATATGTCTCTTATACCCAACTCATCAAGTGAGTTATAAAAGTTTTTTGCAGACAAATTTTGTGAATATATCAGCCAATTTATATTCTGATTTAACAAATATAAGTTGAATAATCTTTTCTTCAAGACTTTGTTTGATGAAGTTCCGATCCACTTCAACGTGTTTCGTGCGATCACGTTGAATTGCATTGTGCGAGATGGCAATGGCTGCTTTGTTATCACAAAATAGGTTCATTTCAGAGTTAGGAGCAACATCAATCTTAGTTAGAAGTTTTTTCAACCAAAGGAGCTCATATATTTCTTTAACTATTCCTCGAAATTCAGCTTCAGCACTAAATAAGGTAACTACCTTTTGCTTCTTGCTTCTCCATGTAACAAGAGTGCCCCCCACAAAAGTAAAGTACCCAGCAATAGATTTCCTATCCTTGATATTTCCTACCCAATATGAATTTGTATATCCAACGACTTCCAATTGACCATTCTTTGAAAACATAAGTCCTTTCCCATAGGAGGATTTTAAATAACGAAGTATTCACATGACGGCATCCATATGGTCTTCACTTGGGCAATGCATGAACTGACTCACGACACTCACAACATAAGCAATATCAGGTCGAGTATGAGATAAATATATAAGTTTACCTACTAACCATTGATATCTATGTTTATCTGCTGGTATTTGGTCCATATATTCTCCAAGTTTATGATTTTGGACCATCAGAATATCGACAGGTTTACAATCTAGTAATCATGCCTCTACTAGTAGTTCTAGAGTATATTTTCTTTGGGAAAGACATATACCTTATTTTGATCTTGTTACCTCAATGCCTAAGAAGTATTTGAGCCCTCCCAAGTTCTTCATTTCAAACTCATTTGAGAGTTGTTCTAGAAGCCTAGAGATTTCTTCTTTATCATCTCATGTAATGATTATGTCGTCTACATAGACAATAAGGGCTGTTATTTTTCCTAATCGATGTTTTAGGAAAAGAGTGTGGTCAGAGTTTCTTTGTTGAAACCCATATATTCCTCATTGGTGAACTCAACCTACCAAACCATGTTCGAGGTGATTGTTTTAGTCCATACAATGCTTGTTGTAATCTACATGCAGTTTCTTTTCCTGATGTAACAATATGGTGGGATATCTATGTAAATCTCTTCTTCAAGGTCACCATGAATGAAGGCATTCTTCACGTCAGGTTGGTGCAATGGCCAATCTAAATTTGCTGCAAGAGATAACAAAACTCTAACAGTTTTTAGTTAAGCCATAAGTGAGAAGGTTTCCTGATAATTTATACCATGTTTCTGTGTATACCCTTTTGCTACTAGCTCGCCTTGTATCGATCAACTGACCCATCTACTTTATACTTGATAGAGAAAATCCACTTGCATCCTACCATCTTCATCCCTTGAGACAGCTCGCTTAACACCTATGTGTTATTCTTTTACAATGCCCAAAATTCTTCTTTTATAGCTTGAACCGAGTTTGTATCAGATAGGGCTTCTTCAATGCTACTTGGAATTCGACATGAGGAGAGTGTTTGTACAAACGCCCTTATAGGTTTTGATAACCCTTGAATAGATACATAATTGGCTATTGGATACTTGGATTGTCGTTCTTCTCTGTCTGGAAAGTATTGATTCATAGTTTTGCCTCGAATGTGTCTGAAAGGTAGAACATAACCAACAGGTGTATCTATAGCATTAGTTTGTAAAGGTGTGATAGGATAGCTTATCTCAAGAGTATTCTAAACAAGAGGATCATTGGGTACTAGAGAATGGAAAGGTGCATCAACCACAACATCTTCTAAAAATTCAGTCACTAGTTTAGATTCAGTTCTTAGAAGTTCAAGTTCGGGTCTAGGTACTGGTTCATCCATATTTTTCACATTATCTGAGTATGTCGGATTGTTACTAATGTCTAACACTTCAACATCAATCCAATTTTGTTATTTACCATAACTCTCTCCCTGAAGAGGGTAATTGGATATTGATGATGGGAAAAACAATTCAGATTCTAGGAATGTGACATACATGGTAATGTAGGTTCCTTTAGTAATAGGATTGTAGCATCGGTATCCCTTTTTTTTGTACACCGTACCCCAATAATACACATCGAACAACACATGGATCCAATTTAGTTCGTTGATTTTTATAGAGGTGGATAAAAACAATACATCCAAAAAATCGGGACAGAAACATCAAAGTAGTAGGCAAGGGAACATGATCAGATAGCATCTTTAGTGGAGTCTAAAATTGTAAGGTTTTGTGGGCATACGTTTCAGTAGATACACAATTGTAGTACCTGGATCCTGAAAATACTCGGCCTGAGGAATAAGGGGTAATGATCCATTATTGGTAGCCACAATAGCTCTTATAGTGGTTTCCTATTTCTTCCGTGCTTGAAGATCATTCCACCAATCTGGATACCCATGTAGCTTGAAGTATTTTTCACGGGTGTGTTTAGAGTTTTCATAATGGGCACATTTTATATCAACAGTATGTGGATTTCCCTTGGATTTATTGCTACCCAAAGAAAGAGTATATGGTTTTGATGGCATTGGATTATGGTGTCCCTTGATCCCTTTGAAAGCCATAACTACTCCGAGAGTCGTATCTCCACCCGTGATCATCACGGTTTTTCTGACCTCTTCCCTACAGATGAATCCATAGGCCTATTCCATCGTAGGAAATGGTTTGATTTGAAGCACATCACTTCGAGTTTTATCTAGTCAGTCATCAAGTCCATCGAGGAAGGTATACACTCGATCTTCCTGTATGATGGAGTTGTATTTTTGTGTATCAGTCGCACGGTCCATTGGATTAGGATGACGAAAATCAATTTCTCGCCACAACCCTTCAAGGTCATTGTAGTATTTTTTTTCAATGGATCCATTTGCCTGCTTCATACAAGTAACTCGACGGCATAAATCATATACTTGAGACATCTCTGTCCCATCAAAGTAGGTTGTAGCAGTAGAATCCCAAACCTATATTGGAGTTGGGAATAAGATAAAATTTGCAATCAGGGAGGGGTCCATCGAATTGATCAACCATCCCTTGAAAATGGCATTTTCAGTACGTCATTTTTGTAGTCAAATCATTTCATATGTAATGGGTGGTTAAATCTCTAGATTCTGTCATGAAATCTATCAAAAAAATCCTTCCTTTTTTTTCCTTCTTTTTACACTTCGTACACCAACCAAGTATATATAGAATATTTTGTAACCCTAATTCATTTTTTTTTCTATTCGTGCAGCCCTCTACAGCGCTTTCCTTTTCCTTCTCGTTCCAAGTTTCTCCAAGCTTAGAAGAACAGTACGGTTGCCCACGACAGCAGCTGGACTGGTATGTAGAGAGACTGGAGATAGACCTACGACTCCAACCATCCACGCGCACAGAGACCAAACACAAAAAAATGTTGTTGAGGAGACGACGATATATGTTGCTGCGTTTCAAGTTTCATCGAGGTAGGAGAATGGTGCAGTTGCCCACAACAACGTAGAGAGACTATGACATCTCCACGACCAACAAGCAATCTATGACCCCAATCGTAGATATAAAGAACATGACCTCAGCGCCGTTTATCATTGTGTTATGTTTCTTTTTCAGAAAAGAAAACGATGGTGGAATCGACCATACTAGCAAGCAACCAGGGTTGGACCCAACCAGTCAGAATGACCACTCCAGATCGAACCAGTGTCTAGGAAAATGTAAATCAGAATGACCACACCAGAAGTCAAAAATCAAAAAATGAGAGGGTAAGTGTAAACCAGAACGGCCACCCCAGATATATTCATGTATATCTTGTAATTAACTTGCTTTGATACTATGACAAATATTATAAAATCTTGTAATTATCAATATATTCATGTATATTCTATTATGTTTCTGTACAAGAGTATTAGTATATGTATACTAAGAAAAACTAAAACTAAAACCTAACCCTAGCAGCAGATGTACACATGAAAGCTGCTGCATACCCATATTTTACGGTTCCACTAACATTATTATGTGTCATCTCTTGCTCCACTAAACATTTGTGTCTATCACTGTTGCAGCATGTACCATAACACACACCAATAATAAATACAAAATAACATCCTATAAAATATATATTGTATCATAATTAACATAAACAGTATCAAAATTATGCATTAATTGAAAATAAAACTACTAAAACTTTAGATTTTGTGTAATATTGCACGATCGTGAGAGAAAGATTAAGAACAAGTTGAATATTTATATTTTTGATTCCTATGACTCACATAGTTCATCCAAATCATATTATTTTTCTAACATTTTTTCTTTATATTGAAATATTTAATTATTGTTATGTATTTGATAAATTTTATCTCTTGCTAAATATTCAATGTGATTGTGTGTGATTTTAAGTCTTAGATTATAATTTAATTAATTTAATATCATCAATAATTTTGATTTTGATTTTTGATTATTGATGTGTTCAATTCTATATTTGAATGTCAGTACTATACATGTTTATGAATTATGGTATATAACTATTTTGTTGCACTAATAAGTTTATATTTCGACTATTATCACAAGTAGAATTGAGCGCTTATATTAAATGTTAAATTATTATTTTAATACTTTATAATTTAATTGTTATTGTTATTTTTAAATTTTATTATAATAAATGAATTAAATCTAATAAGCATACCTTTAGATTATTCATGATTTTGTTTGATTAATAAGTTACATTTAATCAATTACATAGTAAGACAATATGTGAAATCTTAAGTAGAGATAGATTTCTAAAGCTAAAATTAAGAATTAAAGAATGATTTTAAGTTATGAAAGTGATTAAGAATTAAAAAAATTAATTTACATTTATGACATGTTTATTTAAATTGTGAGATAATAGTTATTATAGTTTTATTATCACATGTCTCTCGTAATTATTATACAATTTATTTATATTATTTTATGTTAATTTTTTCAAAAATAATATAAAACCTTATTTTATTAATTTTAACTTACTAATGAATCAATGGTTAGGAATATATATTATTAACAATTTTTGTAGATAGGATAATTATAATTCTAAAATTATTTATATATATATATTTATATATTTTGTGTAAATAAAAAGGGATGAGATAGACTTTAATCCTTCCTAAATGCATCAATTATTGTACAAGCTAGTCGTCTAGGTTCATCTAGTAATCCATTCGCACTTTTTCAACATGAGAAAATATAAGGTATTTGTTGGTGGGATGTTTAGCATCTTAAGTATGATTGACTCTTAAATTTATGAATCTTTGATTCATTTATACTATATTTTTAACAACAAAAAAAGAATAAAAAATCTTTCTTTTTACTTCATTTTTTTTTTATTTTTTTGTAAACACAACCTTACATTTTAATAATAGATTTTTTTAAATAATATTTATATATTAATGTATTCATATACATAAAACTCACACCTTACAATGCATGCAAACAATAAGTATATATTATTATATTATAAAATAATTTTTTTGACATCTAAAATTAGTTGAAAAAATAATATCATCTTAATTAATATGATAGTTAATTGTATATTAAAAAATATAAATTTTATTATTATAATAAATAATTATTTATCATATTAATTATAATAATATTATAATTTATAATATGAAAAAATACCCGATTTAATTTGGCGTTTTCAGTGGGCTGCAGTGTCTTGCACATATTGAAGTGAACCTGGTATGTCGGCCACGATGGAATTTTGACAGTGTAAGAGTGTAGATACAGAAATACAAGTAAGTACGTTTTTTTTTTCTTTTTCTTTTTAAGCATATAATTCGGTATTACAAATACTTTTTTGTTGATATCAAGAAGAGAGAAAGAGTCGGTATCCCTCCTTGCTCACAGTTTCTTTATATTTATTTAAATTTTAATAGTATATTTTTATAATTAATATATATGTGTTGAATTTAAATTTATTAACAATAAATAACTTAAATTTAATAAGTTAAAAAAAAAGAAGCTTATTCCAAACTCTCTATTTTTTGGACAACTATCACTTAATAGCTATACCATCCGAGAGAGATAGAAAGAGAATCATAAAAGAGGAAAGTGGTCGTCAAATTGAAGATCCAAAATATCTTTGCATATTGTGAGTCATCGTAAAAAGCCTATTCAGCAAAACTGATATTATTCTTCTACTTGTATTGCATTTTTCTTTCTTTCTTTCTACATCACTAATGGATGTTGAAGTATAATCCTCCCCCACGCTATGACAGAATTAAGGTAATTTTCTCTGTAAAACAATTAAAGGACGTCGATCGTTAAAGGATGTCGATCACATATTTTTTTACGAAAAATAAACACATGTGTTTTTTTGAATTGATTAAAAACAGAACTCTCTATATAAATTAATTGCTTATATCATATAATTAAATTTATTTTTTTAAATAATCAAATTTGTTTTAGTATTATAAAATATAAATTAGTTTTAATTAGATTATTTATTTATAATGAAAATAAATATAATATTTTAACGAGTAGTAAAAAAAAAATAATGATTAATTATAATTAAAATAATATTTTGTGTAGTATTATTTTTCTAAATTTTAGGTCAAATTATCATCTCGAACAATTAAAGATATTTTTATAGCAAATATGTTCTATAAATATCATATGCTTGAATTTGTCGACCATTTGTTAAACGTATTAAAACACATCATTTAAGATCAACTGCCAAACAAAAGAAATTAATATAGCATTATAATTTAGTGTCCAAGGCGGATAACTTTATTTATATGAAAAAATGTCATTCCATTTTCTATGTTAAGAATAATATAATTTAGTTATTTTTATTTTAAAAAAATATTAAAAAAAATATTTAAAATATATCATTACACTGTTTATTATGTAAAATAGCATTTAAAATATTTATTAGTATTACTAAAAAAATTATGTAACTCATTTTGTTAAATAAAATGATTAATTAGTAAAAAAATTATAAGTAAAAAGATTAATAAATATATATTTTTAAGTTAAAAAATTAAATAGCAATTTTATTTATAAAAAAAAGAGACCAACGCATTAATCCCTATAATTTATTTGCTTTGTATATTCCAATTAGTTCCAAGCTGTGGCCAGGATAGATAGGCCGACGAGGCAGGCAATTGATATTATTTCCCTCGTACACTTAATTAACTTACTTTTAGATTTTAATAATAATTTGGACAGATTATTCCAGAGAGATAGAACTTAGCTTAGATTATGAAATTGTACATGTTATATCAATATTTTTTATATTATATCACATACAGTATTATCTAATATAAAATAAATAAATCATTTTTAATTTTTTTAAAATAATTGTAATACATTACATAATATAAAAAATATGATATATGTATTGGTATTTCTCTTCCTCACACAAGTTTTTGTACTTGCATTAATGCTAGGAATAATATATATATATATATATATATATATATATATATATTTAGGATAAGTACCAAATTTTAAAGCTAGCAATCTATATCTGTCAAGACCGCGTTTGGAAGAAACTCGCTTTGGTCACACGGTACGCATCTTCTTCTCACTGTGATCACGCTATCTAAAGTAAGCTTTTTATTATTAGTTATATTTTTTTAAAAAAGTTAGTCTTTACTGCCTTATACTCAATGGTATTGTACTATGTTTTGAGTGAAAAATTAATACAAATCGAAAATAAAAGGGATTACTAATTATTATATTGGCCCTTGATAAGGCCGGTTACGGTGACATGACCCAATAAATAAAAGGGCCATGTTTGGGAGTTGAATCAGTCCAACTAAGAGAGCTAAATACTGTAATCAACGTTCAAAAATGATACAACCTCCGTTCCGTCAATCGAGTCGGGGAAGAACAAAGACTGTATTATTATTTTTAAAATAATTTATTTATTAATACTGATATGTAATTAAAATATATATTTTATAAATTTTTATTTTAATAATAACAAAAATAATTATAATAATTTTATTATTCCGTCCCATAACAAAAATGTTTTTTTATCTATATGTAGCATAATTTAATAAACTTTTTGTTGTTTATTATATATTTTGTCGTTCTTTAAATTTTATTATAATATAAATAATGGTTGGATTTATGATGCATATCTAATATTTAATAATATATTAGTATTATATATTAAGATTTTTTTCATTATCTCACGATTTTACTTTACAATTTATTAATAATTTATATATCAATTAATGGATAATTTGTTGCATAGCACTACTAAAATGTCATACATTAAACTGGGTGTGAGCTGGATACTCAATTGATCTGTCCAACTCCGCCTCATTTATCTATGAACATTTGTGTGCAATTTATGTGTGTAAATTGTTTTTCTTTTTTCCTATCTCAGGAAGTCATTTTTTTTTTAATCAAACAATAATAAATGAGTGAATATATGATTTAAAAATATGAATAAGAAAAGGTCTTATATGTCATAATTTTAGGTGAACCTACCATTTCTTGGTTATTATTTCTCAAGGGAATTAGTTTTTCATATTCAGAATTGTATAGTTCTCATTTTCATAAATTTTGTAACGTCATCAATGTATAAAATCAGAAAAGTATGTTTACCAATTATTTAATATTTATTAAGGGCGATAACACAAAATATAAATAACAATGTGATAAACATGATACAATATTTTAAAGATTAATTATTTTTATTCAATCAATTTTAATAATAGATATTTCAATTTTCTAAATGTATAGTCTTTAAATTTTTAAAATATACCTTTAATGTTTTAAATCTTATAGTTTAATTATAAAAAATTTAAAATTCCAACTCTTGATAACTAATATATATATTTATGATTTAAAGTTTTAAAAATTTAATAATTGTACACATAATTTAAAAAGTTATGAATATATATATATATGTAAAGTAATAAAAAACTAATTAAACCAAGGGTTTAAATTTTTTTAAGTAAACATTAATGTAATCTAAATTTAAATACTAATAACATACATAACTTAGCCGTAGTCTAATAATGACTCCTCATATTTTGCTTCATTATTAATGTTGTCAATGCCAAATAATATAACGAGTCTAATTTTATTTGTGTCATTTTTAGTGTATAATTATATGTAAAATTATTATAAGTAAATATACGAACAAAAGTAACTAAAAATATATATCTTAAAACATCTTATCTATGTATTTACCACCGATGCTAAAAAAAAGTCATAAATTGATTTCAAAAATAATTTGATACGAAAAAAATATATAAAATTTGTAAGAGCAATTAAAAAGATAAGTGTGCACACATGTGCATTAGAGGGAATTAGCCACATGGGAAGTTGAGGTGTTGTGTAATTTGAAAAGAGAAATGTAGTCTCTTACTTTAAGTAGGCAGTTATATGGGAACGAACACTCTGGCTCATTTGGTTTTTCAATTTTCAAACTTACACACAATCCCCCTTCCTTCCTTCCTTCCTTAATTTGCTTGCTTGCTTGCCTCCTTTAATTGCGATATTTCCACTTCATTTCCACCACTATTCTTTTACTTTAGATTCGTGGTCAAAATTAATTGAACTAAACTATTCACATGATTTAAACCTTACATTTTTCATGTTGACATTTGAATTAAGAACACTGAAATTATAAAACTAATTAATATCATTTAATTATATTTTATAAAACTTTAAAACTTCAAAAAAAAATAAAAAATTTAACAAACTATGCCCATTGTACAAGACTTTGGCTCTTGAACCAAATGAATTTATCTTAAAAGAAAGAAAGTAAGAGATACTTATCGGCATGAAATTTTTTATTCTTTATTAAAGTTCAAGCTTTTGGGCTCTGAACAAAATTCGGCTAAATTCCTTCAACTTGTGAAGAGAGAAGGTGGGAAGGGGGACAAGAACATAAAAAAAAAAGTGTTAATTTTTATTTGATTAAGCAAAGAGTTACTCAACGTTCAAGTATTCAACACTTGTGAGTTTTAATGATAAATTGATAATGAAAATGGATCGAGATTGATCCTAAAAGATAAGTATTGATGGAAAATATTGACAAATGTAATTAATAATTTCCATTAGAATTAATCGAATAAAATAACGAATGCCCAATAATTGACCAACTATAAACTAATAACTATGAGTTCACATGCAATCAATATGTAACAATGAAAAAATAATAATTTTTCTGTACAGAAACAACTTTTGAAAAGAAAAAAAAAAAACAATTACAGAATCACTAAATTCAAATTAAATAGCTAGAATTCAATCTTGAGAAACCACTGCAACCACTTTATCATCATAATCATGACCGAACAAACGTGGTCTTTTAGTCTTAGTTGCAGGCAAGGGACTCTCTACCTCTTGATCCACCGGCGGCAGTTGACCTGACCAGAATTCCGGCAAAGCCGGCAAATTCAAATCAAATCCACGCTGATGACTCAAACTAAGCCCCTGGCTTTGGCTCTGACTCGAACCACCGCCTTCAGAATTAGAAGTCACATTAGTAGTACTATTCCCACCATCATAGTGACATCTCTTATGCCCACCTAAAGCTTGTCCGGTTGGAAAACTCTTGTGACAAATCGAGCACTCATGTGTCTTCCCACTAGTGATTAAAGTGGTGGTCGTGGTCGTTGTCGAGACACTCGATGTCGAAACGTTGTCGTTCGCAGCCGCTGCCGCATCGGACGATTTGCGGTGGCTGGCTTTGTGCCCACCGAGTGCTTGGTAAGATGGGAACTCTTTGTTACAAACACTACACTTGTAAGAGAGCTTTGGTGGAGGTGAATTTGTTTGTGGTTGTGGTTGTGGATGTGGATGTGGCGGGTGCTTTGAAATAGCGTCCTCCTTCTTGTTGCCGCTACGAGCTAACATGATGAGACAAAGAGCGAGATACTCTTCTTCAGTTGGTGGGTCGTCAATTACATCCATACGTTGTCGTTTAGATCTCTTGTTTCTCTTTATCCAAGGCTCGTGAAAGTTGAGAGATGATTCTGTTGTGTGATCTTCTCGGATCAGTGAAGAGAAAGGAGTAGCTGTTGTTGGGGAATTTAGAGCTTGTAAGGCCATATTATTATAAGAATAAGATAAACGAAAGGGTTAGGTTTATTTCGATGGCTAGAGTGGTTATCGATAGATTTATAAGAAAAGTGTTTTTGTGAGAAGAAATGAAAGTGTTTGGGTGTATTTATATTCGATGTGGGAAGTGAAGTCGGTCAACTAAAGAAAAGAGTGGAGGCGGTGGAGACTGAGTTTTTTTTTTTTTTTTTTTTTTTTGAGGACTTCTTCTAAGTCAAATCTAAGGTACGCTTTCTTCCTTCCTTCCTTCCATCTAGATTATATGGTTGTTATTGGTTTATTGCTATTTCTCTATTTTAAAAGCTTCAAGTCTTAATTAAACCATCGACGTGTATTTTTTTGTTTTTGCAAGGAACAATCAACGTGTATTTATTATAATTATATGATTAATAATAATAAAATGGTGGATTACTTACCCAAATGGGTCTTATGGGACGTGTAGGGCACGGTTTCTTTGGTGTTATTAGGATTACTATGTAAAGTTTTGACTGTGCAGGTTAATTACTTGTGGTCAACAACGCCTCTGTGCCTTTCTTTAACACGTTTGATATATTCTCATATATGGTATTTCCGTCTTCTTCTTCTTCTTCTTTTTTATAGGATAAATAGACAATAAATGGATCGAATATTATTTCATGTGATTTTTTGCTAGGATATATATATATATATATTTTGAAACATTAATTACTAGGATATTATTAAGTGTGAATTCGATTATATCTCTATCTTTGTAATTATCCAAATATAAAACATGCATACTGTGCAGTGTGCACCGAGTAGAGTGGCGGCTAATTGACTAACGCTGGATGACGACTATAAATAAATGGATACTTTTTATTTTTATTTAATTTAAAAAAAATTAAAATTATTATTATTTGAATTAAAACAATTTTTTGTTCAAAAAATAAAATATAAATATTTTTATCCTAATGCAATTTGAGATTTAAGTGTGAATTTTCAATAAGCATGAGACTTTAACAATATTTTTCCCATGATTAAAAATTTTAAAACTTTTATGTAAGGAATAATACTACTACTACTACTACTACATAATCAAGTGGAGATGGAGACACGAATAAATAAATAAAGAGAAGGAACTTTGAAGTCACTAAAACGTGTCATAAAAGTCTAACAAAAACAATAATAAGCACGTACATATCTCCTATAAGCCCATAAATTTGAGTATTCCACGTCTCAAAAACTTATGATAAATACGCAAAGGGTTATGATCAATTTTTACTATCTTCGTTTTAATTTTATCAAATTCTAGCTAGTTTTGCTTCTACAAAATCGAAAATTTTGTTCGCGAATATACTTAGCTTTGTATATACAATTATAATGAAAATAAAAATAATAATAATTAAATTTTTTAACTTTTTTTTTAAAGTACAAAAGTCCTTTAAAAGCGTGTAAAATGTGTATTTTAATAGAGTACTAGTTAGCTGCCATTTTGTCTGACTAATAATTTCTGTATTGGTAGTTTATGAATGGTTGGCTTTTTCCAAAGGCAGCTAGCTAAGCTTTTGGTTAGGAACATTGAACATTGAACATTGAACATGAACCTTCTTAGTTCTCTTATTGTATATCCACGTGTGTTATACCAAATCCCGTTATTATCTACTTTTTAGTTTAATCTAGAAAAAACAACTTGTTTCAAAAGTGTAAAAAGAAGAAAATAAAATGGAGGCCTTCCAAAATTAACTTTTTTTTATTATATATATATATATATATCTTTACATCTGTGAGTAACCTTAGTCAAAATGCAACTTTTTTTCATTTTTATATATAAACTAAAGTATTACTGTTTAGGCTAAATTCCATAGAAAATTCTATGGATATGGAGGTAAAATTGTGGGTGATATATTCTAGATAATTAAGACTCTGTTAAAGATACTTTTAAAAAAAAAAATTATTCTGCTAAAGACACTTAATATAATATATAATATACGTTTTAGACTCTTTCAATTAAGACATGTTAAAGTACATGAATGGTAAATAACTTTTTTTCTTTTTTATATATTTTATGCTTTAATTTTTTTTTAATTTTCATCCATTATTCTTTAATTTCCCATCAACTTATTTTTTTCCGATAGTTTAAAATATGGTACTTTAATCCAGTAGTTTTTCATTGTAATAATTTAGTTCATTGGTTTTAAATTAGTGATACCACGTGTTTAATTGATCAATTTTTTTTTTTGTGATTTTAAAATTTTTTATTTTAAAATATCCTTAAATAATTATTTATATTAATTTTTTTTTCAAATGTAGTTGAAAAATAAAAAAAAATTATAATCTTTTAAAAAAATTTAAAATTTAAAAATTAACTATTTAAATATGTAATGTTCGTGCTATTTTTTAAAATTAATAGATTAAATTGTTAATAAAAGATATTAAATTTAAATTATCTAATTATAATATCTATTAAACTAATGTGATATTTATCCCTAAATTTTTAGATCAAATATGTGAAAATAAAATACAAATGATCAAATTTGTCTCACATATATATCTCAAAATTTGAGATTAATTTGAATTGAATTTGAGATTAATTTGAATTGAACTTCAACAATTTAAAAAAATGAAGAAATAAAATGTAAAAATTGAAGATAAAAATATTAGATATAGTAATTAAAAAATAATTGATCAAATTTAAATCTCTCCACTCTAAACGCAAAAGGGTATTTTTGTAAAAGAAAATCAAGTGTGCTGAGAGTAGACTGCGTAGTAACGGGGTAGTTGAGTGTAGATTTATCACTAGTCTATCTTCACCGAAGCGCAACGTATTGCCAACCGTCATGCAAACGACACGCAAATGTATTTCCGTCACTAGTTGGATGGCATGTGGCAAGCCTGTAACCTTTCGGCTTTCCTTAGCAAATGCACTTCCTCACTATTTGGATGGCACGTGGAAGATCTGTCACCTTTTGGCTTTCCTTGGCAAATGCTTTGGATAACCGACAAGCAACTTATAATATCTCATCAAAGCCGTCCAATTTCTTGGAGTCTCTCATAATGTGCCACGTATAATATTACTGTACCAGTATGTCCGCCACGTGTTACTTATTTTTAGTTAAGCATAAACTTCCACTCTTGAGTGTTCTAGTGGATCTCAAACTGTTTGATAGAAAGCCTAATTGCTTAATACTAATACCTGCTTTTCGAGACAATAATGCATTATTCGTATAAAAGTGTTTTTTTTTTATTGGTGATCCTCTCACTCAAGCAAGTTAACACGTAAAGCTGCTTTAATTTCAGATGTATCAGCTTGATCTACATTTGATTTAAATAAATTTCAGTGTTTATTTTATACCTCATATTTATAATTAAAACTAGTTTAATGGAAAAATAATAATAAATTACATTATTTTAATATTTTTTATATTAAAATAATAATTTAAAAATACAATTTTATTTAAAAATATATATTTTATCCTTACTATAATGATAATACGAATTAAATTTAATCTAAATAATATTATTATTATTATACTTACTTTAACAGTGTAATATTAAATAAAATTTATAAAATTAAAAATAAAATAAATTTAAAAATAAATTTTTGATTTTTAAATAAAATAAAATAATAAAAAATAATTATACATGTAAAAAAAATAAAACATTAAAACATATTCATAATGGGTATAGAAGGAAGTCTATTCGTAATATTATTAGAATGTTTAATATTTTATTAGAGATTAACAATAAAATAAAATATATAAATATTTTAAATCATTTATATTATTGTTATGAACTTAGATTCTTAATGTTTATTATGCTTTATTTTTAAAAATTAATAAATTTGAAAATAAAATATGATTAATATTTAAATAACAAATTTTTATATTAAAATATAATAGATTATTGATAAGGATATTAAACTTTTTAATTTAAGAATATATCTATCAATGAATGAGTAGTACATGATGAAAAATACTTTTAGACGTTATAGTAAATCAACAAATTATCTTAAAAATTCAAAGATTTATAATAAGAAATCTTTTTACTGAAAAAATGAAGTGTCATTTGAGTAGTCTACTTTGCTTTTAGGTTTGGAATTAAGTTGTTCTTTTAATAGTAAAATAGGTCGATTAATCCTTTTGATTGTAAAAAAAAATATCATAAAAATATAAACTTCGTGATTTAATGGTTAATTTAATAATTTATGAAAATGAAGGCTTTTGAAATTTACTTGTAAGGATATTTTAATTATTTAAATCCATTCTCTTTCCAACCGTAACTACTCTTTTCAACAAAAATAAAATAAAATAATAGAAACTTTAAATGTCAATTAAGAAACAGAGAAACAAGCAATTTTCCCTATCTGTTTATCTCTCTGTCCATCTTTCTTTCTTTTCTTTTCTTTTTCCCCATCTCGGTCCGTGGTTTTTTTTTTAATTTGAATTTTTAGATTTAATCTTCTAAAATATGTTTAGATTTAAATTCATATTATTTTAATATCAAATATTATGATTAATCTGTATGATTTATATATTTAAAATGATTAAATAAAAAGCAAATGTAATATTCTGACCGGGAAAGATATGAATATTAGATTGTAATCCAATAAAAAGTGAACACGTCATGAAAATTTGGAATTTGGGTAAAGGGATTGGTACTAAACAAGGGAGACGTAAGTCGTTTTGGTTGAGGTCAAGTCTTTAATTGAGTTTGGCACAATTAATATGACGCAACACAAAACCAACAAGCTAAATAGTAGTTTGCGATAGTGTATAAGTTTTCCTTGAAGGTGCACGTTAGGCTGCTGAAGTCATCCCATACATAATGCTTCTTTCACAATTCAAGCTGTGGTGTAATTTCCTAGTCCTTTCTACATATTATAAGTTTTCTCCCTCTCTTTTATGGTCTTAATACTTATAGTAGAAAACAAAATATTTGTTTCTCTATGGGGAAATTTCCATCTTTCATATTGTTATAATTATTGTAATGAGAATACTTACTTAAATCATCTAATAACAAAGTCTACTTAAATCATTGACAAGCGCTATATGCGGCACACCTAACTTTAGTTTAGGGTAATATAATTTTGAATATATTAACAAATTTATAAATTTTTCATTTACACTTAAAGGTTATAAAAATATAATTAGTAGAATAAAACTACCATAATTTTGATTTGTTATCAAATAACAACAAAATATATTCACATGAAAAGAATCACGTGTAATAATTCAATGATAGATTTATAAATTAATATTTTGATTATATATTTATAATTTTTAAATTATTTATAATTTTACAAATTTATCATTAAATTCTTTTAGTTAGTTTTTAATTGATGATCAATAGAATGGTGTATTTGAAACACTAGTTATCCTTTAATAATATTTGTATTATGTAATAGTATTAAATAACATATATGTGATTATTTTAAATTTAATGATACATTTTAAATTTAACAATACCATTATAGAGCTAAGAAATAAAAAAATGAACATGTAATATAATTATGGATATATTAACAAATTTACAAATCTATGGATACATTGACAATTTTACAAATCTATGGATATATTGACAAGCCCTTAGTTTAGGGTAATATAACTATGTATATATTAACAAGTTTATAAAATCTTTCGTTACCATTAAAAGTTATAAAAATATAATTTAAGTATAATTAGTGAAACAAAACTATCATAATTTTGATTTGCTATCAAATACCAACAAAAAGTATTTGCATGTAAATAATAACGTGAAATAATTCAATGAAAAATTTATAAATTGATAATTTGGTTATATATTTATAATTTTTAAATTATTTATGATTTTACAAATCTATCTTTAAATTCTTTTTGTTAACTTTTGTCAGACTAATCAATAAAATGATATATTTATCATATTAATTATACTTTAATAATATTTGTATGATCTAATAATATTAAATGAGATATATGTAATTATTTTAAATTCAACAATATACATTCAATAATTTAACAATATCATTATAGAGATAAGAAATCAAAGATGAACATGATAAAACTATAATTTACATCAATCAGGTAGTAAATAGCACTATAATTTTTTTTAACTATAATTAGGAATATTTAACTACTAAATAGATTTTGTAACAATTTTACTTTAAAAGCTTGTGAACAAAGAGCAAACCATAAATCTAAAAACTCATGTTCAAACATCACATATTCTTATAAATTTTTACAGCAACTAAGCACAAAGTTTTCTAACAATTTTGTAGTTAAATTTATCATTAATATTTTTTCAAGTTGTCATCAAAAATTTAATTATGACTATTCATATTTTATTAACTATGAGACTATAGCTAAAATCTATTAAGAACGTGTTTTGTGAATATTAGAAAATTTTCTACGAAATTATTATTTATGTCACAATTTTTTTTAACCTATATACCTATTTTCTCGTAGGATAGGTAACATCCTAGAAACCATATAAACATGTAGTTTTTCCATGTCCAAGATGTGGTTTCCACGTCTTGTTAAGCACCCTGAGATCTTGGTTCCAAAATCCACGGTAAATATATAAAATCTATAGAAAAAAATGAATATCCGAAAACATTATTTTTATATATTAAATATTTTAGTTATATTATTTTAAATTATTGTATTTTACATTTATAAATATTTTATATCAATTTTGATAATTTTAATCACTTTATTTTTTATTTTTTTCACCTTTTTTAATGTTTTTAGATATTTTCATCTTCTAATATCTATCAACTCCTATTTGTAAGTTTCAATTTGATAAAACTTAAATTTTTTTATTAAAAAATCTAAAAAAATTAAAACTAATAATAAACTACTAAATTGTTCAAAAATAAAAATAATATAAAGTTATTAATACACTAATTTTAAGAAAAATATATATTTAATTTATAAAAATAAAATAAATTATTATAATGAAAATGAATGAAGATTTAAATTATTATACTAAGATAGATGGAATACTCTTGGTAAACAAGTTAAGAATTGTTGCCTTTCGTGAAAAAAGATAGAGCAAATGTTATCTTATTTTTTTTATTTGGATTCTATATTGATATATTTCTATTGTTTAATTTTAATTTTTTATTATAAATAAAATTAAAAAAATCATTAATTGATAAAAATTAATATTTAAAAAATCATTAAAGCATCTACCTCCATTTTTTCCCAGATGAGCCACTTAAATTAAAGATACCAAATGTCTTCTTAATTATAATTATTTTATTAATTTTTGGAAAATATAAGAAAATAAATTTAAATATGATAAATTTATGATATTATTTAAAGGATGATAAATTATAATCAAATAATACAATTGAGTTCCTAGAATTGTATATAATATTAATTATTATTGTGTTAAATCTGTAATTTACAATAAGGCTGATTTTCTAGACAGTGCAAGAAATTATACAATCTCTTCATTATCCCCTGATTTTAAAAATATAACTAAATCTTTAATGGGATTACATATATAGGTCAAGTTGACAATGAAAATGCGTGTGGTGTATGACTGTATGTGCATGTATAACTAGGGATGGGAACGGGGATGGGCGGGGACGGATTTGTATATAACCATCCCCGAACCGAATTATAAAATCTGTCCCTGAAACCGCCCGAAAACCGTTGCAGTTTGGGGACAGTTATTTACCCGCGGTTAACAGTTCGGGACAGTTATTATAAAAAAACCGAAAAAAACCGTTTTTTAAAATCCTATTACTCTTTTTAGCAATACAATCCAAATAAAACAAATTGTTGATATTAAATTTGTTATCTGAATTTAAATGTGTTATTTTGAGTTTATAATAAAAAAATCAACATTTAATAATATATATTTCTATGAATTTAGATAAGATTAAATACATATAAACCATATTTCAGCATCTCCAAACATATATTCAGGTTTCAGAAACAATACTGAAATGAAAAAAACATAGCTTCTCAAGATTCTGCAAAGCTTTCCACCATAATACAGAAATATCAATAATTATTTCTGCAATCAGATATAAGTTAACCATATTTCAGGAGAAAACCTACAAGAAAAGTGAGAACGCACTCATATTATGACTATAAAATGCTTGCTGTAATAGGTATGCAAGAAAAGGGGCAAAGAAAGGTAAATAGCGGAAACAAAAATACAGCAAATGACTATATATAATGCCAGAAAACAGGAACATGGTAAAATAGATTGAATTCCTTATAACAGCAATGACTAACCCATTCATTTCTTTTTACCACTTTTGGCAGATGAATGTAACTCCCAAAATTCATAGCATTGGTTTAATTAGAACAGATAAGGTATTATAGGAATTTAAATCAAAGAATTGATTGGTATAAACATGTAGTATCAAGTACAAAATAATATGCCTTTCTAATGTCTAGCCAAAAATAATGGCTTCATTACGTTTCTCCTTTGCAATAGGGTGGCTCAACTATAATTCATAACCCAAGAAGGTTCGCATCTGTTGGTAATAATTAAAAAAAACAACTTCTCCTTATTAAGTAAACAATAAGCAAATATTGAGCAATATTATTTAAAAACAAATCTTCATACCTCGGAGGCCTATTCTCAAGGAATTCCTGGACTTGGGACAACGAAGGACTAAACAAGGCTAGTCTGGCAGCCAAGGCATCCTCAAAAGACACTGTACCACTCATTGCCCTTTAATATACCAAATCCAAGATCAACTATGACAGGTAGAAAATCAACACCAAAAAATGAAAGTATTTCAAAAAATCTGACCTTGCCGTCCATTCTGCAATAGCCTTTCCAGCTCCACAAAATTCTGCTCTGACTCTGAGAGTCTCTAAGCCTCTGGAGAATGGAGATTAAGAAAAAATGAGAGGCGCCGAGTGGAGAATTAGGGTTTGGGCGTAAATAGGTTTATATATTATGTTTAAAATAAATAAATTTTAATTAATATATAATTTATTTAAATAAATAAATTTTAATTAATATATAATTTATTTAAATAAATAAATTTTAATAATATATAATTTATTTAAATAAATAAATTTTAATTAATTTCGGGTACGGGCGGGTACGGTTTTGAGTATAACCGTAACCGAACCGTACCCGCTCCTTTATGTTCGGTTTTTACCCGAACCCGAACTCGTCCCCGAAATTACTCGGTTAAAATCCGAACCGCCGGTTCGATTAATCGCGGATAACCGAACCCGCGGTTTTTTTGCCCATTCCTATGTATAACACTTTATTAGAGAAATTATATGCTATATTCGTATATAACTTACATTTTACCACTTATCATGTTTTATCATGTTTTGTGAGTAGTTATTTAATTTTTTTTATAATTAATTAAATATTCATAGAGCCTACATTAATTTATTTAAATCTAATAACTACAAAATAATTACATGTTGAAGCCACTTTTTTTTAAGTTAATATTAAATAAGATAATATTATATGAATATATAAAATAAAATAAATTATTAAGATTTTAGATCATTTCATCCTCTGATATTTAAGTTAATAATAAAATGATAAAGTTAAAAAAATCTAAGTTTGGTTATGTTATTAAAATAGAAAATAATGTTTGTTTATAATTGTTACTTATAACTAATAGCTTGTATGTGAAGTGTACATATGATAATACTATATACAAGGAGGGAGAAGAGTTAACTTAATATATATTATTTATTTCTTTAAATAAACTTATAATAGTATTATAGGTAATTATTCTTAGTTATGTCTTTAAGATAATTATAAATTATAGACATTTTATTTCTTTATTCAAATTAAATTAAAATTATATTTATTTAATGATTCAATATTAATTAAATTTATCTTATAAAATTATTTACAATTGAGTCGAATATTTGATTTACACTTCATATATACTATGTATATAATTCTAGAGTTCTTGCATTCTAATATACTATAAAATTTGACTTTTTAATCGATCTATATAATAATTTAATTGATTCACCTTCTTTCTTTGAGAGATTAAGACCGTTATTTTCATTGATGGGTTTTTCTTTGCCTTAGTGCTCTTTGCCATAAAAAAACACAATAAAACTAAACTAATTTAGTTATACTATATTATAATTTTTATTAAGAATAATTTTAAAATTATTAATGATGAGATGTCTTTTGTAAATCTATGATATATAGTATGATATGTAACTTATTTTGAGTAAAATTACAAAAATAATAAAATATATATAATTATCTATAATGACCATAAGTAACCATAAGATATGAAAAATTAAAAATGTGATAAAATGAGATAAGATTTAAATGAAATTAGATAGTTTTAACTCATAAAACTATTAAAAACATTAAATGTATGTTTGTTACATAATATTAAAAATCCTTACTATATAATTTTTGTTTAGTCACGAGTTTTACTATAAAATAATAATGTATCATGTAATATAAAAATAGTATAGTTATATAGAAATTTAAAATGATTAATTAATGGATTTAGACTGTATCAAATATTTAATTTAATTTATCTAAAATTTTAATTATAAAATTATGTATCTTGATTTTTTTTATCTAAGATTAAAAGTAATATTTTTTTAATTTTAAAATATAATAAAAATATAAAATAAATTAAATATTAATTCGAATAAATTTTATAATGAAAATTATTTTAAATATATATTATTTTATTAAAATATTTATAATTAATTTTATCAATTATATTATATTGCTTGTCACAAAAAATTATACTAACTAATTATAATATATTTCAATTTAATATAATTATATTTAAAATAACTTTTATGTTATCCAAAATATGTGAGGTATAAGATAACTTATTTGTCATTTTTACTCTTGTTATACTTATTATTAATATCATGCGATTAATTTATGTAATATCTTATAGTATCTTAAATTATATCTCAAATTAAACATCTACTCCAAAACACAAATATTGGGTTCATTAATAGAAATTAACAACTCTAATTTAATATAAATTTGAGATACAATTTTTCGAACTAATGTGGCTGAAGAAAGCTTAGTAAAAAAAAAATGGCTTAGGAAAATAAAGAAAAAGAAAGCCATAGGTTTTTTTTTTCTTTTTCATCTTCTCATTTCTTGAAAGCCCTAAAGAAGGAATAAATATTGAATGTACGGACAATCATCTTAATAATCATGATGTATTATTTTTAATAGTTATTAGTGTATATTTTAACTATTGAAAAAATTATATCATATTATTTAATTTTAATCGTTAGTTAATTTTTTTCAATATTGAACATCATTTAATTAGAACACATTTAATATCATTGATATCTTATTTTTGTCATTATAAGTATTGAATGTGTTATTTTTTATAATTTTGTAAATATTATTTAGTTTAAAAAATTAAATATTAACATAATTATTACTTTATTATATTATTTAAAATATTAGCATTAATTTTTATCTTTTAATTATTTAACAAGTAAAATAAAAAAAATAAAATTCAATCCAATTAGTTAAAATATTATGTATTCTATTATTAAAAATATATTTTTATATGTAATTATATTTATATAAAAAAATAATATTACCATATATTCAATTTTAATTAATTATAATAATAATTTTTTTAAGTATAATTATTGTTGAAGAATTATATTTTCACACATCGACTAGGCGTTCAGATGTAGTGTAGTTTATAAATGTGGACAATTCTCATCTCAATGAGATCTTATTGGATTGAGTTAGATTTTGAGCTTGTATAACATGTTATTAAAGCTAGACACTTAGTTTATTGTGATTTGTGACCTTCATTACCCGTGTTCGATGTCAGCAAAGTTTGTCTCACATCGAATAGGCGTTCGACTGTAATGCAGTTTATAAATATGAAAAACAATTAACTCAATTAAAATATTATTGAGTTGAGTTAAGCTTTGAGTTTGTATAACAATTATTTAAAAAAAAATATTAAATTTTTATAAGTAATTATAATTATAATTAAAATGTTTATCAAGTAACGTGAGTGAGTAGGCTCATTACTCATTATTCCTCTCATCCGTTCGAATTATATTAATAACACATAAAATTTGAATTAAATTTGTACAGTGTTAAAATAATACTTTAAAAAATGAAACTAGGAATTTTAAAACTTAAAACCACGTCCAAAAGCATCTGATAAAATCTTAAAATTAACATAATATATATATATATATATATATATATATATTATTAAAAAAATTAATTTATAATTTTATATTAAATGTTATTAAGTTGAAAGTAATTTAAATTAAAATATTATTAATATTAAATTATATTTAACTATATTTTAATATTATTATGATATTATTTTTATTTTTATATGTTTTAAAGTTTCATAATTTTCTAAATTGTTTTAATTAAATTGAGTATAAATTTATACAAATCTAATAATATTTTAATATGTTTTAAATTTATATGGTTAAAATTTAAAATCTTAAAAATAATAATTTTTATATTTTTATTCCACGTATTATTTAATTTAATTTATATTAATTTATTTAATATTAAATTTTATGGGATATTATATTTAATATTATTTTTATTATAATAAATTTTGTTGTACTAATATATATATATATATATATATATATATTTATTTATTTTTTTAGGGACAGGCATTTAACATTTCTGTAGTTCGAATATACACAACACTAAGCTAGAAATTCTCTCTCTCTCTGTCTCTGCCGAATTGCCTCCATGGTAACTTCTATAACTACCACTCTCTCGGCGCCACCTTCGCCGTCTAGGGATTGGGTCTCCAAGTCATCTTTCCTTTACGGTACCAAGCTCTTCTTCCCTCAATCTTATGTGGCTCAAACCACAACGAACCTTATCCGAAGATGCTTTGTTTCTTCATCTGCGAAATCCCTGGACCATATTCCCAAGCAGTTCAGGAAAGATAATCTCAAAGATGGACGTGGGTTTCTTTCTTTTACCATTTTTTTAATTTATTTTTAAACAATACCCATTTATGATTTCTGCATGAAATTTATTCATGTTAGTGTTAGCTGGATATACGATATCGACTTACTTTAGGCTTTTATTTATTTGCCCAGTAAGGATAGGAAAATATAAGATTTTATTAATTTCACATTACCAACAGCTTAAGATGTTAAAGGATACTGGGATAGAGGTAATATGTGTATAATAGCTTAGACTTGTGTAAGTTTTTGCTTGGCTGGGGTGAATTTGTACCCTTTCTTTTGGAAACCAAAACCTCATTTTGCCCTTAATTGCGTTCTTCTGTTAGAGTCTTTCATGTTGACTTAGTAGGGGCCTGTGAATAAGGATATATTTTGCTGCCAATTTGATTGATGATTGATCTCGTGATGAATAACGTTTAGGCTAGAGAAGTCAATGACGATTCTAAGGTTGTAATGTAAAAGGAGCATGTTAAAGTTGATATCGTAAGTAGTTAGCAGAGAGTAGCCCACTTTGTATGGTGTATAAGGCTCCCTGTCCCCATTTCAAGTCAGTCACGGATTTTTCAAATTACACAGGTTTGAACCACCCAATTACCGTTTTATCTAAAAATGAGTAGGCAGCTGAGAAATATTTCTTGGAAATGAATTAAGATGGAAAAGAAAGATGCAAGGTTGCAATTGTGTTTCAATTTTGGAAATTTTCGAACCATCCAATCACCTTTTTATCTAAAATGAGTAGGCAGCTGGGAAATATTTATTTGAAATGAATTAAGATGGAAAAGAAAGATGCAAGGTTGCAATTGTGTTTCAATTTTGGAAATCTTCATGAGCATGGTGTAGTTAATAATGGGTAACAGTCATGCATGAGAGGAGATGCAAATTGCAAGGAATATGATTGGGTTTATGTTTATGATCTAATTAAACTTAAAATGGACCAATCTATGATTGTTTAGTATGTTTGTAATAGCCTCATATTGAAATGGCAAGACTGGTTTGGTAGCTCCTCTTAATCCAAAGTTGTAAATGAGCTCCATTCTGCAAATTTGTAACATCAGATTCATCGGAAGACATGATGGTCTCTTCATAAGCATGAAAAAGTTGATGGTATTTCCAATAAATCATTGGTCATATTGATTTTCTATTAGCATGTTGTGCCAACATAGTGTGAATAGCGGTTCTATAATTAGTTATGTTATATATGATGTATGAATTTGAGCCAAATTGACAGATTCTTAGGCAATTTAGTTATTTCCTTATTTTGGTTACTTTTTACACCTATATATTATGCAGTAGTTGAATTTACACAGTTCTATGTGAAGTCTGAGTTGCATCATTGGAGCCAAGTCCAGTGTTAATGTAGCTGTGTTGGTCTTTAAATGTAAAAACAGAAAACTTAGGGAACTTCACCCATAAAATGAGTTTAAAATACTAAGAACTAGATAACGACAATTGCACGATTTGTTGAAGTCAAGTGCTATAACTAGTGCTTGCAAAAAAGCATCAAGTAATAATCATTTCAGCTCAAACTTTGTTTTTCCTGTTGGCTACTAAGATTTGATGGTTAGATGCCAGATAAATTTCCAGTGGACCGATTGAATTATAATATTGTTTTAGATTAATTTTCGTTATTCCTTACTTATAGAATTTTGACGACTTCAGAAAAACTGGGCAGTGTATTTACTAACTAAATCATTTGGAAACTTTGAAAATAGAACCTTTTATAGCTTATTCAATTGCTAACCATGTGATTTGATTGCAATGGCCCTTTCTGAGTACATTTGTTTCTCTCTTGTAGTTGCATTATAGTATTCTTTAATTCACTTTGTAAATAACATTCATGATTCAACATTAGAATTCACTCACGATTTGGCCTCCTAATATAATCCTTAAGGCCTAAGCATTAGAAAATGGTTCCATCCAGAAAGCAGGGTAAACTTCCTAATCGTATTTGTCTTCTCTTTTATAGTGATGGAGAATTATAAAAATGTTCCTCAGTATATGTATGGCCTTTCTCCCTCCCAAATGGACATGTTCATGACTGAAGATAATCCTGTCCGACGTCAGTCAGAAAGCGTTACAGAGGTTTACTCTCTATACCTTGATTTTTTTCCTACTTGGCTTGTGGTTATGCAGTATCATAAAATTTTACTATTTAAAACACTTTTCCTTACTTTTCACTTTACATCTTCAAGAATCTAAGAACCTACATTATTTTGCAATATAATTAGTAACTAGATATTTTTATTTGTTTTCAACTGCTTATGTTATGTCAGGAAAGTATTTCGTCCTCCCATAATTATTTAAATCGTGGAGGAATGTGGAGTGTGTCAGGCATGCATGATAATGGTCCTTCAAAATACAGTATGAGTGTAAGCATGTATCGTGGTGGAGCAAGAGGATATGGAAGACCCCGAACTGCCCCTCCTGATTTGCCTTCCCTACTCTTAGATGCTCGAATCTGCTATTTGGGCATGCCGGTAAGACAATATCATTATGTCTAAATTCCTGAATCAAGGCAAAAAAACATTCTGAATTATGATTGCAATTCGTGCATATTTGATGTTTTCTTATTTGATTGTTCTAGATTGTACCAGCAGTGACTGAGCTTCTGGTTGCTCAGTTTTTGTGGTTAGATTATGATAACCCTTCTAAGCCTATCTACTTGTACATAAATTCATCTGGGACGCAGGTTAGTGTTTAAAGTACATGCTTTTGCAAATAAAATTTCTTCTTGTATGGGTTTTCATCAACTGTATGTATCTAAGATGGTTCCTTTTCCAATTTAGAATGAGAAGATGGAAACTGTTGGATCTGAAACCGAGGCATATGCAATAGCTGATATGATGAATGTGAGTTTATCTACCTTACAAAGAATTGTTAAATATTTAATATATTTTTTTTGACATTTTTTCTTTAAGTTCATCATGGAATATAGAAAATTGTCTGTGATAAGGACTCTCTCTTTAAAAAATAAGATTAGTTTTAAAAGTTAAGATTTTGTTTTAAAGTCCTAATAAATCTATATCTCCGTGCTACACATTATTTTTTCTCCACTTTGTTCCTTTTTATTTAAAAATAAAATGATTGCCTTGTTTGTATATTTTATGCTTATTTGCTTATTACTTTGTTAGCCAATTGTACAAGGTCAGTTGATATTTCGTATGTATTTCTGTCCACACAAAAAAAGTTACTATTTCATACCTAGTTTAACGTATCAATAAGGAAAATGACTTACTGATTTAATATCATAGTCATTGTTTAGTTTCCCAGAAAGTTGATACTTTCTTTGTTCAATATGTGTCTGTTTCATGAAGTATGTCAAATCAGATGTGTACACAGTCAATTGTGGCATGGCATATGGTCAAGCGGCAATGCTTCTAGCTTTTGGGGCAAAGGGTTATCGTGCTGTACAGCCTAATTCGTCAAGTATGGCCTCTATATAAAGTTTAGCTTTCTTTTTACTGATCATATTTTTTTGTGAAGCTGCACATAAGTTTCTCCTTTGGAAATCTGTGCTGCATTATTCTTAATGGTCTTATAATTTGAAGAAAATTGCACTACACCCTTCTCCACTAGCTGTCAAGATGTTTTATTTATATTCCTATGTTGCTGACTTGCTGCCTTGCATATTTATATGTAAGGAGGGCAATTTTTTATCTGTGAACACAATATGTTGCATATTTACCATGAATTAATTCTTTTGTACATTCATATTTACTACTATTCTTTATTATTATAAATAAATAAAAAAGCTAACTTCCACATAAGGGGCAGATTTGTACATGGCTGTGAAGGGGCACGCACCCCTTCATTTTTTTACGAAGAAAATTTAGGTGCAATATCTATAGAATTATAGACAAATTTATGCATATAATATAACTGTCTCCCTTGAATTTTAAATTTTAAGTTTTTACCCCCTTGAAAACTCATTATAAATTCAATAATTTGAACATGTTAAACTCAAATGAAATATATATAGCATATTTATTCAATGAGAAACAAGCAATAACTGAGAAACAAAGTAGTAGTATTTTTTTTTACTGTTTTTATATTGTCCCTCCCGAATTCTAATCCTAGCAGTTGTCGCTGCTATTTATAAGCGACATTCTCCACTTTCTGATGGCTAAAACATTCTATTGTATTTCAGCAAAATTATATTTGCCAAAGGTTGACAGATCAAGTGGAGCCGTAATAGATATGTGGATTAAGGTAATTTTATTCTCTCTCTCTATCTCTCTCTCCATCCCTCTCACACTTCCCTGCAGTTTCTTAACAATCTTATTTCAGGCTAAAGAACTGGATGCAAACACTGAATATTACATTGAATTACTGTCGAAAGGCACTGGAAAAACAAAGGAAGAACTTGCAAAAGATGTCCAGCGACCTAAATATTTTGGAGCACAAGAGGCCATAGATTATGGTCTTGTAGACAAAATAATTGATTCACAAGACCTGGCATTTGAGAAACGGGTAAACTTTTTTCTAAAAAATTCTCTCTGATTCAAACATGCCTTACTACATTACCCATGCATGTCTTAATTTTTTCCTCCCCCTATAACTCCTCTCCTATCAGAATTATGATGAAATGCTTGCTAAATCAAGAGCTATGAGGACGGCAGCAAGAGGCAGCCCTCAAGCAGCTCCTTCTGGATTTAGGTAATATCAGTGCAGTCATGTGATGGCAAAATATGTACTGGAAGCTTGAGCTTATACCTATGACTACTATGGAGGAACTTGCTTTTCGAGGCTGTCCTTCAATCTGTAGTTGTAATGAATATTTTAACAATGTCCCATTTTGCTACCATGTAGCACGTGGCCTGTTCCCTTCCAATGTTATACATATCATATCCATCCAGAATACATTTAGTCTGAAGACGTGTTCACCTTTTTTGTTAGTTTTGGTTATGCTACCATATGCTACCAATAATATATTGTACCTTATGCTCTGGTGGTATTAGTTTCGTTGGTATTGAATGTTGACACAGTATGTTAGCTTCACAAGGCTGCTTATCAAAACTTTTCGTCGTTATAAATTTTTGGAATGTCAATAGCCTCATTAGTCATTAGTAGTATTTCTAACCTTTACGAACTTTAAAATGGTAGCTGTAACATGGAAGTATTGTTTATGGCTTAGTTCTGCAAGCTGGCCCTTCCTTGGCTACAGTTGTCTAACTAATCTATGCCGTCTCTTCAAGATAGAAAAATCACTATCATCCAATCTCTTGGCTTAACAGCTCTCCTCATTCTCTTGGTAAAATTATCTCTTGGTTCTGAGCTATTGGCATTTCCAAGTTGGTGCAAGCTCTGTGATAAGTGCAAAATGTTTAATCATTGTTTGATGCATATATTTATTAATTCACAAGGTACAACCTAATTGGTGTACTGATAATAATTAATCTTACAATAATTATTTTACGTCATTAATTTTACATTTAATTAATAATTAATACGTTTTGATGTATATTATTACTAAAAGTTTGGACTTGATTAACCCAAATTGAACTAACCAAGGTAGTTAGAAAATTAATGTATTAATTATGTAAGTTACAAAAGTAAATGTACCAAAACGCCTTGTTTGCTACTTTAACATAAAAAAGACAAATGGCTGCTTGAAAGAGTTTGCTCCGAGCTTGTAACGGACCTTTTTGTTGTTTCATAGAACTGTATTGGTAGTATCTCGTGGTTTGTGCAGATTTCAAACCTACCTATTTGAACTTTGCTATATGAATGTTAGAGATGAGTAAAAATAATATTTTTAAAACTTGTAACAAAAAAAATAACATATTTTATAATTATTTAATAAATTTTTTATTAAAAAAACATCATTTTATTTTAAACATCGTATAATTGAATATTGTTTAAATTAAAAAAAATCATTCCTTTCAACGTTAAATATCATTCAATTAACTTCATTTAATATTATTAGATTTATATTTTTATTGTTATAAGTTTTAATAATGTTATTTTTATAACTTTTCATGATTTATTTGCATAATAAGTGCACATGTTTTTCTTTTCGTATAATGTAAAAAAAAACATTTTTGGCATGTTCAAAATGCAACATACATATTTTTTTTATTATGTAACATAAGACTTTTTTAGAAAGGGTAAACCATGTAAATATCATGTAAAAAAAACTGGAGAAAATATTAAAGGTGAGGAAATATAAATATCAAAATGCAAGTTCTTAGTGACTAAGCAGGGGACAGGTTTCCAAACCGTATTAAGTCGACAATTCATTAAATATATTATGACTGATTAGTAATATAAATGAATATCCAAACAAACGGAATATTCAACAGTGTCTGACTGTCTGGACAAAACGAGTATTTTATGATTGAAAAAATAGAAAATTGTATACTTCCAGTTAAGTAGGAGGATTAGGGTACACTTTTGGCTTTGGTTTGACCTCTATCTCATTTACACTGCGTACGAAGATGGCATCTGGTTCATGACTGCAAAATGAATAAATCAGACGTTAGACATTGGTTATTTGGTACGAGGGAGAGACGCAGATGAAGAAAAACATATATTAGTTCTTACGGTTTATCTCCCTCTTCATGTGTATAGCTTGAAGCCACAGCTAACAGTCGACCATCTCGACTAAAAGAAAGTGCTGCAATGCTTGATGGGTATTTCGAATACTAAAAAGAACATAAAATTAAAATTTTAGTACGTAGTTATAATGCTTAAGCAGTGATATCAGAAGGAAAAGGAAGAAAGAAATAAAGCAGCAACTTGTCCTAATGTTACCTGATAAAGCCTCTTTTTGTTGTTGCCATCCCACACGTTCACAAAACCATCACAACCTCCAGTTGCAAATGTACCATAGCTGAAAATTGAATTTGGAAGAATAAACTATATTAGATGCACACATTGAGCTGAAACAAACTGCTATGCCACTAGGTGGAAGCTCACAAGGGACAAACTAAGAAGTATCCTTCTATTCGTGAACAAAGATCCAACCAGCTATCTATCTACATGAAAATTGTACAACGTTGATTCTTCTGTTTATGATATAACCACGCTAGATGAATCTAGAGACATTTTCTATATGACTGTTATACGAGCAACAATGATGAATTATCAAACCATCTGACATGTCTAAATATGCCTAAAGCATAGTTTAAAGCGTAACAGCTCGTCTTCGTGCAAGCAATAGTATAATTTCCCAGTTGACATGCCTATTATAATTTGCAGGTTTCCTGTAAAGTGTTGTATCCCATATCATGGCATCAATTCAACTCAAATTCTATAGCTGATAACAGTTCAAAGTTTTTTCTTTCTTTTTCAAATAAACTTTTGACCCATAATCATGCCCCTGTAATTCAACACAATGCACGTATTGCTGCAACTCAAAGCAGTTACATTGGTGCAGGAATAACATGAAACTTACATGGGATGGAACGCAATGGCATTTACTGGATAGACAATGTCCCTTCCAGCTTCTGTTTTTCTGTGACACTTAAATGCATATCTGCAAAAATCTTAAATCATTAGAAAGTATCAATGAAAATTGCCACAACGATGACTGCAATTTCCATCAAAGGGCCTTGATCTTGTAACCAATTGACCAGGCATACCATGGAGTCATGCTACTTATGTAAACAATAAATTGTGATGAACTGACAGAATCACACTTCATGTAGATAATGGCAGACCCTCATTTGTAATGCTATTATACAGAATCAACCCATACAAGGAATGATAATATATTTAATCCAAAATGCATCCTGCCATCACCACCAATCCCTGGTGTAGGTTTTTTGCCCGAGAAATGTGTCATATAAACAATCACTGATCATAGTCAATAGCAACCAAAAAAAAAAAAACTTAAGATAGTAAAATTGAACATTGCATTGCTAGGTAAAGACATGCTTTTTGGCTTGGCTGGCCTCTGAAAGATCAAAATATTCCATGGCAACCCGTCCTTCAACAGAACTAAGAGCATATCCTACAAACAATAGTAAACCGAATTATCAGAAGATCCAGTAGAAATATAACATAAGATTCTATATGTCTCATAAACAGAAAAGATAAAAGAAAAAAAAAGGGAAAATAAAAGGAAAGAAAGAAAGTGAAGTCCTGTTAAGGAGAACTGTATAATTAGAGAGAATAAAAAAACCTTCAGGAAAAACCGTGGAAAATACAAAATTCAACCACAGTAACTCTTTTACTGTATCCTGCACTTTATAATTTAGAGAAAATAAAAAGAAGTGAAACAGCTTAGTAGCAGGTAGCAGCAATTTCCAATGCAAAAGAGACCACGCATCTGAAGACCTTGAAACTGAGCAAATTATTTGGTAATAAACAAGGGACAACACAAGCCATAAATGTATGATTAAATCTTTTGAAACCATTCAAAAACCACCAAATATCAAAAGTACCTGTTCCATTGGGATAACAACGCACACATCGAGTTTGATATTTCAACGAGGACTCCCTTCGTTGTTCAGGTTGGGCCATATTTCTTAAATCATATATATTCACATGTCTTCCAGCAGTTGCCACTACTAAACGATTTCCAACCAGAGAAAGAGAGTAAACCCGCTCAGGTTGTGGGTATGTCCCAACTAGAGTATGTTCCTTCCCACTTGCACCTCTAGGATCCCAGCATTTTAGTGTTTTATCCCAACTACCAGTAACCAATTGCCCTTATATCATAAACAGACAAGAGACAACATCACACACCAGGACCTTCCAGTAAAACAAAATAGTTTTCTTTATAGTTTAAATTAAACATTTATCCAATACAGAGTTAACTAGTAATAGTATATTAGTACCAATTGTGTTGTAATTAAATAAGAAAAATAAGGATCAAAATTTGTTTTTAGTATAAGTTCATCCACATATTTTAGTAGGTCACCAGTTATATTACATATTTGAAAGGCTTTCCCTTAAGCTGGATGGATAGTCCACATAGCACTGTAGAAATCTCAAATGGGTTGTCTTGTCCCATCCCATCTCATGTCTCATTGAATGTCCCTAATAGGTTTATGAGTTAAATTTGTCCCATACCATTTAAATCTCATCCATCCCATCCTATTTAAAATTGTCCCTAATGGACTCATGGTCATTATAAACGCTGTACCATTCAATTACAAGAGAACCCAGCTCATCCATTTCTGAAAGAGGGAGGTAACTACTAAACATGAAAATGTGTAAGTTGGTAGAATTATGGAATATTTTAAGTGAAGGATAAGGTGAGCAGCCTAAAATAAACTTAGATTCTTACAACTAAAAATAATCTTTAAGATAATTTTCAGTCTAGAGAATTTGAACAAAGTTTTACATAAAGCACTTCCAAATTTTAAACTGTACATCATTAAAAGCACTGCCAACTTTATGCTAACAAAATCAATGCTCCAACTAATTCCCCCCAAAAGAGGAAAAAATAAGAATTAGAAAAGAATCTCATTCATTGGAAGAAAATAATTTTTCACATAGAGACATAAAACAAAATGAGAATAACATCATAACTGGGGAAGAGGGAGAAAAACCTGCTGCGAAAGAGTATTCGACACAGCGTACAACTGAATCATGCCTTCCCAAAACGTCCTCTTTATTAGAGCTGAAATCAAGCCTGAAACATTGAAATGGATCTTAAGCTTCATATATATTTATGTTAGCAATTCTGAACGTGCAAGCCATATGCAAACATAGGAGCTAATTATGGAGTCTGCTAGATTTCATATTACATACATTGAAACAAAACCGAAACAATCTAAAACAAAAAATAATATTCAAGCACCAGACAACTAAATGTTTCTCAACATCAAAACAAAAGAAGTACACGAATAACAAGCCCTAACACCAAAATCCAAAAGTCTAATGCTGAGCTTGAAAACAATGATTCGAAATTCCTAAGCTCATACTTTATCACCAACCAAATAGAAATTTAGGACAAGAAAACAGATTTTTACCTTCTGACAATATGATCAGCGCTGGCACTGAACCCGGAAGAATCATCATGGAAGCAGCAATCGAGCACAGGACCACCGTGGATGAACTCACCTCGCAGCACATCGGCGCTGGCATCATACAATCGAACACTCTGACCAAATTAATCAATCAATCAGAAAGCACATTGGAAATGAATGGAGTTCATTGAGTGAAATAAGGACCCACTGATGAACAAGTACAACATCAGATGACCAAATAAGAGATATAGAGGGCGTACCTTATCCCAAGACGAGACCAGGAGATGATCGCTGTGACTGGAGAAGCAGACGTTTGAGATGCCGTCGGACGGCGGGTTCGACAGCTCTCGGCCTGGTGCCGGAGATGGAGCAGCTGCCATCGCTAGATTGGCTGCTTCTGCTCAAGTTTCAGTGTTATAGAAATAGGGTTTTAGAGAGAGGTAGGGAGAGTTGCAAAGGAGTGAGGGAGGGGAACAGCGAGGGAAATGGATTTGAATAATGTAGGGAGGAGAAGTAGTCGGCGAAGCTTTACGTGAAAGCTCCAAAAACAGTGTAGTGTCAAGTGTGTATTCAATGTCCAATTTATTTTTAAATGAATAATAATATTTTGTTTTTGCTCATGGTAGAAAATAAAAAAAATAAATCCAATATTACATATAACAGAAATGATATATTAGGATTTAGTTTGTGAACGAGTTCACATAATTTTGCTCTATATTTATATCAAATATTTAATCAATTAATTTTACTATTTATCGCCAATGTCTTATAGTTCAGTTAAGATTTTACTACCATTGGTAAAATTCCAAGATTTAATTCTCCCTAAATTCAGAAAATGTACTTACTATTTGAAGTATTTTTTTTAATTATTATTTATCGAGGGATATGTTTATAATTCAAGGATGTGTTAGAACGGATCGTTGTTATTAATCTATAAATTTAATTAATATTTTTAATTATAATTAGTTATTTTTATTTATATCCAATAATATGTGAACTTAATTTTGAATTATTTTTATTATTAAATAAAAAAAGAGCTAAAAGTATTGTGAATTTAATGTTTTATAGGGATCCATACAATTTTATGAAAATACATTTAAGTTTTATAGATTTATTTGTTAAGATATTAAGTATTTAATAAACTCATTTAAACTGGTACAAAGCCTCTCTCGCTCTCTTAAAAAAAATTAGCTGTGGGTTTTAAACTCAAATTAGGCTAGTACCTAGTGTCAAGTGGGCTGACCCAGGCCCAATCTAATTGATGGAGTTGGAATGGGAGTCCATTCGAAGTCTGACTCGCGTTACTTTGTTACCGAATACACACTCATACGAAAAAACGGAGAGGAGAGGAGAGGAGAAGAGAAAAGGGACGAATATTATTAACACACAAAATAGGAATATAATAACTTTTTCAAATTGATCGGAAAATGAAACTGAAAATGAATCACTACGGTAAAGCGCTGCAAATCTAGAGAAGGTTTCGTTGCAGCAGAGCTCAAAATAAAGCTATCTCAATTAATTGCAAAACTCTCGCTATCTTCAGTAAAACCCTAACGAATTTCGTTCACAGATCTACCAGAAATTTGTGTAGGATCTTCAAATTGATCGAATCCGGTCAATGCAATGGTTGTCTGCAAATGCCGTAAGGTATGTTTGTATAGAATTTCAATTTTCATTATCTCGATTCATTTTTTATTTAGTAAATGTAGTGTTGATCTACTTGTTTATGGTCTAGATCGGATCGATTTCGTAATTTTGTTTTATAGTTTGATTTTGCTATCTAGATTGTGAATTAATTCATTCCATTGCATCTACTATTTGATCAGTAGCGAGGACTCGTCATTGTTTAAAATTTTCATATTATTGTTTAGAAATCTCCGTCGGTGATCTCAACATGTTAGAACGGAACGTAAAACAGCATATTAACTTAACACGATTAATTACTTTTGGTTCGTTTGATTTATTCTCAGTGCAGCTTTGGAAAGGGATTAAACACTGTTAGATGTTAATCGCAACTCGAGCTATATCTTTTCCCGTTTGATCTGTAGGCTTAGAGCTTGTTAGTTGCTTCTCACTAGTGTGTAAGTAACTATGTGCCGTTTTTTGTTTTAGGCTACGAAGTTGTACTGTTTTGTACACAAGGTTCCTGTTTGTGGAGAATGCATCTGTTTCCCAGAACACGAGATATGTGTGGTGAGCTTTCTGTATTTCTTTCCTTTTAGTATAATTTTGGTCAGTGCATTGTTTGTTTCATTTATTACACTTTGATTTTATCAAAAATATTTTTATATACTATTTAGGAGTAAGCTGATGGGGTTCAGTCTGTTATACCGTTAGCGAAAAAACAATTATGAGGCAGACTGGGATTCAGTTTATTATAGTCCTGTGTGAAGTTTGGACTCTGTGTCAAATGAAAAAGGACCTTCCGAGTTCTAGGCTTAAAATGCATATATGTGCATGTGAATATATGTGACATGTTACATGCGTGTATATGAGTACATTTGAATTCTTATAAACATGCAATTAATTCATTTGTGTGCGCAGGTACAGATGCACATATTTGTATAGTCTATTAGACACGCACACACATTTGTCTCTTTCTTTGTGTTTTTGTGATGTATAAAACATAAAGTATCTCACATGGTCTTGCTCTCACCTTTTCTCTTCTGCTTACTTATTTGGTTTTATGCAAGCACTTTAAGCCTATTATCAATATTCCACTGCAGTCTCTGGGCTTAACCTGTTTTTTGTTTTCAATTTGTTCAGGTGCGCACCTACTCAGAGTGGGTAATAGATGGAGAGTATGACTGGCCACCTAAATGTTGCCTCTGTCAAGCTGTGCTTGAAGGGACTAACTCTGAGACTACTCGACTGGGTTGTTTGCGTATGTAACCACTGTTGTAGTTGTTACCTCTTAAAAGTCTAGATAAGGAAAGTTTATTCAACTCATTCTGCAATTATTCACCCGTGTGTTTTCTTTATTCTAGATGTTGTACACACAAGTTGCCTTGTTTCACATATCAGGAGTTTCCCTTCACATACTGCTCCTGCTGGTTACGTATGTCCTGTATGTTCCACACCGGTAAGAATACTTCTAAACTCAGAACACATTTTATCCTTTAAATGTAGGGCACTTTTGTTGAAACTTTTAGATATGGTCATGGTGCCTGCAAAAGAAGGCATTATTTCATTTTGCAAGTTTTGGTTCCCCTTAATTGGGAAAGAAAACCAAAACTAAGATACGATTTGACTCTTTCCAATCGCAACCCCATTCCCCAGGGAATAATGTCTTCTGAAAATATTTTCCTTAATCACATTTGGGAATGTGTTTTCACCATTCCGAGAACATGAAGCAACCAACTTACTGTTACTAATCAGAGAGTATGAATATCTTATCTATGAATTTGGTTTATTTTATTTTTTTAAGGATTTAAAGCACATGTTGTTCCATCATACCATGTACTGAAATAAATTATGTCGGTATTGACTGTAGTATACCTTGTCTGAAAAAAACTGATTATATTGATGTCTCCTATAACTGGGGTGGCATGGGTGAAAGAAGTTAGAAAATCAGTAGCAAGTTGGAAAATTTATCGGTGGTACTGACTGAGGAAGTGAGGTGTAAAACCAAATACTAATAGTCTAATGCATGAATGAGAAGAAGGCGTTGGTAAATTTAGTTATAGGTAATTCTGTTTCTATTTCATATGACTATTGTAAGATGCATCCGCTAGTGAATTTTGGGTACTCTATTACTTGTTGGTTCTGTAAGTTGTTTGCTGTTTCTTTTTACGTGTTGCTTTCATGGTGCAGATATGGCCTCCCAAGAATATAAAAGATTCAGGATCGTGTCTTCATTCAAAGTTGAAGGAAGCTATAATCCAGGTGAGTTCCATGTCTGACTCACAGAATATGATGCATTTAACCACTATTGGTCTACTATAGTATTCTCTAGTGTCTTATAATTCATTTGAATATACAAGTGATGTAGCTTAATGTGATTACTATCTGTTAGTCTTATCATTGTGGAAGTTTTCCAAGTTTTCTGCCACCATGAATACAACTTGTTATCCCTGATAGTTGCATGTGACTTAAGAGAATTAGTAAATGACTATATGGGTGGTTTATATTTATTTATTTATTCTTTGAGATTGGTTCCTTCTGGTTTTAAATGAAGAATGCTTAATTTTAGTGTTTTCTTAATGCAAAATAGGGAGATCCTTTACCTTTATGACATAATAATTGGTATGTATTCACTTTACTACAATTCCATTTTAGATGATCTGTTTGTCGCTGTGTGCAGACTGGCCTTGAAAAAAATTTATTTGGAAATCATCTAGTTTCATCGCAACTGACAGAGTCACGAGGTCCTCCTCCAGCATTTGCGTCAGATCCATTGGTTGCTTTATCATCTACTGCTAGCAGGGAGAATACTTTAAGTTCATCCTCCGTAGCCAAAGATGGAATAAACATATCAGATATTGTGGAGATAGAAAGTCCCAATTCAGCAGGAGATTTTATGAAAACCTCAAGTCCTGTAGGTGTAGGGAAATTTCCTTTATTTGAAATGTTCTCTGCTTGCATGCGAGGAGTGTGAACTCGTGTTCTTTAGTAGATTACCGCTTCTTGTATGGTGTTGCAATATTTAGGCATGTCTGATGCTTTGATTTCATTTATTGCCATGGAATCCAGCCTGGTGCAACTACGCGAAAGGGTGCAATACAGGCGGAGAGGCAAAATTCTGAAATGTCATATTATGCTGATGATGAAGATGGGAAGCAAAAAAAGTATACTCGAAGAGGTAAGTTGAATTTTTATAGTTTCGTGTTGAATTTTTCTTTTCATTGTGATCTTGTGATATATATATATAAATGGTTTTTCTTTAGAAACCAATTCCTCTGCTTCTGTTTTATGCTGTATCACCAAGTTTAAATATATCAGGAACCTCTCTAATGACCTAGTGGTTCGCCTACTGCTAGTTCTCTTTCATCTAATGAGGTCTCACTAGTGTGAATCGTTAGAGGGACATCTTTGTGGAAAAATATTGAAAGGGTCAAGAACGTGTTTGTAGTTTTGTACCGATATGGACCATTACTGTTTGTTTTTGGCTAATGAAACTTTTCATTTATCAATGAAAAATGAGAAAGAAACAAGAAAAATATATTTTCTTGACTCATCCTTCCTGATTGTAGGTCCATTCCGATATAAGTTTCTAAGAGCATTGCTTCCATTCTGGTCAACTGCTTTACCAACTTTACCAGTGACTGCTCCCCCGAGGAAAGATGCTATGAATGGAAATGAGGTCCCAGAAGGTCGTTTGCGGAATCAAAGGCCATCACGGATGGATCCAAGAAAAATCCTTCTTGTTATTGCAATTATGTAACTATGCTTATTTTTCTCCATCCAATATTTTTTTCCCCAATCCATTCTGTTGTTCTTTAGTTTGTCCATTGTGGGAACTAGATCTCCTGACATCTTATATCTCTGAAGGCTTAACCTGTTCTTGTTAACAATAAAAATAATGCGAGAATAGAAGACTTGGGGGCTTGGGGCATATGTAACAAGACTATTACTAAATATCTATAACCTAACCCTTCCTCATTGTATCTTCTATTTTTCTGTGTAGGGCTTGTATGGCAACAATGGGCATTTTGTATTACAGATTAGTGCAGCGGGGTTTTGGCGAAGAGCTGCCTGAGGAAGAGCAGCAGTGATTGTCATACATGTATGTTTTGGTAAATCTGTAATTGAAACAGTTTAGCGGTTGCTGGTGCCTCTGGTGTGACTGGCAATGTTGCCAGGCATCTGAATGAAACATACAAATTGACAGTTGGAAGTTTTTCTATTTGTGTTCACCGACAGTAGAACTTTGGCTATAATCTTCCTAGCCATTTTCCCCTTTACTGTTGTTTTTTTAAATCCTTCTGAAGTTAAAAATGGAGATAAAAGGTTACAATCTATTTTTTGGGGGGATCAGTCTAGATTCGAGGCTTATTCTATCATGTTAATAAAAATTGTTGGTGAATGTTACCTAAATAGATTAATGAGTTAATGGTTTCTTCATTATTATTTTTTAATTATTTTTTTGGATTGGGTATGGAGCTATCATTCGTTCGTGGTCGTTCCTAGACTCTATATAGCTACTTCGGCTTTATTCCTTTGTACTGTTACTAAAACGGTCAATTTTGGTCCATGTTATTATTGTAGCCAAATAATCTCCCCATAGAATCAAGTTAAATTTATTATTGTTATTTTTTTCTTTTCCAAATTGTGATTTTAAGGATCAAACATGGTAGAAAAGAATGCCAACGGGCTGACTCAGTGGAGTAAAGCTCATTTGGGTATATAAAAAGTCTAGTATGCATCTAGTTATAGATGTTTCAGTATTTTGCTTATTTCAAAAAAAGAAAAAATATTGTACAAAAGATTGCTGGGTTTTTATATGATATCACACTTAGCAGAGTCGGTATAGCTTTTGTTGTGGAAAATTTTGATAATTTCCTAATAATTTTGCTTTGGCATGCACTCACTCAAGGGATATTATCAAAATTAATTCGGTCCATATATCATGACAATAATTTAATTAGTTACTTAACCCATCTAACGAGACTGTTGATCCATACTTTTCCTTCCGAGGGTCCTCGATCAACTCAATCGAAGCTCGGTTGAGTGTACTGTATTTACTCTAAATACACTTTTTGTCTATTTTGTTTACTAACATGTGTATAAATACATATGTAATAATATTTATTATAAATACGTTAAAATTGATACACAAATATATGTATAAAACAATAGTGATCAATCTTATAATTATTTTATTATTTTAAATTATTAACTTTATATCTGATCAATAACTCTCATGTTAATTGTTAGCAGAGGTAGTCTCTTTCTTTGTCTTTTTTATTCAGACTCAGATCTAGGTAGCAATAATGAGGATGATTTAAAATAAAATAAAATAAAATAAACGGTTTTATGGTTGGAGATTTGAATCGAAATATTCTTGGAAGGGAATTTAGCAAAGTTAAATAGGCTCATATTCAATTGAAACTTACTCCCTTCAGAAATCAAATAGCTGTCAAAAATGCTTTATCTATCTATGGTGTTTTGAGAGGGAACAAATTCATGGTCATTACTAGTTCCAATTTTGAGAGGAGCTTTTATTTTATTATTTTATTATTTTTAGCTTATGCATAATCTAACATTAGAGTCAGTTATAAATAGATACTGTTTGGTGTTAACCCACTTAAGCTATTAGTCAATTAAGTAAAAAAGAGCTTGCTTGTATATATATAAATATAATTCTCTCTTGCTCACTTCTACTAAAGATTATAGTTCCTCATTTCTTGTATATATATCGCTTTCACCTGTAAAGTTGAGGGCACATACTTGAGTGATGTATTATAAATTATGCAGAAACACACCATATAAATGTTTGAAAATTTGTAGAAACATCGTTTTCAATTCTTTCACATCTAGAGAATATTACATTTAATTCTTCTTTCACCTCTCCAAATATCTATTCAATAATTAGAGGGATAAAAGTTACTAGTGTCTTGTTTCTAATTAGACTAAGTACTTAAAACATGTATTTTTATTTTTTATTTTTAATATCAACTTAATTTAAATTTATGATTTGAAATAAAAAATAAAAAATTAAACCATATTTAAAAGCTAGTTTAAAATATATTCTTGTTTTATATATTTGAATAAAGAATTATTTTTTTATGTTCCCATAGCAATGAAAAGTTACTCTTTGGCAGCAAGAGAGAGAACCATACACTCCATGACCCATTTATGTTAATCAAATTTAAAAAATTAAATAAGAATTAATCAATTATTTTTTTATATATTTAAAAATATTGTTATGTTTTATTATTATAAATAGATAATAGATAAAATTAATATCGAGTTACCATACTAATTAAAACAACAAAATTATCACCCTTATAAGAGATGATTTCTTATCTCGACCAATCCTTACATTATTTAAAGTTAAATAAAACCAATTTATTTGTATTGTAATTATATATGCTATTTGTGTACATTCGATTACGTGCGTTCCAACTCTAGTTTTATATATACTCGTGGGTTGTATGGATATATGAATGTTATTTAAAAAATAAATAAATAAAACCCTGTGCATTTTATTAAAGGGAAAAAAAAAACTCTCTCTATTCGTTGGGAAAAAAACAGAAGACCATCTCTCTACTTATAATATTTATGCAAAATATAGAATGGTACTATTGAATTGAAGCGGCATGAATAATTGTGCATCAACTATTATGTGAAGAAACATTATAAATGAATTGAATAAAGTCTACGAAGGTTATTAATATTAATTTTCACGTCTTTGCAAACTAGTCCAATCTTTCGTAAAATAAAAGTACAACCGGCAAGTTTGAAAAGAAATAAAGAAACACAATAGTACAGAAATTAAAGTCTAATGTAGGTTTCATCGTAATTCTTTAAATTAAATTTTTTGTTATTTAATATTTTAATTTTATAAAAAGTGTTAATTAAAGATAAATTATAATATTTTTAATTGTTCTTTAAAAATAATAAAGTTACAATTAATATAATTTTTTTACAAAATATTTATTTTTTTAATATTTGTTAATTGTTACTATTTTATTTTAATATTTTATTAATTTTTAATTTTTTTAAATTAAAAAATATATTTAAATAACTTTTTTTTGAATTTTTTTATTTATTAAAATTATTTCATTTTAAATTTCACTTTTATTCATATTAAAGGCTTGTATTTTAATAAGGTTTTAATTACTTGATTGAAAATAATAATACAATTTATCTTTATTTGATTATTTTTACAAAAATAAGAGTCTAAATACTATCATTTCTAATATAAGAGACTAAAATTATAAATAACTTAATATAAGTGACTTTTATAATACCTCATTTTAAATAAAAATACAAAAAATATAACTTTTTTTCCTCAATGTAAAATTAAATTAAGAAAATAACTCAAATCAAATATTGTGTTAACTTATCTTTGATTTAAAGAAAAATGTAATCAACTTAATCTAACTCTTTTCTTATTTTACTTCTCTCTCCATTTTTTTAATAGTATATGTAGAATCCACTTATGTATTGAGTTTTATTATATATGTACATTTTATTATATTATACTAATTTTTTTAAATAACAAAAATAACATCATTTAAGTCTATAAATTATAATTATAAAATAACACATTTTATATTCAATTCATTCATTTTTACTATTAAAAAATACTAGTTACATAATCTCATTATTTAAATTAAACTACGATTATTTAATATCTGTTATTATTAAATGTTATTTAATTTGATTCCGTTCAATATTATTAAAATTTAATTTTATTGTTATAAATTTTAATTTTTTTTTTTATAATTTTAAATTTTTATTGACCAACATAAAATTTACATCCCTCAATTATAAATAACAATTAATTTTTCATATAAAATAATATGTGATATATGTAACAAATAAAACTTGCCTAAGTAATATTTTCTTAGAAAAAAAACTTCCATTTGTTAGGGTTTGTGTGATAATGATTTTAATTTCGAAATTTTGATTTGTTTCATGTTTTAATCAGGTATATCTAGTAAGGATTTTTAATTTTTTTAAAGAATAGCTACTAAAATATGGAATGATTTAGAAATCTTTAATAATAAAATTTTTAAATTATATTTCTGATTTTCGTTTTTTTTTCATTTTTATTAAAAAAAATTTAAAGAATCATCTTACGATTTTTGTATTTATAAATATTTAAAGAAAAATAAATTAAAATATAAAATTTGTAAATAATAAAAAAAATTATTTACTTTTTAAGTTTTTGAAAAAAAATATGAAGTTTTATCTAACAACTTATAAGTGATTTTTTTTTAAATCATAATAAAATTATTATAAAATATATTGACGATTATTTTTATAAAAATCATAAATTATAAAATTAATTATTTAATAATAAATTATAAATCTATTCCTAAAATTTTCTTTAAGGAAACAAAAAATCAACAAAGGCATAACGTTTTATTATTTAATATATTTTAAGATTGGAAACGAGACCTTTTTTTAAATAGAATAAAAAAAACATCCATTGCTCGTGGAATTTAATTAATAAAAAAAGTAAAAGGGCGTGCGCTACGGAGATTTCCTTCTCGTGTGAGCTGTGACTTGCTCGTGCCGAGCGCAAGCATAAAACTCCTAATCACTTATTTATCTCCAACTATAAAGTGTAAAAATATTATGATGGAATGTAATTTAATTAGAGAATTTTTAAAATTAATTAAGTTTAAATGATGATTATTTAATTTGATGATATTTAAAATAAAATAACGTGTTATTATTTTATTTTAAATACTGAAAATATATTGTGTACATATAAGAGATGTTTTTATTTATTTATAAGTTTTAAATGTTTTTTTTTCAAATATCTTTTGTAAATTATGTAAATAATATATTTAAATTTTATAATGATAAAATATCATCTTACTAATAACCAAAATTTAACATTGAATTTATTTAACATTGAATTTGTCTAATTAAATTTAAACGCATCCAATTGGTTTAATGTAAAACTTTTTTTAAATGTCTAAGTTTTTCTTTGTAATAAATATATATCAATTAAATATAACAATTGTTATTTTTTTAATTAAATAATTGAAGGGTATTATAAATTTTGTTTTTTCAATACTTTTCCATCTCATTTTTTCCTTTTTTTTCAAATATTCTTTACAATTTTCTTATAGTTCTATGACTTTTAATTAGTTATTAATTGGTTGCACAAGGCAGTCTCCCATTTAAATAATTTATCTTTAAGACGGCAAACAATAATAATAAATAATTTCTTAATTTCTTCCCTACTCACCTCAAAAAAATATATTATTAAATAAAAGTTGAAATTAGAATTAAAGATTTCTCAAGATTTGGAAAAATTACAAATTTTCTAAACATATTTAAAAAATGCATGTAAGGGCCAATTAAATACTAATGCCAGTTGAGTTTGCTGTTTGTTTTAATAAAAGGCTACACTCACGTATAAACCAGGTTTTATGTTTCATTTAAATGTTAATTATATTATATAGACCACTAATCACGTATTTAGAAAAATAGACAGTACCAAAAGAATAAATAGAAATGAAAAGTTGTGGTTTTAAATGTAAAAAAAAAAACATGGGTTTAAATCCAACTTTAAAAGTAGGGTTTTTGTCTAAAATGATTGTTTTAATTATAATAGTTTAGAAAAATGCGTATTTAAAATTTAATTTAAAAAAAATAGAAGAAAACTGATATAACCGGTATCCAAAAATTTTGTCACATTTTCTCTCTCCACTTCACTCATCTTCACATCCCATTTCTAATTTTTTTTTTTACATTTTCATTCTCTTTCCTCCCCACTCGTAAACATTCTTTTTTTTTTTCTATCTTTTATTCTTTTTTTCTCTCTCTCTTTTCACCTCTCAGTTTTCTTTTTCTCTATTTTTTTTCCATTTTGTTCTTATTCTTTCTCTATAACATTTTAAATATAAATTTTTAGGTAGTTTTTATTATAATAAAATAAAAAATTAATGTTTATAAAATTTTACAAAATAATTATGTAAGTTATAGTTTATTAAAAAAATTATAATTTTTATCTTTTATGTAATTTAGTTATAATTTATTATACCATGCATAAATATATAAATATTCATTATTATACATACTATATACTTAATATTGTTATAATTTATTTAAAATATTTTAATTACCCTTTACAACTTTAAAATGCCGAATACAAAAATTATAAATTTTTAATAAATAAATTTTTGATGAATAAAAAATAATAAAAATAATTTATATTTATAAAATACAAAAATATATTTAATAATAAATATATAATTTGTTATAACAAATAACTTATCAAAATTTTATTATAAATTAACTTAAAATAATAATAATAAATTATAAAATAATTACAAAATTAATAATAATTATTATTATAAAATAAATTATAAAAATTGGGCTAATAATTATAATAATATTATATTAGATAATATTTTCACACAAATTTTACGATATAATGTGTTATGTTTGTATTGTATATTGTAAAAAGTTGCATAAATATATAAATATTCATTATTATACATACTATATACTTAATATTGTTATAATTTATTTAAAATATTTTAATTACCCTTTACAACTTTAAAATGCCGAATACAAAAATTATAAATTTTTAATAAATAAATTTTTGATGAATAAAAAATAATAAAAATAATTTATATTTATAAAATACAAAAATATATTTAATAATAAATATATAATTTGTTATAACAAATAACTTATCAAAATTTTATTATAAATTAACTTAAAATAATAATAATAAATTATAAAATAATTACAAAATTAATAATAATTATTATTATAAAATAAATTATAAAAATTGGGCTAATAATTATAATAATATTATATTAGATAATATTTTCACACAAATTTTACGATATAATGTGTTATGTTTGTATTGTATATTGTAAAAAGTTAGATAGGGAGGTTTCACAATTTTTTTATAATTTAATTATTTTTTATATCATAATTATAATTAAATATTATAATTATTTATTAAATATAATTATAATTAATAATAATAATATATTATATTATTTATGAATTATCAAAATATTTAGCATATTATTTTCAATATATGTATAAATTTATATTTATTTTATTGTAAAATAAATTATTTTTTATTTTTTAAAATAAGTTTTTTAATATATAATATGATAAAAAATATTTATGTATTTAAAATTAATTATAAATTTATACGATGTTAATATTTTTTTTATGTTTACAATAATTTTTTTTTTTGTAAAATAGAGCTAATATATTTTTTTTTAAATAAAATTGATTAAAAATTTTGGTTTCAAATTTTAGGTAAAATTTTGACTACTTTTAAAAAAAATCCAACTTATGTTCATTTTTAAACTATTGTCCAAAAATTGATTATTATAGACAAAACCCCTTAAAAGTATACACAAAAAATAAATATCATTATAATACAAAACAATATATTAATTAGTGAGAACGCGTATTACTATGAAATTTTTATAATGCAACTAGTTGTTTTATATCATTAGAAAAAAACTATTTCGTTAATACAATAAATTATATGTATGAAAAAGCTAAATCAATCCTAATTATTAATATATTGAGGAATATGGTACGAAGTTCATAAACCAATTATTAGAATATTATGATGTAATTACTTTTTTAATCAATGATTGTATGCTGCTTAGCTGTTGCCTTTTTCCCTATTCGATCGATATTAAATAAAATTTTCTTAGCTGTTTAGTAGTACATTTCCAGGCATACTATGTTATTGTTTAAAACTGTTTAGTACTAGTATTTAGGACTAATTAAGGAGTACTAAGGGCAATTATTGTTAATGTCTTATTTTGTTGTATATTAATCCTCGAGCAAATATAGAGATGTAAATTTATTTAATATGAGGAAAAATTTATAGATTTTTTTTATTTGAATATTAACGAAGAATGGTCCCTTAGGAGAGCGGGATGGAAGTGGGTATCACACTCTCCGTCCTGTTACTTTTTTTTTTTTTTATATATTTCTCTTTAAAAAATATTATATATTTACGTACTTTTATAATTAAATTTAATAATTTTATTAATATATTTATTTACATTACTTTAATTTTAAAAATATAATATAATAATGTATAAAATAGTAATTATTTTAATAATTATTAAAATAAAGTTTGAGTAGAATTATTATTTTATATTCAAAAAAATTAATTTATTATATTTGATTATATAATAAATATATATATAATTCAATTTTTATGTTGAAAAGACATTAGCGATGATGTTACTAGTTCTACCTCAAATGTCAACTTTGATTCATAATTAATAACATGAGTAGACCTGATACAAATTATATTTTATTTAAAATTGTTAATTTATCTTATTATTATAAATAAGGTATTAATATACCCACAAATCACTAGCTGTTGTAAGTTGAGAAATTAATTACATTAACTATTATTTGAGCAATTCAGTTCACTTATTTTGAAAAAGTGAAACGGAATATTTTTTAGATATTTTTATTCATTTTTCTATAACTTTATTTTTCAATTGAAATTAAAAAAAAAAAAAAAATTTAGCTACTTACCTTTATCATTATATAAAAAGACTAAATTGTTTTGAAAACAGCTAATATATCTAACTGTTTCAGTTACCATTCCTAATGAATATGTCCAGTCAACTTAGGGCTTTGGTCTAAAATAATCATTTTTCATCTAATAATTTAAAAATAGACTTAATTGTGTTTTAGTTTAAAAATAGGTTAAATATAACCTTCAACTTGAAATATCATTATTTTTTAAAATATTTCAAACCTATTTTACAACACATAATTATTATAAACATTATAAAATATTAACATTTTATAAATTTATAATTAATTTTAAATACACAAATCTCTTTTATCATATCATATATTAAAATTGTATTTTATAATAAAATAAAAATAAATTTATACATATTAAAAATGATATGTTAAGAATTTTGATAATACATTATTATTATTATTATTAAATATAATTATAATTATATTTAATAAATAATTATAATATAAAAATAATATTCATAAAAATAATTAAATTATTAAAAAATATTGTGAACTCTCTCTATCTAACTTTTTACAATATACAATACAAACATAAAACATTATATCACAAATTTTGTGTAAAAATATTATTTAATATAATATTATTATATTTATTTTTATTATTAATATAATAAAAAATATAAATTATATCTAATTAATTATATTTTAATATTTAAATAAAATTATTATTAATAAATATTTTTGTCTTAGTAATAATTAAAATTATATTAATTGAATATCACAATACATTATAATTTTTAGTTTTCTATAACTTCAAAAATTATTATAAAATTGTTTGATTAGAGACAATAATCGAAACAATAAAGAAAATAAATAATGAAAAATAATATATGTATTTTATAATATAAATCAAAATAATAATAAAAATTAAATTTTTATCTCATATTAATAAATATATAATTTATTTTAAATTATTTTATAATAAAATTTTAATAATTTATTTGTTATAAAAAATTATATATTTTTTATTATATAAATATAAATTATTTTTTATTTATAATAAAAATAAATTATTATTTATTAAAAGTTGGTGGATAAGTATTTTTTTTATAAAATAAGTAGAAAAAGAAAATGTAGTTGATAATTAAAAAGGAGAGAGAAAATGTGACGTGAGTTAAAAAAAATTAACTGCAAATTTATTAATAAATTAGATTTTTATTTTTTTAAAACTAAATCTTAATTAAGCTCATTTTTAAACTATTATATATTAAATGCTTTTTATAGACAAAAACCCGTCAACTTATCTTATAAATAAAAAATTTAACAAAAAAAATTTAAATTATATATAATATAAAAAATATGATAAATTGGGTTAAAATAATAATATTGTATTTTCAAATTTAATTTTAAAATGTTAAAAAATTATAATTTTATTCCCATTAAATACAATTTATTATTATGTTCAAGTTTTTTATTAATAAAATAATATTTTAATGTTTAAAAAGTGAGTAATGCATTCTATTTTTATTGAGAAAGTGATCTAATTATCTTTTGTGAAATCAAAATAACTAAAATGTGTACAAAGTAACTCATAAGATACTTAATTATTATTTTTTGTAGTCAAAATATATGAGTTAAAAATAAATAATATTATTTTAATAATTATAAGTTTTAAACGATGTGAAAATTATTTTTAATTTTTTATTGATAGTAAGAATAGTGTGAAGGGTGGATTTTGATAATTAAATTGTTTAAAGAGGATATATTTAATTAAGATTTATAAAGATTTTGATAAATTTTAAATTTTAAAAAAATTACAGATTTTAATAAATTATAACCAACTTCAATATATAATTTATTAAACTTTTAAAAATTTAATTAAAATTTAAAGAGATATTGGTAAATTATATATTATAAAAAGCCTACAAATTTAGTAAATTTTTATTGATTTTCAGCTTATTATACTTAATAGTAGATTATATCTACTAGAGACTTTCATAAAACTTAATATATTTTAAATTTTGTCATATTCTCAAATTTTTACTATATTTTAATTATCTTATAATTTCTTAACGAACCTTTTATGATTATCAAAAATATTTAATATATTATTATGTATTTTATTTAAAATTTAAATAAAATTTATACTCTTATTTAAGTTGTGAAAGTATTTAGAGTTTTTATAAAAAAAAACAAAGGCAGAGTTACATTAATTAAAAAGGGACATATGCACGACTTAATTTGTAATAAAAATTATTATTGTGAGGTCTTTTATTTATAATAGCTATTAAAAGAAAATTATTTCTTTTAAGTTAGTACATGGGAATTGAAATTAAATAAACCATAGAGAGAAGAAAGATGAAAAGATTTTGAGAAAGAATTGATCAATTCATTCTTGATCTTCTGTTAAGTGTATATAGCTCTTATTTATACAACCTCAACAAATAAAAGTTAGTTACAACTAACAACATTTCACATTACATATTGCATGGCATTAATCAACTACATACTATTACAAACATTGCATATAAATTCACTTATACACATACATTGTTCGTGATCCTCCTTTAAGCTCAAGTTCTCTGAAGAATTCTGACCTTAATTTTCAAGTTTTAAAACTGTTGAAAATGGAGGGAATTTGTCATTGTGGTAGTTATATGTTCCTTATTAGAAACATATCCAAGCATTAATTCACCGGTTTGAAAATTTTCCTTCACAAAATGGAAATTTATTTTCACATACTTGGTTTTCAAGGGAAGTAAAGGATTTCTAGCAAGATAGCTAGTACTAATGTTGTCAAAGAAAAGAATCGGAGGGCTAAGTAAATTGACACAGATTTTTTTTAGTAGTTTTACCAAGCATGCTACCTTAATTTCTACCTATGCCAATGATCGAAATTCAACATCAGTTAAGGACTTAGACACCACGTGTTACTTGCTAGATAACCATGATACTAAGATATGACCCAAAATACACATAAGCTACTGGTGCTCCTTCAATTATCTGGTTAAGAAGCTTAGTTTGCATCAATGTAGGCATTAGGTTGTAAAAGGTTACTTGTTGGTCATGACTAGAGGTGCCATTGAGGTATCGAAGAAGCTTTTAGAAGAAGACCAATGCACATAAATAGGTCATTGCAAAAAATGGCACAATTTGTTTATTGAATAGGTTATATCTGAATATGTGAAAATGTAATATTAAAGTACACCAATGATAGATCTATAAAGAGAAGGATCATCTAATGGTTGGCCATTAGTTTTACAAATTACCACTATGAAGAAGTGTATTCACTACTTTTGCTTCACAAGTTCTTCCAACTTCAATGCCTAAAAACAAATTGAAGCATCCCAAATCCTTCAAGACAAATATCTTGTGTAACTTGTCAATCATAGCTTGTATTAGCTTTTGGTTGCTTCTAGTAATGACAATGTCACCAACGTGTATTAAAAATATAACCAAATCAGACTATTTATCATAAACTAGTATAGAGGTGTTAGAATGATAACTAAGAAATTTCGACAGTGCCAAGCACATATTGAGCTTTGTGAACCAAGCTCTTAGATCCTACTTGAGTCCATATAGTGCATTGTGTAGTTCCATGAAATACTACATGAGTGCTAATGTATATACATTTTGTCATAAAGTCCATGCACCAATATCCCTTATATTGAGAAGGGTAACCTAGAAAGTCACATGGTAGAGATTTAGTTTGTAGTTTGGTGGAGTTGTAAGGCATAAGATAATCATATTTAGGATGCTTATTGTATAACAGCTCAAAAAGGTGACCGTGGATTCAAAAAAATTGATGGCCTTTTGTTTATCAAATTTATAGCATGCTTAAAAGCATACTCCTATTAGTATAATGCCAAACCAGGTATAGTAAGCAAAGAAAGACTAGTCTCTATGACATACCTATCTTTGTATTCTACCACACCATTTTGAAAAAGTGTGTAAGAGCATGAAATTCTTTTCAAACTTTCTTGAAACAATTTTTTTTAAGAACTTTGAACTCTTTACCACCATCACTTCCTCGTGAGGGTGTTCTAACCTATCATGTCAAAGTTTTTCATATATTATTTGATTGTGATCACATTGAATATGTGATACATAGGGATACAAAGTAATAACATTTATCTTATGTTGAGTAATATAAAAAAAAAGATTATAAATTAACATACTAGATATGTGACGATATAGAAGCATTTTTAGGTAATTTGTATAAATTATGATCAATATCATAAACTAGTAAGAATTTTTCATGCTATAGTTTTATGATACAAAAAGAATCATAAAACATGATGCATAGTTTCAAATCCTTATCACCAGTTTTTAGAGTGTCAATCTCCAAGGAAGTGACGGGAAAAATGCTCTCATTTTCTAGCATAGTAGCTTCAAGACCTATGTATTTCTTATGAAGAAGATGTTATTGGTGGTAAATGTTATTTATACATAAAAATATTTAAAATCCTCAAAAGGTTTTGATTAATTGATTTTTTTTAAAATGATTGAAATTTTGAATACATTTAATATTTTTGTAAACTTTTAAAAAATAGTATTTGAATACACCTAAATTTATATAGATTTTTATAAACTTTTAAAAAGTCCTAAATTTTTTTAATTGAATAGACTAAACTTTTATTAACTCTCAAAAAGTCTTAAAAAAATACACAAACTTTTAAAATTTATTAAGTCTACAAAAAATTTATTTGAATGCATCTTGTAAAATTGTTTTCAAATATCTAAACACTTTTATTTTTATTTTTATGCATTTGACAAATAAAAATAAACAACTTTTTAACTTTAAATAAAATTACAGAACCTCCCAATAACTCGAATAAATCAATATACAAACTTATAATTAATCTTAGCTTATTTAATAAAAAAATTAAATGTCAACTTTGGAAGAAAAAAGAAAATAAGTGTCAAATATTTATTTAACTTAAAACATTTTGACCCGTCGACTAAAATTGAATTTTTAAAAAGTCAATATTGCTAAAGTCAAACTACATCCCTTCAAAAATATAGAAAGAAATGAAGCGTAATGAAGTCAACCTATTTTATGCAATCCAAGTGCTGCATTCCTTTAGAGATAATAGTAAAGAAAGAAAGTTTAGCAAAAACAAAAAATAATAGAAGAGAAGAAGAAAAAAAATTCACAATGTCAACTAATCTAAACTAACAAGTCCAATCTTTCTCCCCCAAAAACAAGTTAATTGTATATATCAACCTTTTTGTTTTTAATATTAATTGAATGCGTGTCAAACTTATATATGTAATGAAAGTTTCCTTTTCTTATTTATCGGAAAATTGGAAAACACATATATTCAATCATGTAAAACCATACTTTAAATTATTTCTCAATGCTAAGAGAAAGGGTAATAAAAAAGAGAGTTTGAAAAAAATGTAAAAAATATATAAAAATTATACCTTTTTTAGTATGGTTTTTCTCTTATATTTAGGTGTGGCATTATAGTAGCTAAAAAGAGGAGAGGGAGAATTAACTAATCCTGAAATTAATTGATGAGGTAGTCGGTACCAATTACTATAGGTGAGAGGAAGTCACGAGAAATATAATGAAGATAGAAAACACATAATTCATCCTACTAATTCCATTTAGATGAAGTTACTTCCTTTCACTATAATTATAACGAGAAAAAGAATGTAATTAAATAGAAAGAAAATAATATTATTATTACATTAATTTGATTACTAGAATCAAATAATAAATTAGTATTATAATGTGGAGAAAATAATAATTATAATTATTTATTAATTTTATTTTATTAATAACTCATATAGTAAAACATAAAATATAATATATGAATTAAAATTTGATATATTTTTACTTATAATTATATATTGAATCAAACATTCAATCCTAAAAAATAATCTATTGATAAATAAATAAACAAAAAAAATTTACATAAAAAGAGAAATGACGAGTGACCAAGTTTTTGCTCTAATTGAAGAGTCAATTTTGTTTTTTTAAGCATTAACCACACCATTATTTTTTATGTTGTTAATGTATGTTTAATAATAAATTACTGTGTATATGTTAATGTATATCTAGTTTATGTGTAACTTTTATATAAAAACATAATATATATTCTTTTAAACATAGAATAAAATACAATTATTAAATATTTTTAACATACGTTAATCAAAGATGAAATTCTAGTTTGATTTGTTATAGAAAATTTGCTTATCAATATCAATAATGTTAAATAATGAACATATATATAAAATCATAAAAGAATTCTAAAGGTTCCACACGATCATATTAATTTATGTTCTATATAGATCACATATCTTATTGTGCAAATGTGCAAGAATATATGAAACATAATTGAGTTATCTATTGTCAGACTTTGAATATATATGTCATATTTATGATAATAAAAAAATTATTTTAGTTCAATAGGTAGATATATTTGTACTTGAAAAATTACTTAAAATTAGTATAATTTGATTATGTTTTATCTATTAATTTTAAAGTTCATTTAAGTTTCATTTTTTAGTATTAAATAAATAAGATTCGAATTTATGTCTATAATAATAGAGTGAAAAATCATATCATTGAAGTTGTAGACCACAATTAAATTTCAAAAATTAAGCTAATGATTTTGATCAAATAATATTTTTTTTAAACTAAATTATTTTTCCAATAATATTTCAAACTTATGAATTAAAATAAAATAAAAATATGTCTTAACATCATACCACTAATCGAATCACATAATTAAGTGAGATTAATATTGAACCAAATAAATTTACTTAAAAAATATCAAATATTTATCATCTTAAAAAGGATAATTGCTATTATATTATGCCTTATTTATCTATTATGCATCCAGATGCACGTCATATACGATAAGATACTTGATCTGAACGTGACTTAAATTGAAAGGTATATATATAAAGATTCTCTCAAAATTTACACAAATATTAAAAAAGTCTTTAAGTTTAAAAATAATACCAATAAATCTCATTTTAACACTTATTAATTAAAAAATAATTAAAAATATTAAATATGAAAATACAATCTTATCTTTCATATATATTAAAAAAAAATTAAAATTAAAAAAAAATATTTTAAGTAAATATTAAATAAATTAGTTAATGAAATAAATCATATCTCTTTCTTATTCATTTATAATTTCTCCATATTATTCATATACATTTTAATCCCATTTTTTCTATCTCTCATTGTTAAAAATGGAATTGATATTTTCGTTGAGAGTCCATAATTTATTGATTTCGATATATATTCATTTTTATTATGTTTTTAGTTACATCGGAGGAGGAAAATAGTAGTCGATATTATGGATAGGAAGAAGTATCTAAATTGTCACTTTTTTTAGTTTAAATGTGTCATTCAGTGCATTTATTTATAAAAGGTATTTTAAAATCTTTTTATTTTAAAAAAAATGTGTCATTAAAGTCTATTTATTTGTAAAAAATGTGACAAAAAAGGCTAAAATTAATTTTTTTATCTAATTTTTTTATTAAATAACAAAATAGCACATGTCTCATATATTTGTTTATATTTTTCGATAATTATATACTTAAAAAATTACTCAAACTTTTTAAGAAATTTTTTCTTTCAAATTAAACAAAAAATTTATTATTTAATATATGAAATTATGCATTAAATAATAAAAATTTAATTTAAATTTGATCGAAAAATTTTGTTAAAAAATTTGACTAATTTTTTAATTAAAAATTATTTCATTTAATATATATTTATTGAAAAATAAAATATGTATGTGTTATATTTATTATTCTATTGTATTTAACAAAAAAATGAATAGAAAATTAATTTTATTCTTATTTTACACAATTTTTAAACAAATGGGTTAATAACCCCTAAAACCTAAACAAAATGATCTCCATAACCCTTTTGGGATATTAACAGTTTCATTCTGTCATTTCTTTATATTATTTAACATTTCTTATTTTTAAATTGTGTTTTATTTATATTTAACTTTTTTTTCTTTTACTCATAATGTTGTACTATTTTTTGTATTATTTTATTTTTTTATATAGCTATTTGTTGAACTTAAGAGTTCTTTGATATTAAACTACATTTTAAGTAAAGATGTAAATTGGCTCCGTATGAGGAGAAATCCGTGAAAAAAATCTATTTTAGCACTAATAAGGAATGATCATGTGGGGAGTGAGGTGGATGTAGGGACCACCATCCCGATTTCTCTCGTTTTTCGACCCCTATTTTCTTATAATTTATTTTAAAATATTATACATTTATATAAATTTATAATTAAATATAATGGTTTTATTGAAAAATATTATTTTTATCATTAAATTATTATTTTAATTGTAAAAATATAAAATAATAACTATTTTAATGATGGTTAAAATAATGAAATAATTATTTTGTGTATAAGTATTATTTTGTATTCAAAATTTTAAGTTTATTATATTTAATTGTATAATAAATATTATAATTGATATTAAGTTTTTTTTTTGTTTTTTGTTATTGAGAAATCCGATCCTAATAAAAAATCTGAAACTCTGATGAAGAATTCCCCGCTCCACCGCTCTACGGCTCATTAACATCTCTAATCTTAAGATAGTTCATTTATCGAAAGAAAACTATTTATGAACTCTTTACTATTTTCGAAAATCTCTTAGATTTTTATTGATATTACCCATATATCTAAATATAACACAAAGTAAACTGCAACTTTGTCAATAGCTAAATGCTGAGATAGGTATGTAAAAATTATTTAAGAATAATATTATTCATATGTTAAAAAAAATACTATTTGAATTGAATTCCGTACTAGATCACTCTCTAATTATTACAAATTTAAAATTTTAATCGATTTAAAATGAGTAGATTTAAAATTTAAATTCGGTTCACAGGTTAAAACTACTTAAAATTTTATATTTTTTAACATATTTTACGCATTTTCTATTATCCCTATTACCTATTTTCGATCACATAGTAGCAAAAAAAATCAAAATATATTATAAAAAGTTTTTAAATATTATAAATTATTAAAAAATTAAATTTATTACAAAAAAATAATTTATATAATATATATATATATATATATAACTTAAATTATAAATAAATTGATAATACTTCTTTTGTCATACATTTTGTGGTATTTTCACTTTATTTTAGAGAGATGAAGTTTGGTTTATTACTTAGAATCACCGTCAATATCTCGTTCATAATGACCATAGAATTCTCCAATGAGATAAGATATACTTTGAGCATAAAAATAGATCTAAACAATAATACATTCTCCTAAACATTCATCAAACAACCTTAAACTTTAGAGACATAAAAATATAAAAATTAAAGTATTAAAAAAATTATTACAGTGTTGTATATATGAATTCTTAATTATTATAATATTTATCAAAACATCGTATAAAAATAAATACATAAAAACCAAATAATTAATAAACTCATAATTACAACTTAATTGCTCTTTTTTGTAGTAGTATTTTTAAAACGTTTCAAGATTCTGCCCAAAATTGTATAAACAAATACAATCTCGTCGTTTATAAGATAAAACAATTCAAAATCTCTTTTATGTCTCAGAGTTTCACTGCATTAATTAAGTTCAAAATGATATACCTCTAAATTATGTATGTTGCTCAAAAAATCAAAAAAATAATTTTGTATAATTTTTTATCCTTACGTTTGCTAAGAAGAAGAGTTCTAAGATATGCATGTAACTTTACAAAGAAAACATTCACACAATAGTAGCGTTACATAAGATTCGGTCTAGGTGGACGAAAACAAAACAAAATGGTAAAAAAAAAATAACAATCACCTCCAAATAGACTTAGAAAAGTAACGTGTAAAACTTTTTGAGAGAGTAAAATTATGTATTTTTTATCATATTTTTTTATATAAATTTATACTATTTCCAAGAGAAAATCCAATCTACAGTACATTCAAAAGTTAGTGTTGGCCGGCCAAGATGAGAGAGATCAGATTTTACAAAGTTCCTCTTTTTTTTTTTTTTTTTGCTAAATGCTTTTAAATTCTTAAACCTCCGATTCAGAAATATACGATAATATTATTTATATTTCTACACCGTGTTCGTGCAAAAGCTGGCAATAAATATGCAACAACACGACATATTTAATAAGAAATTAGTAACAATTTACTCCTATTATATTACATATTAATATCATTATTATTATTAATAAATTATTTAGGTTTTGATGATACATATCATTATCCTTATTATTATTATTATTATTATTATTATTTTGGTATGATATTTTACAAGAATCTTTTTATGTTATAAAAAGGAATTTCCTTGTTTGTTATTGTTAAATATTTGGAAAAAGAAGCGCCAAGCTCGCCAGAATCTCAGGTGAGAAATTTAGAAAATTTGAAGGAATGGGCATCCGAAGAATTGGTATACTTCACTTTAGCTTATAATACCATATTTATATAATGTTGGCATTAACATAAATTTAGGCTTTATCCAGCAGGGCCTTTTATGGTCTCAAATTGTGAGTCTGTGACCGTGAATCAACCCTTAATTGAAGTAAAAAGATCTAAACTTTGGAGTCTGCTGGTCAATTAATTATATGATCACTGGCTCATAGCTAATTTTATACTATGGCGAAGATTTTCATTGAATCAGGATAATAAGTTGGTTCTAATTTACTTGACTTTATAATTATTAAGTATTTAAAACTCAATTTTGTTTTTCTAAACAATTTGATTTCACAATGTATATTTAGGTATATTTATCGATAAAAATATGACATATTAATTACTTTTTAAATAATATAGTATTATTTTATTAATAAAAAATTCTTATAAAATAAATGAAATATATTTATTTAATGGGACATATTTATCATTTTAAAGTTTTTTCTCCTTTAAACCCAACTGTGAATATGATTTTTATCCATCAAAAGCATCATATACATGTTAAAAATTAATATTAGTTATTATTTATTTTTAATTAAAAAAGATGTTATATGTATTTTATTTTTTAATAAAAATATGTTCAAATTATTAAATTTTTCAAAGATATTTAGTATTTAAAACATAAAATTTAAAATTCAAGTATAATACAATTTTATTTTATACATATAATTTTTTTACAATTGTATAAATATTATACTTAATTATTTATTCGTCGAGAGTTCACCTTTTTACTTGTTTATACCATTTTCTTTTTTTATGATTCAATTTTTGACTTCATTTTTTCAACTTTAAAGTTAAAAATATCATCAATTTTAGTTAAATTCTCTCCATATTTTTTATTCAATTATCAATATTCTTCCATAACTTAAAAAAATGTGAACTACTATATAGTAGCCACCATAGCTGAAAGAGATAGTGACTGATATATTGTAGTAAACTTTCATTTTCTAACAAAATAAATAAATAAGGAAACTAAAAGATAGAGAGAATGAGAGAGAAAGTGACTGATATATTGTAGTAAACTTTCATTTTCTAACAAAAAAAGAAAAGCAAGGAGACTAAAAGATAGAGAGAATAAAAGAGAAATAAACTTTCGTTTTCTAACCAAAAAAAATAAGTAAAGAAACTAAAAGATAAAGAGAATGTAGCTAAAAGATGTTAATATTTTCAACTTTATGGGTGAAAAATAGAGTAAAAATTGAACCATATAAGAAAAGTAGGGTATATAAGGAGGAAAAAATTTAAAATAATAATTTTACTTTATTAAAATATTTTATTATTATTTTAAAAAATATATTATATTGTTCAAAATGTAATTACTTTGTTTTATTTTTATCAAAATAATGATTTAAATATCTATTTTAAAAATTAAAAATAAATAAATATCCACTTACCATCAATAAAATGACATATAGTGATATAGACCATACTCATCATACAACTTGTTTTGACAAGGAGATTAATTAGTTTGATCACCCGTTCTCGTATAAATGTAATGAGCAAACAATGTTTTCAAACCTTACAAATTTTTATTTGTTAAAAATTTGTATATATTTGAGGATACTTTTGTACAGTGTCCATAATTATTTTTACAATCTGTGGCAAATTTTGATGCTGAGTAGAAGTGCAGAACAGAAAAAAATACAATAAAGGGTAAAAATGTAAAATAAACCTCTTAATACGGTAACGTATCGCTATTATTGTCAAAATGTAAAAACATTTCCCAAAACGCCTCTATAATGAGTCATCAACTCTAATTTTGGGGGGGCTACTCTTAAATTATAAGCAACTTCATCTAGTGATTTATTAGGTTGAACAATACCGGTAAATCTTTAAAAAGTAAGTATTAGTCGTCTATCTTTTAAAAAATATAGTTCTATCATTTATTAAATATTATATTTTAGTCTTTTTATCTTTACAAGTTTCAATCATTTTTAAATAATTTTTTCAAACGATAAATTCAGAATTTTAAAAAATGAAATATAAATATTAATATATTTTAATGTATATTAAAATTTTAGTTTTTAAATTAAAAAAAACTTAGATTTAAAATGAAAAAAATCCTACTTTATATATATATATATAAAAAAGGCATAATTTAAAAAATTAAAATTCGTACAAATATTTATAAAATTCAAAAAAAATATTCTTGGAATAATTGAATATGTTTTTATTTTTTATTTTAGTTTTTTTTTCTTTCTTTCTTTTCTTTCTTGATATTATTTTTCAAAATTCGAAATTTATTGTTGAAAAAATTATATGGACATGATCAAATTTTTTAAAGAATTAGAAAATTTTAAATATATATCTTAAAAGATAAAGGATTAAAATGTACATTTTGATGAATTAAATTACCTTAATTATACATTTTGAATGATAGATAAGTAAAATATATCTTTAGAAGAATTATAAGACTTGTATAAACCTTGATCCTAATATATTATATGGAAAATTAATAAAAACTCTTGATGTTTTTAAAAATTGTAAATATACTTTTTAAATTTGAAAAATAAGCAATTACATTCCTTTAGTATTGTTTTGCTAAATATCTTCGTCTATTTTTTTTTATTTTATAGAAAACATATTAATTCAAAAGGCAATAAACAATGAAAATAACGAATTTAGTTTTATTTTTTAAACTATTGATTTTTTTAATTTAGAAAAATTAAATAGAGATATTTATAATTGAATATGAAAGAATTTTAAATTAGTATAAGTTCATATTTGGTTTACACTAATAAGAATAGTAAAGAAAATATTTCAAGATATTCTTATTTTTTATTTGATTGTTAATCTATAATAAAATGTGAAATATTTCAAGAGTGGTAGAAATATTAATTACTTTTACACCCCTCAAGAATATATTAAAATGTTTTATTTTTTTCACATATTTGTATAATCATTTATTATTTTTTATATTTTATCTTATTTGAAAATCAAAAAATTTATATTCTATAATTTTGCATCATTATAATTTTATAAATTATATTTTAATATTTATCATTATTTTGATTCCTTTGCTTATCATTATAATTTTATAAATTATATTTTAATATTTATCATTATTTTGATTCCTTTGCTTAAACAAATAAAGTAATAATGATATTTTTTTCTTTGAATTTTATTTTTATTACCCTTCCGTTTCCATTCCATTTCTTTTTTAAGAACCAAACATCTACGAACCAAAAATGGCATAAGAATCAAACTCTTGGCATCACACAAAAATTAACGGGTGTTCCTATTATGTTTGTTGACGCGTATTTGTTTTAAGATAATCACCTGGAGGGAATAAAATCCAATCATTAGAGATTTCAGTTCATGTCTTGTGATCAAGTGTCTAAAATGTCTGCTAGGTTAACCTCTTTTGGTGCTTTTAACTTAAAATAATCCATGTTCTGTCCCTTAATAATAATCTCTGTTATGTCCTTTTCATGAGTCTCTGACTCTCAAATCCTGGGTCCCCCTCTTAGTTGTAGAAGGCATTACCTGCAAGCCTCAGAGTCTAGTTCAACTTCATATTTTGAAAAGATATTTTTGACCTTTTCTCTTGTTTTAATGATTAGTTTGTACTTAATAATTGATTAAGAGATACTTCAAGTCCAGCTCTCACTATTACTGTGTATAAATATGCTTTAATCCATTAGACACCTGGAGCATAAACAGAGTTGTTAAGAGTTTCTCCTCCTAAAGTTGATAAAAGTTGAAGTTATGGACACTACTCCAATGTTAGAATGGAGCTCTATCAGTGGGTTATACACTACAGCAGAGGAAGCTGATTTAATGGTTCCAAATGATCATCAACTAAGTGCTTTTCCAAGGTTTGGGTTTCCATCTACATTTTGGCCTGGCCATGAATCTACTACTGAAATAACATTTACAAGCATTAATGAAAGTTCTCATTATTCTTCAGAATTTGCTGATAATCCATATGGTGATTATTTTCAACATGACATTAATAGTTACAATGAGGATGGTAGTGATCTAATTCAAGCTTCAAGCTACCAAAACTACTTGTGTGATTCTAATCCAACTTTCATAACAAAGAATATAAGTTCTCTTGGTTTTTCTGTAAGGGATGTCAAGGATACTTACTTGTTTCTCAATACTGAAGGCGATGAATGCCACAACCATGAAGCATTCAGCAATGACATGGAAAAATGTGATGGAAGCCAATCTCAAATGCTGCTTGTGGATCCCAGAAATGATTCGCAGCTCAATTCAGAATCTGCAATCGAAACTAGAAATCAATCAGCTGGGACTGTTCCTGCTAGGAAAAGATCAAGGAATTCAGGGGAAGTGAGTACAAATTAAAACCTCTTTAATCAACATGTTTCTTCCTTTTTCCTTATTAAACCCTATGTTATATGGACTCTTCATTTTTATGAAGTACTCGTATCCTTACACCACATGGACATTGATATGGGTATTTGATACTCTAAATTGGTGAAAATTTAAAGAAAATTGAAAAAAATAAGCGTTGGATACGTATCCAAAAATTTAGGACCCTAAGTATCCTAAAAGAGTCCATGTAACATAGATTAAACATTGTTTTAATAGTTATTTAAACAAGCTTGTTTAATCAATGCAATAGGTTGGTAAAAACAAGGGGGTGAAGAATGCAAAATTGGTCCCAGCAAATGAAAATGAAGAGGAAGAAGGCAATACCAGCAGAAAAGGACAGACCTCAAGCAGTTACAGCTCAGGGGATGACTCACATGCTTCAGTGGGTTCAAAAGGACAACCAGCTATAATCCAGAATGGAAAAGCAAGGGTAACTAGAGGAGCAGCAACTGATCCTCAGAGTGTGTATGCAAGGGTAAATCTGTTACATGTCAATATTGAATCAAAAGTTAATCAAGTAGTATTAGATGGGTTGCTGAATCTGAAATGTGTCTTGCAGAAAAGAAGAGAAAAAATAAATGAGAGGCTAAGAACTCTACAGAATCTTGTACCAAATGGAACAAAGGTAGAACATTAGCACAATTATTGATGTCTAAAGATCGCATTGAAATACTTAATTAAACTTTGCAACATTGCAGGTAGATATCAGCACAATGCTTGAGGAAGCTGTGCAGTATGTGAAGTTCTTACAGCTTCAAATCAAGGTAAAGACACTATCATAATTTTCTAATGATAATTTTTACTTTCCTCAAATGTGCCAAAAAACTAATTACGCTTATACAATGTTATAATTATCGGTTTTGTATTTTGCAGCTCTTAAGCTCTGATGAACTATGGATGTATGCACCCATAGCTTATAATGGGATCGACATGGGACTTGATTTCAGAGGCTAGCCACTCCCAGACAAAGACAATGGTGGAAGATAACATGGTCATGGACTCATGGTTGATGTTCTTAAGAGTGATTTTTTCAAAGTTGATTTAGGAGTACAATTAAGAGAGCTAGCACTGTCAACAATTTTCTCTTGAATGCAAGCACCGGATAAGCTCAATGTATTATTTTTGTATTTATTCTATAAATCTTGAGGAGGGACTAAATCGTTCCATAGTTGAATCTGAGATAAATTTTTACTTATAGAAAAGTGTAAACGAAGTATAGAAGACTAATGTAATGACTGTCAAGAAACTAGTTAATCTACTCCTCAAAGTAATCACTTTTCACTCCTATGATAGATTATTCATTGGTCATCATTAAACATAACATGGTTCTTCAAGCCAAATACGTGGTGTTTGCTTGATAATTTTGGCTAAAAATGAGAAAAGAGTTTACACTTCCAAATCAATATCATTGAAAAGAAAACACTTGAGATTGGTTTAGAAGTAGAAGTAAGACCATACAGCACTAAATGACATTAAGAGTGTCAAATGTCAACCATCCCAATCTTCCCTCAACTAGCAATTTGAGACCTATTTAGATATAATCTCAACTATCCCTTCACAAAAAGTTCCTCTTCTTTTCTGTCTAGTTTATCTGAAATTCCCATTTGAGCATTTGCAAGGCTATTTGGTTTTACCCAGCATCAATATATAAAAATTTTGATTGCTACAATTACTCTAAAATGTTTACAAGGTCCAATTTTAATATATTTTAAAAAATAGGATAATTTACTTGAATTTTTAAAGTAGAATTTGATTTCACAAACACACCCATACGAAAAGAGAAGTTAAATAGTCACGTAATTTGTTTTTCATATACCTATATAAAAATTCCAGGTAGATTTGTAACGCGTTAGAAGTCTAAGTGAAACTTCACACATCTATACGTTAATTGTGTGAAAATAAAAAATAAGAAAATGAATAGTAAAATGAATTATGAATAAAATATATTTATTTATTCAATTAATAATAAATATTAAAGTAAAATTTATAAAATTATAAATAAATAAAAAATAAAAAATATTTTTTTATTTTTAAATAATTATATAAATATGTAAATAAAATAAAAAAATATTTAAAAAATATCTAAAATTATTTTTATTTTAATTATTATAAACCAATCATAACCATAAGAAATAATTGGAGTGACTTAGGTTTAGGCGGAACGGCGTATATAAGGCTCTGCAAATATTTCCTTCATGTTTTCAATTATTCCTGATTAGAGCCATAATTCTTTGATACATTAGTTGGTAGATTTAATCAACTAATTTTTGGCTAAATTATATTATTTGACACAAAATTTTGATTAAATTTATACACATTTTCAAAAAATTTAAAATATATATTAATCTTTAAAATTTTAAAATCTTACACATAAATTCTTAAAATTTTAAATCATATAATTTACTCACCAAAATTTTATATCATAAATATATATTTTTAAAACTAAACTAAGTTTTATAAGTGAATTTTTAAAAATTTAAGAACTCAATTATGTTTAAAAGCTTATGTAAATTTTTAAAAATTTAAAATTAAATCATATATTAGTTACCTAATGTTTGGAGGGGTGATTAAAACCTTTGCTCTTCCAATAAAATTACACTTAAGATTGTTAATTTTTTGTGATGGAATAAATCTGTAGGAGAATTATCTCATTTTTCAAAATTATATCATATTTTAATAAATATATAAAACTTAATATTTTTAATTTTTTTATAAATTTAATTACATTTAAATTCAAACTAATCATTAATAATATATTATATATTTTTATTTTTTATTTATTAAAACACCAATAATTTTTATTTTATAAAAATTATTCAAAATATTTATTTAAATTCTAAAAATCTAAAATCTTATAATTATTTTATAATTTATTGTTATTATTTTAAATTAACTTGTAACGAGATATTATCAATATTATTTAATATAAAATAATTATATATTTTTTGTTACATATATTTTATTTTATCTTTTTCATATAAATATCATTTATTTTTTATTAATTGATTCAAAATTTTAATTTTTTCAATATAAAATATTTAAATATTAACTTGTTGTTTTTATAAATTTTCATTTTTAACAAAAATTTAAAAAATAAAAATAAAATATAAAATATTACTTGAATCCCGATTTTCTATTTAAGAATATTCGTTCTCCATTAAAAATCCTTATTCCCAAAAAAAATTTAAATAAAGACAATAGTTAAATTTTAAATTATAGACTAAAAACGACCCTGTTGAGAACCCTATACGCATAGCTAAGTTTGTAGTCGGGATTAAAACAGAAGGCTGGATCCATAAAAATACACCTTTATGTACTAGGACTTTGTTTGAATTGAACCAATGCTCAGAAATACAGTTTTAAGGAAGTTTCACTTGGACGTTTCCAGATGCAATGACCAAAATCCTTTTTGTTTTTACCCAAAATCAATAATTTTTTTTCCTTTGGTTCAATTGAGCAGAGCATATAACAGTCCTAATAAATAACTATGACCTTTTCTAATCTGCCTTAGATTATTACCAACATATATGTTACCATAACTAATAAGAGCCGATTCAAAACTCCAGACCAGAGAGAACAAAATATATATCACGTTACACATCCAAGGTTTCGTATAAAATTCTTGGAAAACAGAACCTAACTACTAATTCTTTCTCATGTACGATCCTCGCCGACATGATTTGGAATTTCCGCTTGGCTGTCCAGAGGCATATACTGCGCCATTATAGCTCTGATTTCAGAATCCATGTAAGACTGCAATCAAAACATGAGCAAATTGAAAAAAATTAAACCCATAAGGAAGAATACTGCGTAAGGTCTTTACTTATGTTCTAACTAAAGTTGGTCAACACTACATTGTCATTTCATATCCAAAAAATGGAGGGTTGCGGAAACCAGCAAGCTAAATGGATTTGAACTAAGCCAGCTTTAACCGTAAGAACGATCCAGCCCACAAAAACACTACCTATGGCAAGCAAAGCAAGCAAGCATATGATGCAACACACCACGTAATATGATGTCCATGAAAGCTTAACAAAGACAGCCTCAACAAGAGGGAACTCATATCATATCATCTCATTCATGTCAACATGAGGTAGAGTGCAGAAATCCAACAATGTGCTGTCTTACATATCCATATTTAATTGTTTTTCGTGTAGTGTGAATGATAAAACAGTAAATAGATATAATAAATGGGGAAGGGTAAAAAAGGTAGAATCTTCAATTCTTCTCACTAGGCAATTTCCCTGAACTTTGTAGTCAAGTTAATCAGAATTTTGATTCAGGAATTATACTTCAAATTGGAATCTGACCAACTTGATTACAAACTTTTAACCCTGGGACAAATTGACTGAAAATTTTATTCAGGGATTAAAGTGACTAATATATGTAATTTAAGGACTAAATTGACCAAGGATGACACCTAATTTGGACGTTTACCGTTTACCGTAATATTTAATAGACGAAGTCTATAATTTTCATTCTTTCACTACTTTCACTACTTTCACCTGTCAATATCATAGTCTTCTAAAACCATGCTCCTAGCAACAAACTTTGCTTATTGATAATCAATCATATCAACTACAATTCTACAATCAACAAAATAAGCTTAGGCACGAGTCATTGATGCTTGGCAAATCTCAAGCACCAATGTACCAAAGAGCCCAGTGAATCTCAAGCTAAAATCACAATGTACAAAATTTAAACATATTCCTCTACTTTTAATTTTATCTGATTGCTTTTCTGTTCATGGTTCCGAGTGTTTTATAAGTCCATCTTTTCCGGAGTGACATTTAGAAATTATTTATGAGAAAGAGAAGTTTACAACAAGCAATGCACAACGCATTTAAAGCAATCAGATTCACAAACAAAATACAGAACAAATTTTTTTACCCTTAATCTGTACTTGTACACAAGATATGCTCCACCAGCAGCCATAGCCAGGCCTATCAATATGACCCAAACAGCAGTCCAAGCAGATCCACCAGACCCACTATCCTTTTTACCTGCAATTGAAATTGGATGAACATGTAAGAATAGTAAGCAGAGAGAAAAAAGGAAAAGAATAAGAAACAAAGATGGCAACACAAAAATACAGCCCTAACAATAAAGCCCTGGTTGATAAGCTTACTTATGCAGGTATCATGGTCTCGAATATACAATAGATCTCCACTGCAACTGCAGTCATAGCTTCCCCACGTATTTTTGCAGCTGCATTCAGAGCACTGGCAAGCTTTTCTCTCTTTGCATTCATCAATATCTGTTTGAGGAAGACATGCCAATATATAACAGTAAAAAAATAGAATACTGATAAAAGCATGGTAATCTCGAGAGTTTTTCAAAGCCTTCAAAACTTCATGAGAAGGCACCACATACAATTCTGCAAGTATGCCATTATTATCACCAAGCAATTTTTTTGGTTCCATGTGCCAACACTTAATTCCTTAGTTTTTATTAAGTCAGTTATGTTTCCAACAATACAAAAGCCTATCAGTTATGTTTCCAACAATACAAAAGCCTACCAATGAATCTAGTCCATTGCCTCTAAAAACACAGCAAAATGGGATCTAAGCTAGAAGCCATTACTGTTTACTTAAAAGGCTTGATCTTCTAGTTACCTTCATGAATATTTTCGATAACCACATCAAAATCAAATTAAAACATTTCCCACTTACCCACGCAGCTTTTGATACCATCACCTTTAAAGCCAGGTGGACACTTGCATTTTATCTCCCCATTGTCCTGCTATATGTTTTGAATGCAACTTCAATATATTATTGACGATGAGAGGAAATTATGGATATTCAAAGAAAGAAAAAGCTAAAGAAACAGTTAGTTAGGGAGAGAAAAAGTGACGCACAGTACAAGCAGAGAATGCGTGCCCATCTCTCGCTTCATGCCAACAGCCCCCGTTATTTATCTTGCACCTCCCAGGCCCACTTGCTGAAAACAGAGATTAATCAACGAGTAAAAACCATATAACTATTTGTTTGGATAGACTACGGATCAGTGTCATTTTTTAAATGGAATCTAGAAATTAAGAATGAAATAATTAAAGTACGTAAAGTTTGAATCATATTGGTCTTGTCATTTAAGATCTAGGCAGAAAAAAAATTGCCGTGAACCTAAACCAATATACATACAGAAAATACAACTTATAAATTGTCTGATTCAATATTGCAATATTGACCAGCCCCAAACGCAACAATTGAAGGGGGGAAAAGGAAAAAGGAAGAAGGTTGAAAATAAAAAAGAAGGAAAATTTTAAAAGAAGCCAATTCTCAATGAACCTTGCAAAAACCATCAGATCAATGATGACAAGGTATCAAATTTATTTCCAGCATGCATACCACTATTACTAGGATTTCAGATCTATATATAGCTTAGAACACCCTCTGATGGACAATAGGTAAAAACGTCTTTCTGATATTTATGAAAGTTTATTATGAAGCAGAGATTCTCTAGGCATTACTCAAACAAGCAAGTTTCCTTTTTCACCTTTATCCCCCTTTCAGAATATTTTTTAAAAAGCTTAAGCATATTCTACCTTCGCATCTAGTATAACCATCTCCTTTGAACTGCACTCCATCAATCAGTGGGCACTCACATACCCTACCACGAAATGTGTCCTGATAAATATGCTACACATCAAATAGAATAAAAGCAACTAGAAAACTTTTGAAATATAAACAACTAAAACAAAGGTTGATTGCAACAGATACAAGCATGGTGAATTTTAGAGTCTTACCTTGCAGGCAGTGAGATTAGCTGTTTTTTCTTGCCAACAACCACCATTGTTATCCAAGCACTCATTTGTCTCTACATCTGCAATATTAAAATATGAAATCAACTCAGATAACTTGGGTTAAAGATAAACCATAAATTGTAGGATACTACTGATCAGATTGAATGTACAACACACAAACAAAAACATACCATCACTTAAACAAACAGCTGGCTCAGTAGTTTCCTCAAAACCAGAGCAGATGGCCTTGAGAACAGCACCCTTTGCCAACTTCCCTGCAAAATCATATTTTAGATAGGGAAACCAGGTGAGTATCTAAGAAATAGAAGCTCAAAGACTAACCTCGATATTGTCGATTATTGACAACGAGTGTAGGCAATATGGTTACATCACCCCTTGATCCTTTTCCAACCTACAAAAGAATTTTAGTCAGAGGGGCCTCACAACTTAACAAATATACCAAATCAGAGAATGGAAGGACAGCAATTTAAACTCCTAAACAGATATAAATAATGCTTCTAAAATCATTAACATCTTAAGAAGAAATAAGTACTTGAGCATCTTGCTCTTTTTTCAGGACAGGGTTTTCCGCGTCTGCATTTGGGTCTCCCATGCAGTTCTCGATCTTTTTTATATCAAGCCCTGACAAATGTCATATGTAAACTCATATTTCATTAGTTGAGCTATTAACCAGTTAATAATGACCTTAGAAATTACACACCCACATATATATAAAAGTTACAACTGATGTACCTAAGGATTTAATGACAGAATAAGCGCATTCTTTGTTGTACTTTTTCTCCTTCATGGGACACCTAATTTGAAAATCTGTAACATAATCCCAATAGACCCAAGGCTTTTTAGTTTCATTAGCAACTCTAAAAACGCAGAGCTGCCGCAAGTTTTCAACAACCACATCTTTTCCGTCATAACCAGAACTGAAGTCTTGTTCAGGATCGGGAGCACAGTATCTTCCATGATTGATACACTGGGACTTGCACTGTTTGCTCAGGGTAAATGCCTGGGGACAATACCAAGTTATATAATGGGGTGTGAATTGAGTATAACCACCTTTCTCAAGAATCTGAGCTGCACCCTTAAAATCCTTCACAAATTCCATCAACATATCACATTTAACACCACATTCATCATTGCTGTTAGTCCACAGTTCATACTCCACACGATCATCTGGGTGAGGAACAGCTTCTCTCCAGTCAAGATTCACATTGACCATATCCCCAGAACTTATTGCTTTTTTTAATGTTTCACCAAAACTTTTCTCGATAAGTGCAGAAGGAATTGTGATGTTCTCAATGTATTTGGCGGTTGAACCATCCTCTTCAGGAGTATCCATTGTTATTAGTGCTTCTTCAACATCATCGGAGACAAGAACTGCAGAAGCACCTGCCTTCTGGGCATTCCAAACCTTCAAAGCAAAGAAACAATCTGCAAAGCAACATAGTAAGTGCTAAAAGCAGTTATTAGCCCATAAATCAACTAAATTCACAATACTATAAGCTCATGACATATTAAATAAGAAAAAGAAGCTCCCTCCAAGCGGTTAAATAAAGCAAAACATCTAATCCTACTGAAATGTAACTACAGACCTGATAGGACACACCACTGATGTAAAGAGAAGGAATTGAAAGCAAAGTTTGCATGGGAAAATTAACAAACTGACACCCTCTCACTAATCAATACTGAACAATGAAACCCAATTCTCGCAAAAGCCCAATCAATTTTACATTTAAAATTTACTAATTTAACTCGACCAGAAAAGGAGTTGAGCAAAAATAAATCGATTCAAGTGACTGATAGAGCAATTCAAAACGAGAGAGAGAGAGAGAGAGAGGAAAGGAACTTAAGAAAAAACACAAATTGAACTTAAAGATCCATAGTAGGCAAGCAATCAAATTCGAAGAAACTACAAAAAGGTACCTCCGCGATCGAGCAAAACAAAGGTTGGAAGAGCTCCGGGCTTAGATTCGAACTTAACCCCAAAGTCAGAAAACTCTTTGCAACCCTTTTGATTCTCTTTTGGGTACAACACAGCCCCAGCCATACTACCTCCATACTGTGGTATCCCAAAGTTACCAATAGCACTATCGTAGGTACCCTTAATTTTATCTGGAGATGTCACCCTCAAGCTGTTCTTCTCCACCACAAATCTCCCATTGCAAAACGGAGTCAACCACAGTATCAAAAACCCTAGAAATAGTCTCGACACTGATCTTCGAAGCTCCATCTTCGGAGGCCACAGTCCACAGACAAAGATTGTAACTTTGAGAGAAAACCGAAAGTCTTCTTTGGAATCAATATCAGAGAAAAACCCTTCTCCGTTTATCGAGGCAAAATTGACGAGCAAACAATTATTCAAAGACCCAAAACAAACACAAGAAGATAATTGTGTTTTCTATTTTTGATTTTGGAATTATCAAAAATAAGAATAAGAAATACAGTCAGAGTATCAGATAATGGGCTGGTTCTAGTTCTAGTTCTAGTTCTAGTTCTAGTTCTACTCAGATAAATTGCTTTTATTTTTGTTTTTGTTTTGGGAAATATGATTTTAGGAGATTTTGATAAATCCTCGATATAAACTTATAGCTAAAGCTAAAGCCAAAGCAAAAGACTAATTAATACGTCTATACGAAAACTTGAAAATTGAACGTATATATAAATCCGGGTTTTGGGTCCTAATTGAATTCAATTTACTCATTAATGTTGCATCTATTAAAGAAAGTCTATGTAGTCACGTAGTTTGGTATTTAGATTAAATTAATTAATTTTTTTAAAAAAATATTTTTATAAGACTGAAATTAAATTTTTTTTTATTTTAAAAAACTCTCTTTCTTTCTTATTTTACTAAATAAATATCTTATCCTATCATTTTTTACTAATATTTTTCATCATACTTCTAATAAATTAAGCCATAAGTTTATTATGAGACATAAGAAAATAACAAATTTTAAAAGAGTTTTATGCATATTGGGAGTTCGATATTTTAATAAAATTGAGTCTTTGTTAAACTTCTAAGAAGTAATATTTTTCAATTAAAAAATAAAAAAATCATTTTTTTTAAATTTAAACATATGACTAAAGTAAACCTAACTTAATAGTTGCATAATTAATATATCAATTAAGTAAAATTATAAGAATAAATAGATTTAAAACCCTATGACATACATAATAATATGTGTATGATTCTAATTCTGCATTCAGCTAAACATAATCTTATCATTTTTAAAATAAGTGAATATAATATTTTATTATTATTCTAAAACGATCCCGTATAAATAAAAAATATAAATCGAATACTTATATTAATATAAAACTAATAAGAAAGGTTATATTAGCTTATTTTAGAGATTAAAGGTATTGGTGATTTGAATTGATTAAATGAGAGAGATAAATTTTATAATTAAATAATTAAATAAACTAAATAATATTAAAATTAGTATGAAACATGAAAATATTGTACAAAATGACATTACTTTTATTTTAACTCGTTCCTACTTTCATACAATCAAAAAGATTTATTTTATATGAGTTTGAAAATAAAAATAAAAATAATTAGTGATCAAAAATATTAATAAATTATATTATATTTAAAAATATGTGTTTTAATAAATTTTATCTTTCATTAATTTTTAATTTTTATATATAAATTCACACGAAGTAAGATAAATTAAAACTCACAAAAAAACTAAAAACACCATTTATACATTAAGTATTAATGATGTATCTAATTTAAATCATTAAAATTATAAGAGATATCACTTATGAATTAAAAAATGAATTGTTTCTACAAATTTAATATAAAGAATTCAAAATACATATCACATAATCTTACAAGATAATAATATAAGTTTTTTTTTTATATTAATAGTATTACAATTTTATTTTTGATATCATTTTTTATCCATATTTTTTAGATAACATTTTAATAGTATCATATTTAAAAAAGTATTAATTTAATACAATTTTTTATTTAATTAAAAAATTTACTGTATAATAATACACATTATATTTAAATGATATTTTCAAATAATTAATCAACTGATTATCTAAAAAAATTTTTTAAATATTATACGTGTATTATTATATATATTAAAAAAATTCATTTAAATAATAAATTATATTAAATTAATATATATTTTTAAATAAAATACCACCTTAAAACTATCAAAAATAAAACTATAATATTATTAAAATAAACAAACCTAATAACACCACTTATATTTAACAAATTTATATACCAACACAACTATTCCACAAATTGGTACGAAACATGAAAATATTTTACAAAATGACTTATTATTTTTATTTTAACTCATTATTACTTTCATATAATTAAAAAATATTTCTTTTAAATATTGATTTAAAAATAATAATAATTGGTGACCAAAATACTAAAAATTATATTATATTTTAAAATATTTTAAATGTGTGTTTTAATAAATTTTATCTTTGATTAATTTTTAATTTTAAATATAAACCCACGTGAGGTCAAATAATTAAAGCTTACAAAAAAATATTAAAAACAAAACTCATAAATAGAGATCATCATTTTTACATAATGTATTAATGATATATCTTCTTTATTACTAAAAACTACAATAGATATCAATGATTGATTAATAAAATATATTATTTTTATAAATTTAATATAAAGATATATAACTGATAAAATTTATGCTACATACCTCATCATTTTATAACATAATAATATGAGTTTATTATTATTAATATCACAATTTTATTTTTGGTATAATTTTGTATTCATATTTTTTTTAGATGATATCTTAATAATATCTTATTTAAATTTTTTTATCAATTTAACACCATTTATTATTTTATTAAAAAAAATTCACATATATAATAATAAACTTACAATATTCATAATATATTTTTAAATAATTAATTAATTATTAAAAAATATTTTTTGAATAACACATATGCTACTATACATATAAAACATCATTAATTAAAAAATAAATTATATTAAATTAACAATATCACTAAAATATCATCTAAAAAATATAAATAAAAAAACTTATAATTTTATTAAAATAACCGACCCTAATAACCTCTCTCGTATTTATCACGTTTATAAACCAACGCGACTACTCTATTAAAAGAAGCCACATGCCCGTGACTGCGTCAACTTACCGATTATTTTTTAAAATAAAATACTATTTGTCCAACAAATCTTTTTTTAGTCGTTGCTAAAATTTATAAGTGGCAAAAGCGTCAAAAACTACCTAACAAATCTTCTCCTTATAATTTGCAATTCAACACACGTTGGACCATTTTTCTCGGTTGTTTTCAACCAAAAGAAAAAAAGAAAAAAAGAAGAAACATTAGTCTTTGAGATTCATTTAATTTTATTAAAGGATACGACAAATGTTTTGTTTATATTTATATTTTATGTATTCGAGTTTTTTTTCCCGAACCTATTTGAATTTAAACTTTAAAGTCAAGTCTTTGGTATGTATATGTATCGAGTGTCATTGGCATGACTTGGAGTCTTGGACTCGTCATTCACTCAATCAAATTATAAAATCTTACATATAACTTATTAAATATTAATTTTTAATTTCGTCTTTATTTCTTAAGTCTTTTTCATTTTTTTAAAAATAAATTATCAAAATAATTTTATTTTACCACGAATATGTACTCTTATTATTTTAAAGATTCTTTCCCTTCACAGGCACCTCCGTTAATTTCTTCTTTATTAACTTGAAAAAATTAACAAAAATCTACAATTTGACCAAAAAATTGTGCTGTAACTATGACGAAGATTGCTTTTGAATGTAACTAAGAATAATTCCCTGTTTCCAGTTTACTCCTTTTTTTTTTTTTTTTTGGATTTGAAGTTTACTCATTGTTAAAAGACTTGAATGTCTACATGTTAAAGATCAGGGACAAAGTATTTCTCACTTCAAAAATAATAACTTCCGTATCATAAACCAGGTAAGTTTTCAAGAATTTCATGATTTGGGATTATTTATTTTTAATACTTACAAATTTCTTTTAAAATTTGAGATCAATTTAAAAATTAAAACATAATGATATTGTCAATTTTCTTGTAGTATAATAATATAGATTCTGAATAAATATGTTTTCAAATTTCATGTCATGTAAACGGGTGTTGAATGTATAATATGTTATTTAAAAAATAAAAATAATGGCAACATATTATAAGGGGAAAAACTAATTGTTAATTTTTTTAAAGATAATTTGTATGATTCAGTCAAATATCTTTCATATAGTTTTTTTAATTATTATTTATCATACTATCTTGCTACACTACTTTCAGAGTTCAGTTGAAGTTTTGGGTTTTAGGTATTTCCAAATTAAATTAAATTCAAATTTGATTTTTCAAGGACACTCATGTAATATATATTATATGCTTAATTTGGAGATTGGATCGAGTTATGAATATGATTGTGTTTATACGTGAATTGGATGCAAGTTTTGAAGAAGATGATGGACAAATTAAACATAATAGCCTTCAACTCTTTTGTTCCTTTTAGCTTAGTTTTATTATCAGTCCTACATTTTTATTAGTCACGTATATTGATCACCAATTTATCAAATATTGCACGTAACTTTCGTTTCATAGTTAAATGAATATGCACTTTTCGAGAATAAAGATCAAATGGGTTTTGTGCCTTTGTGGGATTCGATAATGGATCTTCCTATTATTAATCTTTTCCCCATAAAAAAGGATTTTGGAGTGTTATGATCCCTATTTTTTTCTTTTTTTGTTCTAAGAATATCACTAGATATTGTTTACTATAGATATTATCTAATTGGGAAATGAGGAAGGTGATTCCAATGCTCGAACTAACACCCGCCTAGATACCGATAGTGGTTATAAATTTTACAACCCATGTATATTGCTTCTAATTGAATTGCGCTCGCACAAATTAAAAGCTCTTTCATCCAACATAAAACTCTTAACGGCCGAAACGCGAGCGAATCGTATCAGCACTCCTATAAGTTCCAACATCTGCAGACTGACATGTTATCCGCTTTACGACGATTTCACAAAAGGAAAAGATAACAATAAAAACCACTTATGAGCTACCAAAGCCTTAAAAGGTTTACCAAAACATGGGGAACGGATTAAAAGGGGGATATTGCAGTTAAAAAATCCCTAGTCCAGAAAACATTAATGCTTCAACAGATGAATGACAGAAGCTTTCAGATAATCGGTCTTAAAGCAACCACATTTTTATGATGCCAACAGTTCTTCCACCTTTGCAATTTGATCCTCTTCATTCTTTGGAGTAGGACTTCTATTAGCTTCTTGGTATAAATCATGCTTCCATTTCTCAACACGAGTACCACCAGCACCATACCCTGTCCTTCCACTGAATCCATCTCTTCCTCTATAATTCACTATGTCATTCCCCTTCCCAAACCTTTCTCTTGGACGAAAACCAGACCTCTCTCCATCTCTCCTATTTGGCATTCTGTCTCCTGCAAAAGGCTTCTCTGATCTATCCAAATGGCACCTATTGTGATCTGCCTCCTCTTTTCTTTTACCTTCTGTAAGACGGTCAGGATTGCTTGATTTTACAGTATCTCTTGCTACTTTATCAGCATTATCAGAATCCACCCGAATCTTCTTCTCTCTAAATGCTGGTCTTTTCCTGCTACTGGTAGTAGGTGGGTCAACTTCCAACTCGTACAACCCATCATGCTTCCAGCTGTCCTTTTCATCTCCCTTAGCTCTCTCAACTCTTTTTCTTTCATCTTTAGTTGTTGTCTTGTCTTCTGTCTTTCGATTTTTTGAGTCGTTCCACCATCCACGCTCTTAAGTATTAAAAAATAAACAATATTAATGAAGAAGGAAATCATATACAAGCTCAGATCAGAAGAAAAGGAATATGTATCTAATATATCTTCAAATGATAACAAGGAACAGGAAAAAATGTTTAATCTTGAAGTTAAAGACAAGGATTTCTCACCCCTTGCTGCACCTTGAACAGAGCTTCGACCAACTTGCCTGGCATTACCGCGCCCATCATGCTGTTATAAGACATGCACAGGCAAGCCTAAGATTGTTATATACACGGAGGCCCTTGAAGAAATGGGGCAGAACAACAATACCACTACATCAGCCCAGTGAAAAGATTACCACACAGTAAATAGGAACCAGGTAATTAATTTAGAAGTACTTAGTTTAGTTCTTCATCGAGTAACTATCAATCTAGAGGGTGGAAAAGTTCTCAAGCTAACTAGGAAATGAACTTAAACATGGTTACATCCATTGTGTTTTATGTCAACAGACTACTATCCATTTAAAAGAAACCATATATCATATTTAGATTACCATTAAAATTTATATAGTGGCTTCGGAAGAAATTAATAGAAACAGGAAAAAAGACGAGGGTTATTTTCTTACTAATCTGATCAGTACCTCACAAACTATATTTGATCCATCCGTCATTTATACTTTTCAGCTTTTGCTTCTTATATTTGTAAATTGTCAAAAAAATAATAATAAAAGAACATAAAACGGAGGATAAATTCTAAACCTGCTAAATTACAATTAATGACAGTTAAACCAGGACAAAATGAAGGAAACATATTAGTTCCCAACATTGGTTACTGAGGCCACAAAGTGCAGTACTGGTGGAGTAATGATTAAGCCATTAAAATCAACGAACGTTGCCAAAAATTGCATTTAAACTCTCAACAAGATGCCTATCAAGCACATAAAATATTGTTACCCAAGAAGCAATAAAATTTACAAGTTCTCCAGTAAAGCCTTTAGTACTTGTAATAAACCATTCAACTTGAAACAAACTATTAAAGATCTAAAGATACTGAGAAGAACATGGATGCTTGAAATAAACAAACTACCAAGTTAAGTAGCTACCAAAAGTAAAGCTATCAAGTTGATCACATAATAAATGTAACATACCACCTCAAAGTAAGATCGAGATCGTGGCACTTCACTTGCATTAGATGAATGTTTTATTTCTTCACAATGTGCATTAGATTTTCTGCCAGGTTCTTTGCTCACAGGTGATCTTTCTATCTTAGAATCGGATGCCACACGTGGCTCATGTGGTGATCCATCTCGCATCTGGTGGCAGTGTTTTTGATCCTTGTCTGCCTGATTTTTGATATCCAGTTTAGTACTGCTAGGCAGTCTTTCTGGTGTCATTTTCCCATCCCTCTTAGAGCACTTAGGACTAGACCAACCAGTGACAAATATAACCAAAATTATACTTGGAAATTACCACCATATGGAAGCCAAAATTTCAACACTATTTTTCTCTTATTTTTCTTTATGTTTTAACATGTTGTGAATAGAAAGTATGCAATTCATGAGCATCAAGCACAAATTAGGATTATATTGTTACTTTTCCATATCTCTTCAGGGTTTGGAGGTTTATTCATTTTTTTTCCCTAACATCGAATAGTATGATATTCACACATCACACATGTTAAAACACCGACATAGGCAAAAGCTATATTATAAGAACCACTTCTTCTCTCTAATTTTGAAAACATTCAATTTCATTCAAATGAAATAATTATTACATAGATGAAAGTCGAAGAGGCTACATTAAACCGAAACAACCCAACAGTCACTTGGCTAATGATACATAAACAAAACGATGAATTAACGAGATCATTAAAAGTTCACTATCACTAATTACGAAATTGAGAAACTTCAAAACTTTATTCATAAATCTCAAAAATCTCAGTTGAAATCCAACATCAGTGGATACAATTCAGAAACGAAAGTATGTAAATAATGACGCAAAGAAAAATTAAAGTACCTCGGTTCCCTATCGAATCTAGAACGACGTCGTCTGGAGTCAGAGTTGCGTTCCTCTCGACGTGACATTAGGGCTTCACCTTTTTCGTCTCCGTTCGCAGGCTCAACGACGGAGAAATAAGTGAAGAGTGCAAAGTCCTATAAAGCAGAAGTCTTTTAGGGCTGGTTGCTTTCTTCTAAATTGATGAATTGCCCGTAGTAAATTTCTTTTCTTAATGGATCAGTTTAATGAAAAAAAAAATTAGTGGCTGAATTTATTTTTAAAAATGAATACATTTATTTTATTTATATTATTATATATAAATTACCAATTTATGAAAAGATAAGTGTAGATTCAACTAATTTTTTTATTTTTTATCATTTTTTTAAATATTATTTTTAATCTAATAATCTCATATTTACAAATATCTTAAGTTAATTTTTTAACAAAAAAATAATTCATAAACTTATATGTATCTATGTTTTTTAAAAAATGATAATAAATTAAAAATAATTAATTAATTTTTAATGATATTTTGGAATATAATAATATAAATTAAAATAATTTTTTTTTTATTTTTTTAAAAACAAAGTTATTTAGACGAGACAATCAAAATAATTCTAATTAAAGTGATTAATTTATAAATAAAAAAATTTGATGTGCACTTTATTTATTTAAAACTTCTATTTAATTATTTCTCACGATAAATTATGTGTAAATCATGTTTTTGTTAAGAAATTTAATTTTATTATTTCTTGAGCAATAAAATAGCCACATAAATTATTAAGAGAAAAGTGAAAATAAAAAAAAAAGTTCTATAACTTATGCGGTAATAATATTAGATAATATTATTTGCATTTTTTCAGACCAAAATAAAATGATAACCGTAAATACACTTTGTTATTGGGAGTTTTTTTTTTCCAACTTCTAAATTTTTATTTCAGTTGATAGGGAATTTTAGTTACGTTTCTCTCCAAGTAATTTTTAAACGTGATAAACTAAGAGCACAATTATTTAAAATGTCAGAAAATAACATTTTTCATGTGTAACATTAAATTTCTTCTTTTTGAAAAAAATAACTTAGTCTTTGTCGCTCCCACTATCTCCCTCTTCTTATAATTTCTATAAAATAATTAATAAAATTTAATGTTTTAAGAAACTAGTTTAGAACTTGTGCATTGTACATCAATAATTATCTCTCTTCTAAAAAGATTTAACTAATGCCTACACCATACTTTAACTATAAAAAAAATAGAAACTAATTAGTAAAATAAAAACTTAAAAATATCATACATTTTTATATAAATTGAATTATACATAAATTTAAAATAGAATATAATGGGTAAGTTATGTTATTATTTTAAAATATAATATTATTTGTATTTAAAATTATTTTATTTGTAATTTATATTTTTATATATGATATATATTAATAATATAAATACCGGAAAAAATGCCATGAAGGTTATTTTTTAAATAAAAGTATTATTTAATTTTTTTAATTTTAAAAAGATATTTATTAATCTTTTTACTTATAAAAAATGTATTTATTAATCTTTTTATTTATAAAAAAGTAATCATAAAAAAATCAATGTTTGTTGTTTTTTAATGAAGAAATAGTATGCAGCCTTTTGTAATTAACCTTTTTCAAATATTTTATACTTTTTTTTTATCTCCTTCATTTCAATTAACGTAGTTAAAGAGTGTGATCTATATCTTATTATATGCATTGTTTCCGGTACGATGGTAGTTTATTCTGAACAATAGTAAAACAATTATTTTAATTAAGTTTCGTTCTATCAAAATAAAAATACATTTATATCATCTAAATTAAAAAAACTAAAAATATATCAAATTATTAAAATTATCATAAAAATCAAAATAATAAATTCATAGATTATTAATTATTCTTTAACTCGTTACTAACTACATAAATAATCCAAAAAAATTAGAGTGTTTTAAAAAAATAAGAATAAGTCATTAAAATGCACCAACATTGAAGAATATTACTAATATGTTCAATTTTTTAAAATAAAATGATTAAAATATCATATTATCTTGCTAAACAAAATTTTTAATAAAATTGAATCAATAGCAAATTACCTATCACCTAAATGATATTAGTGACCCGGTAATACTATATAGAATTACTTGCTAAATAAACAATTTCATTCAAATTTGACCAAACAAAACTCACCCCATTGTACTCTGCATTTCTTCAATCAGCTTGTACATCGGAGAGGAGAATACTTACAAGTTACAACAGTCTCTAATGGATTCTAATCTTACGTTGCACAACGGGTTATTCACTGAGTGTCAGTAAATTTTTTGAACAGTTAATGCAAATGAATCAACAATCACTTTTGAGATTTAAACCTGGTGCACCATTTAACTAAAAGTTGTTCTAGATTGGCAACCATTCGCGTCCCAACTCCTCCCCAGACCAACATATGACCAAAGTCTCCAAACGAAGAACCGGTTACCTCATGCTCAACCTTGAAACCTATTCTTGTATAAAACCTCACTAGCTGCATTATATATAAATCAACATTATTAAAAACCTTCTCACCAAGAAAAAAAAAGAAAAACATGTGTTTGAATCAAAGTTTTCCGATTTCGAGATATTCATGTGAGACCCAGGATTCTGACGTTGATGTTCCATACCAATCTATGTTCACAGTGGACGATCATAACCTGACACATGTTTCTTTCGTTGTGAACATAAATTGGTGTGGAACATCAATATCAAAACTCTAAACTCTGCGTGTTTATCTCAAAATATCTGGTGTTTTCGCTTAATTAGTCGTGTTTAAAACAATGTAGTAACTTAATTCTTTTTATTATTTTTCTTTCAAGTCGTGATCCCACTTGACACTTGCACATTTATTGTATAAAAAAATAAGAGAGATTGTATTAACTTATTTTCCAAAAATAAGATAAAACTAAGTATTAAACTTCAAAATTCCAAACTCTTATAGTTATATTTATAGGGAACGAGCAAACCATTGTTCAACTAAGCATATATTGAGAATGAACAAACGAGTCCCATGTTTGTGAAAGTGGAAAGAATTGGCCATACAGCGGAATTAACCAACTGCTTTAGACCTTTTATCAAATCCAAGTCCAACTTACTTCATTCAAGAACTCATTCTAAATTAAATCCAAATTGAATATTTAATAAAACCAAAGCCATCTATTTTGGTTCAATGCAGCTTCCAAAACATAAATAAGGGTATTTTTGCTTGTGCTTTTGAGATATATTGTAAAAATGCTTCTTCGCTCAGAAATTAAACAAGGACAGACATCACAGAAGCAAATATTAAGAGAAATCAAAGACAAAAAAGAAGCAATAAGTAGCTCCTGAATTGAACAAAAAACAAATGAGTACCTTGTGATGGTAAAGATCAGAGTCATTAATTGCCAAAAGTTGAGCACTTTTACAACCACAGTCATACCCATATCGAATTGCAACAGCTCCAATGAACAAACCAATGCCAAAAATTGACTTCTCCATCCCAAGAGTCTCTCTTTGCAATCTAATGGAGTCCAAGTGAAGAATTTTCCCACCAAACCAGACCCTAATAAGACCTTCAGCTCTTCCAAGCTCTTTTTGGGTTTGTAAACTTATGGCTGTGATTCTGAAAAAGGGTCCTAGTTTTTGGAGCTGAATGTCAAGTTTCTGAGCTCTCGAAGATTCCAAGATATCAGACATGGAGGGTACAGTGGCTTCAAAGCTCTCTCTTTTATTCTCAGTTGAGATGGTGGTTTCTTGGTGGGAGCTCACCAATGGTTTTATAGTAATTTTGCTAGAATTTGATGGGTAGAGTAATAATTTTTGGCGTTTTGGTATGATAATTGAATGGGTTGAAGCTGGAATTATCAGATACTCTGTGGAAGGTCTAAAGCTTCGAATCATGAATACCATTCCCGTTATGTTTTTTCTTCTTCTTCAACTAGTGGGATTTAATAATTCTTCAACTTCCTAAAATTGGTTATTGGAAGATCGCAGATTTAGAAACTAAAGAGATAGATTCATTGTCGAGGGATGAAAAGACGTGGCAGATAAATCACCACCAACAAGACCCTACTACTAGCTATCTGACTCTAATGATGTGTATTTTAACTTCATAAATTATTTGTAAAAATCCGACTAATTTATTTTAAAATAACGTAATCGAGATTATTAAAATATTAAAATTATAGTTAATTAAAATTAAAAATATATTAATATTATTTTTTATATATAAATATAATTACATAAAAAAATATTTTAAATAATTAGATTTAATTTTATTTATTCTTATTTTTATATTTTTATTTTACTTAAACACTTAAATAATTAAAAAATAAAAATTAATGTCAATATTTTAAATAATGTATTAAAATATTTTTTTTAAATAAATATTAAAATATAAAAACGTTCTTAAACAATAAAAAAACTACTATTGTTTCATAAATTATAGTTATTAATCGAATGCAAAAGAAATCATTATATGCTTCCCACACCCTTTCCCATGAAACCTCAAACTGAAAAATACTGAAAAAAGAAAATCATAACAGTAAATAAATATTTTTACTTGTTAGAAAAATACTTCTAAACTTTAAATTATTACCAAACTTGGTTACATAAGTATTATTAAGTTAATTTTTTTCAAAAGCTAACAAAACAAAGCATATAAATACCATTACCATCAAAATACTTCCATTATTTTTTTGAAAAAATAATTCGGTTATTTTTTCAAAAAATTTAACAGTAAGTTTAGAAGTAATTCTATAACAATATAAAATTCAGTAATACTTTATAACTATTACCAAAATTTAGGGGTAAAAATATATATTTATCCAAATAGTAATGGTAATAACTGAGGAACACGACTCCATAATTATCAAGCTCAGGATGTCTTATCTAAATTGCTTAATAAGGTAGCTTCAAATCATAATTTGCATCTTCAAACTATATGCCCATTGATAAGGAAAGGAATACATATTCAGGATTTTTATTGACACAATACTTTATACGTACACTATCACATAGAGACGCTTGCAACCTTTAATACTACATAATTTACATTTTTTTTAAATGACAATTTTGAGCTGATTAACCAAATTGGCTGACATAAATAATCATATACACAAGTATAAATATATAATTCTAAAAGTTCTGACCGCTCTTAACAAAAAATAGATCGATGGGTATGTATTTGCCTTCTTTTGGAGAGGACTTGAGCTTCTTGCGTTTGCTTTGGGACGATGCTGTACGATTCTTCTGATTTTGGACAAGTCTGAAAAAGGGGGTTCCAGTACAGTTTATTACTACAATAAATTGCAAAAATTTGACTAGGGCTACAAATGTAAACATAAAGAATGAAATCAAAGTACAATCTCCCAAACCAGCATTCTATGTTAAACTATAATGAGTACTGACTTAATCTCGTATCAGTAGTAATATGTACTTATGACTCAAAATAGGCTGGAACTCAAAGAAAAAAGGTTCGGGTGATATGAAGAAAATTTAATCAAAATTATATGATTGAATATAGGGTTCCAGAGCTGATCGCTACAAACTTATGACTAGATATAAAATGTTAGGAAAAGGCTATATCTATAGGCTGGAACACAGTCGTATCCAATAAAAAAATTCTTTTCAATTTTTTCTTTTATTTTTTATCAGCATATAATTCATTAACATGTCTAAAAATAAAGATACTTGCGTGGAGAAGATTATGTTTGGGACTAGTAGCACCATAAAGGAAATATATAATACCCATGTCTCATTGTAGAAGTTCCCAAGTTATTGCCAGATTCCTCCTTTTGAAGCTTCTCAGCAAGATGAAAGTCATAGTGATCTTGTCTTTCCTCCACAAAGTTTTCTGGCATTTCCACCCCACATATTGAACACTTGTAACCATTCACCCATAAAACTAGCTCCTCCTGGGTGCATGAAGAAATTATTTCTCCCTTTGGGACTATAGCTCTGTTCTTCCCCTTCTCCAGGCAACTTCCCTCAAACGGCACGGAGAGAAAATCGTTTGCTCCAGACAGTTGCAGAACCCCATCCTGCGTATTGTCGCTCTCAATCTGTGTAGGAATTGGAACTTATTAGCTTGGTGAAACAATATTGCAAGTATAGCAAAGCATTCATGGGTTTCCAAGCAGTACAGCAAAATCATGTAACAATTATCAGTACAGCCTCTAAACTACATGGAAATTTAAACATTTAAACTACAACTATCTGGTCAATATGATCAATCACCAAACATCTTTGATCTGCAACCACCTTGTTGACGACAGTGGTATTTCTGGTGGGACGAAGTTTCTCCATCTGACTAGCATTATTGCTGAAAATGCAATTATTCTCATCCAGTTCTGATGAATGATTGTCAACCAAAGGGCCTTTCAAATTATAACAACATTTCTCATGGCTACCAATGGAGAAATCGGTTTCTTCATGTTTTGAGAAGTAATTATCACTGTTGTCCAAGCTCAAGGATGTTTGATCACCCATATCTTTGCTGGGAGCATCTCCAGATATAAAGAAGTTGGTAAGGATTTTTTGGGTAGGATCAGGTGGAGTACCGTTCCTGTCTTCATTGAAGTGAGACATTCTAATGCCTGATAGAAGACACTACTAACGCTTAGTTATGGCATAAACATTAAATTCAAGAGTTGTACTAATATTGCATACCATGACCGTTTACATATTCAATCAGGTTTGAAATGAATTTATGCATACATGCATCATGCACCTCACCTATAAGTCTCAAAGAAACAGGAAGTTCTGCCTTTAGCAACTTTGAAGCATGTTTGAGGATATCTTCACTTGTGCTAATATACTTTTGCAAAGTCACGGCTCTGGTTCTGATCTGTAGCTCAATAGTTAGTAAACTGTACTGCAAAAGTGACACTAATACATCTTGAAGCAAGGTAAAAGTAGGCAGAAGAAGAAACTGGAAAAATAGATAAATGATAACAAGAGTCTAAAAGATAATTATATCTTCGAACAAAAGTAGTTAATTATAATGATACAATCACATTAAGAAATCTGAAGATAAATCATCAGTGATACCTCAAAACTTGCAGTTTTTAGTTTAACAGTCAAGGTTCTCCCACATAGACCCTCTTTTTGCATATCAGCAGATAGTGACTCTGCAATTTCCTCTGCCAATGAACTACAAGATAATTACACTTACCCTCCAAGAGGATTCAGACATGTTATTCCGGACAAAATTTTGAAACATCATGAAATTAAGAACAACTAGATGATTTCTTTAATTCAAACTTGATACATTAAGAATACATCAAAAAAAGTTAGCATTTGTTGCAAACCATGAAGACACTATTTGCAGACGGTAGCCAAAAGCTGGGTGGCTTGAACTTGACTCTTAACCTTTGAAGTAATAGCTTAGCATTCTATACCAACAAGTGGTGGTTTCACGTAATTACAGCTACAGTTCAATAATGAATTCCTTGCTCTCTTATAAGTCTATCAAGTACATTTTACTCAAATTATTTGGCTGAAACAAATAAATTCATTCAAATAGGTATGTAATATGATGATCCATCTATGATAAAACCACCTAGTTATGAAATTACTAAAGTAGCAGTTAGAAAACTTCATTTAAAAGACAGAAGAGCAACCATTATGTCAAACTATTGATGAAAATGACAAAAGAACCTCAAAAAAGCAATAGTTACCTAATTTATGAAAAAGAAACAATTCATCCGCCATGGCAGAAAATGTTCTCTCATTGCTTATACTTTTTCGTGACTTGACTTCAGGTGTATCTGTCCCCCCAAGCCCGAGTCCCACAGAGAGAAAAAAATCTGCAACATATTGGAAAAGTGACCAACCACTAATACGATAATGGAACAAGTATTCGAGGCCTTAGGAATGGGAAGTAAACAAAAGGAAAGAAAATGATCAAAGGACTGCAGAAGTAGATTGTAAAGACAAACAGCAAAAAGCTCCAATCAATTGGCATAAAGAAGGCTCCATTGGTAAGAGTTAAGAGAATCAAAAGATGATTCATAAGAGCGCTTTTCAAGTAAACAATGGTGCTAACCTGCTGTAGAATGAGAAAACAGTGCGCATATAAGACTGCCTTTTTGCAGCATATCCTCACATGTAGTCATTCCAAGGGCATCCCTTAAAATATGCTCAGTGACTTTACCAATGCCTCCTATCTGCAGTGACAGGTTGAGAAAAAAAGAAAACAAAAAAAGACGTTATCAGGGAATCATACTTCTATGAGAGATAGTGCAAAGTTTCACAAAACAAATTAGTATTATGGAAAATGCATACCTTTCGAATAGGAAGTGAGTATATAAATGTTATCACAGCCATTCGGTCATTTGGCAAAACAAACTGGCCATTCGGCTTGTTTATATCTGAGCAAACCTGAGAAACAAAATATATATTCTGAATTCACAATCTTGTGTGCTATGCACACAATAGAATAGATACATTTATTTAGAGATTTTCGCAACAGAAACACAAAAAAAATAGTTAAACATGAGCTATCTGCATAAGTACAGTTTAAAATAAAAAAACTAGAGAAGACACAGGAATACGTTTTATACATGTATATTAACTTCGGGCTATGGGTTTGATCTTCTAACAAGCAGATACAAAAATGAAAACACTAGAAAATTGTGCTCATACAACCTTCCATCTAAGTTTTAACGCCTTCATTCCACAGATTACTCAAAACATGAGCAAGATAAAAACCCTCTCGCTGGTCATGTTTAGAACTGGATCGTGCTTAACTTGTCGCTAGTACAATTTCATAAAACCTGGGACCTAGCCTCTTCATTTGTAGACTGTCTTCATTATCAAAATTCCTATTCACTTGTAGGCTTTCCACTTTGGATTTTAGATTTGACTTCTGAAACCTCATTTGCAAAACTTAATTTTTTCTGCCTGGAGGCAAAGCTTAATTTTTTCTGCCTGGAGCAAATTCTTATTTTCATAAAGTTCAGTAATTTGTCTTTTTTATCATGCGAGCAGGCTCCAGTATTCATTCCAAAAATATCTCTTCAATAATTTATTAATTACAATCATAATAAAAATCATGAACTCTTTAACAAGATTGTCATACTAATTACCCTCTTTTTGTATTGCAAGTAATGCAAAATCTAGATTTTGTTGACCGGATAATTTTATTGGAGAAATGCATTACTTCTATAATATCTAATGCCATATCTGTCAGAGTATATATATTGCGATTATATCTCAAGCATAACTTGTAAGACCTTGGCAAGTAGCCGGTTTGGTGCCACTCCAGCACTGCATGTAAGACCAGTCTCTTCATACACACTGGATCTGATTTCTTTAGCAACCTTCAAAAGAAAATCCATCACATGAAAAATAAAATAAAAAAAGCCTCAAAAGACCCCAACCCTTAAAAAGTTCACTGCCAAACACTTAAATCAGATTCATATTTGCTTACTTCTTCACCAGTAATGCCCCTCTCTTTGCAGACATTTGTTACATTCAGGTAGGCTTCATCCAAACTAGTAGCAATGAAGTTAGGATCACAATTTTGGAAAACTGAAAAAACCAAAAACGATTAAATGGTAAGCAGACCTTTCAAGTTTCAACTCAGCTTCAAAATCATACGACCAACCTTTTCTAGTTAAATCACTGTAATAGGTGTACTTCGTGAAATCTGGGGGAACAAAAAGCAACTCCGGACATAATTTTCGAGCAATAAAACCAGGCATTGCAGCACGAACACCAAATTTACGAGCCTACAAGATGACGTAATTATTTCTTGAGACACATTTTTCATATCAATTACAGGTATAGTGAACCAGCCAAAAGTTTGGTCCCAGCTCCTTACAATTGAGAGAGACAGTGAATGGTTCAAACCTCATAATTGGCAGTGGAGATCATGAACATACTTCCAACGGCCATGGGCTTGCCCTTCAATGAAGGGTTGCTTAAAGTTTCAGCAGCTGCATAGAAAGCATCCATATCTACATGTACCCAAATCTTTGACAGATCACGCATAGCTTCTAGCTCTAAAACTCTTTTATCTGCAACCTGGAATGGCTTAACTATTGGGAACAAATGAAAGAATACAATATTGAAAACCCATAAAATGCCTAGCAAAGATAATGCACAGAAAGAAGAAACAGCTTCCACATCAATCTGTTCCTATTGTGGGATTTTATTACTCTTCTTCTAAAATGAATAACATCCCAAGTAGCTTAATGCTTTAACTAAAAAAACTAATAACATCCTAAGTACATATTCAGGCATATACGGATAAAAAAAAGAAGTCAAAATCGAAATTGTTTCGTATGATTAAAGATGTAAAGTGGATTGTCTCATCTCATCTAATCTTATTTAGTATCTCTAATGGACTCACGGTGAAATATTATCTCATTTCATTTAAATATCATCTCATTTAGATTTTATCCCTAATGGACTAACTTTAAACACATATATCATTTTTCTTATTAAACTTACATTATATTATTATATTTTCTATTATTTTTATATTTTTATTTGTCTCATTTAGACCCATTAAAAAAAATAATATCTCAATTAGTATATTGTCGTTATCATATCATCTAATTAAAAATTAAATAGGACAAAATGAGATAGTTTTTGAAAATTAATAGATTGTATCGGGACACTCGTTAACATATCATCTTTATTTAAATCTGTGATGGATAATTACAAAATTTGCAGCATAATTCTAGCTATACCATAATCAAATGGCAGCAGTATGATTTACAACTTATTAAACAAACTTCAATAAAATGGTTTACCGTCTGATAGTGAGATATATCAGCCGCACTGAGCTTTGCAGATCGAACACGCATATTATCTATCTTTTGCCTTATAAAAGCCTCTTTACGTTCCTCGTTCTCGAAATACTTGGAACCTTTGCTCATTTCATACACAACCCTTTGCACTTTCTCTTTGTCAACTCCATCCATACCTGAAGCAAAATTAATAAAAGGACTACGATCAACCATCAACATCCGCAATTTGAAATTAAAGAAACTATTAACAATGGTTCTGGACCTTGATTAATTGAACACATTAACCCTAGATTTTTATTTTCAAAAAATTCTTAGGCATTTTTGTACGAATGACTGAGATGAAAGTAATACCAGCTTTAGCGTTGGTGTAAACTGTGTGGTAAGACTGCCATGGCCGAGCACTGTTGTTGCCATCTTCTATGTTTGCCATGTCGCCCCTTTTCCGATTTTAGTGTTTGAAGAACTTGCAGAAGCGGGAGAGAAGCGCCAAATTTGTATAATTTGTAAAAGTATACAAAAATTTACATTATATATCCACTAATTATTGAAAAAAATGTAGCAAAAATTTAAAATTACAAAAAAAAAGTTAAAAATAAAACTGTATTTTTTAATTATTATATATTTTTAAATCAATTATTATATATTTATGTATTTTATTTTTTATTTTTAAATTTTTTTTGACTTATAGTACATTTTTAAATATTTAATGAATTTGTAATATTTTACTTAAAAATTAATAAGTTTTTGTAAAATTTAATATTAGTAAAATATTACTACTATTTTTTATATCTTAAAGCTCCAAATTTTTGTCAAATAATAAAAATAATAATACATAAATATAAATATATCATGGTTTTAATAAAAATAATAATCTTCAATATATGTAAAATTAAAGACATAAAAATTAATTATTAAAAAATGATTTTTCTTTCAATTTTTTGTTTTTTATTTATCATTTATTATTTTATCAATCACTTATTTTTTTTAAAAAGTTTAACTACCTCATTTTTATTTTAAGAAAATATTTTTCATTTATATGCTTTTTTTGTTTATTTTTAGAAATACCTCTCTTTAGATAATATATATAATATTTAAAAATAAAATAAAATATTTATTTATATATAATTTAATAGTAATTCGATTTAAATTAGATACAACAAATTATAAAATCTATAAATTCGAATTCTAACAGATTATATAATTTTAAATTCAAATTTATTCTATTATAAAATTTATAGATCAAATCTATTATTTACTCAACTTTAAATGTTGGGTTATCCGTGTTATTTTCCATTATTTTCACAATAACTACACAATTTTTATTTTAATAAAATATTTTGATTTATATGTGTATTTTTATTTATTTTTACAATAACTTGTTTAGATAAAATGTATATATGTATAAAACTTAAAGATATTAAAAATAAAATTTTATTTATAAAAACATTATATTATACAAATAAATCTAAATTTTTAAAATAAAAATACTCTCGTCAAAACATACAAAATCTTTAGATAAAAAAAATTAATGAGCTATTTGACCAATCAACTCAAAAATAGTTTTATGGTTATAAAATAAAACATTATTCTCAAAAATAAACGATAGTGTTTGAACATATTTTTATAAATTATTTTTAAGATTTAAAATTTAAATAACAACAAATATTTGATTGATCGATGGTTTTTTTATTATAAAACAAAATTGTTTTTATAGCTTAAAATTTAGAAAACAACTAAGAGTTATTTTCAATAATTTTAAAACATCTATAACTAAAACATAATAGATAAACAATTTTTAAAAATAACTTTTGACTTAACTAGCCAAATAGATCCTAAGAATCCCGAAAATTATGGGTATTAGGCATAAAATTGATCTTGTATGAAAAACAGATTCTATAAAATTTAGTTTCTTCCATGCAAAGTTAATAATAAAATAAACTAATAGATGTTTTATACAATAATTACTTTTGAAACAAAAAAGAAATACCAAGGATTTTAATTTTTTTGTCGTATTTTGTAATCTATAATTATTATGTAATATAACTAAATTTAGATTAGTAATTAATTTTACCTAAAATATTCCAAATACAAAAAGAAAATTAATAAAAAGAGAAAAATTTTAATAAAATCTTGATAAAAATTAAAACAAGCTATGACATAGCTTTTAATAATTATCAGTAAAGGTAAAAAAAACTATAAAAGGAAACAGAATAAAATAAAACTATATCTTAATTATTTAAACAATAAAGTTATTTTACATTAATTAATTAATTATATAATTTGATTTTTAATTATTTAATATATATATATATATATTGTATTTTTAACTTTTCTATTATATTTTTAACACAGGTATATATATATATATATATAATTAATTTTATGTTACACGAAAAAAATGTAATCAGATAAAGGAAAAATATTATTTAATTTTTAAAGTTATCTAAATGAGTACCGTTTTAATTAAATTATAATAATTTAATTTTTTTAATATTAAATATGTTTATATTTTTATTTTTATACATTTTATAAATATTAATTTTATAATTTTTCAAATAAACATAAATTTATATGATCCTAAAAAATTATTTTTATAAAACATTACTCATAATCGATTGCTTTTCAATTATTTCAGTGTAATTTTCGACTTAACAAATAATAAGAAAGGAATCACGTTATGTAGGACTTGAACCTACGACAACGGGTTTTGGAGACCCGCGTTATACCGAGCTGAACTAAGAACGCCTTATTAAAATATCATAATCTTTTTTTATAATAAAAAAAGATTTTTAAACTAATACATCTTGTATCTATAGTATATACTCTCATAAAAAATAGAATCAAATTAAATAAAAGATTGATTATGCATATCCAATTTGAATTAATTGAAATTGATCCCACGTTAATGCTCATAAGATAAGTAATAGGTAGGGACGACAGGATTTGAACCCGTGACATTTTGTACCCAAAACAAACGCGCTTCCATGACAAGAATAACAACAAATTTGGGTCCATCTAATCATCTAATTACATGTTTATATAAATTAATTAAATTATTTTAAAATAACATCTTTATAATAATTAAATTGATTTTTTTAATTATAAAAAAATTATATCTTCCTGATCATCTATCCTATTTCTACCTTACTATTTTATCAAATAAATATATCTTTTTCATCATATTATCCGTAAATTAATTAGATTTAAGTTAATATTAAAAACTATATTTTTAAATAAATTCTTTGATTTAATATTATCGAGTCCAAGATTCGTTAAGAGACATATTAAATCTATCAATTTTTTTTTTGAGAGTTTTATGTATTTAAGAAATCCAAGGTTTTCCTAAAAAAAATCATTATTAGAAAAATGACGAAGAATTAAAGCTCACTCTTCTTTAACTACAAGTAAGCCTTTGAGAAATATATTTTTTAAAATTTTAAAAAGAAAAATCTAATTTCATACTACAAAATATTATTTTTAAAAAATATTAAATTAACTTAACTCAAACATAAAATTAAAAGATTGAATAAATATATTTTAATAATATTGATACGTAAGTTATATAAATTTTCGTGACCAGATACAAAACACAACAAGAATCACAGTTAGCTCGAATTCTAATGATTTAGCGGGGTCTAGTGGGACCCAACGGTTTTTCCCTTTTAGATAATTGTAGGAGTAGGGTGGGTATTTTTTAGCGTAGTTTTAAGAGTATCAGAATTTCTACTAACAAAAAAAATACAATATAGTTAAAATTAACATAAAATTTTAATTATATATGTTTATCATGTAATTAAATATAAAACTTATATTATATTTTTAAAATTAAAATACCGATAGAAATAATATTTTTTAATAAATCATTAAATTTAATTATAAATTTATGTAAGAAAATAGAGAGTGGGTAATTAGTAGGTGATCCCTACCAGTCTACCACCACCCTTTTCTCCACTGGGTAATTTTTTTATTGGTGTTAAAATTAAATTTTTACTACAGATTCCTCCTCGTATAGAGCAAATTAATTAACATATCCTTTATTATGTAGTCCCGTTTTAATCACGTCACTTTTACGGTAATTATCTTTCTTAGCTTGTCCCACCAGAGTGTCACACGTTTTGCATCAGACACCAACCACACTGAATCTCATTAATCGATAATACATTATTTGATATATATATATATATATATATATAAAATAGTGATGCTAAAAACATTTAAGCATATTGCAACTCTCATAATTGAATATTAATGAGTAGAATAACTTCTTTCAACTGATATGATTTTGTTCTAAAACAGCTTCTCATTTTGCGATTTTTAAATTTTCCACCATAAAATAATAAATTTCTTTCAAAGATTTTCCTCATGTTAAATACACCCAAAGGAATCAATTCTTCATATATATATATAGTTCCATCTTCATCCAATCCGTGAGTGTTTTGTATCCTTATTTTCCTCGTGACATAAAGACCACAAAGAATTAATTTGTATTCCTCTATTAGTGAGATTCATATTAAAAGATAAAGCACCATTTGCACATTATCAAGTGAATGAATTTATTTTAATGTGAATATTAAATATTAAATCATGTTTCAAAAACTTCCATCACTGTATTTAATATTTATAGCTACATTGACCTCTGTGTATATTAATTATTTTTAACAATAAAATTCTTTTATATTAATTAATTATTTAAAATATATATTATAGTTTAAACTTTTTATCATAACACACGTCTATATATATATATATATATATAATTTTATGTTATATGAAAAAAATATAAATTATAATTTATATAGGATTAAAAATAAATAATATTATATAATATAATATAATTAAATTTAATCGAAAAACAAAACAAGGAAGAAAAAGCCAACGGTCACATTTTTCGCAACGACATCGTATGCGACAAACTCTCTCAACCACTTAATTAATGATCACCTGTCTACCACCTCTCAGAACAATGTTCCCACGTTCCATTTCTTCACAGCATCACCGCCAAAATCCAACCCCAAATATAGTCACTGTTCCTTCTTGTTTTACTTATTCCACTCTCACAATTTTTATTGTATTTTGATAATTATTACCATCATTATTGATGAGATATGATTGCTATTAGAGGGAGAACAGTATCTGGGTTATCTTCTCCGGCCACCGACAAAGAGAACGGTAGTTCTTCCTCGCCGTCGAAACGAAACTTGGTGAGCTTTCCCACTGGTGGTGCTTTAAATAGGTTGGGACTGAAGGATTCGTTGAAAGTTAAGGCCATGGATGGATCCAGAACAGTGAGTTTAAGCGAAACGGACTTCCATACAAATGGGCATGCTTCAGATTCGAGTATTATTATCTTTCCTAATTTTGATTTGGGTTTTTTTGGATTTTTCTTTGCTGTGGATTTTGCATCGTATTTTGTGGCTCATTTGCTTTCTGAGCAATTGGTGGGAAAATTGAAGCATTCGCGCCAAATTGTATGCGAAATTGTAAAATTTAATTTTTTTAGAAGTTTATAGAGTGTTAGTTGAGATTTTGGAGGCTAATTTCATTGTGGTTTGCTTGATTAGGTAAAAACCAGAGCATGTTGTCCAGCATTGGAAAATCAACCAACATTAAGTGGCATGAATGCTTAGTTTGCAAAGAAGATAGGCAGAAATTGCTTAAGCAAAAGGGTTGCGTTATATGGATCACTGGCCTCAGTGCTTCAGGTTTGTTGATTTTTTTTTTTTTTTGAAATTTTGAAATCCGATTTGTTAGGTTGATCTGTTATGCAGAGAGATGTTGACGTCTTGAGCCTTGACCAATGCTTACCTGATAGTATTACTGATGTTGAATTGTTAATTTCTGAAGAATAACAAAACCCAGATGTTTATGCGAAGCTCATATTGAAAATTTTGTGTATTATGATACTTTATATGCATTGCTCCACACATTAAAATATGATTTACATTTCTAAATTGTAGGGAAGAGTTCTGTAGCATGTGCTTTGAGTCAGATCTTGCACCACAGAGGGAAGCTATCATACGTTCTTGATGGAGACAATGTCCGGCATGGCCTAAATCGTGATCTTGGGTTCAAGGCAGAAGATCGTGCTGAGAACATACGGAGGATTGGTGAGCCTTAAATTTAGTGATATTCGATATTCATTTCCTTTGTGAAATTAGCTGTCTTAGTTGAAATATTTTCTGGAAGATAGGATATTTGGAGGCAAATAATTTCTTTGGCTTGTTGGAAAGGAGGTTCGTTTGTAAATTTCTCTTTTTAAGTTCTGTTTTGCAGGTGAGGTAGCAAAGCTTTTTGCAGATGCTGGAGTTATTTGTATTGCCAGCTTGATTTCTCCATATAGAAGAGACCGAGATGCTTGCCGTGCTTTGCTACCTGATGGTGATTTTGTAGAGGTCAGTAATTCATAAATTTTCACTTTTGGAAAGAGAAAAAAAAGGAAAAAGGAAAAGAAAAAGAAAAGGAGAGTGTAAAATATAGTTTAAATTGATATGTTGCTGCTATTAGTGTATAAGAACTGTATTGTTACAGGTATTCATGGATGTTCCACTCCAAGTTTGTGAGGCAAGAGACCCAAAGGGCCTTTATAAGCTTGCGCGTGCTGGAAAGATCAAAGGTAATTTCAGACTCTGGTGTTATTCTGGGTTGATTACTAATTACTAGTTTGTAGATCTTGATAGTTGACACCCTTCTAAATGATAACATATTTTCAGTCATTATTGATATGTCTTCTTTGTCCAATACTTTTTGTTTAACTGGAATATGTATTATCTGTATAGTGGTCTTTTCAATTGGGAATATTCTTCGACTTCGAACAATTGGAACATTTTACATATTTATTTTTAGTTATTTAGCTAAAACCATTTCAGCATTGTGTTTCTTAATTTCTAATTTTAGGTCCTATTCTTTTTTCTTGCCAGTTCTAGTCCATATCACTTTTAGTTATTTAGCTAAACCATTTCAGTATTTCATTTCTTAATTTCTAATTTTAAGTCAGATTCTTTTTTTTTGCCAGTTCTAGTCCATATATTAATTGTTTCTTGTGTTGTATCTATCAATTTGCAGGTTTTACTGGCATTGACGATCCATACGAGCAGCCTTTAAACTGTGAGGTATTTGTGCTATTTCAGAAAATTACAATAATGGGACTTTGAGTAATGGCATAATGCTTAAATGTAGCAGCGACTTACCAAGAATTAATCTGCATGCTTAAAACTGCTTGCGCTACTTGTAGGAAGTATTATATTTGCTAATTTCTTATTATTTTACATAAGTGATTATTTATCCAATATTTACTCCATTGGATTGTCTTACGACACAAGTGTGTCAGTTGTCCAATTTACCTGTGATACAACGATGTGGTATGATTCACGAAAATGTCAGTTGCAACCAAACAGGAGCCATTAGCCGTGGTTTTCCTGGCATAGAAGGATCCTAAGCTGAGATTATGTCAATTTAAGAATCAAACCGTCTTTGTTTGACCATAAAAACACAAGTGTCTCACTAATTTCAAGGAACTTTAATAGATAATAATATAATGAAAGAATAACTTGTCGTTGTTTAGAATCACATTGCTATCAACAGTCCCTTGAAATAGCTCCAAAAGCAAACTATTGTCTGTATATTGACAAAATACAAATCTTGTTGGCAATGCTTAGCAAAAGGACATATTAGTTGAATAGGGATCGCCTTCACTGGATCGGTTGCAAGTAAAATTCTTTTCCAAAGATGATTGTGTTTTGAAACATATTAAACTATTCTTCTGATTTTGTTATTCCTGAATTGTTTGTTCTGCCATGTAATTTCTTACTAAATTTATGAATTCTGTTCAAAACGGATAAGCTTGAATTGATGTTCTTTTGGTTGTTTTGGCACAGATAATACTAAAGTATCAAGGAGATGTTTGTGATTCACCAAGTGAAATGGCTGAAGATATAATTTCTTACTTGGAAGAAAAGGGGTTCCTAGAAGCTTAAAATTCTAGTACTCAGGGGGTGGATTTACATGGAGAATAGGAGAGGCATTTTTCCACTCTCAATTTTTGAAAAATAATATTTTAATTGTAATATCTATAAAATTAAAAACAAATTATATGTACGAAATGGAATTGTGTTTTTCCTTAGATTTTAATTTTTAAATTTTTGTCCATTAATAATTTTAACATATTTATCTTCAAATAAAATGCATAACACTAAATAATATGGGAGAACTAAGTAATAATATATATATATTTGCTAAATTTTCCGTTGATAATACTCCCTACACGTTGGAAGGAATAAAAAAACTCCGTCCACTCTTGGAAGATAGACCGAGAGATTGTGGCGAGTATATGTAACAATTGAACTGAACAAGTTAAAGACAAAGGTGAATGTTTTAAGGGTTATCAAGGGGGGTGGGGCACGGGATGTTCTCGCCGTTCTGTCTCCATTTTTTTATTGTAGAGATATATTAGGAATTCTAGTAAGAAATAAGGATTCTTAAAATGAAAAGGAAAATTTAAATGTTATTTTAAATATTATTTTTTATAATATTAAATAAAAAATTATAAAAGAAAACTAACCAATAATAAATATTTTATTGAAAAAAGGGAAAACAAATTTCAAGCCAATAAAATGATAAAAAATAAATAATATTTATGTAAAATGAAAATAAATAAAATATATATAACAATAAATATATAAATCTTCTATATTATAATATTGATGGAATCTTTTTGAAGTAATAAAAATAAATTATAAAAAAAATATTGATGTTTTAAAAAAATAAAAATAAATTATAAAATATATAATATATTATTTATAATTACTGAATTTAAAAGTAACTATATCTATAATAATAAATAAAATTATATATTTATTAAATAGGATTTGTAAAGGACTCGAGGAATAATGGTGTCCACCTGTTTGGTTTGGTCCGATTTTGGTTAAAAAAAATTAATCGGATCAAATCGTTTATATTACTTGGACCTAATTATTTAAAATGGTTTTAATTAACATAAATCGGACCGGATTATTTGATTTATAAAATCGTTCGATTTGGTCCAGTTTTCAGTTTAATTCGGTTTTTTGACACATTTAATGAGAAAATAATGTGAAAATTTTAATATATTATTAAATCGATCTGGTCTGGTTCGACCGGTTTAAAATTAATACAAACTGGATTAGATCGTTTGAAAAACGATTTTAACTAATGTAAACTGGATTAGACCGTTTGATTTGTAAAATTATCTTATTCAGATCGATTTTACGATTTGGTATGATCCTGACCGATTTATGGACAACAAATATAATATTCATTTTTATCCCACTTGATATCATTTTCTCTAACCGAATAATCTTTAAGAAGATTTGTGCCATAAAAAAGTTGTTAAACATAATTATTTATTTCATCCAAATTGGGCTAAAATTTCTAATCCATGTACACGTTCTTTCTTTCTTTCTTTAAGTGAAATATGGCATATTATAAAGTAGAACTCATATCCATGTTTATCAAAGATATTTTTAAGTTTTTTTTATCGGTGAAGAATGCATTAGTAAAGAATAAAATTAATTTTTCACTAAATATAAAAAAATAACATATACAACACATTGTATATTTAATAAAGTAATTTTTAATTAAAAATATAAAATATTCAACCTTCCTTTATTGTACATGGCCAGAATATGTATTTAAAAGAATTTAAAAATATATATACTATTTAAAATAAATCTTCATATTCATAATATGGTAATGTAATAAGTTTAGGATTACAATTTCATAATTAATTTGCCAAAGAATATTCTATGGGTTAAAAAATAAGAAGTATTAATAGTAATTTAATGCTGACCAAAATAAATAATCTTTTTATTCTTTTTATTATTTGAAGTCAATATTATTAAAGAAAATAAATTAATATTTCACACATCACATTTAATTTGTTCTATAAATACATAGAATATCTACAGTTAATTGCTTCAACAAACATATTGCAATTTCTTCTAAAAGATGCATCTACGGCGTTGTGTCTCTTTCCACTGTATCTCTCTTATTTATTTATTTATTTTTTGTATATGTATGTGTGTTAGTATGAGTTTTTATTGGTTAATTGATTTGAAATTAATGGACTTCAGGATTTGAAGATATCAAGTAGCCAACAATGGAAGCCGGGTTTGAATATTCAATGTTGCTGCTATTTTGTATTCTCATCTATGCAGGTTATATAATTTGTGTTTATATATATTTCATTTGCAAGAAAATTAATTAAATATATTCCATTCGAAATCTTTAATTGCATTTGGATCAAAAGAAAGAGAGAAAGAAATGTTTGGCACAAGTTTTTATAGGTTTATATGAACTTGTAGTTATAATGTAAAAAAAAAAAAAAACTTTATCTAAATAAGTCGCGTAAAAAACCATTATAAATATCTGTAATTAAAATTTCAATATAACGATAAATCATCAAAATTAACTCTACTGTTATGCTATCCTAAAAGTTTTTTTTTTAATGTTTAGATTATATATTTATAGCTAGAGTATTTTTCTTCTAAGAGTAATTTATTGTTATTTTTATTTATTTTATACATGTGTATAATGTGATAATGCGAAGATTTTGGAAAACGAAAAATCATGAATAATATTATGAAAAATGATTGAAATATATTATAAAATGTTATTAACTTTTGAATATTAGTATAATTAAATCTCTTAATAATATATTAACAAAAATTTCAGGATTTGAAATAAATGCATTACCGTATGATTACACGGGCAGTCTAGAGGTAAGTTTTATTTTCCCATATCCTCCTATAGGATCGCCCATATATATATATGCTTATATGAATACTATAATTTATAAATTTCAAAGCATTTAAATTTTTTACTGTGTTTTCAGTGTTTGGCAAAACCTCATAAAGCACAGTATAATGGGGGAATAATAGTAAACCCAGAGTTGAATAAAGGCCTAGAAGGCTGGACCACATTTGGTAAAGCTCAAATACAACTTCGAGAATTACAAGGCAACCAATTTATTGTGACTCATAGTCGATATCAACCTTATGACACTCTTTCTCAGAAGCTTTACTTGCAAAAGGACACTCTCTATACATTCTCTGGTATTTCATACACTAATTTAACTATTCTTGTTTCAATTATTTTACTATAATTATTTAATTAGATGAATTCCATCTAATTTTTAGGGTATTAATTGTTTTTGAACAATTAAATAGTTGATTTGGTTTGAAAATTTTAATAGAAGGACAGACTAATTGCAGAGTTAGTTTAAAATCATCCCAATTAGATAAAAAAAACCAGGTGGAATAAAAATAACAATAATGTGTTTTTAAGTGTTTATCATAATTTATATCATTGGTTACCAAAAAAAAAAAAAAAAAAACCCCTTAGAACAAGATCTTGATATCTAAAAAATGTTACACAATGGTCCGTTAAAACTTATCTTAATTTACAAATTTAGTGAATTTCTTAAATATTATCTAAAAAATAATGGACTTAAGAAACCAACTTATCTAATTTACGAAATCAACCGATTCCATGCCCTTAATTATATTATACCACCTATTGTTTTATATAAAAATGGGCCCAAAATTATTGTGGGTAAAAGGAAATTATCATTGCATTTGGTTATGAATAATTAATGCAGCTTGGATACAAGTTAGTGAAGGAAATATCCAAGTAGATGCTGGTTTCAAGACAACTAGAGGTTTTAAAAATGCTGGTTCTATCATTGCTGAGTCCAATTGTTGGTCTATGCTCAAGGGTGGTCTCACTGTTGATGAATCAGGTCCTGCATATCTCTATTTTGAGGTAGGAAAATGTTTGGTAACATGTTCAGTACGTGCTATGACTTTATTCTGACTCATGATTTTATATATATTTTACTATTTTACTTTAGTTTTAAGCTTCTAACAATTTTTGAATTCTACAGAGCAAGAATGTATCAAGTGAAATTTGGGTTGATAGTGTCTCCTTACAACCCTTTACTGAAAAAGAGTGGAAGTCTCATCAAGATCAAACTATTGAAAAGGTGATATTGGCCATCATAAATTGATAATTATACATGCTATCTAGTTTATCTGTATGTTCACGCAATTAAAAGTTCTTCTAAATCAAATAAAACATTCCTTTTCAGGAGTGTTTTCAATATTTAAAAATCACATTTTCATTTCAAGACAAATACAAATTACGTACTCTTTGAAATCACTCTCAACTTAAATGACTTCTAACATAATTGTTGGAGATTGTAATAAAATTTCTTAATTTAAGGAGCAAATTAAAGAGTAAAAATTTAATTCAAGTAACCATTAATTTAAAGAGTAATTTAAGTAATGAATTTTCCTATAAATAGATGTGTAATTGTAATGAATTAAAAGAATTAAGTGTTCATTCCAATTGAGAGAAAAACTTAGAAAAAAAAACTTTCGTGAGAGAAAAACTTTTGTGAGAAAAAATTGAGAGTAATTTTCTTAAATATAATTGGGTTGTGAGTTGTGAGTATTATAAACAACTTGTATAATTTCTCCACTTTCAATAAAAAGATCTGCAGTAGGTTCGGAGACATAATCAAAATTGGTCGAACTCTGTTATCAAATTTGTGTGTAATTTTTCTTTTCTTATTTTCTTATAAATTTGACTTATCAGAAATTTGTGTAATTTCTCAACAATAATCACAAACAAAGAAACTGATACTTAAGTTATATTTAATTTACAAAAATATGAATGATAATTAAAATAATTTAACATATTTCAAGAATGAAATATAACCATCTAACACTAACAATGGTACTCATTTCTCAAGTACAATTCTATAATATATTGGAATACTTTTTTTTTCTCAATTTATCTCCTTTACAAGTAAAAAAAGTTTAATTATTTTATAATTTTATGTGTTTTATTTTAATATTATCATAACTTTAATTATATTACTCAAACAAACATTATAATAGTAATAATAATATTGTTTTCATTGAATTAAATTCATATTATCATTCTTATATTCATATATTATTTGAACTAAACATGAACTTAGTTATATTATCCTGCAATGCACACAATTATATTTTTCAAGTTTTATATACAAAATAACAATTAACTTTGGCTGCAGACAAGAAAAAGAAATGTTAAAATCCAAGCAGTTGACGCAAAAGGCAACCCGCTAATAAATGCAACAATCTCAATCCAACAAAAGAGTAATGGTTTCCCATTTGGATGTGCAATAAATAAAAATATTGTTAACAACACAGCCTATCAAAATTGGTTCACTTCAAGATTTAAAGTAACAACATTTGAAAATGAAATGAAATGGGACAATATAGAAAGGACTCAAGGCAAAGTAGACTACTCAGTAGCAGACTCAATGCTTCAATTTGCCAAACAACACAATGTTGCAGTTAGAGGACACAATGTGTTTTGGGATGACCCAACTTTCCAACCTTGGTGGGTCAAGTCACTACTACCAAAACAACTTGGTTTGGCTGCCTTTAAAAGAGTCTTCTCTATTATGTCAAAGTACAAAGGCCAAGTCATTGGTTGGGATGTTGTTAATGAAAATTTGCATTTTTCTTTCTTTGAGCGCCGAGTTGCGCTAAAAGCTTCTTCAATTTTCTATAAGTGGGCTTACCAAGCTGATCCAACAGCTACTTTGTTCATGAATGAGTATAATACTATTGAGGATAGTAGAGATTTGGCTGCTTCTCCAGCTAAGTATCTACAAAAGCTTAGAGAGATTCAAAGCTTTCCTGGACAACATGGACGTTTTGGGATTGGACTTGAAGGCCATTTCTCTACACCAAATCTACCTTACATAAGAGCTTCACTTGATACTCTTGCTGCTACAGGATTGCCCATTTGGATAACTGAACTTGATGTTAATAGCAGTCCTAATCAGGTAACATATCTACATACATTCATCACTTAACTTATGCTAGCAACTTGTATTATCTAAATTGGACTATCTTAAGACTATCTAAGTGGCATGTTTGCTTGTGCTTCTGGTAAAAGTGGTTTCAAGAAGGAAGAAACACGTAAATTTATTAGCAAGCATAAAATGTGATTTTTTAACCCCGGAGACGCTTCTGATAATTTTTATCATGTTTGGTCCTGAAGCGCTTTTATAGGATCTTATAAGCAGAAACAAACACGCCTTACGTAGTACTTTGTATGGGATAAGATCGTTGATTACAAACTATTATCTACAGTTAAGATTTAAAGAGATAATTTTCTCTCTCCGCTCCCTAACAAATCTCAACTGTTTGTTTAAGTTAAAAGTGGTCACAACACAAAGCACTTTTAGGAAGAAGCAAGTTATATGTGCTTGCGTTAGAATGCACAAAATGTGCTTTTATGAGCCTTGAAATCACTTCTGAGCAAATGTTACCACAAGCGTCTACAATGTCTCAAAAATTGACAAACCTTTTAAATGTGGTTTACAAGGGCAGGCATGGTACTTGGAGCAAATAATAAGGGAGCTACGGTCACACCCTAAAGTGAAAGGTATAGTGATTTGGGGAGCATGGAGTCCAGGAGGGTGCTGGAGAATGTGTCTAACTGATAACAATTTCAGAAACTTACCAACTGGTAATGTCGTCGACAAATTGCTACATGAATGGGGCTTGAATGCTTTCATTTCTGGCAAAACAGATGCTAATGGTTTCTTTGAAACTTCCCTTTTCCATGGAGATTATGAAGTCAAAAGTAGTCACCCACTACAAGCAAATAATGTTTCCTCTTTGGTCTTCAATGTGTCACCAACTACCGGTACTACTACCACTACTTCAGCCCAGCAAACAAACCCGCTACTCCTAGTTTATGCTTGAGAGCTTAATCCTCAGTCCACAACTAAATTAATTCATCTGTATGAGATTATCAAATTTCATTTTTTCAATAAAATTAAAGTGGTGCTTATACTAAGTAATTAGCCAGATTGAAACAAAGATAAACCAATTAAGGATTAATTTCCTTTCCATTTTCATATAAAGACTAGAAAAATGTTAAGAAGTTATACAAAATTAAACAAATAATTTATAGAATAGGGAAAAGGTATTCAAAATATGGTACAATAGGTTTAAAATGACCATTAGTCGTGTAAAATATAAAAGAGTTTTTTTTTTGGGTCCTCTTGGTATTACAAAATGTTCAAATGTATCATATGAGTCAAAATGTCAAATTTAAATGAAATTTATAATAAAATATTATTATTTGATTCAAGTAATTAAATATTACTATTCATACTATGATAAAATAGATTTTAAATTAAAAAATGAATAAAACAGATAGAGAATTAACACACTAAATTTTTTAATATTTTTATTAATGAAATAATTAACGAGAAAGTAATGTGATAAATTTAATGAAATAATAAATATGCTCCTTTCTCCTATCATAGCAAACACTACCAAAAATTGAACAACTCCAACTGAAGGGATTTCTTTTTCTTCAAGTAGCATAAAATATCACATGGAATTTTGAAAACTGTATTACATAATAGAACTTAAAAGCAAAATTTATAAAACTGATATGAACATACAGGCTTTAAGTAAAAGCAAATGACTATTTTTAATCAAAAGAAAATGTATTTTCAAAAATACATTGGGGGCATTCCGAGAATCGAACTCGGGACCTCTTGCACCCAAAGCAAGAATCATACCACTAGACCAAATGCCCGTTAAAATTTCATTTAGTGGATAAGATGTAATGGATACGCTTAAGACTTAGAAGACACCTTACAATAAATTTTAAAAATAGCAGTTGCTTTGTGTTTTGTGTTTTGTGTTTTGTGTTTCGTTTTTAAAATATTATTATATTTTGTTTAAAGTATTAAAAATTTATTAGACTCGTTAGATTATTAAAAAATATATATAAAAAAGGAATTTGTTAGTGTTTAGTGTTCAATGTTCAAAGATGGCTAGCTTTTTTTGTTTTCCTTTCATCTCAACCACTTGATTCTCCTCTCTAGCTTCAATGAAAAGGCAAGAAATAGTGTACAAGAGATATAGGGGAGACGATAAAAAATTGAAGAATAAAAAGAATCTGTGTAAACAAAAACAGAGAAGGGTTGTGCCTTCTAGCATTTGGCCTTCAACTTCATATATTGATCATCAATTGATAAATATATAAATATAACTATAGAGAAGGCATGACCAGCTTTTTGGGAAGAACCCAAAAATGCAGTCTTAAACTCTTTAAGCAGTCATTACTGTGGAAATGCACAATCTTAAACTCTTTATGCACAGTTTATGTAGTCTTAAACTCTTTTTTGTGTAACTCTTCCCTATTTAATGCCAATCAATATTTTTAGAGTAGTTTATTGTGTCTTACATCTCTATAACTCTGATGTCATGGAACTACTATGTAGGGAAGAAAAGAAGAAGAAGAAGAAGAAGAAATTGTTAATCTAAAACTTAAAAGCAGAGATATAAGCAAGAGACCCATACATAAAAAAAAAGTGGGGAAAAATGCTACTGGGATCTGGCAGGCATTTATTTTCCCCTGTAAGATAGTGTAATCCAATATATAGTTTATAAAGAGAGAATTTAATCCTATAAATTTCAAAAATGAAACACCGTGTTAAATTTTAAAAACAAATTGTCTCAAATTTTAGTAACAGAATGTCCTTGTTGTTCATTTTGGAAACTTCTAGACTAATGGCCATCAAGGATTATAGTTTTCACAGAACAATACAATCATCGTACCCTTTTACGGGTTAATAATAAATATAACCCCGAGAGACTTAGGATAAATAATTATATTTTAATTTATACGATATTTAATATTAAATAAATTATTGTACTGTTTCTAATATTAAAAATATTAGCAAGAGACTATTTTTATAATTAAAAATTTTAAAATTATTATTTTTGTTGTTTAAACAAAAATCAATACAAGTGTTTTTTTTTTCATGATCAAATGATACTCAAATAGGGAAATGAAAATTTTTAGAAGTTATTTGAGTGTCAGGAATCTCAAAATGCACTTTAATCTTTTTTTTTCTTTTAACATGTTTATAAGTTATACACAAGTAAAGGACTCTATATGCACTATTCAAGTACTGTGCACTTAAAATTAAAGAACTGTCATCATAGACTACTAATTATTGCACTTATTAACACTATATCCATTAATTATTTTTGTAATTAACTTAATCCTATAGTTTTGAAAAAAATAAACTATTTTTATGTTTTTCATAAAAAAATTTATTTTTATTTTAAAAAATACTTAAAATAATTATTTAATTTTCAATTTTCTTTGTCAAATGCACTTAGGAAAAAAAAATCGACAATTGATATGAACAATTGAAGCTTCCGTGCAACACCAGGCTAAATGGAAGTCCCAAATAGAAATGCAAAAAGCAGGTAATTGATGTCCTATAAAAATCACAGGATGATAAATTAAGTAGCTAAGAAAGCACCAAAATGATTTTCATTTCTTTATATGGTACAATGGGAACTGGGAAGGGAGAATATTTATAACCTCGCTCATGCATATTACAATAGGAGTTTTCTCCACTAATGAGACAATCAACATGTTTTAGATATTCGGGTAGACATTCCCTTATAATTAACAAAGTAAATGACCAGACACGGCCAATCTAAGTGTCCACCCACCGTCAATGCAATCAACATATTCTCATCTTTGCCCATTCCATAAACACGTTATCATTTGTTCTCAGCATTAATAGATACCACCTTAACGCCAAACGGATAGAAGAAATGACTCGGAATCTAATATCATGAAGCACTTTTACTGATGCAATCCTTCAATAATTGTGCTGCAATTATCAGAAGCTCCACCATCTCAAATCCAGCAGCAGATACAGAATCCATCTTCTCATTGCTGCTTCCTTGTACATTGCCTGGCTCATTGCTGCTTCCTTGTACATTGCCTGGCTCATTGCTGATGCTTTCACCTTGAGATCCTGTCTCTGCTTCTGCTGACCAAATAACTGGCAGGGAGCTTTTCAGCGCAGTCTTTACGAGTATTGCTTCATTAATAATCTCAGCAAGAGATTCTAAAGTGATGGTATTTGTACCTTCTGAAGTCACTGACTGTTTCGCCTATTGGCATAAACAAAGAATATTAAACAAATATATAATCAATGCGAAAACAATAGGGCTCCTTTTCATATATAATCAGATTAGGATTCATTTCTAACACAAGTTCATATTTTGATACATTTTTCAACGCATTTTCAAATTTATTTTCAGATCTAAATATGTTTTCTTAGCTATACATATAAATAAATACTTGTATTATAAAATAAATTTTGAGAACGTGTTCATAATATTATAAAAATTTGATAATATGTTCAGTACTAGGAGGGTTGAAAATGAAATTCTACCCATGAAAAGAGTTATACTATGATGCACTTAAATCAAACAATAACAATGTTTAAAAACATATGTAACTGAAACGTGCTTTAACAAACACTCTTGTAGACTAACCTTGGAAAGATTCAGTCGAAGCCTGTGGACTGATGTAGTTAAATGCTCCATACTTTCCATGCTCTCCTTAAGAGCTGCATTTTCAATCTTAAGTCTGAAAAAGACGAGAAATGAAAATAGAGTAATAGTAAGAAATAAGTGAACATGGAGAACGGCCCATCTACATAAACAATCATTTGAATTCATATAACCGCCCATCTACATATACATATGATGCAATTCAAAGTAAACTAGTCTTTCTCAGACCTGGCAATATCCATGCTGTTGGACCTCCTACTGAATCCATCATCTTTGGCTTGAACTTCAGATTCATTTAATCTGAAGTCAAGTGAACCAACCCAGCGTGTCAAATTTGCTTTCTTCAGCAAGTTCTTTAACCTTCCATCTCTTTCAGGGGTAATGAGTCTTTTATCCTCAACATCACCTGTTAATCTTTCATCATTGATTTTCTTACTGATTTTCCTGCTCATGCATATCATTTTAATACTACTTCTGAGTTTCAAAGGATTTGAGAGGAAAACGTCCACATCCAAAGGTGTATAAACTTTTCAAGAACTCTTACTCTTTGAGCTGTAGATGTTCCTGCTTTAATTGTGCCAGCTCCATTAAAGCTCTCACTTTTTCATTGGTAACCTAAACCAATAAATTAAATGCACCATGAATAAGTCTATTTAGCTGACAACATTATTAATAAATGAATAAACCCCAAAGAGCATGTATAAATATTGGAATGTAAAATTGGACCATGGCATCCGTGGAGCTACACTCAACAAGATACCATTACCATACAGAGATCGACAACGCAATCTTTAAAGGACAAATATCTGAAACCTACTCTATGGTTAGGAATAAAATCTGTTATATGGTTATTAGTTAAAACATCTGTTAGATCCTCAGTTCCTTTTTCATACCGTCTAAAATTAACTTTGCAAGTTTAGATCATTTTAGAGAAATTTTTATATGATTTTACACCAGCCAATTGTCCTTGATCATTAATTTCATGTATTAGTTCATTCTGATTTTTACATCCAACATTCCAATTAGAAGAACAATGGAAACAAGGAACAAAGATCTACCTGAAGTAAATTTCTCTGGAGCTCTTCAACTTTTCTTTGAAGAGCTACATTCAAATTTTGATCCAGTAAATGTCTTTCATCCTGCTGTGATAAAAGTAATAATGTCGCAACCTGGAATAAAATCTTACAATTAATAGGACAAAGAAGAACCAGTGACACATATCAAAAGCATGCATTGCATATCACAAAATATAGTGTTTAGAAAATTAGGGGGTGTTAATTGTATCATGTTAAGTGTGTTCATGTTGTGTCAGTGTAGTTAACACATGAAAAAGTTCACAATATCTTTGATCATGTTGTCTATTCATAATCATAACAGTAGAGAATATTAAGACCATTAAAAGTATAAACTACTAGTCTTTGGTGTATGTAGTGCATCAATTATCTATAAAGTAGACACAGACCTAATATGACTCAGACTTTGATAAGATGTAAATTACTAAGATATATGTAATCTCCAACAGAACGAACAAAATTAACCAAACTCGCGATTTCAAACAAGCTAAACCTAATAAAAGAAAAAAGGGAAAAAAATCAAAATTGTATAATGGACTATACCTTCTCTTGTAATGCTTGTGCAAGAGCTTCGGAAGTATTACCCATTCCAACAGCCATGAAGTCTGAGGAGCTCAGGTTAACCTCCTGCGAACAGTAGCACATAATTAACAAGAAAAATAGAGAAGATTTATGTAATTTCAAACAGAACTAACAAAATTAACCAAAGTAACACTGTCAAAAAAGATTAAAAAAGGGAAAAAGGCAAAAATATCAGAATTGAAAAACAGAGGATACCTTCTCTTGCAATGCTTCTACAAGTGCTTCAGAAGTATGACCCTTTCCAACAGCCATGGAGTCTGAGGAGTCCAGGCTAACCTCCTGCAAGTAGTGGAACATAACTAGCGAGAAGATGAGAGAAGATTTGCAGAAAACAAGCTTACAGATAAGCAAATATAGAAAACTTTAAACTTCAATAAGATATCTCATGCCCTTCATCTACATCATAATTAATTACCTACTTATAATTGAGTTTGTTGAACAAATAATTTTTTTAAGTAAAATGCTGACTAAGACCATAGAGCTTTAACTCAATTTTTCATTGTACTCGCCGGACCTTTTTCAAGTGAGGTTAGTACCACAGGCAATCAATACATAGAGAGAGAATAAAATAAAATAAAAGAGGAGTTCCATCCTTCATATAAGAACTCATTTGGTTGTTAGTGTAGCTATCTTTAATGTCTTTAACTCAATCACATTGAGCTCAAAATCTATTTCATAAACTGAAAACCATCATATTGTTCCAATGTGCAAGGAAATTGATATATCAAAAAGACTTTAAAATCACCAGAGACAAATGAGAAACAGCAAATCCTCTTTTGAGTAGAGAAGGAAGAAGGGGCATAGAAACCCACAGAAACATACCTGAGATGGTAAGTCATAGTGTACATCAGTACTTAGTTGCAGATCTCCACATTCTTTTTCTTCTTGATTTACTTCTCTCAAAGGACGCACCAGATATTGTTCCCTGCTCTCATCAAAGTGCCCAATCTTTTCCTCTATCATGTTAGTAACTGATTTAATATAAGATTTTCCATCATCAAGCAAATTCAAGGTGTGAACCCTATGCTGAGAATGGTAATGACATAAGCCAGCAACCCCATCTTTCATTATCTCAACAGCAAGGATCTGCACTCAAGCCAACCAGAATTGAAGTGAAATAACTAGATGGGAATTGAGCAGACATCTCTAAAGACAGAAGTACTCACTGTCTTCTTTTCAAGTTCACGAACTTTCCTCTTTAAATGCTTTTCGATTTCTAAACTCTACATGCCACAAAAATATCAACTCTTAGACAGAAGCAATCGATTCAATTGAAGCAAATACAAATAAAAGAAATAATTAAACAGAACAAAATCTTAGAGAAAAAGAAAAGGTCCATACCACCATAAACTTATTTTGAAGATTATCCAGAGAATCCCTCACTGACTCCAGCTCTTCCTCTAAAGCACTCTGTCTGAAGAAAAGTTAATTGATTGCAGGTGGAAAATAGAAACTCAATTCAAAGACCATCTACTAAGTCAGATTGGCATAGCTGTCCAAGCAGGCAAGTATTTCAAATAACTAATGTTACTTCAGAACTTTCAACGCAACATCCCCAGTGAAAAAATGAGACTAGGTAATATACTTTCAATTTGCAACAACATATGCCTGAAATGCACGCACGGTCCAAATTTGAATCAAAGTACATTTTTAAGCTGGCTAGGTTAAATTTTACATGCATATCTTAGAAAGCAACAAGAACTGATAGATTAACATTCTTTCTCATTTAATCCAATCTTAAAACATATGATAATGTTACTAACCATAACAGCAAAATCCTAATCATGACGTGCCCAATAGGCCAATACAGAAACTAGAAATAGATGTTAATTTATAAATAAGCTTCAAAACAAAAGCAATATGTCATACAAATTTTATATGATACGTCCCATGACACAATGAAGAATTTAGCATATATCATCAGGCTAGCAGCCTAGCTCATCGAAGTCCAGTAATATAATTTATCATCATTAAGGCTACAGCTGTATTTCCGATCTTACAAAAAGAAAACGAAATCAAGATATCCCTGCACAGAGCTCCAAAAACACATTGACTATAAAACTTACAACGTATTTAGCTGTCGATGTATCATTGAAATTCCACATTTCTACAGGATCATGCAAAAGGCATGCACACTTATCATCCCAACTAGTATCCTCAAATGTGCGAAGAGAATGTTGCTTGATCTCATAAAACTTGTTAACAACCTGTAGCAAAGATAGCTTCTTATGAATCAAAGCAATAAAATGATATCAGAGTTCAGTATAACCAAAAGACAGTGAAATATCATCAAAAATTCAAAAGCAGCACAAAGTTCAACTTGATATAACATATGGGATATCTAAAGTAACCGGTGGTAGATAGTCCACCTTTCTTATGATATCACCCAAAGCTATGGTACAAAAAGCATTAATTATGTGAAATAATAAAGAGGAATCCACAGGCAACCACCTTCTTGAAAGCCTCATTCAACTCCTCCTGCTTTGCTAAATCGGTCTGGAGTTTATGAGAACTTTTCTTCTGTTCGGAGCAATCTGCCATGAGCTCCTCCACCCTGTGTTATCAAAAATAGCATGCACAACCAATGTTAAACAAGTCTTCTAGCAATTGGAATCATATCTGTGGTGAAACATGACCAAACATGACAATTGACATTCAGAAAAGAATGTAAATATTACAACTCAATGAAATAAAGAAAGTGTATCCTGTAAAAAAAAGTTTCATATTTATACTAATCCGCATTTGATAAGTGCATGCGTTCTCAAGAAATGCTAAGACTAAAACTAATTTGCATCAAAGGATCACATAGGAAAAGTTCTATGATCCAGTAGTAAAACACACAAAACAACCATGGACATACTTTTTCTGTAGTTCATAAAATCTCTGTGCCATGAACTCCTCTTTCTCTTTAGCCTTCTCAGCCTATTACAAGCACTGTAAAATCTTCAGAAAATTACAATGAATGGAAAACTTTTTAAAGCATTGCATGTAACAAAACATTATTAGAGTATTATAAATTTTGGGCTCAAACTCGATAATCGTAACCTCCATTAATGCATTGTCTCTTTCAGCAAAAGCAGCAGCAACACAGCTTTGGAAAAATTTGACCTGCTTCTCTGCCTCCACATTCTAGAAAAGAAATTGTACAAATTAGACCCACATATATATGTAAATGTCTCTTCAAGACCAAACAACACTAGGGAATCTTAAAACATCTACCCCTACTGAGCTTCAAATTTATCATGCTTTCCACATACCAGAGTATGAATCAACTACTAAATGCATACAAGTTCGTCTCCTTATGATGACTATCTATGATACTAGATGAATGGGTTACAAGCATAATAAATAATGAACCCTTATTTTTTACTGAAGGCAACCAACAACCATGCACAATTTGTAACAAATAGAATCCAACAAATATTAAATAGATTCTAGGAGGCTATTAATTTTTTCTTTTTTAAAATAGCTCTTATCTACACCTGGAGCAATTGCGAAATTTTTCTTACTTGTATTAAGGTTATTGACATTGTCTATGTCTCTATTTATATCTGCTAAAGTTCAATTAGAGCTAATAGCTATAACTTCCACACAAGAAGTTGTATAATTTATCTAGACAAATCAAGCTTCGAAATCTAAGGAGTAGAGAGGACAGTGAAGGGAATTAGAGAGGGAGAGAGAGACCTTTGCACATTCTGCATTGTGAAGACCAGCCAGCTGGCTCTGGAGACAGAAAAGTGGAGACATTAGGTTGTAAAAATGCTTACATTACCAGCAAGATAAAAGACTTGAAATCTCACTTTGATTCTGTATGCTTCAGACAACTCCTCTTGAAGATTCAGATTATCTCTTGAACAAGCAGCTAACTTCTTTTTCAAGTTCTCAATCTCCTGTTCCAAGCCAGCTGTCCTAGTGGTCGAGGCAAAATATCAATGATTTCTTCAGAAAAACCCATAAACAACAATACCTCCCCCTGACACCCACCTCCCCCATGCATGCACATGCACCCTGACCCACCCACTCAAAAGAGAGAGAATAAGAAAAGAGAGCATCACTAGACATTAAAGACCAATGAAATAAAGGAATAAATAGACAAGTTATACCTTTGAAAATGCATTTTAGTAGCCACAGCTAGGTAGCTAGGCCCAGCTTGCTGCATACACAATTGCTCAATATCTTTGTGCAATTCATCACGCTCTGCAATATATTAAAAGTACAATCAAGGTGAATTGCTGTAGCATATGGATGAGATGATATATCGAGAAAATTAAGACACATTTATTGAATAGTCATGCACGAAAAAAATAGTAACTTTGGAACCTAATAAATTAGATGTTCCCAAAGCCCATCTGAAAACGTGAGACTTTCAGTTGCAAATATCACTTTCAAAATATCTGACACAAACCTAACAACATAACCAATATAAGCATTTGTTTTTGTGTCCATCAACTATTCTCAATTTATTGTCATCACATGTATGTGCAGGCAGTGACTTCTGTATTCGTGAGGCCTTCACATATTTTGACCCTATAACATACTTTTTTTCCCCCAACTCTCTTTTTCTGAGTTCTTTGTCAAATCTAGAGTAGGAAACATCTCCTATTGTTTATTATCCAGCAACAAAATAACTCTCACTTCCAGCATTATTGCTAGATACTTTTCCCACGCCAAATGCAGCAGTTCTAATATTTCTTATTGAAAAATGTTTTAGCACGAAAATCTTATTAAAAGGTTAATGAACTTCAATAAGTTCAAATAAGCATAACACTACCAAACATCACTGGAAATTAGATAGCTTCATGAGTTCCATCTTCTTCCTGTTCACCACACTTCAGCAATCCAAATTCTTGAAATAAACCAATACTTTGCACTGTAAATGACCTTATTAAGTTCATCCCAATTTCCAATACCACTACATCCAAATACAGAAACAAAAGTGATGAAAAAATGTCTTTGTTCTTGATCTCGCATTACATCACAAATTTACATCCTAATGCCTGTCCTTAAAACAATGGTGTTTAAAGTATGAAAAAATGACCATCAAACATACAAGTAAAAGTTGCTATTGTACTCTTTTAAGATTACAAACAGAAAAAATACTGATAGCCAAAAGTGTGAAACATTTAACACAATATTTGCAACCATGGAAAAAGAGCACATACCACGTTCCAGCTGTTGGATGTGAAACAGCAAAGACTCAGAATCAACTACGTTTCCGTCCATGCCTGTAATAAAATCATATCATAATAATCAATCATGGAAATATGGAAACGCAAAAACAAACAGCAGACATAGAAAGCTATTGTCGTAGCTAGTAAGACTTTATCTTCTTTTTTTGGTCAAAAGTAAGACTATCTAAACAGTGGGGAAAAAACAAAAAAACGAAAAAAAGTAGAAAAAAGAAATTGCCTAAAGATGTGCACTTGTTCCTTGATTGAGACATGAAATTAGGAAAAATAACCACTTAGCTACATATTTCATTTCATGAGTTAGCTAGGCGTTGTGTAGATAAGTATGGGTAATTAATACAAATTGAATACTTCAAATAAAGACAGCGTAATTCAGGTTAATAATAGTAGTTCATCATCATTCTCCCCCAACCCATTGCGCTTCTTCTAACCCTCCAGTTTTAATTTGAATATACTTTTTTTTCTCTAGCTTACCTGCAGCTGTTGTTATGTATTGTTACTACGTTAGTAAACTCTACCCACATGATATTTTCGTAAATATTAAGTATCAGTAAGTACTATGCATAATTTGTTTAAAAATAAGAAGAAAATTTTAAAAAAGAGAGGGAAAAAAATCTCCCGGTGCGTATTAACCTTCGTAAACTATGCATCAGCATACGAATTGGTTGCTGGTCATATATGATTCCCAAATTAAATAGATCTACAGGTATGTATTACAGAAAATTTCACTCATGAATCAACAAAAGAATGGAAATTTTAGGGCAAAAAGAGAACAAACGAAAAAAAAATAGAAAGATGAAACGTAATAATCGGTTACCTGAATGAAATTAAAACAAGATAGCGAGACAAATCTCGCGGCGCAAATCCTCAGGCTTTGGTCGAACGATTTGAAGGAAACAACAAAATTGAACTTTGTTTTATGAGTTGGAGGGAGCCATCCCTCATCAAGTGGCGCGCGCGCTCTCTCTTTCCCTCCCCACGCCCCAGCTAACATGTACTCTCTATAGAGTCTGTATCCTAGAAAACCGGCAATTAAAGTTTTATAAGGTCCCTATCCGTTGCCTAATTTAGGTTTTATATCTATTTTTATTTACACTGTTTTATAACTAATTATTAAGTATTATATATATATATATATATATATATATTTAAATCACATTATCACCTCTTTAATGTAATATTTTAATTAATTAATAATTATTATTATTATTATTATTATAATAAAAATTGATAATGTATTTATTTTATTTTTAATATTAATTACACTACTCCTATTTAATTAAATTAAATTATCATTAATAATAACTTATATAGTAAAAATATTCTAAAACCTTCTAAATTATTATTGCTAATTTGGAATAACGTGACTAGAGTGCTTAAAATTTATAAAGACTATTTATATTGATTTGAGTTTTATAATTTTATTGATTTGAGTTGGCTTATATTTTTATAAAGAAGATTTATATTTTCTTAGTTTAGTTCTTATTTTTTAAAATCTTAAAAATTAAACCAACTCATATATATTTAATTTTACATTCATTATTTTATTTATATATGTAATTTTTTAAAATTTCATTTAAGATTTTATTTTCCACTCGGTATTTTTTTTCTATTTTTATAAAAATATCTCACCTTTCAAACAAATCGTTCCCTACTTCTCACCAATTATTTTAACAACGTTATAACTTATCGAATCACATCTAATTAAGTTTTTATAATTGATATAAATAATGAATTATTAATAATATTTATATCTTTTTTATTATTTAAGACATTTAAAAGGGTTTGATATCTTAGTAGTACTAAGTTTTTAATTTTGGTACCCATTTTTAAAACTAAGTTTTTAAAATTAATAATATTAAGAAATGATTAAAATCAAAAATATTACAATTAAATTAATATTCAAAAAACAATAGATTATTTAAAAAGTTAATAATCAAAATTTATTAAAAAAATGAATATTCCAACCTACAAAAAAAGATGGTTCTACTTGCATTAGTTTTTCAGACTTAATAATTTAAATTAATTCTCATTTTTAGAAAATCCATCATATTAATTTAATTTTAACTTTTATTTAAAACAAAACCCAACTCATATGCGGAAACATAATCAATATGTCGTTATACTCTGTCTACTTTCTTAAATGAAATGAAAACACGTGACATGAATAACTAACAATTGGAGTAAACAGAAGCACGAAGATGGCATACTGCAAGGTATGAATTCACGCTTGTGGGTTATTTGGAATTTCTTTAAATTAATCCAGCTTGGATTAACCGAATTTTAATTTTAATTTAATTCATTCTGTAAATTACTAATTTTATTTCAAACCAAAAACCAAATAATTAGAATGGGGCTAAATTAACTCGAATTGATACAAAATTTTATTTATATGTAATTGTTTTAGAAAATTACAAAAATAGATATTTAAGTTGATACGTAAAGTCAATTTTTTTTCAAAAATTGACTTATAATGAATTTAAAGTCGGTTCAGTGTAGAATCGATGTTATCCACGTAACATAATATTGCTTGACACCTGAAACCGATGTTATTCACGTAACATAGTCTCGATTGACACGTGTAACCGACGCTACACACGTGCATAAATTTTTTTCTCTTATTTCTTCCCCAAATAGAAACTATTCTCAGCGTTGCATAACTTTCAAAAACTCAAAACCTCCTCTACTTCTCCTCCACTTTTTCTCATTTTCCGGCTACCTACGACTATCATTTTCAGCGCCGGTTAGTGGGTTTTCTTCCTCTCTAACTAATCTTTTAGATCCCCTATTTTTTTGAGTAAAATATTCAAAAAAATTATACCCATTTCTCACTTACAAAATACCATTTTTTCTTCATTTCTTTCATTTTGTCATTTCATTTACTTTTGTAAATATTTCTATTAATTTTACGCACTTATTATTCATATTTTTTTTCTGTTATTATGTGTTATTATTTATGTGTATAAATTTTTGTATTATATATGTAGGTTTGTATTATAATATAAGGAGAAAAATATGATGATCTTGAATAAAATAAAAACAAAACCATGGTAATTTTTCTGCTATTAATTAATATTTTATTTTCCAAATATTTGTATTATTTGAACTATTTGCTAAACTGGTTTTGGTTTTTTCTGCTCGAATACAGGGTTTTATTTGAGTATAATAGAAAATGAGTAAATTTAAAGTCGGTTCATCCCATGAACTAATTTTAAACTTTAAGTCATTTAATTTAAATCGGGTTTTAATCGACTTTAATGCCCTTTTTTGTAGTAGTGTAATTGTAAAGAAAGTTAACCTCATCAAGTCTATAAATATAGATATTATTACCCTCAGGTGTCGACACCTTAATAAAACGATTATGTTTGACTCGTAATTAAATCTTTTTGTCATATGATGAGATCATACATGTGTTTTCTACAATTCATTTCTTCATGTCTCCCATTATCATCTCTTACACCTTAGACGCCCTGTTAGGGTCATATACCTAGGGTAACTTGTATGCCATGATCACCATGTGTGAGTACCTTAGGCACATGAAGTACCCTGGTATGCAGTAATAAAACATTAAGTCCCCTTTATAAACTTTTGTACGCCACTATCTTGTATTTGTGCAAGTCATTATGCTTTGATCCATTTAGAGAAGTAGTCAATAACTATAATGAGAAAATTTTTATAGGCTAGAGCAACAGGGATAGGATTTCCTATGTCTAGCCCTTGTTTTTGAAAGAGTCATGGCCTAATAATAATCTCCATTTCATGTGCAGGCTTATAAAGTACATTGGTATGTTTTTGACATCTATCACACCATCGAGAATGATTGATGTACTTTTTTTGCAAGTTAAGCCAATAATAACCTTATTTTTATGATCCTATGTGCAAGCATCCCTCTAATGTATATGCACCACAGTGAACTTAGTGTAACTCTCTTGTTACGAGTTAAGCTTCCAAGGTATGAAGGCACTTACGCCATGGTTTTCCAAAAACAATTGACAATTTTTTTTAAGAATAGTGTAGTTCTTGGACTTCATCATGTTCTTTCGTGCTTTTTCCTTATTTGTGTGAAGATTTCCTTAAATGAGGTATGTGGTCATTCATGAAGTAGTAGTAGTGATGTTCCTAAGTTTAGGAGGAGCAAGAGTAATGAGGTATATCTCACGCACATCGTATAACTTGTGTACCCAAAGCATTCCGTGCTATCCTATTTTTTCACTTGCACCTCGTGTGGGTGTACTTCGAACACACGGAATATCATAATATACAGCACACAAGCAATATTAATTTATTTATTTTACCTTATTTAACTTGATGTTAATTTGAAATACTATGAATTTTTTTATAGTTTTAAATTTAATTAGAATAATAAAGGTTTTGAACAAAATTCAATGTATTCTAACAACATTAAACATATAAATAAAAATTTGTTAAAAGATTTAAAAAAAAATTAAAATTAAAAGTTTCAAAATCATATAAAACAACCAAATGAATCATTACCTGAAATTAAAGTAAATGAATGTTTTAAACTTGAACTTCATATAATTGTGTTTAATGATAACATAATATATTTACACATATAACTAAAAATAATAAAATTATAAGTTAGTTTAACAAACCTACGAATGAATCAATAAATTTTTTACAAGTATTTTATATGAAATTATTCATAAATTCAAAAAAAATTGACATATCTTAATTTTAAAGAAAATTCAAAAACGTTCATATAACCAATCATCTTCATTGTTGATAAAATACTATATAACTATTATGAATAAGTGATTAAATAAAAAAATATATAATAAAAATAGATGTAACAAATATTTCATGACAATAATTAGTAAACTTAATATATAGAAAAAATTATAATAATAATATACAACAATAATTATAATTTTTTATTTTGTGTGTTATTCAAATTAACCTAAATTGGATCCAAATTTAATATGTTCATGTTTGATTTATGTTTTTCTATTTATATTCTATTTAAACAATCAAATTATAATATAAATTATAACCCCAATCTTAACTGCTTCACACCATTTCAAGTATCTTTTATCAATAAATTGTAAATTTGTAATATTTTTTACACAATTTAATCATAATTCTTAATTTTTAAGATTACATTTAACTTACAAAATTAATATAATATTAATTCTATTAATTTTTTTAAAATATTGAAGCTATTTTTTATTATCTATTTATTTAACATATATTTTAAAGTAAAATAAGGATAAATATATGTAAGAAGAAAAAATTTAATTTAATTATTAAAAATGTATGTACTTAATATTAAAAATATATTAATCATTAAGTTTAAACATTAATCAATTAGGTTACTTTTTAGATAAAAACCTTTTTTTTAAATAAACCCACAATTTTAATTATTTACTTATAAAATATTCTTCTTTATACAATTCAACTTTCAACGCATTTATTAAATATCATAACTGATTTTTAAGAAGGGTTTTTAAAAGTTTTTTATGTGTAAATAAAATAAAATTAAAATCTTTCTTAATTTTTTAACAATAATATTATAGAACTAGTGGTATGTTTAGTTGATAGGAATGAGAATTGAAATAGAATTGATTCAATAAATTTGTATGTTTAATTATTTTCTAAATTATGAATGAAATGAAATCTACTTATAAGAAATCCATTTCTAAAAGATAAAAGAATAATAATTCCATTACTCCCTTTGTAATGCTTATTTTTTTTATTTTTTTTATCTTTAATTTTGGAGATGTGTAAGTTATATAAAGAAAATAATTAACAATTAGATGCTGTTTTAATAATAATTTAAAAAAATAAATAATTTTAAGTAATAATAATTTAAAAAAATAAATAATTTTAAGTAATAATTATTTAAAAAAATAAATAATTTTAAGTAATAATAATTAAAAAAAAAATAATTTTAAGTAATAATTATTTAAAAAAATAAATAATTTTAAATAATATTTTTCAGTAATAATAATAGTAAGAAAGAGAAACAATGAATAAGAGAAAGAGAATGAGCGAGAAAAAAAGTAGATAAAATAGAGGAAATTAAGAAATAATTAATGGGAGAAGGAGAAGAAAGAGAAAACAAGTAGGAAGAGATAAATAAAAATGTTATTTTGTAAGTAAATCAGGTCAAATGAGGTTATGTTTATAGTTATTAAATTAAAACTTATAAATTATATAATTATATTATCATTAAATCTAAATATTCTATAATATATATATATATATATATATTAAATTATGTATTTTAATTATTAAACTTTATTTTTATAGTTTTTGATTTGAGGATTAAATAACCGGTATATATATTATTCTTACAATTATGACTCACATAATCTTCTGGACTGGACAAACACTTCCCCACCCCACCTAGACAAACACTTCCCCACCTACCAACCACATGAGTTCGTATTCCCTGTATTTGGATGCAACTATTGCCGTTAAATCCCACAATGGTGGCTAAACGGTAATAGCCAGTAAACGAAATTTTTTTTTTGGTTATCTATTAGGTATAGAGAGAGAGAGAGAGAGAGAGAGAGAGAGAGAGTAGAGAGACTTAAAAAAAGACAGAGTTACCATGATAATAAATAATATTAAATAGGATACGGAAAAAAAAATCAAAATGAAACCTTGGTAGCCTAGTTTTCTCCAAATACAGTCAATGTCAGAGATATGCTCAGATTGATCAAGTGGTTTACATTATTGAATGTATGTTACATCATTCTGTAACTTAGAAGGGTTCATAGATGGTGAGGTTAAGGCTACAATTTTTTTTTCCTTTTTTCTTTTTGCTTTCACACTATAATTAATCACTTTTTCCTTTATTATGATATATATCTTATTTAATATTTTTAATAAATTTATGAAATTAAATTTGTTTAATCTCATCCTATTTTAAATTGTTGAAAATTATCCCTAATAATTTTATATTTATTATACATAAATATATTTCATCATTTTTATAATTTTATTCATCATTTATGCTTATTAGAAATAAATAATATATTTCATCTCATTATCATTCTAATCTATCAAAAATAAAATAAAATAAAATAGAATAAATTCTGGATTGTAAGTTTGTTAACAAAATATCCTATATCAATTGAAACCTCTAATTACATATAAAGTATGTTACCATATAAATCTTAAACTTATATCCTCATGTCTACCAAACTAAACGCAGTACTGAACCCAGCCATCATACTACATATAACGACAGTAGATTAGGCCAAAAAATTAGTCAAACACAAATTGCTTTATTATGATAACATTTTTATTAAAATATATTTCTTACAATTAAATAAAATGCAATTAAACTAAACGCAGTACTGAACCCAGCCATCATACTACATATAACGACAGTAGATTAGGCCAAAAAATTAGTCAAACACAAATTGCTTTATTATAATAACATTTTTATTAAAATATATTTCTTACAATTAAATAAAATGCAATTAAACTAAACGCAGTACTGAACCCAGCCATCATATATAACGACAGTAGATTAGGCCAACAAATTAGTCAAACACAAATTGCTTTATTATAATAACATTTTTATTAAAATATATTTCTTACAATTAAATAAAATGCAATTAAAGTGTGAACATGTTTAACATAATAATTCTGACAATCAGCTAACTTTTTTGGTTGAAGACTTAATAAGATTGTAGTCGCTACAGAACTAGTGGCAGCAAGAGATGGAATTAATCATGACTTATATTTGCCGTCCAAATGGGATTATATGAACAGTAACTCAGTGTCCACTAAAATTAATGATAAATAAAAAAAATATTATACCTCTTATATCATGTCATGTATATGTTATAATTATTTAAAAACAAACAAAAAAAAAAGAAATTCACTTTTAAATAATACTGATTCAAAACACAGCTTAAAAAAACTGAGTGCAAAAATAAATTTAAATTTGTAAGATACTAATAATGTCACCGTTTGTATTTGTTGCCTTCAAATTTTCATTATAGTTAGGTAACTTAAGTAGAGAAAATAGTGTGTCAGCCTCAATTGTCAGCCTGTCATAACGTGCTTCAATCCAAGAGATCAAAATGCAAAAAGCAAATTTCTATGCACAGAATATAAAAAAAGGGAAGATTCTTTGTCTCTAATAAAAAAGATATAAAAAACAATAAACATCCATCGATGGTATCCACAGTCACAAGTTTTTATCAAAACTAACGACACAACAAATAGAGAGGAAGAAAAAAATAACATTGAAAACAGAGAATGGAGATAGACAATTCCAACTGACGATGGAGACAACGAATCGGCAGACATAAATCAACTTCCCATCAAAAACAGGCTTCGAGTAGACAACAACAGCAAAGAGCCGCCAAGCTGCAGTATTTACAAAATAATAAAAACAAATCAGAATAAAAAATAGTAAAAACATCATGATTTTTCCCAGGAAAATATAAAAATAACACAAAATTAAATAGGTATAATACTCAAATTATTTTATCTCTACTTCCTATTAAATATTATTTTTTCATTAAAAAAAAATTGCATTAACATTGAATTTTATTAAAGTATAATACTACAATTTTTTTTTTTTATTCAGGATGAAGGTAAGTTATAAGAAACTCTTTATTACGTAAAATAGGTTAATTTAATATTTTTATTAATAAATAGATCAATTTAATCCATAACTCATGAAAATAAGATATTTTATTAAAAATATATACTTTAATCTTAATATTAGAATACACGATGAGACTAAATATATTTATTTTTCATACTAACATGATTTATAATGTTCAAAAAAATACATTCATTTAAAAAAATAAATTAAACCTATTATGCCCTTCACCCATTCTTTTTCTTAAACACAAAGTGTTCTCCTAAGCATTCTCCTAATTTTTACTCATTTTAAACTTTGATCCCCTAACTTTCACACATTCTAAACTTTGATCTTTAAATTTTATTCATTCTAAACTTTAATCCCTTAATTTTTATTCATTTTAAACTTTACTTCCTGACTTTTATTTTTTAATTCCAAACTTTGACCCTTTAAATTTTTTTCTAAGATTTGATTCCTATCTTTTTAAATTTGATAATTTAAATTTAAATCTTTAACTTTCAATCAAATGAAATATCTGATGTTAAAAACTCACTTATGACACACATCATATCCATTTTAATTATCCAGCTTACATTTTTTATCACATTAATATTGGTTCAAATTTAATAATTCAGATTATCAAATTAATAAGAAAAAATTACAAATGTTTTTTAAATATTTTCACATTCTATGCTTTAATCTCTTTATTATTTATTATTTTATAATTTAATCACTTCACTTATTATTTTTCACATATTTATTTCAAATTTGAGACCAAGTTGAAATCAATTTTAAAATATAAAAAATGAAGGAACTAAGTGTAAACACTAAAAATAAAAGAATTAAATTGTAAAAAAAAAAGTAAGAGATCAAAAGATGAAAATTGAAAAAATAAACAATTTTTTTTAATCAAAGTATAGAATATAGAGAAAATTTAAAATTTATTTGTATAATTCAACCTTTAGAATATATGTAACTTTACTCGTATTAGTATTATTAGTGCACCACAAAATTAATAGTTAAAATAGCTACACCTAAAGTTTTAATACCAAACGTTATATTTAATTAAGAATTCACAATTTAGATAAAAATGATCAAATTTAAAAAATTAGAAATCAAATCTTAAAACAATAGTTTAAGAATCAAAGTATAAAATGAATAACAATTAAGAGACTATTTGTACTGTTTAATCAAGTTTTTAATATCAGACATTAAATTTAATTAAGAATCGATGATTTGGATGAAATTTTTCAAATTTAAAGAGTTAAAATATTAAATCACTTAAAAAATCTACTTATAAAATGAATAAAAGTTAAAGAAGTAGAATGTTGTCTACCTTTTTTTTTTCTTTTTTCATTTTTATCTTATTCCCTCTTCTTTAGATAGTTTTTAAAACATTCCAAATGGTTAAAATCTGAAGCTAAAACTTTTTTTTTATTTGCTGAAACTAAAGTCTAAAAACGTTGATGAAGACAAAACGCCCAAAGATAAAAAATGCAAAAGCTTCATATCATTATTTATTATTTAAAAAAAATTGGAATAAACATCTGACTTTTTCAAACTATTGTACCATCTTAAAAATACAGCATATTTTCCTTGATACAATCAATAACTGCCACAGGCTTCTCTTTAATTTCATAAAAAGGGTAATTCTGAGAATTTCATATAATCAAATCCGCCATCAAGTAGGTTGTCAATTTTCCGAAAAGTAACGACGGAGATAGTAAAATAAAAAATAAAATATGCATTTTATAATATAAAATAAGATAAAAAACGAAAATGATTTTATTTCAATAAATATATAAAAATTTAATTTAAATTAATCATAAATAATATATTATATTTTATAAAACATAAAAAAATTATTAAATTCTAAAAATTTAAAATCTTATAATTATTTTACAATAAAATTAAAAATTAAATAAATACTCGTTCATCATTAAAAATTCTCAATATATTTTTAATTTTTTTTAAAATAAAGATAAATTTTAAATTGTGAACGATAAAGGGAAAAAAGGAAAGAAGAAGATTGCCGATTACGTCCCGTTCATAAAGAAAAAAAAGAAAAAAATCAAATTAAATATATAAAAATCTGAGTCATCAATTCATCATATAATCCAACCGAGTTGGCTCTTCTAAACTCAGCGTAAAACCAGATCGATTTAGATCTGAGTCATCCATCGAGTTTAAACCAATGAGATACTAATAAATACCGAGAGATAGAGGGAGAGAGAGAGAGAGAGAGATCATACCAGCCTTCCATCATACCAGAGCTTTGTTTCTGTTGCTGAGGAGGAGGCTGAGCGTACTGTGGGGCATAAGGTGGTGGATAACCTTGTGGTGGATAACCTTGTGATGGATAACCCGCCTGGGGTGGATATCCTTGTGGTGGATATCCCGGTGGTGGATAAGCATCCTTAGGTGGTGGATATCCCTCCGGTGGATAACCTATTTAATCATATCCAAACAAAATCAGAATCAAAATTTCAAAAAGAAAAAAGTCAAAACTATTCAAAATTAACCAAAGCATATTTAGAAGGCATCAATAAACAGATCTAAGAAACCTTGTGGAGGTGGGACGCCAACCGGAGGTTGTTGCTGATTGTAATAGCTCATAGGTGGTTGATTTTCTATTGACGGAGGTTTAGAGAGAAGAGAAGGAGAGAAGTGTCGTTGGTGTTCCGTGTGAGGCAGTTTATTATTATATTTATATATAAAAAAGAAAGAAACTGAAAGTGACTTACTACCGGTGGTATGAGAATGCAAATAAAATGTAATACTTGTCTTGGGTAGTGTCCTAACAAATATATTGACTTTAAATATTAATAAAGTTTTACGGTCAAAGTATTTGTACTTAATTACATACCACTTTCTTTTTTCGTTTTCGTTTTCGTTGTTTATTTTAAAAATAAAATATTTTTTTTTTCTTCTTTTATTTATTTTTTTATCACGTGGATCGCAAAGAATTCGTGATTAATTAACGACAAAGCGTGTAATACAGATAGACATTGTACATTCCACCCCCACAATATTCTCCTAGCTAGTATATATTATTTGAATGATTGAAATCGTCCCTATTACCAAACAAATGTAAAACAAAATTAAGTATAATCTCACCTTTACTTACGATTTAATCACAGGCACGCATTATTTTTCATGTTCATAAACATACACAAAACAATTCGACAAAAAAATAAGAAACTTTTGCACATGAAAACTTAATATCATATAGTTTTCTAAACTCAAGTAGACATGAATCATGAATCTTGGATGAAAACAGAAATAGAAGAAAAAGCTCTACTATCAATCTCTACTTTTGGTTTGAGACTTTAGTTATTTATCTTATTGATATGTTTTAATTACTTTACTTTAATATCTAATTAAATATTTATATCTAAAATAAATAATAAAATTATACATCGTGAATTATAGTTAAGATGATGTTACAGTTTAATTAATATGTATGAAGATAAAATTTTAAGATTTGTTAAATAACATCAAAATCGTCCTGTTAAGCTCCCACAATAACCATGATGAATAGTTATAGTGAAGATATAATATTTATCAACCTAAATTAATGATTTGAAATTGTACAATTACTTTTATACCTTAATGTGATTTTACATCTTGTTCCAAAAAAGAATTGGTATTTTTTTTATAAAAAAATGATGTTATTGCATACGTGAAAAATTAAGCTAGAAATATAGTAGGAATGTTCATATGACAATAGCACCATTTTTTTCAATTTTATTTATCATTTTATTGTTATTTTGGACTTAATCATCACTGAATATAAAAGCTAATGCACTAGGTATCTCATTTTAAAATTAATGGATTAAAGTATCACTAAATAAAAGAATATAGAGATTATAATGTCACAATAACTAAAAGATTAAAATATCCCAAAGATGAGGACGCAAGGGTTCTTCACTGAGTACAATTTTTGGGTTGGAAATCCTAACTAAGTGGGTTTGATGATGTTGAATCTTTTGCTAAGATGTATTATAAAGTTGTAAATCAGTGTCAAATGGAAATTTTATCTTCAATTCTACGGTTATCATAGGATATGAACAACTTCTAGTTGCCACATTTGAGGGGTGAATGAAACTTTATGCAGCCAGCTTTTGTGAGGTTTTGAAACAATATATAAAGTTTATAAGTTGAGATGGATATTGTAGTTAACATCATGCTGCACGATAGTGGTTATGTGCCCTTTGCATATACGTGAACAACTGATTTAAAGTAACTGTTTTTAGTCAATCCACTTCCGATATTATCTGAGTTGGAATTGAAAATTTTCAATTTGAATTCAATCCAAGAATGTAATCAATTCAAACCAATTTAAATTCAGATTTACTTATTAATTATTATCATATATAAAACACAATATACAAAACATATAAATTTTTAAATTTATATATTAATAATAAAATTTATTATTTATAATTATAACTATAAAAATCAAAAGAATACGAAACATGTTTGTATAATTAAATTATTATAAAAAATATATATTTAGTTTTAAACCAAAATTATAATCTAATGTAAATATGATATATATAATATTTAAATATAATATATTATAAAATAAAATATGTATTTTTTATAATGTAATAATAATTCGATTCGAATAAGATATAGTAAATTATAAAATTTGTCAATCTGAATTCAATCCAATCCGATGCGATGGATTATATTTTATTTACTCTCTCATCCCTCTAGTTCATCCTCATATATACTAGGGATTTTTGTTTTTTTCTCAGTATATCAACTTACATATACAGTGATTTGAATTAACATTGCTCCAACATTTTCTTCCAATTGTTTGGATTTCAACAAATTTGCGATCATAAGACTGATTTTTTTTTTTTTTGCTTTCATACTCCCATATTGTTTACCTATCTGCTGATTCTAAAAGATGAAATACACACTTTCAACGAAGAATCTCAGAAGAGAGGGACACAAGTTACTTGGGAGTATGCAGGCTAGTCTCACATGGATATTGAAAAAGGCAAAGACTTGGTAGTAACAACAGATTTCTGCCAATTCAATGATAACTTGAAAGCTACTTCAGAACCACGGCAGCATTTCTCAAAGCCAGATAACGCTGCACATACTCATTAGGGAGTGATCTCACTTGCTTGAACACCTCTGCGCTTGCAAATCGAAGGTTGGTCCTAGGGTCATAATAAGGTGCCTGTACAGTAAACATAAGCATCTCACGTAGTGGCAAAAGGTTTTAAACATCATCCCAGACCCAAAGACGCAGAAAAAAGAAGAAAAAAAAAACTAGTTCCCAAGTTGAAATCTTCACAAATTCAGCAGACATGCTTCTGTGCGCTAAAGGTCAAACGATATTTTAAGGTTATATCAAATGCCATTGGAATGGAAGACCATTTAAATTATCAACTTGTCAATCAATATACTCGTCCTAGAAGGAGGGAACAATAGAATTTGATTAGCATCAAAGGATTAGCCAATAGAACTTAGAGAGAAATAAAAGCTGGGTTAAGGGAAATTTTTTCTATGAAACCAGGGCACCAATGAGCCAGTGACCTGAGCCATACATATTTCACCACCACTATATGCTTTCCGGACTTTGCTGACATTTTAGCTTTTAAAATGATGTGGGGATGATGTGCGGCCTATGTTACTAGTATTGGTACCCACACTTCACATAAGTATCTCTTGGGTTAAAAGGGTCAAAATTGCTTCATAACAAGAATAAACTTAAAATCAAGGAAAGACTATAAAAGGTGATAGGGTGCAGTTATAAACAGGTTATTTGTCATCTAAGTGCAGGCACATTTCCAAGGTTTCAAACAATGCAATATGCAGATGTAAAAAATGCTTTCAGAGTTTAATGGTTTAAAGTGTTAATAGATTGGTTGTCAACTTTCCCTGAAAAAAATGCAAAAATAAAAATAAAAGCATGCATGTACTTTTTGGGAGATGGGTTTGGAGAGATGTCTTATATCTTTGGAACTAAATATACGATAAGGTGGAAATAGAATTAGTTTATATAAAAAATGAGGTAAGAATGATAAAACTAAAAATACGGTTGATTGTTTCCAAAAATTAACTGTGAAAGCATACCTCAAATCCTGTAATATCACAGATTTTTTTGCAGGGATGCATAGAGGGCGGTGACTCAATGTTAACATCTGCAGACCGGACACAATAAGGTATCAAAAGCTATAGAGCTCAGCATTAAACATAATACTTTACAATAAAGAATATATAAAAACAAAAGGACAGCATATTTGTAAAACTATGACATGTATTACTCTTTCAAAAGTGCATTTAAAAATTGGTTGATGTCCCACAAAAAAACTGAATTCATACAGGTCTCATTCTTTTAAAATGTATTCAATTTTCTTAACAAATCATTGAGAGAGAGTTGAGTGAGCTCACAGTTTGGTTCATCCGGGGGGTAATTCTGGTAGTTCTCAGCTTGAATGATCTGCTTGAGGTGTTTCCAATGCCTGCTTCTGGATTGGCCTTTTGGATACTTTTCATACATTTGAATGTGTTTGAAACTCAAATGGGTTGGCAGCACCATCTCTGCTTGTATAACCTCTGGCTCCATTTGCTGCTATTACAAATAAGCCAAAAACACTACCCTCTCTTACCATCAATAATATCAGCAATTATAGATGAGACATAACCATTTTATCAACATTCCTACCTTTGCTTTTTTCAGTTTCCTGATTTTAATTTTTGGTCACTTAAATTTTGACTTACTCGCCTTAAAATATTGGTTTTAATCTATAGTCAGTTAAATTTCTTTCAAATGAATTCATGAGCACTATAATCCTTAAATAAAGAACAATAAGACGGCTAGGTATTACCAGGCAAATAAACTCCAAAATCCATCATACATAAGCAAGAAGTATCATGATAAACCTTTATAATTGACAGATGATAAAAATCAACTCTAATAAACAGTTCGCCAATCAAAGAAAACCATAGCTATGTCCAAGATATAATATTGAACTAGGAGTAAATCTACAAAAATACCACCAAGTTAGTTTTTGCATTGTTTCGTTCATACCACCAAATTATTTGTTTCTCATTTATATCACCCAACTCGTAAAAAAATTCATTTATCCCATTCCATTAGAATCCGTCTAACGGCGACACATGTTAGTGGTAGATTTAAAATGACTCAAATAGTTAAGTGGTATATTTGAAACAACAATGACTTATGACACAAAATGATATAAATAGATTTTTTTTACAAGTTGGATGGTATAAACTTGACGAAAAATAGTTTAGCGATATGAATGAAACAAACGCAATAATTCGATGGTATTTTTGTAGGTTTAACTTCAAATGGACTCAACTATAAACCCATCAATCAAAACAAACAAGTAAACAACAGTAAGATACAGCCAAGTAACATATCTCAGTCCAAGCCCAAAACTTCATATCGACTCCTAAACTTTAATGAGGAACAAATAAAGCCATTGATTACAATTATCAAAGGATATTCACCATACCATAGCATGCCAATTTTTACCCTATGAATTATAGACTGAAACCATATTATCAACTCATCTAAATGTTAACAGCCAATTCATACTAATGTTTCTTCATCAAAGAACCTAACGTTTTCATTATCTTCACCAGAATCGTAAACATTTGAGTGGGGAATTTCATCAAACAGTAAGTGTTCATGTCAAAGTTAAATGATCAGGTGAAATCAAAAAAAGAATAGATCAAAAGCGAGAGTAACTAAGGATAACAAACAGAGAGGGAAGAAGAAGTAACCTGAACCTTATTGAGGTAGCTGAAAGGAGAATTAGTAGCTTGGGTCGAAGGTTGGCGTTGAGTTTCTGTGAGCTTTCAGCTATGCGCTTTATTTATTTATTTATTTTGCGAAATACTCTCTCTCTCTCTCTAGTTTCGAAATAAAATAAACAGTCGTTAGGGTATTTTTGTCTTTTTTCGCTCTAAATGTGCACGTACTCTTCGTGTTTCATTGAAATTGCCGGGTAAGTTCATTAATTCCAAATCGGAAAGTTTGTATTTTGATAATCTTCCGGAGATAATCGACACCGTCCAACCAGTCATCTAGGCCAAGTTTTGTTCCGGCGTCTCTATAGCCATTGTTTCGAGCTTTGGTTTTCTATAACACAGAGGGTAAATCAATTTCGTCAAAAATACGTAAATTTCCCCATTCTTCAGAAACAATCTCAATGTAGAAGTCTATACACTTTTCATAATTAATTTATTGGCATTTTAGATGTGGGAGTTTCTCTTCAATTTCTTATCGATTTGTAGGTTTTACTTGGTTTATTGATGAAAACATGTAGTCTTTAATGGATAAGGTGGTTTTGCCGTCATTATCTCTTCGTACAAATCGCCGAGGTGAACGAAGTTATCAAAGCTCGCTATCTAAAGGTAAGGAGTTTGCATCTTGCACCTGCTACTGTTTAAATTATTTTTGGTGTTCTTTCTGAGGAATATTGGGATCAAAGGGGAATGTTAAATTTACGTAAAGAACCCTCTACATAATTGTTATCTACTTTCCAAGGCATAAAATTCACACTTGAAATTAAGTTAGTTGCTTTACTGCAATCACTCTCAGAAATTGCTGACTTGAACTCACAAGTTTCTGCATTTCCAGTTGTAAAGGCTAGTGCTTTTGCTTCAGCTACTTCATTTGAAGCAGCTGCATGAGCAATAGTAGCAAGAACTTCATTTGCATAGGAAGATGCATATTGGGCTTAATCAAATGTTGTTATGGTTCTTTCTCATCCTAATTTAAGCTGAATTTGGTGCTAATCCTGATTATGGAGTTCACTGAACTTCCTTCTTGTTCTTCTTCCCTATTCTAATTCTGGTGTAATCTCGCTGAACACCAGGTTGTTCTGACGTTGCCAAACCCGCTGCACTGTTAAGACAATAGCCAAAATGAAAATATCCTTGGATCAAATTGGAAGACTAAGTCTTTATCTATTTTTATTTTTCCCATTACATGAATCTTTGCATACTCTTTCTGAGTCTTGATTGTAGCATTGCTCTTTGGCTTATGAATAGTTAGTTAGTTTTCTTTATTTATAAGAAATGCAGTTACTTGATGTGCTGGTTGTGTTGGTTCAGATGTAGAGGGGGCTTTATTTTCTCCAGGAAGGGTGTCTCATGATTATCCAATAAAGATTGTATGGAAGAAGGGCTTTATTCGATTGGTTCTTGTAGACGGCATCTTGTTGTTAGTTCTTATAGCGTCCTTGTTTCATATCTGGTCCTGCCAATCTTCCATATCCTTCCTTTCAGGTATCTTTTCATGTTTTTATCATCAAATTGTTTGGTTACTCGTATTCCAATTTATAAACATCAACCTTCCATTTCTTTGCTGAACAAATTACAAAAGGACATAGATAATGTGGCATTTAATCATACATGTCACATGTTCTATCATCCTAAATGTTAAATGACTTAGTCCCAGTGTGAAATATGTTTTATGTTGATCCTAGAAATTGATAGGTAATAGGTTTGAAGGTACTTTCATTTTGCTCTAGTACATATTTACAGCAACTTAATCTGGCATTCAACATTTTCGACTCAAAAAACCTGGCATTGCATTCCATGCTGTTCTTTGCAAAGTAGAGATAACAATGGCTTCATTTTGGTTGTGAAATTTGGATTCTTATCATTCCGGAATAATATCACTGTTGAGGAAATAAGCAATGTGTCATTAATAAATTTAACGTCAAGAGCAATAACTTTTCATGTTTATTTATTTATTTTTGTCATGCTTTAGATTAATTACTATGTGAGACAATATTGTTGCATATATTTTTGCTAATTTCGCTTGTAATAGCAATTTTCTGCTTTACATGCAGCAACCTGTAACAAAGACAGCAAGGTATTTTCTATGTTGGATACTATGGGACTTGTGCCGAAAAACAACCACAGCACCGTAAGATTTGAGGCAATGTTTTGTTTTGAAATATCAAGTTCTTTCTGGATTCTTTTCTTCACATTGATTATGTTTATGGTAATTAGGCTGTCCTATCCCTGTTGCAAATAACCCTCATAAAATAATTATTCCAGAGGGAAGAACTCCCAATAAAATTGCCAAAAAGTTATCTTTTGTCACAGAGGATGAGCTTTTCAAAAATGGATCTAGGTCTATGCCACTATTTGGAGGACATGAAAACTGGTCGCAGAGGGAGGAGAGTTTTAAACTAAAACCAACAATGAAGGCAATATCCATTACTTCAATACTGTAAATATTAAGTTGTCATTTTTCAGTAGTTTTCAAGTTTTTGTATGAGAATGCATTTTTCGTGTTCGCTGTGAATCTGAATTAGAACAATCCTAGAAGAAATCTTACTATTGATCTTCGAGTCTCACTTTTCTTTGTGAGGTTTATATCAACTTTGATGTATCATGACACATTGAAAAAAATGTAGAAGCTTCTCAGTTTTATGGCATTCTTGTATATCCTAGTGGTATACCGTAACATAAATACATATTCTGTGCATCTTTTATTGGATAGTGGATGTGTAGGTAATTGGGGAAAGTGTACATTGTATTCATTCAGAAGATTGATTTCTTTTTAGATTTTTCCTTTTCCCATAAATGTTTTAATATGTGTTTTGTCTTTCAGGTTCATTGTGGATTTATTCGAAATGGTGGTGCTGACATGGCTCCTGCAGACATTGAATATGTAAAAAAATGTAGGTTTGTGGTTGCATCTGGCATTTTTGACGGGTATGACATTCCTCATCAGCCTTCAAATATAAGTCCTCATTCCAAGAAGCTCTTTTGTTTTCTCATGGTGGTGGATGAGATATCCCAGAATTTCATCAAGGAAAATGTCACTATCAGAGAGGATAAAGATGGGGGAAAATGGGTTGGAATCTGGCGACTTGTTTCCAGTTAAGCATCCACCGTATGACGAGCCAAGAAGAAATGGAAAGGTTCCCAAGATAATAATCCATCGTTTATTCCCTCAAGCACATTAAAGTATTTGGATTGATGGGAAAATGGAGCTCATTGCTGATCCTTTACTGATTCTAGAAAGGTATTGGATCAGATTAGATGATCTTAAAAAGATGATGTATGTGTTTTGTTTGTATTTGCAACATACGTACGTGCAACATGTACATCATGAAGCTCTTAATTTAAGTATATTATTTGATTTGCAGATACTTATGGCGGGGAAAGCATACATTTGCCATTGCTCAGCACAAACATCATCACAATATATATGAGGAGGCCAATGCAAACAAGCGGAGGAAGTGATATGCACGTCCTCTTATTGATCTCCCCATGAAAATTTACCGTTACGAGGGATTGGAGCCGTGGAGTCTAAAGAAGAAAACAGTTAGTGGTAGGGGGAAATATTATATTTCTGAGTTTATTGCCATACCAGTTTTGTTTCTTTATTTGTGAGTTTGGGTTTACATCTAAAAAGGTTTTTCTTTTCAATTTCTTTTTTGCTGGATATCAAGCTTCAGGATTATGGCATATAACAATTTACAGTATCACGAGTGCACTCACTGAAATATGCATTCTGCTCTCAAAAACTATATTTTGTGCTTAGTAACAATAGTATGATATACCTTTTATTTCAATACATTGATGGAATTGCTATTAAATGCAGATGTGCCTGAGGGAGCCATTATCATACGGGAGCATACAGCAATGGCTGATTTGTTTAGCTGCTTGTGGTTCAACGAGGTTGATCTCTTCACACCACGAGACCAGCTGAGTTTTAGATATGTTGTCTACAGGTTGAAGGGTATGTTCAAGTTCTTCATGTTTCCAAATTGCGAGTACAATTCACTGTTTGTGTTGCATCCGTATTTGAGAGAGCATTCTTCTCGTATAGAGTGGGTAACAAGTTGGAATCAACTCAAAGATTGGAACCAGCTTATGCAAATAATGGAAATTTAATAGAGAGTAGGGGTGGCTTATGCTTGTGGACTCCATATCCAGCAAACCACAGTAAGGTTGTCCTGCCTCCTGTAGAGAGAACATCTAAAGCTGGCTGATGTTCAATTTATCATTCAGGCTATTTTTTTTCATCTCTAAAGAGGCTTGTGAAGTATCTGAAATGCAGAGGAAGCATAAGAAAGAGATGGCTGCTTCATTTTACAGATACACAGAGGTAGTCAAGGATCAAAACCTCATATGAACCACGAAAATGAAATACTGAAGTCACATTGCTTTTAGCATCAGTAGTTCGGTCATGGGGAAAGAAGCAGCATCTAAAAGAATGCAAGTGAATTGTCATTGCTTTACATAGATTTTCTAGAATCATTTCATCATTATGTGTGCCCCATAAATATTGAAAGCTCTTTTTTATTTTATTACCAAACGCATAAAAGGGGCTTATATCTATTGCATCCAAATGTGCACTATCCAATCTGCATCTTGAGCTATAGTCTGCCATCTTTTTTGTTGGCTTGGTAACTACTCAATACAAAACTATGGATGAGCATTCATAATTTCTATAAATTTCTTGTCCATATGTTAAAATTATTAATACTTTAAAAGAAAGTGCTTTTAGAATCGTATCACCTGAGTTTTTTTTTGTTTTTGGTTGTTGTTGATGAATGAATCACAAATATACATACAAAAGGAAGGGATTTGTGCTATTGTTACTAAGCACAAAATATAGTTTTTGAGTTAGAAAACAAATTTTTTCCCTTTCTTTTTATATGGTTCATAATAGTCTTGTCAGAAAGATTTGAAATATTGATATCTATTGAGATTTAAATTTTATGGATATCAACATATTATCATTATTAATAGAAATATTAAAAAGAAAATTCATGAAAATTATATACTAATAAAATTATGAAAGCTTTAATAACTTTCAAAAATATTAAAATAATTGATAATTTATTTTTTAAACAAATCTTTTTATTTAGTATGTATAAATATAAATACATTTATTTTTATTTTGACCAATTAAATAAAATAGTTTATAGAATATATAGTTAAAATGTTTAAAATAAATATTTAAACTAATAATTAAAAAATAAATAATTGTGTACATAATTATGATTAATAAATTTTATTGACAAAATAAAAACTCTAAAACTAAATAAAGATATTTAATGTTAAATTATTTAAAAAAAGAGATAAAGTTAATCAACAATGTCCTAATATTATTATTAATTATTATTCTATCAATGTTTTTTCGATATTATCGCGTACAATGTAAATGGATATCATGACCATTGTAATGTGGATATTGCTTACGATGTTAAAGACATTTTCATCCTAAATCATAAACAAAAATGCACTGTTCATCTTTCATTGCTACATTTGTTCAAAGTGAAAACCGTAAAAGTATTGCAGCAGTTAGTTTCCTGCTCATTTTGCTTTGACAATAATACAATACAAGTTGATGTACTCTCTTCCTATTTAATATTATTTTTTGTGGTTAGCCGTTGAAAAGGGGTCGATCCATGGTCAATTCCATGTTCTATAGGGCCCGAGCCTAGCCTGAAAGCACCCAAAACATGGTTTGCTCAGATGGTGACCTAAGTGAGCTGGATATGACCTTATATGATTGCACTTCATTCTTCAATAAATGGAGATAGAGGGAAGTATTGCTTAATTATTTTAAACTTTTTTTTACTTGATATAATATCTTAAATATCCAAAAATAATAATTATATACAATAGGTTACAGATACACGCTGAAATATAGTTATTTTGAATCTTCATTTTATACAAAATAAAAAAAATATTAGAAATAGAAACGAAATCAACCATTAATATTAATAGCACTAAAATTAATATATAATATATAATATAATTTAATATAACTAACAATTCTAATACTACATATTTCAAATAAATAAATAACTATAAAATTAAATATAATCAATAAGTTTAATATTATATGAAATTTATTTACTTCAATATTTTGTTAAATAATATTGTGTGTATTTATTTAAGATAATATAAATCAATTTTACCATTGATTCACCTTCTTCCTTTGGTATATAAATTAGATCAAATTTTTTTAATCTAAATTCGATCCGATGATGTAATCAATACGAATCAATTTGAATTTAAACAAATCAATTTTTTTAGATCGAATAAGGTTAGATTGATATTGAAATTTATTTAAGAATTATTGTTATAAATAATACATGACATATACAAATTTAAATTTTAAATTGATATTTTTGTAACAAATATTATTATTTATAGTCATAATAAAAAAACAAAAGAATAAGAAGCATGTATATACAATTATTAAATTTTTATATTTATTTTTAAGTTAAAATAATAGTATAAAATAATTATGGTATGAATAATATTTAAATATAATATATTATAAAATAAAATATTTATATATTTATAATTTATTTAATTTGAATCGAATATAATAAATTATAAAATCTATAAATTCGAAACTGATTAAAATTTAAATGAATTATATAATTTTTAATCCAATCTATCTAATAAAAATTTATCCTATCAATTTTTTTAATTAAAATAAATTGATTGAATTATTTAATTATTTAATAATATTATATATTTATAATAATTAAATATTTTATTGGTACATGTTGTAAATGTTACATCTGTCTTGTTGTACAATTGTACATGTTACAACTTTCATGTGTTGTGAACTGTTGTAATCTGTACAACAACGACATTTTCTGCAAAGTTAGAAAAGATTTGGAAATTCAAGTAACTTTCAAAAAACCCAAAAAAAAGAAAATATATATTATAACCTATTTCTTCTTTTTCTATCTGTACTTAACTAAATATGAAAAAAAAAGATTTATGATACCAGGTATCTTTTATTAAAATGATAATTTTTTTTTGATAAATTTATGATTCTTTAAATGAATCATAATTTTGTAAGTATCTAATCTTAAAGGAATAAAATCTCCTAATTAATATTCTAAAAATATAGTTATTCTTATTATTTTTATGGATAACTAATATGCATGGTTTAAATACTATTTTTTTTGCTAGTAATAATTATGCCTCGGGAAGATAGGTGTTTAATTACAAAAAAGCTTGAGTCACTTGATTCAAAGATACTGATTTATCAAGTGAGATAATATTGCGAGTTATAGTGTTCAAGTACTTAGATCCAACGAATAGATACAATTTTGAAAAATTATAGGTTGTGTTATCTTTCAAAATACTTCTTTATATTGTACAAAATTGAGAGCTAATTATCTTTTATGAGTGTTAGCACAAAAACTTTGCATCCCTTTTTATGTAAATTTCTTTGTAATTTTTGGTGAGTGTATGATTTATTACCGCATTGAAAGCTAAATGTCATGTCTCGTTCAAATTGTCCCTCAAAATCTAAATAAATGATGCTTGCTTAAAGGATCTAGACTTTTCTACTTAAGAAAGTTCTAGAGTGGCCTAAAGATGTCTAGAAAGGGCTAGAGTTGGACGGACTCAACTCAAGCTTTGAAGACCCTAGAATGTTCTAGAACACGCTGGAGGGTGCTAGAATATTCTAGAATGTTCCGGATGGTTCATGAAGGATGTAGAAGCCGCTGGAAGCTTACGAAACATCCCGAAACCTGCATGAAGGAGCTAGACAAACCTAGACAAACCTAGAAGACTCTAGAGTTGTCTAGAAGGTCCTAGAATCTTGTGGCATATTGTACATAAAACTAGAACTCTCTTGTACATTCTAGAGTTAGAATGATCTAGAAAGTTGTGACATAACCTTAAGCTTGAAGTCACACTATAAATAGACCTATTGGTCTTCATTTGTATTCATCTTGGGAAATCTTGGGAATTCTTAGCATCTTGTAAGATAAACTCTCTTTAGAGTAATACAAAACATTCTTTACAAACTCTTTTTCTAATCTCTTTGGAGTTTCATTCGGGTTCAAAGGCAGGCTTAGTGCAACGGACGGTGCTAAGTGCCGCACGATCGCTACTTGAAAAATAAGGTCGTAACATAAAGCTTTTATAATATCCACAAAAAATTAGTGTATAAAGGATTGCACCAAGTGTAAGTGATATTACATGTATAATATGAAATCGTGAATCTAATTACCGTATGACCATTTGTTTCAACTAGCATCAACATATCACTACAGATTTCAGTGAAAGTTTCTAGTTTAGGGAATGTAAACTATAATATCATTTTTAAATAATTATTGTCATGGTTTTTATCAAATAAGACTTTCTTTACTTCTTCAAATCTTGAATTGATGAAGATCAGATGACAATTAGGGTTTAAGTTTCCATTATTAAAAATAATCTAGTTTCAAAGATACTAGATTTGTTCAAGTAATATTACGGCTAAAAGAATAAAATGATGGCAAGGTATATTACGAGGTAAAAGTGTTTTGGATGGGCTAGGTGGGCTAAGTATCATGTTGACATATGTAAAGATATATAATTTTGTTACAAATGACCAAAAAATATTTCATTTTCAGTATAACCATTATGATTATAGGATTTCACATCTCATGAAAGATGTTCGTGATCATCCAACGTTGAGTGACAAAGTAGACAATTAATGTCAAAAAGAGTTATCACTTTCTTAAGGATACTTTTTGTAAGCAACGTACCTTTTAATAATTTCCATAGGAATATTTTTTGTCATTCAAATAACTTAGCTTTCCATGGTTTTTTTAAAAACCTAAATGATCATAACTAACCCGTTGTTTGATAAGGGTGAGCTAAACATCTTTAATTGAGAAGTTTTTACCTATTCTACTAAACTATTTTAATTAGTCTTTTTTGTTTAAACGGGGTAGTTGTAAAGCTTGTATAAAAGCACCCACAAAGTTGGGAAATAATTATTAATTTAAGATGAATTTCATTTAATGTTAGGGTTTCAATGACAGAGTTCATAAGGATGAACTAACTTAGAATTGTGATTGTTTTGTAAAATAGAAGGAGTTTCTGATCAGGAAAACCTGGTATCCAAGGATCTTTCCAAATATTTATGCTTTGACCATCACCAATGTCCTAATAACTACCTTTCATAAGAATCTCATTTGCCTATTGTAGTATTTTCCAAATGTAAGAATAAGAGGTGCTAGGATTCACCCTAAAGAAGTGTTGGTATTTTAAATACTTACTACTCATAACTGACACCGATAACTTCTGAGGGTTAGTGATAAAATCGCATGAGTTCTAGGGTTTTGAACTTATGGTACAATGCCATGAAATAAGAGATGAATTCTACGACGTTTAATCGAGTTTGGGATCTCATCAAGTTTCATGATGGTGTAAAAGTCATTGGATGTAAATGAGTCTTTAAGACAAAGAAAGACTCACAAAGAAACTTTGAGAGACATAAGGTAAGACTCTTTGCCAAAGGATTCACTCAAAGGGAGGGAATCAACTACATGAAGACATTCTCTCCTGTATCTAAGAAAGATTCATTTCGTGTGATCATGACATTGGTTGTGCATTTTGACTTGGATTTGCATAAAATGGATGTGAAAATGGATTTCTTTAATGGTAACATATAAGAAGAGGTTTATATGAAATAACCTGAAGGATTCTTCTCTAGTAATGGTGAACATTTGGTTTGTAAGTTTAATAAATTCATATATGAATTAAAACAAGCTTCTCGTCAATGATATTTGAAATTTCATAACGTTATCACTTCATTTGGGTTTGAAGAGAACGTCATGGATCAATGTATATACTAGAAGGTCAATGAGAGAAAAAAATGTTTTTTTGTGCTATATATGGATGATATTTTGCTTGCAACCAATGATAAGGGTTTGTTATATAAGATGAAACAATTCCTATCTAAGAACTTTGATATGAAGGATATAGGTGAAACATCTTATGTCATTATCATTAAGATCCATAGGAATAAATCTCGAGGCTTTTTGGGTTTGTCTCAAGAGACCTATATCAATAAAGTTTTTGAGAGATTTCAGATGATGGATTGTTCACCGAGTGTGGCACCCATTGTGAAAGATGACTAATTTAGCCTAAACCAATACCCTAAAAATGAGCTCGAGTGGGAACATATGAAAATCATTCCATATGCTTTAGCCATTGGAAGCTTGATGTATGATCAAGTCTACATTAGACTTGAGATTGCATTTGTTATTAGGATGTTAGGGAGAGATCAGAGTAACCCAAATATTGACCACTAGAGAGCTGGAAAGAAAGTTATGAGATACCTTCAAGGGAAAAAGGATAACATGCTCATATATAGATGGACTAACGATTTGGAAGTGATTGGCTACTCCAATGTGGACTTCGTTGGTTGTGTTGATTCACAAAAATCAACATATGGTTACATTTTCATGCTTGCCGGTGGAGCCATGTCTTGGAAGAGTGCAAAGTAGACCTTGACTACTATTTCTACTATGGAGGCTGAGTTCATGTCATGTTTTGAGATTACACCACATGGTGTATGATTGAAGAGTTTTATTTTTAGGTTTAGAGTAGTTGACTTTATTTATAGGTCATTGAGATTGTATTATGACAACTCACGTGTTTTTGGCCAAGAACAACAAAAATGGTAGTCATAGTAACCACAACAACATTAAATACTTGGCCATAAGAGAACATGTTAAGAAAAATAAAGTGATTATTAAGCACGTTAATATTGAGTTGATGATTGCTAATCCTTTGACTAAAAGACCTGTCATTAAAGAATTTCAAGGATCATGTTGTAAGAATGAGACTTCGTTTCATAATGTAAATATTCATTGTACGTACATATGATATGTTCTTAATAATTTTATACGCATATTTTGTTTTTTCATATATTTTGAGAAAACATATTTAAGTTATGGACTTCGAATAAACATAGGGTTTATTCATTAAGTTGTATGAGCTTTAGATGCATATGACATATAATTATGATTCATGTGTCTTAATTCTCATAAAGTTGAATGATGAAATATATGGACCAAGTGAAAAAATATTAGTTTTTCTTATGTTTTCTTGGTAACCAACCGAGAAGTTAACAAGAATTTGGTCCATAACTTCCATCATTTCATTACTTACGTTCTTCATTCCTTCGATGCATGTTTTATTGTTTTTTGATGGATAGATCATTTGAGACTTACCTATAAATACATGGTATGATTCTTAAGCCTGCTACGTGGAAAATTGAGAGAGAATTCAAAAAATCTTCAATTAATTGTTCTCTATACCATCGTGATAACAAAAAAATGTTTAAAAACATCAAACAAAAAACTCATTAAATTCCTGTGATAAGTGGTTAAGTTTGATTAATGGTTGAAGGTATGTTTTAATTTTTTTTTTGTTTTTGTTGTGTTTACATGTTTCTGGATTGAATTATGATCCTACATATTAAACCATAATTATACTATTACTAAACCTAACCATGGTTGACATAGAAGAGAAGGTGTGTAGGGGGTAGAGTTTTTTTTTAAGTTTTTTGCTTTTTTAATTCAACTTTTATTTATTTATTATTATTTAAAGAAATTCAATTTTTTAAATTTAAATTTGATCGGTATTTTTTAAAATTACATAACTAAATTATCATATAAAAAAATTATAATATCAATGTGTCATTTATAATTATAGAGAAAATTTATATACAATGTAGAATATGATCTAAATTCTTCTTTTTTATAAAAAATGTAAAAAATTATAAAAAAATTTAGAAAAAATTAACAGTTGATATTAATAATAAATATAATATTTTTTCATAATTATATGATAATTTTGACAGAAAACCCAACTGACAAAATCTTCTAAAATATATATAGATCATTGATGAAAAATGAGACATTTATGTCCATTAGCTAAAGAATTCCAAAATTGAAGGTAGGCACCGTACAGTTCAATCTGGATGGGTTTTGAAAGCAACACTTGAAGTAGGGTGAGTAGCTGGAGTACCTTGTTTGGATTCATCTGTCCAGAATTCATATTGGCTACTAACAATGAGCGGCCCAGTGGTGTAGAGAGCACATGGGTCTTTAGTTTCTCCCACCATAATCTCGCCACTGTTTATTGGTGGGTCTTTTACGGTAAACCTTAATTTACTGCTCAAGTCTATTTTCAAGTTGATATTAGTATATTTATTATTATTATCATAATAATTTTATTTAATAATAATAATATTATTAATGTGTAATTACTAATATAAATAAAATATATGTTTTATGTATTTTTTTTGAGACAATAATAAAAATTATTATACAATATCATTACCCTATTTTAATTGTACCATTATTATTTTTTACATATTTTCCCTAACTTGTTCAAATTAACATAATTGTATTTGAATTTACTTACTTTTTATTATTATTATTATTAATCAAATGATAATTTATGTTATTTGGAATATATAAATTGGAAATGAGAATTATGAATATTAAGCAAGTTGTAATCCTCACAAATTTGTGATGAATATAGTAACTCTGAACCTAAAGTTTTCTTTTTCGTTCCCAATGTACTACTATATTACTATTATTACCATATTAGATGAAATGTAAACGTAGAAATTATGGAATACACATTATTATCCAATTACATGAAAGTACATAGTTATGACAACATAATACTTTTTTACTTTTTGATGCCTTTTTCGAGATAAATAGAATGATTCAATTTTATTTGGTTTCATCGGTTTTAAACTTATAATGTTTATGATTGTGACCATCAAGAATTTGCAAACTATTTTTGCTCCATGCAAGAACATGGTATGTGTGCGCTTGTATGACACTAGCTACCACCAACACATAACACAACACTAATAATCATGCTTAAACTATTTTATCACTACTCAAACATTGATAATTTGTTACAATTCAAAAAACAAATTAAATAAATACAAATTATTTTTTATTTATAATTAACTATTAATTATTTTATGTTTATAAATATATTAAATTTTGTTACTATTATAAATAAATAAATAAATTAATTAAAAATTATATATATATATATGAGTTTGGACCAAAAATACAAACAAGTTTAACATAAACAAACATACACAGTTTGTATGAATTGATCTTTAATTTCATACACGTATCTTTAAATTTTTAAACATGATTAAGTTTTAAGTTTTTTAAAATTTTGTAAATAGATAATTAAAATTTTAAATTATATGATTTAATTCTCAAATTTTTAAAATTTTATAAAAAATCATAATTTGAAAATTAAATAAAAATTTGTAATTTAATATTTATGAACTCAATCGTATGATTTAAAGTTAAGAAAATTATATATCAAATTTTAAAATTAAATCATACAATTTTCAAAATTAAATATGAGAAAAAAATTGTGAACAAAGAAATAATTTAATCCTAATAATTATGAGAGAATAAAAACTTTTCAACATCTTATTTCTAGTGAAATGTTTTTACTATATGCTTAAATGTAATGCATAAAACGGTTTAATCTAACATGAAAATATTATATATCATAAATCTATAATAAATTATAATTAATATAATACAATATTATTGATAAATATAATCAAACGTGTGATAATAAACTATCAACTCAATTGTAATTATTATATAATTACGTTATATAAAATTGCTATATCCAATAAAAAATGTCTTAAATTGTCAAAATAATAACATATAAAGTTAAGATAATTATTAAATATAAGATAAATAGTGCTAATCAGCATTATTGATATTTTTTTTAAAAATAAATTAGATTAAATTTGATATTTCCTAAAATAAACATATATAAACACTCTTGTATACAATCAGTACATTTTGTTTCGTGAATTTTCTAATTCAAATAAAAATAATTATTTACAAAAAGTAGATAACATGCTTCTCTTACAGAAAATGAGGTGAAATACATATTCCAACTTGCTAGTTTCCTACCTATATTTTTTTATTCTCTATAAAAAAAGTCATAAAACAGGGGAAGGGAATTAAAATCTAGATGAGTATAAGAATTGATAACAAATATATTTTTATGGTATACGGATAAGTACGTATGCTATTTAGCGGGACACTCCACAGTCCACATGCCTAATAACTTTGTCAGATGTTTCATTTTTATTAATAAACTTGATTTTCTGTACCATCACATATTTTAATTATTATTGTTCATTTAATTGTATGATATTAAGAGTCATTTTTTCTCCATTTATGATGGTAAGTATAGGCACAGTCATTGAAATTTTATTAGGAAGTTGAATTTTTTTTTTATGTCATATTACAATACAATTAAATTAAACATTAAAATTTTAACGATAATATTGTAACTTATCATAAAAATTATTTGAAGTAAATAAAATGTAAAATACCATAAATTTCATACATAAATAAATTAAATTAATTAAGTAGTTACAATGTTAAAACTAAAAATAAAAAAAAAGATATTAAAGTTTAAAATAAAAGATATAACTTAGGTATTTAACATAAGATTATAATTAAAGATGTGTCTTGTTTAATAATTTAAAATTTACAACTAAAAAGAAAATGGATGAAGAAAAAACTATTAAGGACAAAAAATTAAAATTTTCATACAAAATACTTCAAATAATTAAAAAGATTATTGGAATAAGATTTTAAATAATATAATGAAAACTTTTGATCTGAAAGAAAAAATAAATAAAATTTTAATATTATAGATTGACCGATAGTTAAATATATAAAATATTTTTTATTTTCATTATCATAATTCAAGACTTAATGAATATTTATTATGTTTTTTGCACATATTAGTAATCAGATTATTTTATTCACACTTACTATATTTATTAATGATAAAGAATTAAATTCTACTAGATGATAATATTATGTTTTATGTAAGATTATCTCTTAAAAGATATATATATATATATATAATCTATTTTTAGCCAAATTTTTATGTATAACTAATAATAAACATAATTGTAAAGATGAGAACAAAAAAAGTAAAAAAATAAAAAATATATTTAAATATGCATTAAAATTTTAGTGGCCATTAACACCTACAAAATAAAATGGTGTGTCCATTAAAATAACTTTTTGTAAAAAATTCAGCACTAACACCTTTGATCACAAATTGTAATAATTCCTTATTTGCCCTCATCTCCTCTCTACTATCATGATAAAGATTTGATTTGATAATTCCCAATAAAATACCATCTCCCAATTCCCAACCGCAAGTATACTTTGGTTACCAAAATTTTTAAAAAAATATATAAAAAATAATACCATTTAAAATTTATAACTATAAATATAATAACTTTATATTTAACTTATTAAATTTATTTAATATTAAACATCGTTCTAATTCTTAATTAATATTATTAGAACATTATTTTTATTATTATAAATTTTAAAGATATTAGTTTATGTATTTTTTTTTAAAATACTTGGTATAAATGGAAGTAACTTAACCAAGGTGAAACTCAAGTATTATATCTTTACCTTATTTTTGAATTTAAGATTTGTATGGAAAAAAATAGTGAAGAAAATATATGGAGTAAAAAATAAGAGAGAATGACGGTTAAATTTTTTGTATGTACTCTTCTTTTTCGTATAGTAATCAACATAAATGTTATATTATATTTCTTTTTTACCCCCCTTTTCCCACTATTTTCAAATACAAATATAAGATACAACCATAGCCTTAATAATTGGAGTTAAGACAGGTCTCATGTGAGCTTAAATTCAGAGATTTTTTGTTTTGAAGGCTTAGCCTTTTCATTTGATTTATCACTTTAATTTTTTAATAAAGGAAAAAAAATTCTTAAATAAATTAGGTTAGGACTTAGTAGTTAGTACTTAGGACTTAGGACAATAGAAGAAAAAGACTCACAACAACTCTAATCGGAATTAAACTTCAATCATGCATGTTGTAGGAGAAACATATATCACATAAAAGTTTCAAATAATTTAGATCATTGTGGATGCCAGGTAGTATATATTAATTAATTAATAAATAAATAGGGATGAATCGAAATAAAAATTGAAAAAAGTGTAGAAAGAAATATTAAGAAGCTAGGGAATAACTGAGCATTGAAACAAGTAGAGCAAAGATCACAAGTGACAAATAATTTATTAACAGCAACTTTTAGAGAGACTAGGGCAAAATTAGGTGGGAGTTCGTGTTCACGTGCATACATGTGTGTGAATGTGTAGAAACATATGCACACGTGCCCACATGTATTTGTTTTGAGTCCTCAGTCAGAGACTCAGAGGTAAAAAAGAAAATTTCCTATTCAAGACTATATAGTCATGAAGATGAGTGAAGAGGAAAATTAAACATATAAATGTATGAATGTGCTTGCATGTGGACTTCACAAAATCTCAGTCAACAAGCTCTTTGTCCCAAGAAATTTCTACAGCACTCTTTAGTGTTAAAACAATATCTTATATCTTTATATAAATTTTCACATGCATATGAGAATAGTAGAAGACAAATATAGTATAGTACATCACATTGAGTTGCTTTATCCTAACATAAACCTATAGCTCTACCCATCTGACCAATACAAAACATGTGCTAAGATTATGCCCAAATATGTATACTATCAAGTATTTTTCCTTGGAAAAATTGTATCAAATTACCAAGTATTGATTTTTTGGTATTACATTATTGTGATTTTACCTAGTGGCTTAAAAAAAATTAATGTAATTTTGACACTGCTTGTAATAATAGCTAAGCCAATTGATTGGTCTAAAACACCAATATATACTTGGATATTTAAGATCATCTAAAACATAAGAAAGTTCAACGAGTCATTCCATTATTTTATAATGTATACATTAAATTAGAGTACCTAGCTATATAACAAAACATTAAACTCCTTCATGAATACTCAAAATAACATGACCAACTAAGACTAAGATTATTAGCCCACATATATGAATGGTTAAGTAGAAAAAAGGTAAACTAAAACAAAATGCAAGCTCACTAGAGTGAGAAAGGGGGAGAGAGAGAGAGGTGTTTTGTAGAAGAGGATAGGTGTGCATATGGTGAGTAAGAGGAGGAAATGGACGTGTAGTCGGTTTTGTTAAGAGAGTACATAAAGCCTAGCTGTCTAGCATGTGAAAGGGTTCTGGCTTTGTACTCTCTCTCTCTCTCTTATGCACCCACTATAACTCTCCCAACTGGCACTTTTGATTCATTCACTATTTCATATAGTTAGCAAGAGACCCAATGAATGGGGAGGATAGAGATTAAATAGAGAGTCCGGACAAAACTAGTCTAGGATTTCACTCCCACAAGTTTTTGGTTTTTTCCCAAACTCTCAAACTCTACTCGTCTCATTTCTCACCTTATAACTTGGTGGTGAAAAAGATCATTTTCATCTATTACTATTTATATTTCTTTCTTCATAAAAAGCAGACTCACACAAGAAAATCCCAACTGGTTTTCTCTAAGAATTAGTTAGGCAGAAGAAAGAAAAAAGTTGAAGCAGAAGAATGAACGTTTTGGCCTCAGAATGCAATAGTAGGTGTGAGTCTGGTTGGACTCTTTACTTGGAACAATCCTTTGTTTCTCCAAATGCTTCACATAAGGGTAATGAGTTCTTCAACAGAAAGAGTGATATTTATGAACATGAGGAAGAAGACCTATCAATGGTTTCTGATGCCTCTTCTGGACCTCCAAATCTCCATGACGATGAAGCCTACTTCAATGAAGATCATAAGTCATCCTTTTGTACTGCATCAAAAGATGTTAAGTTTTTGAAAAGTAGTGGTGGTGGAAAAAGGAAGAAGATTAAAGAAAGAAGATGCTCTGTAGACCAAGAGCAAGAACAATCATCTTTTTTGGATGACACTGCTAGTTCTCCTCTATTTAACTTGTCAATGGTAAGTAGTAAAGATTACTGTTTTTAGTCAATTTTCCCATAATACTTGGATGAAAAGCATAGCATTAGCATGCAATGTTTATGGGATTAAACTAAAATTGATGGATTTTATCTCATGATCTTATATAGCAGAATGGCTTTACTCTGGCCAACAATAATCAAGCTTCATTAGACAGTGTCCTAGATTTTTCACAAGGTTTCTCAGCTACTCACTTTGAGGTACTCATTTACTTCCTTTTTAAACGATGTCTGACCATTGACACACAAATTAAGCATATAGTTAACTATTTAGCTCTTGCAGGGGAGATCCGCCTTGCAAAAGACCCCTTTGGGTTCTTCCAATCTTCTGTATCATCAGGAAACCAACTTCAGGAAAACCACTGAGTGTACATTTGTTTACAATTGCTTCTCATTGTATATTATTTACCCTACTATATATATGAACAAAATGTTCTGAAAAATCAATATGTTTTTAATCTGGTTCAGTTCCTTCCTTCATAGGTGGTTTGAAGAAAAGGGGATAAGAATGAGGTAGAAAGACATTCACCAATTGCTTCTCTTAGTATTCCTACAGAAACAGCTCTCTGATTGTTCGTTGAGTATAAATTGTTGATACTTTGTCAAAGTAAATGGAATTGGCTTTCCAATGATATCTGTTTCCTCTCTATCATTTTTTACCTGGAAATGAAATGGGCAAAACCGTGAGAAGAAATGTTGGAAATAAAGTTTTTTATTTTTATTTTTACTGCAGATGTTAGTTTTGTCGTCAATGAAGTGCGAGTACAAATTAATTAGAAGAGCTCCTTTTATTCAGTATGAATGACGACACTGAAATCAAACATTGAATGACAAGACACAAACTATAATCTGATAGCTACAAATCATTGTGACTTTTTAGAATTAGATGGCTTCAAATTCTCTATCCTAATTTCATAATTTTGAGGGAAACCTTTTGCACGTCATTGGAGTGAAGTAATGAGGTTTAGGATGCTTATAAATTTTTCTTTAACATCATATCCAAATACTCAATATATACTTTAAATGTTATTCAAAAAATTTAAATTATTGTAAATCAGGTGATTAGGGATGTAAATCAATATCCCGGAAAATCACATATAATACCATCATCAAAGAAATATTATATATTTATTTACACTGAATTTATGAAGTAAATAAAAAGAACATCATCATCAAAGAGAGAGAGAGAGAGAGAGAGAGATGAACTCTGCAGACTAAATCATGTAATTCTAAAATGATGAAATAAATCTAGTAATATGATTTTGTTAATTCCTCGACCCCTAAATCTATTTCTTTTTTAGCAAAACAGGACAAATTAAGTAGCCACCTAACTTTGCCGGCTACTCAATAAATTAATATCCAAATAAAGCTAAATCAATCAGATTCGATTAGGTGCGATTCAGTCTATTCGTATTAGAAAGCATGCTTGATCCGTATATGTAGAAACCAAATCTTTGAAAAAGGAAGTAAGGCAATTAATAAGGACAAGACTTTAATGTCTCTAAGAATTCAGACAAAGCTTCCTCTATTTTTATTGTTCTAATTCTCATAATGAACCTAAAATTTAGACATAAAAATGCACGTAAAAATCGGACAAGATGATAAGAAAAAATGTTATTGGTTATGGGCATTCTGAACAGAGTTCAGAGATGAGAGGGAAATGCCAAACTTGGTGTTGGAATATTTCATATGCGTCTTCATGAACCTTTTTAAGTCCAGGAGATCCTGCCTGTGATCTTCCTTACCCAAAGAAACATGCTTCCATTTTGTTTAATATTTCCTCTTTATCTCATTTGGAAGGATCTTAATATTTAAATAATTTTAACATGCTATTTATTTATACATATTTTACTACCTTCAAGTTTGTCTGCTGTGAAGCTATCTTTGAAATTGATGTCATACACAATTATGTCTTTCTGCTATTTGTTTATTCCACTAGCTACCTAAAAAGTATATCCAAACGATAGCACTTGGAATTTAGGATGCCAAAATTCTGAAACCTAATCACATGTTCTTTCTTCATATTTAAATCTCAGGATCAGTGAAGGGTGTTTTTTATGCACTAAAAAAAGTGGGAAATAAATAAGCAAGAAGAAAAATGAATAAAACACTACAGATGACACTTAAAAAAAAAATATTAAAAAAACAATTGATGCTCACTTGTTTAGACTTTGGCTTGCCTCAAAGCTAGCATTCAATTATATTGGATAAGGATCAAAGAGGTATGGGAAAAACACCCATTGCCCTTCCAACCACCGCCAAAACAAAAACTTCAATTCCTGCAAAAAACATAAAGAGGTGAAGGAAGGCTTTATTATTTGATTGTTTCTCCCATGTGTCTAATATCACCTTCTTCAGCTGTTCCCTACTATTTAGACACTCATTGTATTTATTACTCATCAAAGAGATGCACGTTTAAAGAACCTGTATATATCAGCTGCTACATTAATAATAGGCATGGTAATCAGTTTAATTAATCCTAACAAGGATTTAGGGAGCGGAGCTTAGATATTAAATCCAATATGAATTATATGCATAGCTTTAAGGCCTCCAAAATATAATATAATATATATCAGATGTTCATTTCAAACTATCTCAAAGCTCAATTGCATTAGAGTCTCGGTGAAAATGAAAATGAAAATTCATATATGCATGAAGATGAAAGATAACTAACTAGCATATCAGTCAAATTACGAAAGATGAAAACAACAAATTAGGGCTAAACAAATGGCTGGCATCGATTCATATCCTTGAGATTTGCCATTGCAACTCTTCCAAGCCCCAAAATACAATAATTTCCTCCTAGAGAGATCCATTCCAAAGAGTCGCTGTTTCACTCTCAGGAAATCCTCTGGGTAGCTTAATTGATCGAATCAATAAGCTGATGATTTGAAACTTAGCTTGTAATCTAATTAGGGAAAAACTCAGAGACTTGGTTTCAAATCTCTGCTATTTTCTTAGCTACATGTAGAATTAGGAATTTGATTCTTAGCTACTTGGAGAATTAGGAATTTGTTCCGACAGGTGACCGAGACCCACCTGTCGGATCAACAATATTGCAAGGAAGCTTACTGTCACGACCTTATTTTTCAAGTAGCGATCGTGCGGCACTTAGCACCGTCCGTTGCACTAAGCTTGCCTTTGAAACCGAATGAAACTCCAAAGAGAATAGAGAGAGTTTGCAAAGAATACTTTGTATTGCTCTAAAGAGAGTTTATCTTACAATTTCCCAAGGATGAATACAAATGAAGATCAATGAGTCTATTTATAGTATGACTCTAAGCTTAAGGCTATCCAACACTTTCTAGATTCTTCTTAGTCTAAAATGTACAAGAGAATTCTAGAATTATGTACAATATGCCACAAGGGTCTAGGACCTTCTAGCCAACTCTAGAGTCTTCTAGGTTTGTCTAGTTCCTTCATGCACCTTCCGGGATGTTCCATAAGCTTCCAGCAGCTTCTACATCCTTCCCGAACCATCCGGCACGTTCTAGAACATTCCAGCCCATTCTAGCACTCTCCAGCGTGCTCTAGAACATTTTAGGGTCTTCTAGCTTGAGTTGAGTCCATTCAAATCTAGCTCTTTCTAGACATCTCTAGGCAACTCTAGAACTTTCCATGTAGAATAGTCTAGATCCTTTAGGCAACCATCATTTGTTTGGATTTTTAGGGACAATTTGAGTGGGACGTGACACCCTCCCCCACTCAAGTTCGCGACGCCCTCGTCGCGCCTTCAAGCTTGAACCTTTCTATGTCATCTTTGAATTTCCAAAAAGAGTCCTCAGGTTCCCAGCTTGCTTCTACATCCGGAGCGTTCTTCCATTTGACCAAGTATTCCCGATAACTTGGTACACCTCTACGCCGGATCACGCGATCCGCCAAGATTGAGTCCACTTCCCTGTCAAAGGAGGTTACCACTGCGGTAGGCGCCCTCTTGGATTCCCCCATACTCATGTCTTCCTTGTCTCCATGAAAGGGTTTCAGCATACTTACATGAAAGACCGGGTAGATTTTAAGCTTTGGAGGGAGTTGCAGCTTGTATGACACCTTACCGACTTTCTTGAGGACTGGAAATGGTCCCTCATATTTCCGCACCAACCCCTTATGAACCTTTCGTAAGGACTTGAATTGTTGGGGCAACAATTTGACAAGGACTAAATCGCCTTCTTGAAATTCCACCAACCTCCGTTTCTTGTCAGCCCACTTCTTCATCTTCTTAGATGCCTTATTCAAATAGGCTCGGGCCAACTCAGCTTGTTCATGCCACGCCTTGGCAAATTTGAAGGCAGCAGGACTCTTCCCTTCATAACTCGTGGCCAAGGCATGAGGAGTCATGGGTTGCTGCCCCATGACGATCTCAAAGGGACTCTTCGCGGTAGACTCGCTCCGTTGTAAATTGTAAGAGAATTGGGCTACATCCAACAACTTTGCCCAATCCCGCTGATTAGCACTCACAAAGTGCCTGAGATATAACTCCATCAATGCATTGGCGCGTTCTGTCTGTCCATCACTTTGTGGATGAAAGCTTGTGGAGAAATTCAAGTCTGATCCCAGCAGCTTGAATAGTTCTGTCCAAAATTTCCCCGTGAATCGTGGGTCTCGGTCACTCACAATATTGGAAGGAATTCCCCAATGCTTCACAACAATCTTGAGGAACAAACGTGTCGTCTCATCTGCCGTGCAGTCCGTTGAGGCAGGTATGAATGTTGCGTATTTGCTGAAGCGGTCGATGACGACAATAATGCTGCCAAAGCCCTCTAATTTTGGTAGACAAGTGATGAAATCCATAGAGACACTTTCCCATAGTCTCTCTGGAATAGGTAGCGGCTCTAGCAATCCTCCGGGTGCATGCTGCTCTATCTTGTCCTGTTGGCACACAAGACAAGTTCTTACATATGCTTCGACATCATCCCGGAGTTGAGGCCAATAGTAGATTGACTTGATCAAAGCAAGGGTGCGCCTCATTCCTAGGTGTCCAGCCCATAATGAATCATAGCACTCCTTGATAAGCTCTTTCCTTAAGCTCCCCCATTTTGGCACAAAGATTCGATTCTGCTTGGCATAGAGTAGTCCGTCACTCAGCCAAAATCGTCTCGTCTTTCCTTCCTTGATGAGGGCAAGGAGGTTTTGAGCAAGGGCATCATGCTCCAACCCTTCTTTGATCCTTTCCAATAGAGGACTATTTGGCCTACTCAAGGCTGCTAACTCCGCCTTACGGCTCAACGCATCAGCCACCACATTGGCCTTACCGCGTTTATACTCCAGCCTATAGTCAAACTCCGCCAAGAAGTCTTGCCATCGAGCTTGCTTGGGACTCAACTTCTTTTGAGTCTGGAAGTAGCTTGTGGCTACATTGTCCGTCATGATAACAAAATGAGAACCCAACAAGTAGTGTCGTCACACTCTTAGGCAATGAATAATAGCTGTCATTTCCTTTTCTTGCACAGTGTAGCGGCGTTCAGTGTCATTGAGTTTTCGGCTCTCATAGGCTATTGGACGCCCATCCTGCATCAAAACTCCACCAATGGCAAAGTCTGAGGCATCGGTGTGCAGCTCGTATGTTTTGGAGGGGTCTGGAAGACAAAGTACCGGTTCTTCACTAATGACCTTCTTCAAGTCTTCAAATGAGGTTTGACATTCGCTTGTCCATTCCCAAGACTTGTTCTTTTTAAGCAGATCGGTCAATGAGGCTGCTCTCGCTGAGTAGGACTTGATGAACCTTCTATAATAGTTCACCAGTCCGAGGAAAGATCTTAACTCGGGAACCTTGGCAGGAGGTTCCCATTCTTGGATGGCTTTCACCTTAGCTCCATCCATCATCAGTTTCCCATCCTTTATCTTGTGCCCTAAGAACATCACCTCATCTTGGGCAAAGGAACATTTCTCCTTCTTGACATATAGCTCATTTTCCCTCAGGACCTCGAACACCTTCTTCAAATGCTCTAGATGTTCTTCCAAAGTCCGGCTATATATCACGATATCATCAAGATATACTACCACGAACCGATCGAGGTAGGGATGGAAAATCTTGTTCATCAAAGTGCAAAAGGTGGCTGGTGCATTTGTGAGACCAAATGGCATGACAAGGAACTCATAGGCACCATACCTGGTTACACATGTGGTCTTGAGCTCATCTCCCTTGGCTATGCGTACCTGGTAGTATCCCGATCGCAAGTCCAGTTTTGTGAAGTATCTAGCATTCCCCAATTGATCGAACAAATCAGCAATAAGTGGGATAGGATACTTGTTCTTGACTGTGATCTTATTTAGAGCCCTATAGTCAATGCACATTCGCAGCGAGCCATCCTTCTTCTTTTGAAAGAGCACCGGGGCACCAAACGGGGCTTTTGACGGCCTTATGAAGCCAGCATCCAGCATCCAGCAATTCATCGAGTTGCTTTCGCAGTTCTGCCAACTCTGAGTTCGCCATTCGATAAGGGCTCATTGCTGGTGGCCTAGTGCCAGGTTCCAACTCTATTTCATGGTCTACCTCCCTCCTTGGAGGTAACCATTTGGGTAATGCCTCCGGCATCACATCTTGGAACTTATCTAGGACAACTTGCACTTCCGTCGGTAAGTTTGGCTTTGGTGACACCTCTTCATCATTGTATTCCTTTAGGATGGCCAAATAACTCTCTTCATCCCTCTTCAATCCCGTCTTGAATTGAAGCGCTGAGAGAGCTTGGGTAGTAGGTCTGGTGGTCCTCTCCGTCAGAACCACACACGCCTTCGCACCATCCATGATGCACATAGAGTTTGAGCAGGGCACCAAGAAAGCTCTTACCTGGTCCAAGAACTCCATGCCGAATACAACAGAGAAGTCATCCATGGGTGCCACTGATAAGTCCACTTGGCCAGTCCAAGCACCGAGACTGACCTTAACCCCACGAGCAACTCCATGCAATGGTAGCGCCGCTGAGTTAATCGTTTTGAGAGATCCCACTCCATTGACAACCTTCAGGCCGAGTCTTTTTGCTTCTTCCACTGAAACAAAATTGTGAGATGCACCTGTGTCGACCAAAGCCTTGGCGACCTTCCCGTTGATGGCTGCATCTACATACATCAAGCCTTTGGGGGTCTTTGGGGCGCTCTACAATGCACCAAGTAGGCGCAAAGAACCCATCTTTGCACCTTCGTCCGACTCACCTCCATCTTGATCATGTGTGGAGGCAACCAAGGCACTCAATGCCTTTCTTTTCAGACATTCACGTGCCCAATGCGGTCCATCGCATATGAAGCACGTCACACGGGGCTTCGAGGCATTCTGATCCTCCTTCTCCTTCCCCTTATCTCGTGGCTTGAATGAGGAGTTGTCTTTATGGTTTTTAGAACCCTGACTTTTGGCATGGCCTCCACCATTCTTTCCTCCACTAAACTTTTTATCTGAGGCTTTAGAGCCCTCCTTGTTTGTGGAGTAGTCAATAAAGCTTTCTGCAGTTGCGATGGCCGAAGATAAGTCTTGGACACCACGTCGCTTGAGCTCCAAATTAGCCCATGATTGGAGACCATCCATAAATAAGAATAGGGCATCCTTGTCTGAGGTGTCGAGGACTTCTAGCAACAAGGTTGTGAACTCCTTCACATAGTCCCCTATGCAACCTGTTTGCTTCAATCGTCGCAAACGCCCTTTTGCCTCATCTTCAGCATTAACGGGGAAGAACTGCATTTTGAACTCCCTTTTGAAGTCTTCAAAAGTATCAATTGTGCAAACCCCTCGTTGCACATCTCCATGCTTCCGTCTCCACCATAACATCGCAGTGTCAGACAAATACATGGCTGCAGTTCGGATCTTGCTGGCATGGTCCGTTATGCCAGTAGCCTCAAAGTATTGTTCCAGCCCCCATAGGAAGTTCTCCACTTCCCTAGCGTTCCTAACACCATTGAAAGTCTTAGGCTTGGGAACATCCACCCTCTTAGCCTCAATGACGGTGGTTGGACTAGTCCCCGCGGCCATAGCCCGCTTACATAGAGCTAGATCACCACCCATATCCTCCATTCTAAGCAACACATTAGCAAGTTCTCTTTGGACGAGATCCCTTACCTTGGCAAGTTCCACCTTTAACCCATAAATCTCTTGCCTTAAGCCACCATCTAGCTCATTAAGGGACATCTTGACCGCTGCATGGATCTCCACATCCTCGGCCTCCAAGCCATTGCAACGTTCCTCCAAGTTGTCCACCCGATCGAACAGCTCCCCTAAGCTGTCCTGTGCACTCCCAACTCGTGCTTCCAAGCTAGAAAGCATGTCTTTCGACTTGGCTCGAGATTCCTTTGGGACTTTCCGAGCTTCCTCACGGCCACGTTCCATTGGTGGAACGTCCATGTTTGGGGTAGCTGGGGCGGTGTTCTTCATTTTTTCCAAAGATAGAGATACTTTAACCCGCTCTGATACCAACTGTCACGACCTTATTTTTCAAGTAGCGATCGTGCGGCACTTAGCACCGTCCGTTGCACTAAGCCTGCCTTTGAAACCGAATGAAACTCCAAAGAGAATAGAGAGAGTTTGCAAAGAATGCTTTGTATTGCTCTAGAGAGAGTTTATCTTACAATTTCCCAAGGATGAATACAAATGAAGACTAATGGGTCTATTTATAGTGTGACTCTAAGCTTAAGGCTATCCATCACTTTCTAGATTCTTCCTAGTCTAAAATGTACAAGAGAATTCTAGAATTATGTACAATATGCCACAAGGGTCTAGGACCTTCTAGCCAACTCTAGAGTCTTCTAGGTTTGTCTAGTTCCTTCATGCACCTTCCAGGATGTTCCATAAGCTTCCAGCAGCTTCTACATCCTTCCCGAACCATCCGGCACGTTCTAGAACATTCCAGCCCATTCTAGCACTCTCCAGCGTGCTCTAGAACATTCTAGGGTCTTCTAGCTTGAGTTGAGTCCATCCAACTCTAGCTCTTTCTAGACATCTCTAGGCAACTCTAGAACTTTACATGTAGAATAGTCTAGATCCTTTAGTCAACCATCATTTGTTTGGATTTTTAGGGACAATTTGAACGGGACGTGACATTACGCAAAGCTGCGAGAGTTACGGTCCGTTTGCATATAGTTATTCCAAGCGGTTTACCTTTCCTAATTAACATATATATTATTTTAGTTTAAGATGTAAATTTTAAAATTTAAAAGATTTAAATTTTAAATTTTAAGTTTATTGCAAAAATTAATTCCAACATTTCAAAGACAAAACTTTAAATGTTTCTCTTAATTAACTTCTAACTAAAATTAAGCACTTTCTAAACTATGTTTAGTATAAGCAATTTAAATATTTGGACTCTTAGAACTGTTGGTATGAATCTAACTCATTAATATGATACGTGCTGTATTTTGGTAATTCAATAAGATATAATTAATATTTATATTAAAATAAAATTATTTACATGTTAGCAAATGCATTTATACAAATTCATTGTAAAGAGCAATTGTTTGTGTTTTGGATGAAGTGTAAGGAACTAATCCAATCTAGAATAAGTTACGATACAAACACTTGCCTTACTGTTTCTATAATTGTGGCCGTAATGGTCACGCGACCAAACAGTTTGAAGTTGTCAGGGAGATGAATTTGTGATTTGTTGGAAAAAAAATTTATTAATATTCTTTTGATATTAACCAAGCTCAAACTATCGCCTGTTTATTAAAGCATGATAATAAGGCCAACAAAGAATTGGTAAATTTACTATCCACTCGAATCTAATTACCTATTTGGAACCCTCTCGAGTCATCATTACCATATGTTCTATGTTCGTATGTATGAATGTATTAGTATTTTCTTTTATATTAAATCATATTCTGAAAATTTAATTACAGTTTATTAAATTTTTAAAACGTAAAATTTGGTATTCAAATTTTTAAAATTTCATACATAAGTTCTAAATTTTTAGTTTACAAATATGTATTTTAATACTTAAATTAAATAAGTGTGAAATTTTAAAAATTTAATAAATAAATTATAGGTTTTAAATGTTTAGAAATTATGTATAAAGTTTAAAAAATTTAGAGATCAAATCGTATATTTTAAAAATTAAAATACCTATGTATAAATTTAATTAAAATTTGGGAAGCAATTGTACATGTCTTTTAAATTATTATTATGATTTTTTTCATAAAAAAGATAGATAAAGCTAAATATGAGACATTAACCCCTTATTTTTTTAGATTACTAACTAAGAATGTGCACGATATGTACGGCTTCAACTTTTATAAAATTTAAATAAATTGGATAAAATTGTTTATGTATATCAAATTAGATTGAATCATATCGTTCATTTAAATTAATCTTATCACGGTTACAACTATTTAAAATATGAATAATAAAATATATATTGAAACTATTTCATCTTATTAACTTATTAATTTTTAGCTTAGTTTGAAATATGTTCATCTCAACATTAATATCATTTTTGTTTGTTTTTCTACTCTCTAAAAACAATAATAAATTTAAAAAAATTATATTCTTAAGTGTACCAATTGTTAACTAGTGTCAAACTCTATTCCTAACCTATTGCTAGCTAGTGTACCAAAATTTCAAGCCTAAAATGGGGAGGGCATTCCAAGGTTCGAACCTTATACCTTCCATCCGAAAGACACATGCATGTATTAACATTCATTCTATTTAGAGTAAGCTCAAGTCAATATAAATAAATAATGGCATTTGAATATATAATATTAGATGTTTCTATCAAGCTAGAAATACATTTAACTTTATATTAAAATGGATGATGCAGTGTATATCGTATAAGCAAATATAAGCTCTATATATGACTTAAATCTTAAGAGTACCTTCTTGCTTCCTCGCTCTTCTTATCAAAGACCACGTTATATGTGTGGTGTATTCGAAAAGCTACATCGTAAGATGGATCTAACTCAAAATATATGATGAATTTTAGTAAATCTCAAGCCTATATTAGACTATTACCATTTTTTTAAAATCATTGTTATAAGAATCGACCTTTATCTTTTATTTTCATAAATTTAGCATTTCCTCTGAGAAAGTAGTTATTTTCATGTCAGATAACAGAAAAAAGAAGAAAAAAATACTCCCAAGTAATTATATTGCTTACCTTTTATAATTAAGGATTTGCCATTTATGTTTTCAAGCAAGTAAATGCGCAAGTTTGTACTTTACTAGCTCGAACTTCCACGTTATTTATTGCAAAAATAATGAATAATTTCTTAGTATAAGAGAGAGATTCTTCCTGAAACTGCATTAAACTTAAGCTCATACAAACAATTTATTTTATTCCTCGAATACCATCCTTAAAATTAGAGTAAAAATTTCTACATTTATTTAAAACAGAAGATGAAGATCAGAGTTTTATCTAAATAAATAATCTCTCTGTATTTTGTATGTGTGGAGTTTCCTATACAGTTAAGTAGTACCCACTACTCCAATAAGCGTCTCCGCTTGTACCAGGCAATAGCAACAATATATAAAAATATTGTCCCAATTGTACTGCCAGCAACGGTCCACATGAACTCTTTCATTCCTGCTTTCGTATCATCAAACAGCTCAATTGTAATATTCATTCCAAACACACCAGAAACTGCAATGAAGGCACTTAACACTAGTGTTGCTGTTGTCAACATCACCCCCATTTGCAGCAGATGGTTCTGTTTATCATCCAACATTATGTTTATGTAATCCTCCGTGTCATCGACATACTCTCTTAGCTACCAAGAGACAATCGACAGAAACATGTAAAAGATTAATAAAGGTAAGTAAAAATAATATCTAAATCAACTATGCTTTTAGAATGTAGCTAGCACAAAGTACAAGAGGACTATCAAGAAGGGCCAAAGTTATCAACTATGCTCAACTTAAAGAATCTGAAAATCAAAGACAATTGACAGTCAAAAGGATTTAGCTTACCGTGGATAGTTTGTTCAATGTGCCATCAATTTGCACAAAATATGCTTCCAAAAGCATTTCAAGTTCTTCTACGTCAAGGAGTTTGCTCATGGAACTATGTCTGGAACTCGAATGTGTCCCATGGCTGCCTCTACTAAGTGCCCGTTGTGTTCCAAAGAATTGTTCCTGTGGTTTATTAGTATTTTGAACATCTCCTTCATAGCTTGTTGAACCCCCACTAGCTTCCATTTCAGTAGGAACTCTGCTACAAATGTAATGGGAGATTGAAGGCATGACTGAATTATCAACAAACTAAAATCTCATGACTATTTGAAAATAGCTATTAGATTATTGAAACATGCCTGTCATACATGTCTGATGTAAGAACTTGATCATCGACATCATCTTTTTCATTCATAGAAGAAGTGGTAGAACTTTCAAGCTGTTGCTGCTGCAACTTGTCAGTCAGATGCATCTCAGCCATATCTTCATCATCATCAAGTAAGTGCTCGAGTTCATCTCTTACCTAGAAAATCACTTACCATGCAAAATTAATCGCGTTATGGGAGAAATCTCGATATATGTCTGTTTTCTTTTGCTTTTGAGACCCTATAAAAGTCCTTTTGACATAAAACACTTATGAAGCAAACAAATGGTGTGTTTGCTTCTGCTTTTTGTTAAAAATGGATGCAAAAAAAAAAAAAACACTTTCAGGAATGAGCACATTATTTGTGCTTGTGTTGGAAAGCACAAATATGTTTTATTTTTCTCTTTGGTTCAAAAAAACTTTTAGGGACCCGTAATTTTTATTTTATTTTACCAAAAATGTTTTCATAACTCAAAAACGAAAGTTGTGCTTCCTAACATCAACACAAATTATATGTTTCTTCCAAAAAGCACTTTCTTTTGAAACTAATTTTAACATATACATAAGCATAATCACAACTCATTTATTTTCTTGTTGCTTATACCGTTTTCTCAAATGCTTTGTTTTATAGAAAACATGGCTCAATTGCAGATTAAGCAAAAACTATAGTAGGTTTAAGCTTACTCAAATTTCTAAAATTAACCAGCCAACCTTCTGAACACGTCCGGTTATTGCAACCAAGCGACTCTTGATTTGACGGACACGTTCCAAATTGAGAGTACTAATCTTAGAAGTCAATTTATCCAAAGCAGGGTGAGCCTCTAACTCCAAAGTGCTTGCCTGGTTTTAAAAAATAAAAATAAAAAAGAATTGGAATGAACACCTAGAAAACAAAAGAAATGTAACAACATAATCAAACAGATTAAGCAAAGACTGAAACATGAAATTTGAAGAATTACTTCTTTCTCTAAGCAACTACAAGCTGCCTCAAGACAGGCCTCCAATGCAACAAACTCAAACGGTAGAACCTTAAAACCACCTTGTTTCGCATCTCCCTTGTTTTCTTCTTTCTCATGGGCTTGTGCTTTCAATTGAGGATCTTCTGTATCACACATACTTTTCCACTTTATTGAGTCATCTCCCTACATGAAAAAATATTAACAAAAAATTATAGAAACAAAATTATGAAATTAAACAGAAAATCAAGACTACTAGATGTTGAGACTCTGGAAAAGCGTTTCTTGTAAACATTAAAACAATTTCCTTGAGTGTTTGCAAGACTCAAAAAACAGATTTTATGCTTCCTGACACAATTCTTAAAAGCATGCACTTCCTCCCAAAACTGCTTTTCACTGAAATCATAAAAAGAGTTTTAGCAAAAGAATAAGCAAATAGGCCCTATTCCTACTGATTCCCTTCAAAAGTAAAGGGCAAGCTCACAAAAGTTACACCCCTCACAATTTGTATAATCAACAAAAATTAACAAGAATTCCCAAGAAGTTATAAACCCTATTGCCAAAGTGCAATCAAGCTATAGCAAATGTGAATTTTGAACTGAGATTAATCCAAAGAAAAAATTAGCTCCTATTGGGGTCAACGACAAACGTCAAAATAAACCCATACTCCCGTAACACTTCCCATAAACCAAATTTCACATTCAAAATCTGATGACAATTCAGAATTAATCTTTTTATTTTATTTAGGGATTCATATTATAAACATATCATGTATATCAAATTATAAAAACCTTATATGAAAAAATAAAAAAGTAAAATCTGATCAGGGAAAAGAACCTGAGCATTGGTGGCATGGTGGTGACGGATGATCCTACGTTGAAGCTCCTCAATAAAAGGTGTGACAAAGGGGTCCTTGGAATTAAGCAGCAAAACCTCCTGAGCAGTGATAATGGCCTTAATATGTTCAAGATTTATGACAATGGCTCTCTCCCGTCCCAAAACCGTTGATGGGTATGACAAGAGCGGGTCAAGGATGCGAAGGTCACGAGCTGGCAGCCCGGTTCGCCGCATAATGGCATGCTTGCCGGCTTCCACGACATCTGTTATCCCCGTGGATTCTAGCATGAGCCATGCCCGGATACCCGTGCCTTTCTTCCTGATGCCCAGCCCTACGCCAGGCAGCCGGACTGGATCGGATTCGTCGTCCGGCATAGCCAGACCCAGTTTGGAACCACTTCTCTTCATAGCTTGTCACGCACTCCCTCCTTTCTATGAGTTATATATAGCTTCAGACTATGAGGTTGTTACATTATTTATAATTCTTATCATTCATATGTTTACGTGTGAATTATTATTAATAGAAAAATAATTTATTAACGATATTTTCATTTAATAAAAATTATATAATCTATACTAATATTAAAGTATAAATAAGATTATAAAAATAAATATTTTATATATTTTTATTATAATAATAATAATAAAACTTATTTTGATAATTATTTTTACATACTTTATGATTAAATTAATTTTACTTTTAATTTTTTAATTTAATATTTTTTATAATATTAAAAATATATATTGATTTAGTAATAAGAAAAATAAATATATATATATATATATAAATTATTTAAAAAAAATTAAACATAAATTTTTTATAAAAAAATTATAATTAAGCCTATATTTATTTATTCTGTGAAAGTTTTTAGTCCAGTTTTTTTTTTCTTTTCAATAAATTATATAAAAATAAAAACACTACAATAACGTAACGTCTTCAATTCATTAGATTTTAATATTAAGTGAATTTAATTGATAGAATTTTAATTTAACAATATATAATTAAAAAATTAGATTTTAATATTAAGTAAATTTAATTGATAGAATTTTAATTTAAATAATATTTTAATTAAAATATGTAAAAATTTAGAATTTATTTTTATGAAAAAATATAAAAATTAAACATAATAAACATTATTTTTTCATTAAAAAATTTAATATATTAAAAATACTATTTTTACCACATCTAACTCTTAAAAACTGAATTTTTTATTAAAAAAATAACAAAAATTAATTATTTTAAAATTTATAACCATAAAAACGACATTTTTATGTTAATCTTATACATTTTTATTATTATATTAATATCTGATTAATTATTTTATTTTTTATACTATATAAATTAAACTATTATTATTTAAATATATTTTATATTTAATATTATCTAATTAAATACAGTTTAATATTATTGAGTTTATTTAAGTTATTATAAATTTTAAAAATATTATTTTTTTAATTTTTTATAAGAAAATAGTTAACTAATAGCTTTTCCGTCCAAAATGTTTGTAATAAATCGGAAAAGGAACTAAAAAAATTAAAAGAATCTATAACTTGTAAGTTATTAGATTTTCTGTTCACAATTGTTTTTAATGCTATCTATATATATTTTTAAATAATAATAAAGATGAAAGATTTTATTTATTCTAAAAAAATTTAATATTTTTTATTTATTGTAAAAGTGACTTAAATATTATATTTATTTTTTATAACTCTTGTTATGAAAAATTGATTACATAAGGATAAATATAATTTTAATTTTTAATTTTTTCAATTACATTAGATATAAATTATTATAACTTAAATAAATAAAGATTTAAAAAATAATTTTTTTTATGTAATCATTTTTTCACACTAACAAAACTAAATTATTATAAAAAATAAATACAGAAATTAATTTTTAAAATAAATACACGAACATCTTCCCTTCATTTAATTATTCAACATAAAAAGAGTATAAAATGATATAAAGTTCAGATTTTAAAATACATCAAAATTTTAAATAAAGCCCTGTTTTAGAAAATATAAGATATTTGTTTGATAAAAGTATTTTTGAATACAAATTGCGAATAAAATACTAAAATTACACTTGTTTTTAAAAAGTATTTAAGGATTGTTTAACCACATAATCATAAAAAGAGTTCTTAAAAATTATTTTTAAATTGTAATTCAAAAATAATTTTCAATAATATTTAAAAATAATTAAGAGTTTGGTTAGTGTTTTTAAAAATTATTTTTAAAACAAAAAATATATATAATTATTATATTGTTTGATCAAATTGTTTTAAAAAATTATTTCAATAGAAAATTTTTTAATATTAAATTTAATCTAATAATATTACTACAATAATTTTTGTTATTATTACAATAAATATATATAAAATATCTATTTAATCCATAATATTAATTATATCTTATTATCAAGATAAATTATAATTAAATATATTTAATGTAAATAAAAAATTTATCAATCAACTATACTAAAATTAAAAATAAATTAAAAATAAGTAAGCAGTGATTAAAATAATATATATATATATATATACGTAATATTAAATTATTTGTAATAATTAAAGTAATTACAACTTAAAAAAACAAAACGAAAATATATATATATATAATTAAATTACATGAAACAGCAAAACCAAGAAAAAAGAAGGTTAATGACTAATGGAGCGAAGTTACGGCTTTACTTGTTTTTAGAAACAGTAAAAACATGTCAGCTATTCTTAATTTTTTTGTTTTATAAAACAATAACTAAAAAACATAACCAAACACCATAAATTATTTTTAAAAATAATTTTTGATTTTTAAATACAGAACCAAGCACTTCAATGTTGTTTTTCATGTTCTCTAAATTTTGTATTCAAAATTAAACTAACTAATATCTTAAAAATAGTTTTTAAATTTAATAACAAATACAAACTTAGATTTAAATTTATAAAATTTCAAATACAACTCAAAATTTTAAATACTTTTCAAATCATGTGATTATTTTTAGAAATTTATTTTGTAAGTATAAACAAAAGTGACCCTAAACATCTATTAATAACACCTTTAGAGAGAGAGAGAGAGAGAGAGAGAGAGAGAGAGCATAATAGGACATCAAATTAAGATAAGGAGCAACATACATTACCACTCCATTCCAATTAATAGAGAGATCAAATTATCGATCCCATATTGGGTCGAGCACATTGAGCACTACACGATCATAATTAAACTTGCACCATGAAGCACCTGAGAAATACAGTATTCTACAACTGTTGTTTTCAGTTTTCATGAACACTGTAGCACAAACAAAATATATAGAGATTATCTCTTAGCTATTCAACCAAGCGCCTCCGCTTATACCAAGCAATAGCAGCAACATATAAGAATATAGTTCCGGCTGTACTACCAGCAACAGTCCACATGAACTGCGGCATTCCGGCATGTTCGTTTTCAAACAGCTCAATATGAATATTCATACCGAATATACCCGCCACAACAATGAAGGCACTCAACACAAGGGTTGCTGTTGTCAACATGACTCCCATTTGGAGCAGATGATTCTGTTTGTCATCCAGCATTATGTTGATGTAATCCTCTGTATCATCAACGTACTCCCTCAGCTTTCATTACATGATCAACAAAGAAGTCGGTCGTTATTTTAAGTTAAAAACTGCCAATGTAACAAATAAAGATAATAGGGAATCATTTATGATGTGAAAATACAAAGTTTCTAAATTTATTTAAGATATTTTAACCAATACATCTAACTAATCATATCTGACCAACTGACCGTTAAATTATTCACATTGAATGGTGAATTTACTTTATTTTCCCTTTATTTTAGAAGTTATTACCTAATTTCTAAATTTCAAATTGTAATAACATCTGTATTCATTGGTGAACAACATTGATCTCTGATCCTATCTCCCTTTATTTTAACACACAAGATCATGGTGCACAAAAATAAAGCTATAAACCAGTTAATGGATTGCCAAGGGAAAATTTTGATTACAAAATGACTGCACATATAAAAAAATTAATCCTTATTGTACCAACCAATCATCAAATGTGAAGCAAACTTTCTAGCAAATTCAATCTACTTATTTCTTTCCTTCCACGTAGAGCAATTCATGTTTGGAGAAAGTTTGGTTTAGTAACTCCAGAAAATGTTCGTGTGTTTTAATATCTCAAATTCTTATCGAAATCTGGCAAGGAAGAAAGTTCAAAAATGTGATTAATCAAAGAAAAAATGATGAAAAAATTGTTCAAGAGTTCTCCCAACCCAAGAGTTCATGGCACGCTGTGAACTGGTTCCATCCAGATTCCTTCAACTTTAATCACAGATCATGTCATGCATTAAGTGATCTGAATGCTTGGGTTTAAGGTTTGACAATTGATCTAAACTCAATGATCAAGATGCATAGGTAGAGAAATAACTAGATATAACTCGATAAGAGAGGAAGCTTTCCATCTTTGTATCCATCATAACTCACAATGAAAACTGAAAAGGAAACTTCATGGACACTGACTACACTATTTAGATTAATATAATAAATAATAAACAAAAGTTAACCGAACAACCTCAACCAGCTCCCCTTCAATTAACAACACGAGAACAACCATTAAACAGTTCTACAACCAAAATATATGCATTGGCTTATAACATAACCTAAAAATCACTGAAAAAATGGTTAAATAGACTCTCATAGCAGCAGCAACAACAACAACAAAAACTGATTCAATAAAGTTGCCTACCGTTGATAGTTTGTTTAGTGTACCATCAATTTGCACAAAGTATGCTTCTAAAAGCATTTCAAGCTCTTCCACGTCAAGATGCTTGCTTATAGCACTATGACTGTGAGTAGTACTTGTATGAGTCCCACGGCTATCTCCTCTACTAAGGGACTTTAGTGCTCCAAACAATTGGTCCTGATGGTTGTCAGGGGCCTGAAGTTCACCTCGAAAGCCGGTGAAACTTCCACCACCTTCCAGTGAGAGCTCGGTAGGAACCCTGACACAAACGTAATAGGCCATTATACATGAGGGTGACATCAAGTCAACTACTAGAAAATGACATGTACAAGTGAAAATGATGGTTACACCCAACATGCCTGAGATTCATGTCCTCTCTATTAACTTCATCATCTACGTCCTCTCTATCATTCATAGAAGAACTTGAAGCACTCTCAAGTTGTTGCTGAATAAATTTTTCCGTTAGATACATCTCAGCCATATCTTCGTCATCATCCAGCAAGTGTTCAAGTTCATCCCTCACCTAACATAGAAATGTATTCTCCATTACTCAAGAACAATTGAACATATATCAAAGAACTAGTTATAAAAGTAGAAAGCAAATGATGAATTGTGAGTTCTGACAAAAAAAATGACAAATTAGAAGCAAAACTTTCATGCTGATGCAAAAAATATACCATATTAACAAAGACACAATTGTAAAACCAGCAAACCTTCTGAACACGACCAGTTATTGCAACCAAGCGGCTCTTGATTTGGCGGACCCTTTCCAAGTTGAGAGTACTGATCTTTGAAGTCAACTTATCCAAGGCAGGATGGGCCTCTAGCTCCAGTGTTCTTGCCTGGTTTAGAAAGACAAACAAAAAGAATGAAGAAAAAGATTTAAGAAAAAGAAGGGAGATAAAGAAATTATAAGTGCTAAATTGAAATGAGATAGATTTACTTCATTCTCTAAACAACTACAAGCTGCTTCTAGGCATGCCTCCAGTGCAACAAACTCAAATGGTAGAACCTTTAGTCCATCTCGATTCTGAAGACCTTGTTTCTCTTCTTCCTTGCCTTCTTCAGTTTGGCTCAGCAAGGGTGCTCTGGGAGAATTTTGATGGCTTTGAGATCTTGAATGAGGCTCTCCCAAGTCATACAAATTTGTCAGGTTAGGATCATTACCATTGTCCCCCTAAAAGATATAGAGTAAATCAGACATCAAAAACTGCACCAGTCCACAAAGTAAATATTAACTTGATGATTGACTCATGGCTCCAAGGTAAAACAAAGGTATAATCCTGCTATTTACAGTAAAATCATATTAAATTCACAAGCACAATAAATAAAATAAAAACCCTATAAAGTTACGAGAAATTATTCATTGCTTTTGGAGCAAATGATGTGTTACTTTAGGTCAACGAAATGCAAGATTAGTGTAACCATTTTAAAAAAAATACAAGTACCCAATGCTTGATAAAGTGAACAAACAATGTGATTGATGGAGAGTATATTCCAGGAGTAATGAATAACATCTCTGAAGTTACATGACAGTGATCCTAAAACAAGTATAATAAGACAGGATGGCCAAAAGGAAAATCATCCTTAAACGGGTAGTTAGAATGATTCAACATATAGAACTAAAACTCAGTTTGTTCTTCTCTGTATTATTTGTTACTTCTGTCCTCTGCATGTCTCTTCTGCACATTCTTCTCCTTTTACGTTCCTTTTTTCCCCCTTTCCTTTTTTTAACCTCAGTTTTATCAGTTTTTTGGCAGTTTATGTATAATGACTTACTATTCTTGGATGAGGCTATAGCCTCAAGGCAAGTTGTCACTGTCACGCCGCAGGGCAGGCCTCAAGGCTATATTCACTCAATCAGTTGTCTCTGTGCACCTTATTATCCTTGGATCTATAGCCTCAAGGCAAGTTTCCAATGCCATGCCTTAGGGAATGTAAATCAAAATTCTTTCTTCTTATTATCATTCAAGGAGACTACCTAATTTATATACAATCTTAGGTGACATACACTTAATACACCACTAAGACACCTAATACACAACTCACACCACTAAGGCACCTAGTGTTAGACACCTAATACACACACTCATAAATCATCTTTAACACTCCCCCTTAAGTTGTAGCATAGATATTAATCATGCCCAACTTGTTACAAAGATAATCAACCCGAACCCCACTTAAAGCTTTCGTGAAAATATCTCCTAGTTGTTCTCCAGTCTTCATATATCCTGTAGAAATCAACCCTTGTTGAATTTTCTCGCGAACAAAATGACAATCAATTTCAATGTGTTTAGCTCGCTCATGAAACATAGGGTTAGAAGCAATATGAAGAGCAGCTTGGTTATCACACCACAATTTCGCTGGTACTAAAGTTTTAAGACCTACTTCATCCAAGAGCTGATATATTCATATTATCTCAGACGCAGATTGTGTCATAGCCCTATATTCTGACTCTGCACTCGATCGTGACACAACATTCTGCTTCTTACTTTTTCATGAGACCAAATTTCCTCCAATAAAAATACAATAGCCTGATGTGGATCTTCTATCCACTTTGGAACTTGCTCAATCTGCATCTGAAAAACATTCAATATGAGTATGTCCATGATTTACATACAAGATGCCACGTCCAGGTGCTCCTTTTAAGTAACACAAAATTTGCTCTAACGCTGCCCAATGATGAACTGTTGGAGATGACATAAATTGGCTAACAACACTGACTAAATATGCAATATCTGGACGAGTCACGGTAAGGTAATTCAGCTTTCCAACCACCCTTCGATATCTCTCAAAATCTTTAAAGGGTTCTCCATCTCCTATAAGGTGGATGTTCGGAGTCATTGAAGCACTACAAGGTTTTGCTCCTAATTTTTCTGTCTCAGTTAATAAGTCCAGGACATATTTTCTTTGAGATAGAAATATACCTTTTTTACTCCTTGTGACTTCAACACCCAAGAAATACTTTAGCATCCCCAAATCCTTCGTGTGAAACTGAGTATGTAGGAAAGACTTAAGAGATGAAATTCCCGTAGTATCACTTCCAGTAATAACAATGTCATCTACATACACAACTAAAAGAATAATACCCGCTTCTGATTGTTTGTAGAACACAGAATGGTCAGACTTGCTTTTCATCATACCAAATGTTTCTATAGCTTGACTAAATTTTCCAAACCAAGCATGAGGACTCTGTTTCAAACCATATAAAGATTTGCGGAGACGACAAACGTGCCTAGACTCCCCCTGAGCAACAAAACCAGGAGGTTGCTCCATAAACACCTCTTGAAGATCACCATGAAGAAAATCATTCTTGATATCTAGTTGATGCAAAGGCCAATGGTGAGTAGCTGCCATAGAAATAAACAACCGAACAGATGTCAATTTAGCAACAGGAGAGAAAGTGTTAGAATAGTCCACTCCATAGGTTTGAGCATATCCCTTAGCAACAAGACAGGCCTTTAATCGAGTAACTGACCCATCTGGATTGACCTTAACTGTGAACACCCATTTGCATCCGATAGCCCGTTTCCCTGAAGGTAAATCAACCAAGTCCCAAGTACCATTGTCATCCAGCGCATTCATTTCCTCGATCATTGCATTATGCCAACCAGGATGAGATATGGCTTCATGAACAGTTTTAGGGATAGAAATAGAATCAAGAGAAGCAATAAAAGAGCAAGAGGAAGACGACAAGCAATTATACGAAACAAAAGAAGAAATAGGATAAGTACATTGACGTTTACCTTTGCGTAATGCAATAGGAAGATCATCGTTCAGAACAGGATCTGATGACGAAGGAGCAGGAGCAGGAGCAGGACATGAATTAGAAGGTCTATGTCTGGAGTAGACTTGAGTTATAGGAGGCCTAATAGGAAATGGATCAGAGACAGGCTTAGATGATGTGATAGAATAGACTAACAAATCGTCATCCTCCCCCTGACATGTAGGAGGAGAAGAAGATGAAAAATAAGGTATGTCTTCCATGAAGGTAACATCAATGGAGACAAGATATTTGTTAAGACTAGGACAATAACATCTATAACCTTTTTAGAGACGAGAATAACCAAGGAAGATACACTTTAAAGACTTGGGATCTAATTTAGTAACATGTGGACGAACATCCCGAACAAAACAAATGCTATCAAATATCCTAGGGTCAACCGGAAATAGTGACTTATTAGGAAACAAAATTTTGTAAGGAATCTCACCATGAAGAACAGATGAGGGCATGCGATTAATAAGAAAACATGCGGTTGAAACTGCATCGGCCCAAAAAGGTTTAGAAACATTCATTTGAAATAATAAGGCACGTGCAGTTTCGAGAAGATGTCTGTTCTTACGTTCGGCCACTCCATTTTGAAATGGAGTATCAACACACGAAGTTTCATGAAGCATGCCATTTTGAACCATATAAGATTGAAACAAAGCTGATGTATATTCTTTGGCATTATCACTTCGTAAAGTACGAATTGAAACATTAAATTGAGTTTTAATCTCAACACAAAATGCGCAAAAAATAGAAAACAATTCAGAACGACTCTTCATTAAATATAACCAAGTTACACGAGAATAATCATCCACAAAAGTAACAAAATACTTAAATCTAGGTTTAGACAAAATAGGACAAGGACCCCAAACATCAGAATGAACTAATTCAAAAGGAACACTAGCACGTTTATTAACTCTTGGATTTGAACTAAGACGATGATGTTTTGCAAATTGACAAGACTCACAATCTAATGAAAACACCTTACTAAACTGAGGACAAAGTTTCTTCAGTAAAGGAAGAGATAGATGACCCAATCTACAATGTGCCTCGAAGGGAGAGGTCACACTAGAGCAAGCGACAGATTTCGGTATCGGTGTGTCAAGAATATAGAGGCCTCCAGACTCATGTCCTTTACCAATAGTCTTCTTCGTCGTAAGATCCTGAAATAAGCAACGATCGGGAAAAAATGAGATACAACAGTTAAGATTGCGAGTAAGCTGACTTACAGATATCAAATTAAAGGATAAGCTAGGTAAATGTAAGACAAACGACAAAGTAAGCAAAGGAGTGGGAGTAATTGTGCCAGACCCAAGAACACGAGATGGTGACCCATCGGCTAAGGTAACAGTAGAGGTAGAAGTGTGTGACTGAAGAGTAGAAAAGAGACTAGAATTACCTGTCATATGATCTGTGGCACCAGAATCAATAACCCATTTGGAAGATGAAGAAATGAGACACGCATTTGATTTACCTGAATCAGCAATAGCAGTGACAGAGGGTGATGAAGACCTTAGTGATTCTTGATACTGTGAGAACTTGGTAAATTCATCTGCAGAGATAAGAACCGATTTTTCAGAAGTATCAGAAGTGGATGCAATATGAGCCGAGTGACCTTTCTGTTGTTTGTATTGAAGCTTTCTACATTCATGTTTCGTATGTCCTGGTTTGTGACAATAGTGACATACAATACCTCCGAGGTCCTGTGGTCGAGTTTCAAACCCGTGCGAGCCGCCTCCTTTATTTCTGTTCATATAAGTTGACCGTCCATGCTTATAATTATTACTTCGGCTGACCAAAGCACCGTTTAATTGAGCAGGTGGAGGTGGAGTGCCTTCTGTACGAAGTACTCGACTAAACACCTATTGTAAAGAGGAGATCTCAGAACCAGAAAGAACCTGGGACTTAGCAGTCTCAAAAGTAGAAGGAAGACCGACAAGAAAACTCATGACCGCCATTTTTTCCCGTTGACTTTGTTGAACCTTGACATCAGGGCTAAAAGGCATCAAACTATTGAGCTCCTCATAAGTCCTTTTAAATTTCATAAAATAATTTGTGAGTGACTGATCTTGTTTGACTGCACGGTAAAATGCTTTGCATACCTCATATATGCGAGAAAGATTTCCCTTACCAGAATATAAGAAATCCAAATAATCCATCAATTTCTTAACGAATTCACAGTGATTGATCAAGTCAATTACATTGTTTTCAATAGAATTCCGAATCTGCAGAAATAAGCGAGCATCGTCTCTAAGCCATGTCTGCTTTGAATCATCTTTAGGAGGATCATTAGTCAAATGAGTATCTTTTTCGATACTTCTTAAATAAATTCGAATAGTCTTGCTCCAAGCCAAATAATTCGAGCCATTGAACTTATGGTCCGTGATTTTAGACATCACAGGCACCATATCCATTACAACATTAGATTTCTTTTCAGCCATAACTCTTACAAACGACAAGACAACGAGCAAACGAACAAACAAAATCCAACAACAGCAGTGACGAAACACGCAAACCTGAACAATCACAAGCGATGAGTGCCAAACCACCACAGATGACGCAGGGGGACGGCGGAGAGCGGCACGGGGTCTGCCGGAGAAGAATTGTACACGGACGCGCTGTCACGCGTCGGCGCGTGAAATTTGACAGAAAATCACGGTAGCGCGTGTGGCCCACTCGCGGCTCGTCTGGTGACCGGACTTTGGGGTTTGGTCGGTCGGCGATTGTTCTTCCCCCTTGTGCCGGCGGTGAGATGCGTGGAAATTTTGACCGAAAGTCGCGATGGCACGTGTGGCCCACTCGCGGCTCGTATGGTGGCCGGACGTCGGGGTTTGGCTGGCCTGCGGCTGTTCTTCCTCCCTGTGCCGGCGGTGAGAAAAAATGTGCACTCCAAAAGGGTGTTCCGAGTTGGAACTCAAAAATGCACCAAATCCTAATTTGTGTTTACCCAAAATCTACCCCCAATTTGAACGGAAATTTTTTTTTTTCTCAAATTTTGTAACCCAAATGCTCTGATACCATGTAAATCAGAATTCTTTCTTCTTATTATCATTCAAGGAGACTACCTATTTATATACAATCTTAGGTAACATACACCTAATACACAACTCACACCACTAAGACACCTAGTGTTAGACACCTAATACACAACTCACACCACTAAGACACCTAGTGTTAGACACCTAATACACACACTCATAAATCATCTTTAACAGAGAAGACCTCAAGGCAAGCCTTTATATAGCCATTTAAAACTATGAACAAAAAATAAAGACCATTAAAACCGTACTGAAATTGACTTCAGCAGTGACATACCAACCATTATTTCCATAAAATTGAGCAACATTATGTCCTTCGATATTAAAATTTTTATCCTCCAGAAAAAAGATGTCTATGTAAGCGTATGTGAGAGTTTAAATATTAAATCATATTGAAGGTTTAGTTTGACTGCATCTTCACATTCAACATTGGTCTTTAACACATTCAAAGTCAACAATCTAGTACCAAAAAAGGCAGCTAAAAGTCTATAACTTTTTAGATAAAGCTTGCATTGTGGAGCGACGAGGTTTAGCAAGGAAAACAAATGGGTGATCTACAAGTGAATTGAAGAAAGCATACCTAAGTAAGCCTGTGGCTGTAACTCTGTAAGTAATTGAGTGATTCTAACAAAAAAAGCTATTGATTGAACAAGTAAGCTGCGAAGAGAGTAATTGTATATGCAAAAGTTATATTACTCTGACTCTTTTAAGTCTTTTAAGACACTGAGAGTTGTAAATTTTGGATACATATCCGGGTGTCGAACATGTCAATTTTTCTAATTTTATTTTATAAATTTACACCAAATTTGAGTGTCCAAGTACCTACATCCATATCCACGTCATGTCGTTTAAACACAGATACTTAGTGAAAGTATAAAAAAGAAACTTTGAACGAGCTAGAAAATTAACTCTTGGATATGCAAATGAATTCTACATTAGAATATATAAAGAGTAAATTGAGTATATAGTTAAGATGAACTACAATTCTTAAAGTATTAAATTTTTGGGTTGGAGTCCAGGCCTAACAAATGATATCATAGGCAAAGCCCAGTTTTCATTGCGTAGGCGCACAAAAGGTGAATCTCAATATGAAAGTAGTTCTGTGTAGGCAGTGCCTCAAGATCAAACGAAAGATGGGTCCATATTGAATTACTAAGTGAATTTTGCGATAGTGTTATAGATTGATATGGATTCTCGAGATGTGATTAAATTTGTGTGTTATTTCTCTATAAATAAGTGTGAACTATGAGTAAAAGCTCAACGGAATTATAATAGTGCACAAATTAAAAGTTTTAAACCTTAATTGCGTGTCCATCTTATAAAACATTTGATACCCACCATTAATGGCAAATACGAACCACAGGATTAGAATTTAGAAATTTACAGAAAAAAAGTGCCAAATTAAAACCAATCTTAACATAGAGCAGCAACAGAAACAAAAATAAAGAAAATCAAAACAAACAAAGAAGAGGCTGAAGAAAAGGGAACCTGTGATTTACAGGTGGCTTGGTGGTGACGTGATAGCCGACGCTGAAGTTCATCAACGAAAGGGGTAACTGAAGGGTCTCTGGAGTTCATCAAAAGGACCTCCTGAGAAGTTATGATGGCTTTGATGTGCTCGAGATTGATAACAATGGCTCTCTCACGACCCAGAACCGTTGATGGGTACGACAGAATCGGGTCGAGGATCCGGAGGTCACGGGCGGGCAACCCTGTACGCCTCATGATGGCGTGTTTGCCTGCCTCCACCACCTGTGCTTGCCCCGTGGAGTCTACCAGCAGCCATGGTCGGACCCCTGTTGCCTTCTTCCGCATCATGGCTCCCCCTAACGAGAGGCCCAGACCCGCCGAAATGGGTCGGACGGGGTCGGGATCGTCGTCGGGTGATTTGGTACGGTGGTGTTGGGGGAGTTGACTCATTGTGGTTGGAGTTGGACTAAGATTGGACTTCTTGCCGCCACCTAGGAATCGGAGATGTGTCCCTCACTGTCTTGGAGTTGGACCTCTGAGAAAGAAAAAAAAAACTCATCTAAAACAAAAAAGACAAGGAACAAATATGAAACCAAAAGATTCCAGCGAAAAAGAAATATAAATAAATGGATAAAAATACAAGAGATATAAAATAATAATGAGTAAATTAGTACCTTCACTGCTGAATATATAGATAGCTACGATGGAACAGAGTTGGAGTCCATTGCTAGCATCTTTGAAGTGGAAGATAAGTTGGACTTATTCTGTCGGAATTTGTTTTCCCTTTTTTCCCCCTAAAATAACGCTTAGAAATATACTTATTAAAATAATTTTAAATAATATTTTTTTATTATTAGTTACATCATAAATTTTAAATCTAAATTTTAAATTATAAATATTAAATCATAAATTATAAACTCTAAATCATAATCATTAAATCTTAAACTTAAATTTTAAATCTTAAAATTTAAATCAAAACTGATTAAACTTAGTATTGTTTTAATATTTTTTAATATATATATTAAACTGTGAATTTTAATTATTCAATATGATTATTTTATTTTATTTTTGCTTATTTAAGGTGCTATTTTCATTCCTTTTACTATAAAATATAAATATTAATTATATTGAAATATTAAAATGGAATACCTATTTGTGTATGAATTACGTTAGTTTTGGAACGTTTTTGGTCATATGTCATCGATTTTGCATAATTTTGTTTGGTACTAAACTTAATATTAGGGATATTAATTTGTTTCACGATCTAAAACACGAATTTAGATTTACACTGTACGAATTATTTTTAATTAAATTTAATGATTAATTTTTTTAATAGATTTTCTTATTATTTTAAATAAATAAATTATTTAAAAATAATTTTATTTTTTTATAACATAAATACATAGAATATAAAATACTTACGAACTCCCTGAAATGCCACCCCTACTCAATACCTTTGAGACTTTAAATTACAATTTTGATGAATGTTAGTATATATATATATATTAGTTATTTTTATCAATTTTAAATGTTTTTTAATTATATATGATGGATTTTAGTTATAAATGATAAATTTTAATTGATTTTATTGTAAATTACATCGTCATCATTGGCCTGACGCAAAAAAAAAAAAAAAAAGAAATTGTATAGCTGGACGGTAGTAGCTAATGAAAATAAGGCGGTAATGGATGAAGGTGGTGTTAATAGTGATTAGTGAGTAACCACATTTGTAGTTGTAGAAGTAAAATGTAATACTGTCTAGGAGGGATTAATGTGAACGAAGATTAAAAAAGAGCAACCGGTACGTCTCATCAAAAACAGACTATTTTTAAACTATGTTTCCATTTCAGACATTTTATAAACATTTTTCATTGATTATATATATATTTAGATAAAATCCCTTACTTCTCGGAGCATTTGCTTCCAAGCAACCAAGAACAACCTGAGCATTTGTTTTTTTTTTAATTATTTTCTTTTCTATAAAAGATATTTAAGAAATTACTTAAAATAAAATTTTTAAAATTTATAATAACAAAAATAACACATTTATTTTGAATCGAGAGTGATAAAGATTAATATTAAAGATACTATTTTTATCGTCATAAATATAAGGAGATTAATTTTGTTGTTTTCATAAATTATTCTCTTTCTATAAAAAAATATTTTCTCTTAAAAATCTCTTAATTACTAGGTAAAGCATTTTTAAGTATCTTGCTTGTTTCCATTCTTAATTTTGATATGTTATACCATTTTCGAGTCTCATTTCCTATAAATTTTAAGAATTTCTCCTTGAATAAAAAAAAACAAATAAATTATTTTTTCATTGTTATTTGAGAATTTGAGAAGAGACTTAAATTAATCATTCAAATTAAAAAAAGAAAAAGAAAAAAAGGACAATAATGTAATTTTGTACTCACCCTGCAACTTGTCCATCAACAGACCAAGATCTTAAACCATCAGTAGTAGTAATAGTAGTAGTAGTCCTCGTCATATTCAAAGTGTTCATCCATTGTTTTTGTGCCAACATAAGTTATCAAAATGTTATGGTCTCCACTACAGTAATAAATTAATGGCATTATATAATTACTTTGGTTTTCATTAATTAGCAAAACTAGAGAAAATCTAAAAATATATGAAAACAAGTAACACTTACCTGTATATGAGAAATCGGTAACCTCTTTGAATAAGTTGTGCATGATAATCAACTACACTACTCAAATCATATTCATAAGCCAAAAAGCTTTTATTGCACCTCTTCCAATTAGTTGGTGTGCCCTAATTTTCATTTTGAAAGAATATATACTATGGATTAAGCACATTCAATTTACAAGACCTTGAGAACATGCATGTCAGTACTTGACAGTTGCTAACATTTCAGATACCTAGAACGTGTTGCACAACTCGATCATTAGACCAAAAATGTAGGAGAGTACATAATTGTTAATCTACAACCAGTTCCGTGAGTTTACCGAATTTCATTTGAGGTTTGTGATATACATTCTATATAGATCCAATTACTTGAGCTTTTATTATCACGTCATTATAAAATTGTTTGCAATTCTTTCCTTCAAATCATAACAAATTTGATTTATGATTTTTAATTTTTTTTTAATATTTCCGCCGAATAGTTTTCTAAAAAATAAATCAAATCTAATGATTTTCTTTGTATGAATAATGGGAAAAGAAAAAATTAAAAACATAAAATTAACATAAAAAACTTTAAATTTTTTCATAATGCTATAAGTTTTGAAAATATTGAAAATAAAAAAAAGTTGTTAAATAACTTGTGATTTTTTTATTTTTTTACTTATAATTACTAACTAAATATTATTATCAAATATATAGGTAATTATTAAAAAAATCAAAATTCTTAAAAAATTGATAGATATAATAATTCTCGTAGGTTTCTAAAAGTTAACTTATTAAGTAAATTTTATTACTAATTACACATGATTTCATTAACGTGGGATTTGTTCCTTGATAATTACTTCCCATTATAAATTATAAATAAGGTGTTTTCACAATTTTCAACACTCTTTTAACACACAACAAAATGTTTTATTACCCGACATAGAAACTCTTGCTTTTCAGTTGGAGATTAGAGGATTTTTTGGTGGATATCTTCAACAAATTTATGATACCACTTCATTGCTTTTTGGTCTCGGACATTCAAACCTACATTTAGGCTCCAAAATGTGAACATCATTTACTCTTAAAGTGCACTAAAAAAAGTAAGAAAAAGAAAGAGAGTATAAATTGTAATTTTTTATATTTTTCTTCTTCTACGAGAGTATCAAAGGAAGACAAATTAAAGTTATGCAACAAACTCAAGTTTATGATAAGTCCAATGTCATCCATGCATTGTGCATTTTTTTTAATCTGTATTAATATACTCATCGTTGCAACTTTCTTTGAAAGACTAAAAATAACATTATTCAATTGATTAGCCATTTCAAAGCTCCTCTTAAGTTTAAACATTAAATGAAACTGATAGACAACATAAAAAATATGATAAAAGTGTTTGAAAATTACACAAATTTTCGATAAATCAGATTTATGATAAATCAAGAATAGAAAAATAACACACAAATTTGATAACGGAGTTCAGCCAATCTTGTTTACGTCTCCGGACTTGCTGTAGATATTTTTACTGAAATGAGAAAAATTACACAAGGTGTTTACAACAATCACAACTCACAACCCACGACTCAATTACTCTCAATTTTCTCTCACAAAAGCTTTTCTCTCTAAGTTTTCTCTCAATTAGAATGAACACTTTTAGATGATTAATTCATTACAATTACACATCTATTTATAGGAAAATTCACTCCTTAAATTAATGGTTTTTTAAATTGCTCATTGAATTAAGCTCCTTGTTTTGCTCCATGTTTTGTTTCTTGTTTTCCTCCTTAATTTTTTCCTTAAATTAAGGAGCTTTATAGCAATCTCCAACAATCTCCCACTTGAAGACTCATTTTAATTTATCTTCACACCTCGATCAATGCAACAACTTTTCTAGTCTTGTTACTCTAACAGACCAACTGAAGTTGAGCACAACTTCAATTTCATGGCAAGCTCCCACTTGCTGGCATATCGAGTCTGACAAACTTCATCATAGAATTCAAGCTCTCATTCATCAGTTAGCAACATATAGTTCATGTATCTTTTGTTAGACACACAAGGTCGAGAAGACCTTCTCAATACAAGAGCTGTAGTAAAAGGCTGTGGTGTGTCGGACAGTTGTGCACTACTCTCCCCAACGAGTTCCTCTGGCTGAGGACTTGCTACAGTTGGTTCCTTTACGGAACTATCTGGGACATCATCTGCATCTACAAATACTGACTCATTCTGCTTTGAGTCATTGGTATTTATTTTATGCATGTCCTTATACATCAATCTTTCATTGAAAATCACATCTCTATTACGGATCACTTTCTTATTTTTGTCATCCCAAATGCGGTAGCCAAAATCATCCTCACCATAACCGATGAATATACACAAATGCTACACAACCAAAAACTTTTAGATGTGATAGTTTCACCTCTTTTTTGCTTCATACCTACTCTAGTATTATGTGTTCCAATGGAACAGATGGGCCTCAGTTGATCAAGTAAGCTACCGTGTTGACTGCTTCTACCCAGAACTACTTTGGTAGACCTGACTGTATACAGATGTTTCTAGTTCTTTATGTCAACGTTCGGTTCATACGCCCAGCTACATCATTGTGTTGAGGCGTGCCTCACACAGTTCTTTCCATTCTGATCTTGTGCTCATAAAAAAAAATTAAATCTGATGTCTTCATATTCATCACCATTATTTATTCTGAGTTTTTTGATCTTCAAACCCGTCGCATTTTCCACTATAGTTTTCCATCTTCTGAAAGCCTCAAATACTTCAGACTTATGCTTTAGAAAGTAAACACATACCTTCCGAGAGTGATCATCAATGAAAGTCACGCAGTAGTGTTTCCCACCAATGGATGAGACAGTCGTTGGTCTCCAAACATCAGAGTGAATAAGCTCTAGCCTTTCCTTCTTTGGGGTTCTACAACTTGTCTGAAAGCTGACTCTCTTTTTTCTTTTCAAGTATGCAATCTTCGCACATGTTTATCTCCGCAGACTGTAGACCTGAAAGTTTTTCCGAGTTCATAATCTTCATCCCCTTCTCACTCATGTGGCCTAGTCTCTGGTGCCATAGATTTTGTGTTTCATTTCCTGCTACAACTACGATTGAACAACGTGCCCCTGCTGTCATGTAAAGAGTGCCACTCTTCTTACCTCGGGCAACCGTCATTGCACCCTTTGAAATCTTCCAATCATCACCATGAAATATCGTAGTATAGCCTTCATTAGCCAATTGCCCTACTGAGATTAAGTTCTTTCTTAGGTCGAGAATATGTCTGACATCATTCAGTTCCCAAACAGACCCGTTGAACTTAATATTCACTACACATTTGCCAATAATAGCACACCGTTGGTCATCACTAAGATATACCTTTCCGAGGTTTCTGGGGACATATTTTTTGAAGAATTCTTTCTGTGAAGTAACATGGAATGATGTTTCAGAGTCTATCACCCAAGATTCTTCGTTGCTCTCCAAATAGCATATCAATGCATCATCTCCTCCATCTCCTCTTGAGGTGGAAGTAACATTTGCCTCTACCTTCACTTGTTTGTCCTTCGGTGCATTTTTGCACTGATTTTTGTAGTGCTTGGTTCTCACACAATTCTAACACTCGATAGTTTTTGAGCTATAGGAATTATTAGGATTCCTGGATTTAGACCTTTTGTCGTTTGATCTACCTCGGTAGTTTGTTCTGCCACGTCTATTCCCTCTGGTTGAATCTCTTCCTCTTGACTCTGTATGCAATACTGAAGAGATTGATGATTCACCCGACTCTCTACGTCGGATCTTTTCACTGAGAACTAGATCACGAACATCGTCAAATTTCAACTTATTGCTTCTTGACAAACTACTCACAGCCGTGACAATAGCATTCCAGTTTTCTGATAAATGAGACAAAAGTATCAATGCTCGTACTTCTGGGTTGTGACTATGTTAAGTTCATTGAGATGTTGAGCTACCGATGTGCCTTTTGTCATCCGCAAGTTGAACAAACGACTCATCAAATGCACTTTGTTTGAGGTCGATGGCTTCTCATATATATTGGAGAGAGTTGTCATAAGACCCACTATGGTCTTTTCCTTTACTATGTTGAAAATAACATTGCGGGATAGCGTTAATCGAATAACTCCAAGGGCTGGCCTGTCTAGAAGATTCCAATCTTCTTCCTTCATAGTCTCTGGCTTCCTCCGTGAGAGAGGTTGATATAGATTTCTTTGATACAGATAATCCTATATCTGCATTTTCCAAAAACTGAAATCTGTGCCATCGAATTTCTTGAGTTTCACCCTTCCTTCATCTGCGGCCATTGCTCCCACTCAAATCTGACTTCCTCCGGATCATTTCTGACTATTTCTGCAAATCAACGTGTATTAAAACACCTCCGTCAACGAAAAAATATCATCGACACAATTTCACTATTTACGTAAATAGTAACCTTGTAGAAAATTGACATAAATCACCATCAATAGCTTTGATACCAGTTGTTGAGAAATTACACAAATTCTCGATAAGTCAGATTTATGATAAAGCAAGAATAGAAAAATAACACACAAATTTGATAACGGAGTTCGGTGAATCTTGCTTACGTCTTCGGACCTACTGTAAATCATTTTACTCAAAGAGGAGAAATTACACAAGGTGTTTACAACACTCACAACTCATAACCCACAACCCAATTACACCTAAGAAAATTACTCTCAATTTTCTCTCACAAAAGCTTTTCTCTCTAAGCTTTTCTCTCAATTATAATGAATATTTTTGGATGATTAATTCATTACAATTACACATCTATTTATAGAAAAATTCACTCCTTCAATTACTCCTTGAATTAATGATTTCTTAAATTGCTCCTTGAATTAAGCTCATTGTTTTGCTCCTTGAATTAAGCTCATTGTTTTGCTCCATGAATTGCGCCATGTGTTTGTTCCTTGTTTTGCTCCTTAATTTGCTCATTAAATTAAGGAACTTTATAGCAATCTCCAACAAAAAGTGGTGATATTGACTCGTAAAGTTTGGTTGACATGAGTGTTGGTCTATAGAAATACCCAATTCTTGAGTTTTTATCACGTAAATCAGCCACAGGGTTGCCAATCATATAACCTGTTTAAAAAAATATGAAAAAGAGTTATTCAAAGCAATAAAGACAATAAATTTCAATCATATATATTTGTGAAATTTTGAATATATATATATATATATATATATATATATTAAAGGTGTTAATTCGTACGAATTAGATCAATTTGAACTAATTCGGACTAATTCAACTTAAATTAGTCAAATTTTAACTTAATTTTAACTTAATTCAAGTTATTAAAGATGAGTTCCAACTTAAACCAAACACAAACTAATTAGCTCAAACTACCCCCGAATTGTTAACCCATGACTTTTTAAGTTACTTGAACCTTTTTTTATAAATCAAAAAATATATTTATTGATTAAAATTAATAAGTTCAAATAACAATATATGAAATACCATAAATAAGAGAAATAATATTACAATAATTAATCTTTTAAATAAGTGATGAATTAATAATAAATGAATAAATTACACACACAACAAATTCTATGAAGATAATATAATTTCTCACATATATGTTATATTACAATAACTAGTTAATAAACTTTTATAATTGTAAAAAATCAAGGTCATAAGTATACAGGCCATTGGTTGTTACTTTTGTTCTTTTTTATTTAGGTTTCGATTCTTATAATTGTGACTATAGACCTACGATCAAGGTTGAAAACCAATATTATATGTATGTTTTGTAGTAATATATTAACCAAATTTTGAAAATTTTAACACAAATATTACCATTATTTATTAGTTTATAACTTAACATTAAATTTGGATTAAATTTGAATATATAAATTTTCATTTAATAGCTTATTTGTCAATTGCTTGATCATATTGACATTTTATTAAAATTTACTATTTTTTTTAATTTAATTCGATCAGATGGTACTAAGATGTCAAGAGCTACTCGTGAGAAAGCACTTATTCAGAATTTGTGATTTCTAGTCATGCGTAAATAGTATCGTTATTATTAAAAAAACACTCAAATATATTTTTGATAATCAATAAGATGTAGATGGGCATGTTTTGTTCAACGAAGAAAAGATAAGATTTTTTAAATTGGCATGCGTTATTTACAAATATGCCCACTTTTTTTAAATATATTTTCAATACATTTTATGTGTACAAATTTCAGGACACTTAAATTTGGCCCAATTTGTTGAAAGTCTGAATGATTTGACAATCGGCTTGATCCAATATTTCTCAAACTAGTTAAAAAAATAAAATTAGTTTCAATAAAAAAAAAGTTAATTGGAATATAGATGGCGCATGTTGAGCCTCTAAATAAATGTTTTGGATGATGATATTATTTAAAAAAAAAAAAGGCATTCGGGTTAAAATAAAATTAGTAAGATGAAATGATGCTACATTATTTTTTATTCACATGAGTATGTTAACATTTGTCTAACGAGTTTTTTAATGCTTTAATGTATTCGATTGGTAAAATTACGGACGTAAATTTAAAACAAAAATTTGGTGTGTTATTAATAAAATAAGGTGCTCTAATATCATTGTTTATTTTTTATTGACCATAATTTATTATAATAAGAAAGCACAATTAATTTAATCGCTATTTTAATACAACGTACACAAACTTACTATTCATAATTTAAACTCGATTCTAAATTTTTATCACTCAAATAAATTATATTTATAAATAATTAATGGCTTTTTAGAGTGGGTAATAGGCCAACCACCTATTTAGCATAGCAAAGCATTCCTTGGGCTTGTATTCTGGTGCAGTATGTCCTGCTCCCTGTACCAAAAGCCAATGAAGGTTACACCAACATTATCAATTTAATTTAATTAATTAAATATTGTGGATGAAAATTGAAAAGTAGCACAGTATTTGCATAATCGACGCTAATTAATCCTTCTTTACCTTTACCGTTGCATATGTTAATTGGTACTTGTTATGTGTATACTCTGTCAAAAAACTGCAAATAAAAAAATGAGTTAATTGGGATATAAGCCTAGTTTTAAAAACTAATTAAAGAAAATTTATTCATTACCTACAAATCCCTTAGCTTTTTGAAGTACATTTTATAAAATATACAGATGGCAGGCATTAGAGATCACGTAGCTTAATTATATATTTTGAAAAAGGTAAAAGGATATGTAGGAACTAACCCTGCAACTTGATCATCGACGAACCATGGTTTCCAATCCTCAACCACGGTTAAGTTAAGGGATTCTATCCATTTTTCAGTAGCAATATGTGGTACAACCATGTCAAGATCACCGCTGTTCAAATAAAGTCAAGTGGGGGTTTCAATCTAAATTCAAATAATAAATTTAATTAGTTTGGTTCATATTTCTGAAAAGTCATTATGTTCAAATTTCATGATGATAAAATTGTTTTTAATCATGAAAATGCAACTTTTGAAGCAAATTAAATAGGATTAGAATATAAATATAACATTGATTTTGCAATATTAAGAAAATACCTGTAAATAAGAACTCTATACCCCTTCTTGATGAGGTTCTTATGATAAGCTATAGTGGATACGACATCGTATTTGTATGGTAAATTCCTGTTGCATCTCAACCACTTATCTACAGTGCCCTGTTCGATAGTTTTCATATGTGAGACTTGAATTAACAACTTTAAGATTATAGAACATCACTATTACCATTATACTACTGTTTGATGGGCAAGCTATCTTTGGTAAGATTTTAATTTTATGATTATCATTTTTTTAATAAGTCAATTTAATTAGTTTTATAAATTATGGTTTTAAAAAATAAAAGGTAAAAATCCATTTCAAATAAATAAATATATATATATATATATGTGTACTGAAAAGCTAAAATAAATTATTTTTTATCGATTATTTCTATTTTCAGTTTTTAACTCATTCAGTCAGATATTGTAATTGTTGTTAAACAGTCCCTAATTAAAATGATATAATTTTTAGTAGTAAAAAAAAAAATCACCTCACGTATGTGTAGGGCTTTCTGAACCATTTTATCATTTGCCCATGTGCCAGAGGCAATATAGTTATAATCCTGCATCCAAAGAAAAATGAGTACTCGACCTTTTATTTTATTATAAAAAAAAACTTTCTCTACAGATAAATTTTACTTTTTAACTCCATTCACGTGCTATGCATATGTATTTTATGATGTAAAAATATATTTTTTGGATGATTAAAAATAAAATTAATTGAATAATTATATAATATAAAATCGAATTGTAAAATATAGTCAATATTTTATTTTATGATTAAAAAAAGAGTCCACTAGTATAATACTGGATAAAAAAAAGAGAGGAAATGTTGCTCGTTGGATTGTTCTTTGTTTGGGATTTGTTCTATGTACTTGTGTGTTGCAAAAAAATAAAATATCCAGCCATTAATGAATTAATTCTCTCTTTTATATGGAAAAAAATAAGAACTATAAAAAAAAATTCAACATATAAAAAACAGTTGATATATACAGAGAATTACTTACTCGGCACAATGATCTGATTGAATGTTGAGGAACATGAAGATTAAGTAATATGTCAAAGCCCGAATGCTCAGCTATAGTTGTTTGATCCCACAATATTGATCCTCTTGCCTTCTTCAATGATACAATGTCGCACTTTGGCTCCAATATATTATCTTTATCTATCTTGTTAAGGCACTAATTCAAAAAAAAAAAAGTTATTAAAAAATTAATTCTTTTACAGGTTTAAATTTAAGTTTTATGAGAAGTTAAAAAAGTAATTGGTTATGATATCTAGTACAAATTTAAGTTATTAGTATCGATGTTGTTTTTATATATCAAATTATCATATAATTTATTCTACAATGTAAATAAAAATGTTCAATTCAAAATAAAAAAAATCAGTTTTTATAGACTTAAAGTTGAAACATGTAAAAGAATCACAATCCTGACAAGATAGTTTAATTTAATTACTTAAATTACCTCATTTACTTTATCAAGATCACTTGTACATAATGTATTCTTGGGATCTACATTCACGTACTCCCCGTTGCAATTTCTTTTTGTTGACTTGTGAGAAAGGAAAAAAAAAATTAGTTACTTAACATGAAAATATACACAAGCTACGCACTAAGCTTATTTCTATGTTGAAAATATATATATATATTAATTTTTCACACGTTTTAATTATTTTAAAATAATTATATAATTTATACATCCTTTCTAATTTAAAATCCAAACTTTAAAGGTTATTAAAATCAAATTAAAATATATTTCTTTATCATAACACTTCTCATGAAATTGAAATATTGATGATTGTTATTATTTTTTGAAATAAATAATAATATAATAAAAATAGTATTGATATTTTCATGAAAAAAGTATTAATGATATAATAATTAAATATTTTAAAGTTTTTAAAAGTGAAAATTTTGCTCTAAAAATGGCGACGTTCTAACAAAAAGTTACCTCGTAGAGTGCACCCGATAAAAGTGATTTAAAGTAGGCAAACGGGATTTGGGCATTGGAATTTTTGACTGTATCTGTAAGTGGGTTTCCAAGAACATATCCCTGCGTATGAGTGAGTATTAGCAAAATGTAAATACAGAAAAAGAAAGGATACTGATATTGAGATCATGAAAATCATTATTATTTTAAAAATATTTTATTAATAATAACTTCACTTAATCGCAATAAATTTAATATATTCTTATACTAATAATAAAAAATTATTATAATTAAATCATTCCTCGAGAAATAATAATTATGTCATATAACCTCTTCTAAGATTTAATATTTTTATTTAAATTAGAAAAAATATAAGATGATCTTATTTATTTGTAACACAAAAAATATAACTTAATTAGTTTGATTAAATTAGAATAAAAAAAATAAGGGAACCAATTGGTAGAAATTTGATAGACTAATTTGTGAATAATTGTTTCAATTAAAAAGATGGTGATCAAATTTGTGCAATCTTCCAAAATTTGGAGAATGACTTAGGTTAATCTAAAGATCAAGACTACCTATTATTCTAATTAGAAAAACTTAAAGATCAAATTATTATTTTATCTAAGTATTCTTTTGTGGTATATATATAATGTTAACATATGTCGATGATCAATAGAAACTGATCAATAAAATGCAATCATATATGTATAAAATTCTAATGTAAGATGATAGAAAACATACTTTGATGTTGATCCGCGGTTCATATCCAACCTCAATACCTAAAACATCATAAATATAAAGAAAAAGCACTTAATGCATGAAAATGAAGTAGATTTTAGGTTGAAAGAGAGATTTATACATGGATAAATTATGCAACAATGTGCTAATAATTTTAGAACTCTTATGATATCTTTGATGTACCATATTAAATAAATTAGGTATAATTGTATTGGAATAGATTTTATTGAATTATATTATACAATATTTAGTGATAATTTATATAATATAATCGAATAAAATCGATGATAAATATTTTAATGAAATAATTTATATTTAAAATATTATTTAATTTATTTTATGTATTTTTCTTACTTATCAAAAATAATTTTATTATAAAAATTTATTTAAATGAATATTTAATTTATTTTTATATTTTCGTACGTTTTAAAATGAAAGAAAAAAAATAAGAAACTTAATTATTTAAGTAACAACAATATACATTATTAATATTTCATACCATAATTTCATATAATTTTTTATGACATATAAGATATCATATTTTATTTATTACTCAAATTTTCATTTTTAATTGAATTTACTAGTCAACCTTTTTTAATAGAATTTAATTAGTACTCAAAAGTTAACTATTTGATTTGATTTTGAGTTACTGCTTACCAAAAAAAAATAAAAAATTAATAACATAACTTGCCTTGTAAAGTAAAGTAAAGGATTGGATCGATCAAATTTTGAAATCTAAGTATCAAATTGAATATAAAAAAGTTAAAGTAATAAACTAAATCAAATGTGAAGTTAGATAGTACTAAATTAAATATCAAAAAAGTTTAATAATAGTATATTATATGAAAAATGAAAGTTTTGGTAGTAAATAAATTCTAGCTATAATTTGAGAAGTTAATATTATTAAAATTTATAATAAAAAAAATAATATCGTTTAATTAAACGACGTTAAATATGAAATGATAAAAATATATAAATTAAACCTAATTAATACACGTTATTTTTATAATTATAATTTTTAATCGGTGTTATTTTGTTGGTAAAAAAACAAAATATTAAATGCATGAAAATGAAGTAGAATTTGGTAGTAAATGAAACATACATGTTATATAGCATGAGAAATAGCTTACCATTAGCTATATTTTGGACAATAATTGGAATAATTAGTCCTGAATAAGAATCACCGACAACATAGAATGGGTTTTTGAGAAATTTGGGGTGAGCTATTAGCCACTGCATTTGAAAAATAATATCATATTAGTCTTTAGATTTTTCATTAATGATGTAAAGTTGTAGAACCTTCAAATGCTATATTAGCATTGATTATAACAATTACACAATTTTATGTAAGTAAATTGATACAATCACTTTAATATATTTTTACTATCTCAGTTAAAGATATTAATTTCGAAAAATATAATTACCTTTTTTAGGAAATTATAGCTATCTGAAGCTGATAATAAATCAGTAATTTTGTATTCTTTGCCATTGTTTGCATAAGAGAATCCTGTGCCGATTGGTGCATCTAGGAATATTATGTTGGCCACCTGACAAATTTAATATTGTTATTAAATATATTATTAATAACTTAGTAAAGCTTGTAGAGAGAAAATTGTAGTTAAGTTCAACAATAAAAATAAAAATTATCCAAATAAAATTAAAAAAATTATGATATTATTATATGTTAACATAATCTAATAAAAGATTATCAGATAAATTTATAATATATATAAGTGTCGGAAATTACGCAAATTTCCGATAAGCCAGATTTATGAGAAAGCAAGAATAGAAAAATAACATACAAATTTGATAACGGAGTTCGGTCAATCTTGCTTACGTCTCCGGACCTGCTGCAGATCTTTTTACTGAAAGGGTAGAAATTACACAAGGTGTTTACAACACTCACAACTCACAACCCAATTACACCCAAGAAAATTACTCTCAATTTTCTCTCACAAAAGCTTTTCTCTCTAAGCTTTTCTCTCAATTGGAATGAACACTTTGGATAATTAATTCATTACAATTACACATCTATTTATAGAAAAATTCACTCCTTGAATTACTCATTAAATTAATGGTTCCTTAAATTGCTCCTTGAATTAAGCTCCTTGTTTTGCTCCATGAATTGCTCCATGTTTTGCTCCATGTTTTGCTCCTTAATTTAATAAGCTTTATGATAATCTCCAACAATCTCCCACTTGAAGACTGATTTCAATCTGTCTTCACACCTCGATCAATGCAGCAACTTTTCTAGTCTTTATTACTCTAGCAGACCAACTGAAGTTGAGCACAACTTCAGTTTGTCAATAGTCACCACCTTTGTTAACATATCTGCTGGATTTTTGCTTCCTTGAATCTTCTCCAGTATTAACACATCATCTTCCAATAGAGATCTGATGAAGTGATAACGAAGTCCAATATGCTTTGTTCTAGAATGAAATGCTGAATTCTTCGCCAAGTGTATTGCACTTTGACTATCACTATGCAGAACATTCTTCTCTTGTTTGAATCCCAGCTCAATTAACAAACCTTGAAGCCATATCATCTCTTTACTAGCTTCAGTTACTGCTACATACTCAGCCTCTGTAGTGGATAGAGTGACAATTTTCTGTATTTGTGACATCCAACTAACAACTGTAGTTCCAACAGTAAATATATAACCGGTGGTGCTTCTTCGGTGATCAACTTCACCTCCAAAGTCTGCGTCTACGTACCCTTGTACTTTGAACTCTCCTTTACTAAAGTACAAGCACTTTTCTGTGGTGCCTCGCAGATACCTCAAAATCCACTTTACTGCTTCCCAATGAGTTTTCCCTGGATTTGACATAAATCTGCTAACAACTCCCACTGCATGGCCAATTTCTGGTCTCGTACAGACCATTGCGTACATCAAACTTCCAATGGGTGAGGCATAAGGAACCTTAACCATGAATTCTCTCTCTTCCTCTGTCTGAGGGGACTAATCCTTGGATAGACGAAAATGATTGGCCAAGGGTGTGCTAACTGGCTTGGCATCGCCCATGTTGAATCTTTGCAAAACACGATTGATGTACTCTGCCTGAGATAACTGCAAGGATCCTTTCTTCTTATTTCTTGTGATTTGCATTCCAAGAATCTTCTTTGCTGGACCCAAGTCTTTCATGTCAAATTCCTTTGACAATTGCTGCTTCAACCTTTTAATATCATCCATATCTGAACCTGCTACTAACATATCATCAACATAAAGTAGTAAAATGATATAACTGGACCTATATCTCTTGAAGTAGCAACAATGATCAGCATTGCACTTCTAGAAACCTTTCTTGTGCATGAAGCTGTCAAACTTTCTGTACCATTGTCTCGGGGCTTGTTTCAGGCCATACAAACTCTTCTTAAGTCTGCACACCATGTTCTTCTTCCCCCTTTCTGAGAAACCTTCTGGCTGGTACATGTATATCTCTTCATCTAAATCTCCATGAAGGAATGCAGTCTTCACATTCAACTGTTCAAGATGAAGATCTTCAATGGCTATAATACTCAATACTGATCTGATAGTATTAAGCTTCACAACAGGAGCGAAAATGTCAGTGTAGTCAACTCCTTCCTTCTGTTGAAACCCTTTGACAACTAGGCGGGCTTTGTATCTTTTGGAACCATCATGCTCCTCTTTCACCCGGTACACCCATTTGTTGTGAAGTGCTTTCTTTCCCATAGGTAACTCAGCTAGTTCCCATGTCTGGTTGGAGATAAGAGATTTCATTTCTTCTTTCATAGCAAGCTCCCACTTGTTGGAATCTCGAGTCTGACAAGCTTCATCATAGCATTCAGGCTCCCCTCCATCAGTCAGCAACATATAGTTCATGTATCTCCTGTTAGGCACATGAGGTCGAGAAGACCTTCTCAATACAGGAGCTGGAGTAAGAAGTTGTGGTGTGTCGGAATGCTGTGTACTGTTTTGTCCAACAAGTTCCTCTGGCTGAGGACTTGTTATAATTGGTTCTGTTGCGGAAGTATCTGGGACATCATCTGCATCTGCAAATACTGACTCATTCTGCTCTGAGTCATTGGTGTCTATTTTATGCATGTCCTTATACATCACCATTTCGTTGAAAATCACATCTCTGCTACGGATAACTTTCTTCTTTTCGTCATCCCAAATGCGGTAGCCAAACTCATCCTCACCATAGCCAATGAATGTGCATTTCTTGGATTTGGGATCAAGCTTATTCCTGCCTTGATCACTGATATGCACAAATGCTACACAACCGAAAACTTTTAGATGTGATAGTTTCACCTCTTTTCCGCTCCATACCTCCTCTGGTATTCTATGCTCCAATGGAATAGATGGGCCTCGGTTGATCAAGTAAGCTGCCGTGTTGACTGCTTCTGCCCAGAACTGCTTCGGTAGACCTGACTGTATACGAATGCTTCTAGCTCTTTCTGTCAATGTTCGGTTCATACGCTCAGCTACACCATTGTGTTGAGGCGTGCCTGGAACAGTTCTTTCCATTCTGATCCCGTGCTCATAGCAGAAGTTTTTGAATATGGTGTCTTCATATTCACCACCATTATCGGTTCTGAGCTTTTTGATCTTTAAACCCGTCTCATTTTCCACCATAGCTTTCCATCTTCTGAAAGCCTCAAATACTTCAGACTTATGCTTTAGAAAGTAAACCCATACCTTCCGAGAGTGATCATCGATGAAAGTCACGAAATAGCATTTCCCACCAATAGATGAGACGGTCGTTGGTCCCCAAACATCAGAGTGAATAAGCTCTAGCCTTTCCTTCTTTGGGATTCTGCAACTTGTCTGAAAGCTGACTCTCTTTTGCTTTCCAAGTATGCAATCTTCGCACATGTCTATCTCCGTAGACTGTAGACCTGGAAGTTTTCCCTTTGAATGCATAATCTTCATCCCTTTTTCACTCATATGGCCTAGTCTCTGGTGCCACAGGTTTGATGTTTCATTGCCTGCTGCAACTGTAATCGAACAACGTGCCTCTGTTGTCATGTAAAGAGTGCCACTTTTCTTGCCTCGAGCAACTGTCATTGCACCCTTTGAAATCTTCCAATCATCACCATGGAAGATCGTAGTGTAGCCTTCACTAGCCAACTGCCCGACTGAGATTAAGTTCCTTCTGAGATCGGGAATATGCCTGACATCCTTCAGCTCCCAAACAGATCCGTTCAACTTAATCTTCACTACACCTTTGCCAATAATAGCACATGGTTGATCATCACCAAGATATACCTTTCCAAGGTTTCCGGGGACATATTTCTCGAAGAATTCTTTTTGTGAAGTAGCATGGAACGATGCTCCAGAGTCTAACACCCAAGATTCTTCCTTGCTCTCCAAAGAGCATATCAATGCATCGTCTCCTCCTGAGGTGGAAGTAACATTTGCCTCTGTCTTCACTTGTTTGTCCTTCGGTGCACTTTTGCACTGATTTTTGTAGTGTCCGGTTCTTCCACAATTCCAACACTCGATGGTCTTCGAGCTATGAGAATTATTAGGATTCCTGGATTTGGACCTCCTGTCCTTTGATCTACCTCGGTAGTCTGTTCTGCCACGTCCATTCCCTTTGGTTGAATTTCTTCCTCTTGACTCTGTATGCAAAACTGAAGAAGTTGACGATTCACCTACCTCTCTACGTCGGATCTCTTCACTGAGAACCAGATCATGAACATCGTCAAATTTTAACTTATTGCTTCCTGACGAGCTACTCACAGCCGTGACAGTAGCATTCCAACTTTCTGGTAAAGAAGACAAAAGTATCAATGCTCGTACTTCTTCATCGAATTCAATTTCCACTGAACTCAACTGGGTTGTGACTGTGTTGAGTTCATTGAGATGTTGAGCTACCGATGCGCCTTCATTCATCCGCAAATTGAACAAACGCCTCATCAAGTGCACTTTGTTTGAGGCTGATGGCTTCTCATACATATTGGAGAGAGCTGCCATAAGACCCGCCGTGGTCTTTTCCTTTGCTATGTTGAAGGCAACATTACGGGATAGCGTCAATCGAATAACTCCGAGGGCTTGTCTGTCTAGAAGATTCCAATCTTCTTCCTTCATAGCTTCTGGTTTCTTCCCTGAGAGAGGTTGATATAGATTTCTTTGATACAGATAATCCTCTATCTGCATTTTCCAAAACCCAAAATCTGTGCCATCGAATTTCTCGAGTTTCACCCTTCCTTCATCTGCGGCCATTGCTCCCACTAAAATCTGACTTCCTCTGGATCATTTCTGACTATTTCTGTAAACCACCGTGTATTAGAACACCTACGTCAACGAACAAATATCGTCGACAAAATGTCACTATTCACGTAAATAGTAACCTTGCAAAAAATTGACAGAAATCACCATCAATAGCTCTGATACCAGTTGTTGGGAAATTACGCAAATTTCCGATAAGCTAGATTTATGAGAAAGCAAGAATAGAAAAATAACACACAAATTTGATAACGGAGTTCGGCCAATCTTGCTTACGTCTCCGGACCTGCTGCAGATCTTTTTACTGAAAGGGGAGAAATTACACAAGGTGTTTACAACATTCACAACTCACAACCCAATTACACCCAAGAAAATTACTCTCAATTTTCTCTCACAAAAGCTTTTCTCTCAATTGGAATGAACACTTTGAATAATTAATTCATTACAATTACACATCTATTTATAGAAAAATTCACTCCTTGAATTACTCATTAAATTAATGGTTCCTTAAATTGCTCATTGAATTAAGCTCCTTGTTTTGCTCCATGAATTGCTCCTTGTTTTGCTCCATGTTTTGCTCCTTAATTTAAGGAGCTTTATGATAATCTCCAACAATAAGTGCTCGATTATTAAAGCAATAATTTTACAGATGTTCTATTATAATTTTACTTTGATTTTTCGCAATAATATATTCTATTTATCAAAAAACAAAATTATAAATATAATTAAATTTAATAAAAATTATTGTATTAATTATAATTATGTTATTAAAAATTATATATTTTTTAATAAACTCTTATTTATTTGGACCAATTTTTGAGTGACATGTTGCAGCCTACTTCACCGCAATTGAATTGTAATAGGTTGGTCTTACCTTTGTCCAAGAGTAGGGGTTTAATTTAAGTGCTGGTACGTTGCCGATAAAGTTTCCGTCGTCAAATGCCAGCGGACCTGTGTGATAAAGTAATTGAATGAGTCAGTAAAACGATACTTTATTCTAATAAAAAAATTATTTAATTAATGCACTCCTTTTTTATATTAGATTTATAAATAAATTTTAATTTAATTTTATAGTATCTAAAAAATTTAATAAATTTAAATTTGAATTAAAAATCTTAAAATTCAAAATTTAATTACGAAACAAATTGGTTAGATTATAAAAGATAAAATGATATTAGAAATAGAATTAATATTATAATGGATGGTGACCATGAAGATATTTTTATAAATAAATTATTTTTTATAAATTAAATAGTTATTGTATTTTTATTAAATAAAGTAATTATTAATATATTAATTTTATAATATAAATTCAAATATATAATTTTTATTTAATAAAAATACCATTCGAGGTATTGTTGGTTTACATCTATCATAAAAACCATTTATGGATACTACTTTGTAGTAGGGAGTGATGAGGTGGTTTCTTTTAAAAATAAATAAACAAATTATGGAGGTGACGGGTGCTAGCAGTGAGATAGTGACACAGCGGTGTGTGGTGGTGCTTTTTTATATATATAAATAAAAGTTGTTTTTTTAACCAAAAAAAATAGTTTCAATCATAAATGATTTTTTTTAAAAAAATTGATTTCAAAAGCAATATATTATTTATTCTGCCATATAATTTAATCCTAAAAGAACTTATAATAAATAAAATTCATATTTATTCCAAAGATATCATTTTATTTTAATAAGACTTTATAGAAAATAAATTAATCTTAAAAAGTGTGTTTTATTATCTTGTAATATTAATAAAAAATGTATTAGCTAAATTTTTGTTGAACTTATTTATTTATTATAAACTCAACGTAAAGATATATTCATTTTGATTGGGTGGCAATTTGATTTTAAAAAATATATATTAAGCATAATAGTTAATTATAAGATGAAAAAATAAATTTTATTATTTTATTATTTTAATTAATAATTATTTATTAAATTAAATATCATTATATTATAATTTGTAATATAAAAATAGCCAGAAGAGTCATACCTATTTCATACACAAGACCAGAAAAACCAGAACACCCGGGACCACCAGTGACCCAAAGCAAAAGAGGGTCTTCCTCTGGATTTCTTTCGGACTCGATGAAATAGTAGAACATTTGCCCATCATATTCACCTACACTCACGTACCTATTTATTTAAGAGGTCGGTTATAAAAAATAAAAAATAAAAAATTTGAAAGAAATGGTAAACTCAAATTGATTTTATACTCATCATTCTTATATTATACAATATATCAAAATTATTTTAAAAGAAAAATAACTTTTTTACTAATATATATATAATTATACATTAGCAACTAAAATAACAAGAAATTATACATTAGCAACTAAAATAACAAAAATTTATGCTTTAAATCATGGATATTATTCTGTTTTTAAAGGTAAGTTAATTATAAGATTAAATTAAAAATGTTAAAAACTCAACTAATAAATATATTGTCAGCATATTTATATAAATTTATGATAAATATATTATAAACTTTTTATTAGTATTAAAAATTTATTATTTTCATAACGTATTTACTATTAAAATTTTAAATATATAACCATATTGATAGTTACCTAACATTTATAAAGAATTCGAAAATAATTAAAAGATAAAAACTAGCTTCTAAACTCTATACCAGTAACAGATGTAGCACACTCATATCGGTACTTGCGTGATGAAATATAGTATCTTTTTTTGTAGAAAAAGAAAAGAGAGAGAGAGAGAGAGAGAGAGAGAGAGAGAGAGAGAGAGAGAGAGAGAGAGAGAGAGAGAGAGAGATAGCGATATCAATTACCCAGTTTCAAGAGTGAAAGGAAGATCCCCAGGAAAGCCAGGTAATGTCTTAATAAACGATTGCGAATCCACATAAGTTACAGCAAATACAACAAGTAGAAGATGAAGACCAAGACGACATAAAAGCATGGTTGGAAGCATTCTAATGGAAATGGAAGTCATGTACTTTGTGTTTTTATGTAAGAGTTTCTTATATAAATAGATAGACATTGATAATGAGTCGGTACTCGGTGGTAGGTTTCTGCTAAAGTCTTTCAGACTAACTTGCTGTTAAAATTCAGGTATGCTCTCAGACTAGCTAAAAACTGTTGCAAAAAAGTTTTTTTCACGCATATAGAAACATTCAATCCCATATTTATTACTATTAAAGTAATAATTTTTAATAATTGGTATTTTATTTTATTTTTTTAATTAGAAAATCAAATTACTAATATTTTGATATAATTTCTATAAAAAATTATACTTTAACCTTTGCGTTATTAAATTCACATCTCCCTTATTTGTCATAAAACCTCTCCAAGTTGATAAGAAAATAATTAAAAACAATATTTTTATAATTATTAATAAAATATCAATATTTAATAGATTAAAAAAATACTTTGTGAACCTAGTTGGCTGGTTGGTGGCCAATTTCATTACCCCGATACATAGCCATACTTATTTTTATTTAATGCACCTGGCCCAATCACTGACATCAACTTTTAATTTTCATGTCGTGAATGTTTTAAAAAAATAAAATCCCTCGTTATTTCTAAAAATTATATATTATTAAATAATAATTATAATATAACTTAAAAAATTTAATCATACAAATAATATTCTTATATATTCTCTATTTTATGTGATTGCCGTCATATTGTTTCTTTTATTGTTAGTTTATTTTAATTGATTCAAATGGATATTTTTTGTTCAATTATCTGAACTTATTTTATTTTAATGAAATAAATTGATTTATAGAGTAAAAATAAAATAAAATTTAGAATTATTTTATATAATTTTTCCTAAATATTTACATAATTTATTATATTTGTCATTTTCTGCTCATAATTATAGCCAAAGTTATTAGTTTTTATTTAATATATTCTCATTTATAAATTATGCATAACTTTGAAATTTTGTTTTTCTTATTTTGTGTGGGTTTGTTACGTATAAACTAGACCAAATCATTAAAATATCAGTAATATTTATTTGTTTTAATTATGCAATACCGTAAAACAATTAATAATATAATCTAACTACACCAAAAATAAATATTCAACATTTCAATATAGTAATATTGCGTAAATCTAGGTTAGGATAATATATTCTATTTAAATTTTAAATCTTAACTCCAATGCATCTACATCAATAGTTGATAAGGTAAAAAAGGTTGCACACATCTATTTATTCTTAAAAATATATTTTTAATCAAATACTCACAAAAGTTTATTTTTTAAAAAAATATATCACAAATAAAAAATAATCATATAAGTTCTTGCATGTGATCATTTAAACAGGAACAAAAATACTTAACCATATAACGTAACAATAGTTGGAAAAAAACTAACTGAGTTATCCAAATTATATCGAAATGCTATTGTGCAAAGGTGTTGTGCGATGAACGAAAGGCTATTGTAAGAAAGGTGGATGCTGATGGTTGTTGTAGTCAAGTTGTGATTACTTGAGCTTTATTGACGATTTATATATGGTTTTGACGATGATGACCTAGTGGATTGATGGTGGTGGCTAGTGTCGATGAAAGGAAACCATGACTACTTTGTTGTGGCGTGTTTACTATTACGATCACCATCTAGTTTTTTTGGCCCATCTAAATCTGATTTGGTTTATTTTAATTTAATTTGGATAATTTAATTGGTTTTTTTTGTAGCAATTACATTTTAAAGATTTATATTTTTCTTATATTTAAATGATCATAGGTAAGTTATGTAATTTCATATGATTATTTTTATGTATTTATGACTAGTATATTTTAAAAAAAATAGATTTTTATGATTTTTTTAGTAATAGAGAAAATAAATTACATCTTACCAATAATTAAGTACGGCTCTTTTCTCAATTAATAAGTTAAGTTATAATTTATTTTTTTCTTTTTAAAAAATATCAGGTATTAATGTATATAATAACATAAGGACTTTCTTTTTAAAAAATATTGGAATTTAGTAAGTAACACGGTACGGTATGTATAGTGGACAGTAGATGCCTTATCTCATACTCCACGTCACCTCAAAAACTAAATTGCATCACTGTATTATTTTTTTCAATTAAGCATGTCAATATTTTCACTATTTTGTTTTTTCTCCCGCATTAATTTTTTTTAAAAGAATTAACTTCATATTAAAATTCAAATTATAAGATAAAAGATTATCTTTTTTTATATACATAGTGTGTACGCAATCCTTAATCGATGTGAAGACTTTAACACTTATTTCACATCAATAAGAGTCTGTCCCTTTGAAATCGACATAGATGTTTAGTTTATGAAATCCAAGTGACAGAATACATCATTCATCAGTGGCGAAATAACTGTACCGATCGTATAATTTTGTTCTGATATCATGTTAAATTTAGTCTTAACTTTATCTCAAAACCCAAATTATAAGATTAAACACTACTCTTATTTATATGTACAGTATAACGCTATTTCCAATCAATGTGAAACTTTAACATACCCTTCTAATTCACTAACACTTTTGTTATCCATTTTGTGTCTTTTCAAGTGGACAATGGTGCCATGTATTCAAGATGAACTTTGAAAAGATAATTAAGCTAATTTAAAAAAATATTTAAAATATTTATTTTAATTATATCTATAATATAATATAATATAAAATAAAATATATTTAATTTTGGATATAATTATATCAATATCCATATGGACTTAATTATACCTTTAAAAATGTATATTATTTGACATGTTTTTATTGTTATTAATATGTTATAGTTATAATTACAAGGTTTTAAAATGTCAATATTGATCAAAATATCTAGATATAATTTTATAAAAATTTCAAAAATATTATTGTTGTCAACGAACATTTTGAAAAAAACACAAAAAACTATAAAACCTTAAAAATATATGGAATTTTTTTTATAAAACTTTATAAGACATCAAAACAATCAATTATTTATATTTTAAATTAATTTTTAAATATTTATAAATTTTTGTTATTTTGATTTTTATTTAGAAGTATATAATCATATTATTACAATCATTTTTATCATTGTAAATAAAAATATATAAATTATTTATTATCTTTTAATAATTAATTATGTTTTAATTTTTTATGGTAAAATAAAGTTGTTATTAATAAATCAAGATATGCACTAGATCCAATTTGATAAGATTAGTTGATATTTCGATACTATATGGTAGCAAAATATTTACTTTTGTTTTTTTAAATAAATTATGGTAAATTAAAAAATAATATCACTTATAGCAAATTAAAAAATAATATTATTTATAATAAATATTAAAATAAATAAATAATTATGTTATTTAATAAATTTTAAAGGATAGATTTATAAAAAAAATTAATATATAAAATTAAATTATTTTTACTCATAATATACTTCACATTATGTAGAATGTATATATTTTTAAAAAATAGTTTTAATAACAGTACACCATACATAATATACTTATTAAAAATATAATATTACTTACTTAAAAATGATTTTTATTAGTTATTAATACGTACAAGTAAATACTTATATTTTTAAATTAAATTAAAATTATTTTTCTTCGTAACTTCACATTACAAAGAATGTATATATTTTTGATAAACATTACAATGTACTTGATTAAAAACATAATATTACTTACTTAAAAATGATTTTTTTATCAACCAAGTTACTAGTCATAAATTCAGATAACTTATTTAAATAAAATACTAACTTGTTAAAAAAATGATAAAATGATTATACATTATCAAAAGAAAAAAAATTTGTCTCACTGGTTCCTTATTTAATGAGGTAGTTAAATATTTAATCATTTTAATTACTTAAAATATATTCATAAAATCCCATTAAAAAATAATTTATATTTCAACTTGATATATACTTCAATTTACATAACACTAATTTATTCCGTGATCTTACAAATATTTTGAAAAGATATTTTTCCAGTGAAACTACTTATAAAATAATTACAATGAAAATAAATAATTTGAACAAAAAAAATCATAAGAGTTAAAAAGAAACATTTATTTTAACCTGTATGTAGCCATCTCATGTTGCCTTACTGTTTCTGCGTCGTGAGGAGTATAGCTATGAGATTTTTTTTTTTATACAGTCGGCTTGAGATCTTGAGTGCTTCTACTCTTGAGTTTGAAGATGTAAAATGAATTAGAAGATGTAAAATGAATTAGAAGATGAAAAATGAGTATTGGCCTGACACTGACACTACCATCTAGAGTGTTGTACACTGAAACATCCTCTCTTTTTTTTCTTAAAGAAAAATGGCTTAGATAGGTTCTTTTGTATGCTTGCTTTTTTTTTTCCTTCTTCTTCTCTTATTTTCTTTATTGAAAAAAAAAAGGATTGGGCTGGGGTTACAAAATAAAACTTAAAAACAATAAAGTAAACATGTTGAGGGGTACAAAATAAATATTATCTAAATATTACATATAATAAATTTTTTCTTCATAAATTTCACATGGGGCACATGGCTCTCTTGAGCTGTGTGTCCCTCCATTCATGATCATTATTGATTTATCCTTTCCAATTAATTTCAATAAAATTTACTCAATCTAAACTATAAATTTTTATTTTCACATAATGGTAAGTATAATTAAGTACTGGTGGGTTAACTTGAGTTTTAAATTATTTTATAAAATTATATTAGTTTTGTAGTTTTAAAAAAACTAAAAAATTAATTTTTAAATCAACTTATAAATTAAATTCAAGGAAAGAAGTTTTGATAATTTTGAACATATAATCATAATATGATATAAAAACTTAAACATAAAAAATATACACTATAATTTAACTTGAAAGTTATTATTATTATATATTTTGTTTACTTAATTTCTTATCACTAATAAGATATAAGATGATTTTAGTAGTTATTATATAAAAATATAATTGTGATTTTTTAAAAATTAATCATAAATTTTTTTATATAATAATTATAGAAAAATTAAAGAAATTATATTGTGATTAATATCTTACCAAATATTATAAGAAACTTATGAAACTATAAATAAGTGAAATATTATATAATCAATCAATAACATGTAATTTATATATTAATCTAAACAAAATTATTAATTTATAAATTTTAAATTAAATTTAAGAGTAATTTAAGTGATTCTGAATCGAGAATAACTATTAATATTTGAGTGAGAGTTATTATCGATTTATAATTTTAAATAAATTTAAAATTATAATTAAAAATATATTTTAAAAAATAATATATACTAATGATTTAAATTTGAATCATTTTATTTAGTTTTTATAATTTTTGAATCTTCAATCGAGAAAAAAATAGTTATAATATTTTTTAAACTTATTTATATCAACTATTTTCTTTTCTAAGTAGATTTTTAATATTTATATTTTTCAATCTTAAATTCAAGTTATACTGTAATAATATATTATCATTAGATTATAATTAAATATTTTTGAAATTTGTTTTACTCCTCTTTTTCGTTGTCTGTTTTTGCTTATTATTGTTTGGTGATAATGAGTAGGTCCATCAACGAAGATGACCCCGATGCAAGAATCACAGCCCACGTTTCTTCGCCACCCCGTGAATGAATCAGGTTACATCACCTTAGCAGCTTCACCCGTGGATCACCTTGCCAACCCACGATTTGCATCCAGCTCGTATATTTATGACTGGCGTATCCTCGTGACACGTCAGTTATCCCTTATTACTGTACTCGTATATTTATGACTGGCGTATCCTCGTGACACGTCAGTTATCCCTTATTATTGTACTCGTATATTTATGACTGACGTATCCTTGTGACACGTCAGTTATCCCTTGTACTCGTAACGAAAACTCATGGATCATCCTCTCCCAAGCCTTCTTTTGTATCCACCAATAAGTTAGGAACACGTCTACGAATTTTATATATGTGTGTGTATATATATATATATCAGAACGATACGAGCTTGAAGGGAGCACCGCCATGTACATTACTTAATACCTGTTCTTTTTTTTATATATAATATTTTATATTTGTATTTATATTGGGTTATCTCCTCAATTATTATCAATAAAAATATTTAATTATTGTGCCCGAAAAACATATCAGTAAGAGGCCTTTGGCTTTTGCCTTAAGAAGAGAGAAAGACACCTTTTTGTTAGCGGAAAAAATTGAGATGAGCAGTTATATTTTATGCGTATAATATATAAAATACCTAAATCATAATGATAAAAATATAACTAATAGCATATATTTTTAAAATTATAATTATATACATAATGTATATATATAATGATATAATTATATTTAAAATAAGATATTTTTATGATTATTTATACAATATTTATATAATTACAATAAAATAAATATTTTAAATATTTTTATAAATTATTTTAAAAGTTGTGAGTATAAAAATTTAATTAACTCTATTATTAATGAAAGGATAAATGAATAAAATAGAAGAAAAAATAATTATATATGAATCTTATTGAGAATATGTAGTAGTACTTCTGATGGGTACAAAAGTTGGAACCAATAGCGAAGTGGGTTTTAAATTACACGAAAACAGAGAATAAATAAATTAGATAGGGTAACGAGCAAAAAATCTATCAACCATGGCAAGTGTTTCCTTGTGCTTGTACTCTGGAGCAGTGTGACCAGCACCCTGTAAAACATTTTTTGTTATTTTATTGAATATTCTTATATCAAAATGTTACAGTGACATAAGTTAAGTATATATATATATATATATATTGATCAAATTAAGGTTACTTGCCTTTACAGTGACATAAGTTAAGCGGTAATTGTCATTCATGTACTTCACTTGGTATCTACAGAAACAAAATCAACTTCATTACTTAATACCAATTTTTGAGAGATACATATTAATTTGAGACAATTAATAATGTTTTGTTTTCAACTAACGTACCCTGCAATTTGACCGTCAACAAACCATGGTCGCCACTCATCGAAAACAGTCACGCCAAGAGATTTTATCCATTTTATTGTAGCAATGTAAGGAACTGATATGTCATGGTCACCACTGAGAAGTAAAAATATATATACATATGAACAAATAGCTTTTTCTTCGTTAAATCACATCAAACATATTACACGTACTAGTTTGGAATACTTGTTTTGAAGCAAACATTTAAGATCCTCATTATTAGCATTGACATAAGTTTTAGAGAATTAACTTGCCTGTAGATGAGAGCTCGCAGACCGGTTTGAGTGAGATTCTTTTGGTATGCAATAGAACTAGTTACATCTTCTGTGTAGTATGGGAAGGATTTATGACACCTCTTCCATGACACCACAGTTCCCTGATAAAAACCAACAATATAAGTCTGACTGTAAATTCAACAAAATCGGGTTCATAACTCATGTACAACAACATGTAATGTTGCATAACTCGTAATTTTTTTTTAAAAAAATAGACATATAACGCTGAAAAAAAATAATACTATTTTTTCCATTTACTTACATTTCTGACATGAAGTGCGGCCCTAACTCTCTCATCGTTGAGCCACTTATAGGAAAGCACATATGTGAAACCCTGTGAAGAAAGACAAAGTGATAATCCAATTTCTGAAGATGTTAATAAACTTTATGATCGAATGGGGATCGAAGTGGAGGACTAAATAAGTACTCGGCAAAGCAATGCAGGCATTTCATCAGATTGAAGCTTTGAAAGTAGATAATCAATTGTATTTGATTCTCGCACTCTAGCATCCCATTCAGGTTCTTTGATTGGTTTTCCAGATGAAAATGCACATTGTGGTTCTAATATTTGTGCCAAATTTATTTGTAAAAGACACTGCAAAATTAAAATTAAATAAAAAAATAATTAATGACTGACTGACTGACTGACTTTAATATAAAAATTCACAATCTAGAAGGAAAATTCTTGTTACCTGTTTGATTGTTTGAAGAGTTGTAACACAGAGAGTATTGTTTATATCAACATTTACATAATCACCATTGCAATTCAATTTTGCTGCCTGCAGCAACAATTAAATCATAATAATTAATGTTCTATATATATCTGCATTCTGATTCTATTATTTTCACTATTATAAGAAAATAAAAATAATATATAACAACTATTTTAAGTCACCTCATATTGTTCATCTGATATAAGGTTCACTTTATGAACATATGAGATCCTTGAATTTACATCAATGAATGAATCTGTAACTGGGTTCCCAAGCAAATATCCCTGTTTCATATTAAATCATATAATCTTATCAAAAATAAAATATTTTAAGTTCAATTATTGTTATTAAGCATATATACTTGAAGTTCCATCTTTGGTCTGAGTCCTGCTTCCAAACCTGCATCAACATGTATGCTAGTTAATTTTCTGATATCAATTACAAATGGAAAAATAATACTAATAATTACCTTTTAATATATTTTTAACAAGTATAGGAACAATGATTCCTGAATATGAGTCACCGCCAATGTAGAGTTCATTTCCAAGAAAATTTGGGTGATTCGTCAACCACTGCATCAACATATATACTATCAAACAATCAAATTCTTTACTTGTTTGAATTTTTGCATGTGAAGTAACACATTTCAAGAAATCATATGCATTAATTAGCTTAATTTGCTGGGTAGAACAAAGAAACAGTTACTTGTTGAACAGATCAAGTAGCTTAATTAGCTCAGCTAACTAACCTTTCTAAGAAAAGAATAGGTCTGTGATGCAGATTTAGTGTCTGAGGTATACTTAGCATCTGAGGTTGTTGCATATGAAAATCCAGCTCCAACTGGTGCATCTATGAAGATTATGTTCGCTACCTGATTCATTTTCATTGGCTTTTCATCAATCAAATTGTCCAAAATTTATGCCCATTTTAGGTGATGGAAATTGGTAATGAAAAAGTTTCAAGATTATAGTACCTTAGTCCATGAATGAGGATTTAGTATTAGTGAGGGAAAACTCCCGTTATAAGAACCTACATCAAAAGTTAATGGACCTGCATTTCACAGAAAACATCATCAATGCCATTTCTGATACATATTCAAATAGAGTGAATTCAAACAAAATTTGACCAATACTCACTGAAAATGAAACTAATGTTCTTCTCCCAAATGAAACTTGGTTTGAAATTCTCTTTTAGCAATGTGACTTCACTAAGACAACCCAAAGTTTGTTCTTATCTCAAATTTATAGAAATGATCTTAAATCCTCTGTTCCATATTCAATTTTGTTTCAAAACTCTTATTTATTTATTTATTTATTGTTCAGAAGAATCATGACATGATATTATATTACAGTTCCTTGCCACTTAAAAACAGAAGTGAAAAAGGCAAAGGTGAAAAATAGGAAGACGAAGCTAAATTACCAATTTCATAAGCAAGGGCAGAGAAACCAGAGCAACCAGGTCCTCCAGTGAGCCAAAGCACAAGAGGGTCTAGAACAGGGTTCCTCTCCGACTCAATGAAATAATAAAATAGCTGCACCTCATTTACATCATCTACTCCAATATATCTGCATTCACAAAATCACTTATTACACCATTTTTATTTTTAAGTTATGTTTAATTATGTCTGAAACTAGTTATATGTTTTCTAATTCATTTAGAAAGAAAAAAGATTTATTCTCTAAAAAAATATGTTTTCTTATTTTATTCACCGTAAATCGTAATAAAAAAAATACAAAGCTAACTAATAAAATGAAAAACGATATTATAGTATGATTTTCAAAATAAAATTAATTATCAAGTAATAATTATTTTGATAACTTGCCTCAAAAATTAGAACTTAAAATTAAAAATTGTTACAAAACATGTTCTAATCTTAAGCAAATTAACTATTAAAATTAACAAATATCAATGTAACCTTTTTTTATGGGACAAAATGTCAGTATTTGGTTACTAAAAAAAAAAAAAAAAACTCACCCAGTTTCAAGCTTGAAAGGAAGTTTTTCTGGATATCCTGGAAGGTATTCAATTACAGACTGAGAATTGACGAAGCTGGAGAAAACTAATAAGAGAAATATGCCTATGCACATCCTATTAACTATTTTGCTACGTCTCAGATTGAGCTTAATACTTGTTTGCTTTAGAATTGATTTTGTTTCTGTGCCTGCCATTATGTTTTACGTGAATCAAAAGCTACAAGAATTGCATGCGTTAAGGCTTAGAAATGAGGAGGATCTCATAGAATTTATGTAATGAGATAATAGGATTATAATAGTGAGTTTAATTAATTTGACATGTGATGTGTACTTGTCAGTGTCCTCAAACATTTAGGTGTGGACAAGCTGGTTGGTTTAACTCACCCTCAACTCGGAGTCAACCTTTGCACTCAACTTTCAAACCATTTAAGCTATTTAATTCATTCAACAAGCATTCTTTTTTTTTTTTTGGCTAATATTTTTGTGTTACAGATCTTCAATTTGGTTGCTCAATGAATTTCTATCAGTCTTTTAATATAAAAAAAAGCATTATTTTTTATTTAATATTAGTAAAATATATAGAATTTTATTAATTCATTCTTTTGTAAAGATTAATAATTTAATTTATTTATGTTCAGAGTCAAAACTATTGCTTATGAAATACAGTTTCGGGTGAAAGTAAATTTTTTTGGATAAATTTATTTAACAGCAATCAAAGTATTAATATGGTAATTTATTAGTGTAAAATATCATAATCAAAAAGTTTAAATTTTATTACCAATCAATTTGTTAATCAAGTGTATGTAATTTATTTGAATATATAATATGTTGGAGTTTAATTCATAGTTATAAGTATGTGACACTCCTTCACAACCTTGACTAAGGACTGATTGATCATAGTTAAGCCGTAAAGGGACTAGAACATGAAATGTGGTTATATCTAACTAGGTTAATTAATATTCATGATTTTGCGTTTTGAATGACAAGTGCAGGTTCTTAGAAAGAAAGAAAAAAATATTAATTAGGAGCTGTATTCAACTATAAATTAATTTACCTTCTTCTTTTTTTCAATATAATTTAAACTTTTTTTTAATAATTACATCACTCATATGCTTATAACTATGACTTAAACTCTAAAATATTATATATTCAAATAAATTACATCCATGACAATAAAATTTGAACTTTTTGATTATGATATTTTACACTAAAAGAATTAAGGTATTTATACTTTGATTGTCTTAAATAAATTTATCCACAAAAAATATCAATCTCCCATCTCAGATAATATGAATAGGTTACATTAGATTAAACTTAATTAAAAAAATAGTTTTTGACACATAATTGATAATATATGCATGATAATTAAATTTCAAATATGTAATTTAAAATTAAAAAAATCCCCTCAAAATAACAAGTTTTACTAGTTGTAGCTTATGATAGAGTTTTTCACATTTATTGATAAAAGATATTTGGATACTAATGTTTTTATATACTTAAGCAATAAAATAAAAAATTTGTGTACTTTTATTCTTTTGGAAAATTTTATTTTTTTTATTTTTTATTCTCCTATTAAATAATTTGAAGTATTTAATATCAGGTCAAATTAAGTCTCATTTTTTATATTACATTATATGTATATGTAATTTTTACTCTTATATTATTACGATTATATAATATGCATAATTTTAAATAATATTTTTACACCTCTTATTACATCTTATTTGGCTATCGGTAAACATCTAATTAACAATGAAACATCATTAATGGATTATGGGTCAACTCAAGTAAGGGTTTTTCCTCAATAAAAAAAAAGGAATTTAATTTTTTTTAATTAATGAAAAAGAATTTAATGTACACTAATACAGGTAACTTTTTGACGATTCAAGTTAACAGAAGAAAAACGTGGTATAAATTTTTGAAACTGTGAATGCCATTCTAAGTTCCTAACTACCTTTCAGACTTCTGTCCTAACTTTTCGTACGTTGAAATTAATTTCTTAATGTGTCAAACTACTTCTACGAGCATAGACAGAGGTGGTCAATGTAATAGAACTTTAATTAAATTATTTATTTCCAAGAGGAAGTTCGAAACTAGTTAGACGATGTAGCTAACAAAAATTCTATCTATCAAGTTATTGATTATGCAATAATTAATTAAAAAATGATTTTGATTATATTATTCAATTATTACACTATGTTTCAATTATTGTTAAATAATTACAAAAAGAAGCATTCTTTGTGAAATTATATGACTTTTCTTTTTGTTAAATAAGAACTTGTATGGTTTTTTTTTAAATCAATTAATACTTTGTGTTAAACAATATTACTTACCTACACTTAGTCACACTATAATATAATACACCATCTACACTTATATATAAAATATAAATACAATGAATGAATGAAAATCAACTTTTATCTGCTTATTTTTGGTTCTTGTTTCACTCTTCCTTTCTTGTACTTGTGCATTATGTTTATCATGGTATCAGTGTTATTTCAATTGTCCTTTCCACTCTAGTTCTCATGGATACTCAAACTGAAATCATTGAAGCATTGCATGATGCTCAACCACAATATTCCTCTTCTAGTATATGCAATTGCAACCTTCCTATATATCCCAATTTAAATGTTAAACTTGATGACACAAATTACCTCATCTAAAAATAGTAATTAAAGATGTAATTATTGTGTATCGACATCAAAGTTTCATTTATTATAAATTAGAAGATAATATTTGTACTATTATATGTTTATACGTGGATGACATGGTTATTTTTGGATCAAATATTTATGTTGTCAATAATGTGAAAACGTTGTTAAGACCTAATTTTGGTATGAAAGATCTCGAAGAAGCGAGTGTAATCCTTGGTATAAAGAAAACTAGGTCTGAAAAGGGAATTTCTTTAGATCAATCTCACTATATTGAGAAGATCTTAAAGAAATATAATTACTTTAACTGTAAACCTGCATGTACTCCTTATGATCCTAGTGTAAAGTTGTTCAAGAACACCGGAGACGGTGTTAGACAAACTGAGTATGCGAGCATCATTGGTAGCTTACGTTACGCTACTGATTGCACTAGACCAGACATAACTTATGTTGTAGGACTACTATGTAGGTTTACCAGTAGACCTAGTGTAGAGCATTGGAATGCTATTGAAAGAGTTATGAGATACCTTAAGAGAACTATGTATCGTGGGTTACATTATAAAAAGTTTCCCGTTGTTTTAGAAGGATACAACGATGTAGATTGGAACACTTTATCAGAAGACTCCAAAGCAACTAGCGGTTATATATTTAACATAACTGGTGGAGCTGTTTCTTGGAAATCTAAGAAACAGACAATATTGGCTCAATCTACAATGGAGTCTGAAATGATAGCACTAGCCACTGCTAGTGAAGAAGCAGGCTGGCTAAGAAGTCTGTTAGCTGAGATCCCTTTGTGGGAAAGACCGATACCAACTGTCTTGATCCACAACGATAGTACCGCAGCTATTGCAAAGATTCAGAACCGTTACTACAACGGCAAGAGACGACATATACGTCGTAAGCATAATATTGTTAGAGAATTTCTCTCTACGGAAGCTGTAAGAGTATATCATGTACGTTCTGATGAAAATTTGGCAGATCCTTTGACGAAAGGATTACCGAGAGAGAAGGTTTTCAAAACCTCAAAAGGAATAGGATTAATGCCGTTAAAATGAAGAGTCACTTGTGATGGTAACCCAACTTATAGACTGGAGATCCCAAGAAATAAGTTCAAAGGGTAATAATAAGTCATGAAGTGATATGAGATGTATCATGCTATTTTTCAAATCCCATTCTATAATGTTAGAAGCATGAAGTCCTGAAGCGATAGAAAATGATGAGTTAATTGTTAAACTCTTAATAAGTTCTATACTCTATGTGGAGTGGAGTACATAGCTACATGAGTACTCTTGATAGACTTACCTATGTGAATGTGGAAGTGTGGTCGCTTCCTATGAAAATTTTTTGGGGCAAAATTTACTAGAGCGTTCACTATACTGGGATACACGTGCATAACCATAAAACACGGGCTTTTAGAACTACACCTTGGAAAGGTTGTGTGTGTAATGTTGTTAGAGATAGAGTTCAAAACTACAAGTTACTCTAGTATATTCTAAAGCATCAACACTATGCAAAGGTTCAAGTTGATAGATACCTTTGCTTATGCACAATCTTATACTTTTAATTGATTAGTTGCTCGATGAAACTATTTTTATATAAAATTCAAGTGAGGGATTGTTGGAAAAAATGAAGTTTATAAAAAAAATTTAAAGCCTTGTCCCACATTGCTTTTTTACATTATTTAAAAAAGGTATAAATAGTGAAGAGTTGGCTATTGGGATTGGGCCCCAAGGGGTACCCACTTTTGGGGAAGGGGAGAAGACCTAGGCAAATGTTATACCACACACGCGCGTGTGCACTGCCGTCCGATTGACCTGCCGAGCTGAGTGCGTATGCGTGTGCGTGAGGTGAGGTGGCATTTCATTTTTTGGAATTTTTTTACAAAAAACGTTTCCAATCAAAAAATGGTTGTTATATATATATATATATATATTTTCTTAAGAGAAAAAAAAACAACCGTTATTTCCTTTTAATCATTCTATTACTTTTCATTATTAAGAAAAATGGTATTTATTTGTCTTTATTCTCAAAAATGTTCGTTATTTGTCTTTACTCACAAAAATGTTCGTTACTCGTCTTTACTCAGAAAATGACTGTTACTCTTTATTACTCAGAATGACTGTTACGCTCTCCATCCCCAGACATTACCGTTATTATCATAATGGCCACACGGTTTCTAAAACCTATAAATAAAAGACCTCAACTCTCAGTTTTAACACAACAATCTGCAAACTCATCTCCCTACAAAAAACAATTCTCTCTGTGCAATTCTAAGTTTTTTTTTTAGTTTTCTGAGCAACAAATTTTTAAGTGTAACATTCCAGTCTTCATCAGTGTAGTGAAATTCTGAAACATAGATTAAGATTCTGGACTGTTTTATCCTAGGGACGACGGGGCTGTTTTTGCTTGCACAAATTGGGCAAAGTCGTGAAACGTCTTAAAGAGAGCAACCTAGTCCGCGACTCAACCCAAGCATTTCACACCAGGTTATCAGTAATATTGTTTCAGTACTGTTATTAACAAACTTGTTTCAAGAGTTTCACTTTGTATGATTTGATTTATGATTAAAATTGGATAAATCACAAAATTACACCACTTGAAAGCTAAGAAAGAGTTGTATATAAACATATTAAAAATAAATATTATATTGTTCAAAATTAAAAATATAAATATTATGAAATATAAATACAAATTTAAATAACATAAGATAAAATTTGAGTAAAGAAATGATTGAGCCTCGTGTGTACATGATGTCCTTAAGATAATTTTTTTTATTCAACATATGTGTTTGAGAGTTTTGAAAAATATTTTCCAAAATACAATGATTAATTAGTAGCAAATAAATACCATTATTTAATGCTCTAACAAATCTTTCAAATATTTAAAACCCATGCGAAGTAACATAACTCTAAATTAGAATGTAAAAATTATATGTTATTTTAACTTACTTATTTTTTCTTTATTAGTTGAGAAAGTAAATTTTCATCTATACCCACTAATAGAAAATGAATAGAAAGAATTAAAATACAAACATACAAAATGGTTTTGTAATTATAGTATTTAATAAAATCAAATAATGAGAAAAAAAATTTAAAAAGAAAAAAGGTTTCCAACATTGTTAAATGATTAAATTCATTTAATTGTAATAGTTTCTTTCCTTTTGAGAGATAAAACATTTTTTCCATTTAAATTTTTCCAACAATAGTTACTTTTCCAATGTAATGGTTTACCAAATCTCTTATAATTAACATATTTATATAAAAAAAACACATGAGTTATGTGACAGTACTATAGGATAATTTAATTTCTAAAAGAAAAAATTCGGATTGATTAGCACAATATAGAGATAATATAATATAAAGATTAAGAACATTTCCATCCTCAAAATGACACAGGCTGCATGTAATTTTATTGCTACTATTTCTTAATCAAAAGATGGACGATCTAAATTAACTAATATCAAAAATAAAAATAAAAAAAACGGTGAAAATAATTTTATCACATCCTCTCTCTCTCTCTATATATATAATAATGGATAAGTCGTACGTAGCTAGATCGAATCTGTTGAACTAGCTAATTAAAGAGGATAATAATGGATCCACCTATGGAACATATCATAACATTCTCTACGTTTGTACTCTGCTGGAGAGTGACCAGCTCCCTGAAAAATAAAATAAAAATAAAAAAATTCAAAAAAAATATCAACTTGCTTTTATTTAGCAATGTGTCTCAAACAAGAAAATTAGAGGGTTGACAGAAAAAAAAAAGCCTTATTTTCTCTTTACCTTTATGGTTGCATATGTCAAGCGATACCCACTATTTGTATACTTCCTCGTGTACCTGTATTTCACAATAATTTTCTATGAATTATCATAATGATAACTTATAAGTAAGTAATTAGTTATGATATTATTTAATTACTATAATAAAAAAATAAAAAAATTACCCAGCAACTTGACCAGTGACAAACCATGGCCGCCAATCACTGTCAAGTGTTAAGGCTAAGGAGTTTATCCATTGCTCAATACCAACATGTGGTATAACCATATCATGATCACCACTGCAAAAACACAGCTTTTTTTTATGAGATATTTGGCATTTTCCCTAATCTCACTTGTATTTTATGACATTTCCTAAAAACTCAAAAGTGGATTTATAATTAATATCAAGTATGATAACTTAGAACATAGTTCACCACCAAAATAATAATAATAATAAAACAAAAAGTATGGAGTATGAATCTTGATAATTAATTTAAAAATAAAAAAAAATAATTAAAAGATTTAAAAATAAAATAAAAAAACAAAGATATAAATTTAAATATCTAACCTGAAAACCAAAACTTGTAATCCTGATCCAGTAAGATTTTTGTGATACGTAACGACATCGTTTACATCTACCGTGTATGATAAGCTAATATTGCACCTAAAGAATTGTTTCACTGTATCCTGTACTCGTTATTATATATAAACAGTATTAATTTAATTAAATTATTTAATAATATTGCATGTATTTTTAATTTCATTAAACTAATTATCAAAATAAAGATTAATTACCTGTCTAATGTTAAGAGCATCTTGAACGCTTTTGTAATTAGTCCATATATCCGATAGCAAGTAGTCAAAATTCTACATTGATTAATATATCCCACAGATTATTACAGTCAAACAAATTTGATGATATATAAAATACAGATAAATGTGTTAAAAATAGAGTTTAACATGTAATTGTTAAAAAATATGAATAAAAAATTTACATTTAAAACAATAAAGATAAACATTTTTAGTAACTTTTATTCACATATTTAACGCATATTAATGATACATATAACTACACGTAAAAGAGCAAGAGAAATACTTACATGGCACCAAAGATCACCGATTTTGGGAGATGGTAGGATTAAATTTTCAGGGAAATTTTGTCTTAGAAATCTCCTAGCCTTCTCTTCCTTTTCTTTTGGAGACAAGAAAGCACAATTTGGTTCCAAAATATTCTGATTGCTAATCTGCTCCACACACTACTTAGAAATAATGAAATAGTCAAATATCATTATATATTGATTAAACAAAATCATCAAAAATATTCTTATTATTTAAATTTAAATAAGAGTATGAAATTGACTGAATTGGCTGAGATGATGATGATGATTTATTAAAATTAACCTGAGTTATAGCATTAAGAGCTTCTGTACAATTAGCATTGCTTGGATCCACATTAGCATAATCCCCATTGCAACTGTTTTTGGCTGCCTGACAGATACTTATTCTAATTATTGTATTTAAATACACACATGATCTATTTACTATTTATTACTCACTTAAAGCATATATATATATATAAGATTGCGATGTAAGATAATTTAATTTAATTTTAAAATAAATACATGCAAATTATGTATATTTTTTATTACCTCATACATCCCATCTGATATAAGAGCCATTCTGTGAGCAAACACTATTTTGGCATTGGTCTCAGTGTCAGTGTAGGTATGGGGGCAACTAAGAGCAAGTCCCTGATATATGAATTAATTGCTTTTTAAAATAAATTTGATCCAACCAAAAATAAAATAAAATAAAATCCCAAGTTCGATTTTTTTATTTAGAAAATTATTTATATACTTTGAGATTCACACGTGGTGTAATTCCAGCTTCATTGCCTGAAAATTACACAATAATAAAAGTGTATTTTAGCAATTATATAACGGAGTAAATTTTAATTAAAGTTATTAGTCATGAAAAATATAATTAAGCTAATTAATTACCGTTAATAATATCTTGAGCAAGTATGGGGGTAACAATTCCTGCATATGAATCACTACCGAGATAGACTGGATTTGTTGTGAAATCTGGATATTCACTCAGCCACTACATCATATATAATTTAATTAAAATAAATTAATAAAAGAAACTTAATTATTACAATTTTAATATGTAAAAATAACATACATTTCTAAGAAATTCATAGGTTTGAGTTGCTGATAATATGTCTGTTGTAGTCCAAGCATCATAAGTGGTGGCATAAGTGAAACCAGAACCAACAGGATAATCCAAAAATATTATGTTTGCTGTCTGAAAAGTACATTTTAAATAGTCAAAAAATTAAAATTAAAAATAAAATAAAAGTTTAATTGCACAACATAAACGTCATTTCACAAATAAAATTTCATTAACTTTAAATTTCGTTCCTGTAATGTAATTTTTTTTTAATATAAAGTAAAAACATATTTTTGGAGGGGTTAAAACAAATGAATATTATAAGTAACAAAAATTGAAAAAGAAAGGATATACCTTAGCCCAAGTGTTAGGCTCATACATCAAAGTTGGTAAACCACCAATGTAATCAGAAATGTTGAATTTTAAGGGACCAATTTGGTAGAACAAACCATTCAAGCCAGAGCAGCCAGGGCCTCCATTTAGGTAAAGAAAAAGAGGATCGGCTCTTGGATTTCCTTGAGACTCCACAAAGTAATAGAAGTATTCAATATCACCCACACTTATGTACCTACACAATACATACTTATTAAGCACCATCCATATATCACCTTCCTTAGTACAAGTATTTATTAATTTTGAGATATCGAATTAAACTTATGTAAGAAATTATAATGAAATCAATTATTTTAAAAAATTAAGTTACATGAAAAATGATTAATAATACTTTTATATATTTATTACTATTGGACATTGAATACAGAACCTACAGATTTAATATTATGTCAAAAATTGTTGTAAAATCAATTCTATTAAAAATTTAAGTCAGAACTACTAATATTATTTTTATATATTTAATAACTTAAAATCGAAAAAGAAAATAGGAATTTTATCAAAGGCTAAGAATTGAATACATGCAACCTAAGTATTGTAGATTTTTTATATTATAATGTCATAGTATTGTAAAAAAGTAAATTAAAGAATGCTAAGGTACATAACCCTGGAAGAATTTTGACATGCCAATGAGAGAGTGTAGTGTCGATTGAGAGGAGCAAAAGGAGGAGTAATTGAATGAATTTTATGGTTGAAGTAATGATCAGAATACTAATTATTAGAGAGATATCCGTTTGATTTTTTAAGTTGAACAATATGCATGGTTTTCAATTTTCAGATTTATATACATAGATATATTCTTATAGAGCATTACTCATTGTTATAGAAAATGAAGCACGTGTGTATGTTTGATTCTTAATTTTCTTTGAAAGTTTAGAAAAATTAGCAAGAGTGAAAAGTTAGGAAAGTGAAGTTGTGGAATTGGAGTGTTAGAAACTCAGATCTAACTCAACTCAATAAAATCTCATTAAATTAAGGGTTATACAAGCTTATAAGCAGCATTGTTGTTTTGTTACTAGTCGATGTGTGAAAAAGATATTTAACAACTTCTCTCCACACAGCGAACAAAGGTAGACATTAACGCTACAATGAAAGTGTGGTAGAACCCAAAATCCAAGCACATAGAGACCAGACACAACTCTGATATTATGTTAAAAACTCAGACTTAACTCAATCTAATAAGATCTCATTAAATTAAGTGTTGTTCAAACTTATAAACAGAGAGAATCTCATCATTTTTTAAAAGGTTAGTTACATGATGTACATCAACTAACTAAATAGGATTCTTAATCTTTTAAATATTTTAAAAGGGAAAATAAAAATGTTGTTTATGATATGAATATATGATGCGACATTTGAGAGTAATTATGATTTACAAATAAGTTTAATATAAAAATAACTATATTTACACCATCTATATTGCTATTATCATTAAAAAAAATTATTTAATAGTATTAGTGAAATTAATAATATAAATAAAATAAATATTTTATATATTTTTATTATAATAATAACAAAAAATACAATACCTTTACAAAAAAATTGGTGAGTTATGTCTACACCATAAAAATAATAAATAACTCATGTTTTGTCCATCAGTCCATTTAATAGGTGGGCGTATGGGTTTGGTGATTTATCGTATCATATGGTTATTTTATTTTTATTAATTTATTGTATTGTTTATTTTTAAAATAAAAAAAATTATATACTCTATTCAACTTATTTTTGTATATTTTTTATGTGAAAAACTTAAATGAAAGTGATTTTAACCATAGTAGTAAAAGAGTCTCAGATATTTAAAGAAAAATAATACAAAGATAGCTAATAAAATCAAAAAGTAACTTATAGTATGGTTTTACAAATGAAATTAGTTATCAAGAAATAATCATTTTGAAAACTTGGGTCAAAAACTAGAACGTAAAATTAGAAATTGTTACAAAAATTGTTACAAAACATGCTCTACTCTTAATCACTTAACTCTTAAAATTAACAAATATCAATGTAACTTTTTTTTACTTGACAAAATGTCACCATTTGGTTACTAAAAAAATAAAAAATAAAAAACTCACCCAGTTTCAAGTTTGAAAGGAAGCTTTCCTGGATATCCTGGAAGGTATTCAATTACAGACTGAGAATAGACAATGCTCGAGAAAGCCAATAAGAGAAATATGCTTATGCACATACTGTCAACTACTTTGCTACGTCTCGGATTGAGCTTCATACTTGTTTGCTTTAGAATTGATTTTGTTTCTGTGCCTGCCATTATGTTTTACGTGAATCAAATGCTACAAGAATTGTATGTTAAGGCTTAGAAATGAGGAGGATGTCTTAGAAACCTTGTAGTATAAATTTCAATAAGGCACACATAGAATTTATGTAACGAGATAATAGGATTATAACAGTGAGTTTAACTAATTTGACACGTGATGTGTACTTGTCAGTGTCATCAAACATTTAGGTGTGGACAAGCTAGCTGGTTGATTTAACTCACCCTCAACTCGGAGTCAACCTTTGCACTCAACTTTCAAACCATTTAATTCTATTAATTCATTCAACAAGCATTCTTTTTCTTTTTGGCTAATATTTTTGTGTTGCAGATCTTCAATTTGGGGTGAAAGTAACTTTTTGTGGATAAATCTATTTAAGAGCAATCAAAGTATAAATATCATAATTTTTTTAGTGTAAAATATCATAATCAAAAAGTTCAAATTTTATTATCAATCAAATGTAATTTATTTGAATATATAATATGTTACAGTTTAAGTCATTTATAAGTGTGTGATTGATCTAATTATTAAAAAAAAGTTTTAATCATATTGAAAAAGAAAAGAAACTAGGTAAATTAATTTATAGTTGAATACAGCTCCTAATTAATATTTTCTTTCTTTCTTTCTAAGAACCTGCACTTGTCATTCAAAACGAAAAATCATGAATATTAACCTAATTAGATATAACCACATTTCAAGTTCTAGACCCTTTACTGCTTAACTATAATCAATCAGTCCTAAGTCAAGGTTGTGAAGGAGTGTCATTTGATAATTTGATAATTATCAAGCTCCCATCTCAGATCATATGAATAGGTTACATTATATTAAACTTAATTAAAAAAAATAGTTTTTGACACAATTGATAGTATATCAATGAATTTCAAATATGTAATTTAAAATTAAAAAAATCCCCTCAAAATAACAAGTTTTATTAGTTGTAGCTTATTATAGAGTTTTTCACATTTATTGATAAAAAGATATTTGAACCCTAATGTTTTTATATACTTAAGCAATAAAATTAAAAATTTGTGTACTTTTATTCTTTCGGAAAATTTTAATATTTTTTATTTTTTATTCTCCTATTAAATAATTTGAAATATTTAACATCAGATCAAATCAAGTCTCATTTTTAATATTTATATGTAATTTTTACTCTTATATTTTTACGATTATATAATATGCATAATTTTAAATAATATTTCTGTGACACTTTTTATTACATCTTATTTGATTATTGATAAACATGTAATAATAATGAAAAATTATTAATTGATTATGGGTAAATTCAAAAAAATTCAAATTAAATAGGTAGAAGAATAAAATTTATAAAATAAATAAAGATTTTGTACCCTCGTTACTCTCTTTATCTCGTTACTCTCTTTATATGGTTTATGACCAAGTAAGGGTTTTTGCTCGATCATTAAAAAAAGAAGAAAATAATTTACTTTTTTTTAATTAATGAATTTTTTTTACTGTACACTAACACAGGTAACTTTTTAATGATTCAAGTTCACAGGAGAAAAGCGTGATGTAAATTTTTGAAATTGTGAATGCTATATATTCTAAGTTCCTAACTACCTTTCAGACTTTTGTCCTAACTTTTGGTACGTTGAAATTAATTTCGTAATGTATCAAACTACTTCTACAAGCATAGATAGAGGTTGTTAAAGAACATGAGATACAGCTGGTAACAATTAATACATCAACTGGAAGTAGACACCAACAACTTGGTGGAAAATGATAGATTGTCTAAGAACATGTCTCTCCATAATTGTATTTATTTTTAATTATTACAATTTTGTTTTTTTTTGTATAAATAGGTTATAAACATTCGTTTATTCATAATCAATAAATCCATTTCTTACATGGTATCAGAGCTTAGGAAACAATTCCCAGAAAAATCAGCTCATAGAAATTTTTTCCCATTTTTCCTCGATCTATTTTTTTTTCAAAACCAATTTCGATTCACAAAATAATTTCAATTTCATCCCATCATATTATTCAGAAAAATCCGAGCAATCTGCAATTAAAATCAAGCTAAAATACCTCTCCACGCGCTCACACGCGCCTTGTTTAAACTCGCCGGCGTTCCACGCACCTCGCCGGAGCCACACGCTCCAACACGCGCCAGCTGTTGAAGAAGACGACTCCAACGACACGTCGCTCGCTCGCCCACTGAAACAAACGACACGACGTTCGCTCGGCGCTGAAACAAACGACGCGTCGTTCACCCGGTTTGGGCCTCGGTTTGGTCCTCGGTCTGTTCCGGTCCGATTCGGTCTTCATCCAGTTCAGTGCTTCACCGTTGCAGCCGCCGTTCCAGCCACTCTAGACGCCGGTTCACCCACTTTCCGACCGGTTCTACGGCTAAAATTTCCGGTTCTGTAATCCTTGACTCATTTTCTATAAGATAAAGCATATTTTAGTCCATTATTTATTTCATAAATAGTCATTATTGTCTAAAACACACATAAACCTATCCTTCTGTAGTTGTAATGAACTAGTTGCTGAGAAAAAGAGACTTTGCCCTGGTGTGTTCTTGACATATCGTAGCATTCGTTGAGCTGTTTCCAAATGTGGTTGTCGTGGTTTATCCATATATTGACTGAGAATGTGCACGACATACACTACGATCAACCACAGGATATTGTATGTTTCTTGGAAACTCGCTAATTTCTTGGAAGACTAAGAAACAAAATACAGTCTCACGATCAAGTGCAGAAGCAGAATATCGCTCTATGGCAGCAGCATGTTGCGAAGTAACCTAGTTACGATATATTTTGGATGATTTGGGTATCAAACACTCCCAACCAACCAAGTTATATTGTGACAATCAAGCAGCTTTTCACATTGCATCAAATCCAGTGTTTCATGAGCGAACCAAACACATAGAGATCGATTGCCATCTAGTAAGAGAAAATATTCAAGCTGGAATAATCAAAACTTATCATATCTCTACATTAGAGCAACCAGCAGATATATTTACCAAATCCCTGAGTTTTCCACGGTTCTCATGCTTACTTAACAAGTTAGGAATAATTAACATATATTCTAACTTGAGGGAGAATGTTAAAGAACATGAGATCCAGCTGGTAACAACCAACACACCAGTTGGAAGTAGCCACCAACAGCTTAGTGTGGAAGGATAGACTGTATAAGAACATGCCGCTCCATAATTGTATTTATTTTTAATTATTACAATTTTGTTTTTTTTTTGTATAAATAGGTTGTAAACATTCGTTTAGTCATCATCAATAAATCAATTTCTTACAAAGGTGGTCAATGTAATAGAACTTTAATTAAATTATTTATTTTCAAGAGGAAGTTCGAAACTAGTTAGACGATGTAGCTAACAAAAATTCTATCTATCAAGTTATTGATTATGCAATAATTAGTTTTAAAAAATGATTTTAATTATATTATTCGACTATTATATGATGTATCGATAATTATTGTTAAGTAATAACTTGATAAAAAAATATTCTTTTGTGAAATTATATTATTTTTCTTTTTGCTAAATAAGAATTTATATGACCTTTTTTTAAATCAATTAAAGCTTTGTGTTATACAATATCGAGCTAGTGATTGATTTTAGCATCTTAACACATGGAATTTGTTATGTTTTGCTTTATTTTACGTATCTATAAAAACTTTTAAAGGTGCACAAATTTTACTTACCTGCACTTAGTCACACTATAATATAATACATCATCTACACTTATATATATAAACATAAATACAATGAATGAAAATCAATTTTTTGTGCTTATTTTTTATTCTTGTTTCACTCTTGGGTTCAAAGTGGATTTACCACACCTATAAAAAATAATCAAAAAGTACATCAAATTAATGGACCAAATAACTAAAAAAAATTGATTTTGTGAGAAAATTTAGTTTATAATATACAATGCTTATGAATATTGGATTGCATTGTAAAAATCCGAATTATGCGGTTTAGATAACGACTCTAAACAATGAGAAAATGAGTCATGACAATGAAAACTTATATTAAAATTGTAAGAGAACTAATTATTCATGTCATTGTTGCTAGTAGTAGTCTTCAAAAATCGAATCAAATCGAATTAAATCGGAAAATCGGACCAAATAATTTAATAAATCAAACGGTTTGATCCGATTTATATTAATTAAAATTATTTTTCAAACGATCCGGTCTGGTTATAGTAATTTTTAAACCGATCGGACCGGATCGAACCGGACTGGTCCGATTTCAATAATATATTAAAAACTTATTTTAATAAAAACACATTATATATATAACAAAATTGATTTTTGAAAACCTTACTGCAAACTGATGCTTTCATGTCTAAATCTCATTTATTTTTACCTTGTAGTAGCTCTAAGCTTCTTGCTCATATGGAGCTTTGAAGATCAGAAGATGATCACTACAAAAACCCAAGCAAGCAGTTGATAAATATAAGGTACCAACAACAGGGTCAGTAGTTGTGAAAAGGTAACAAACAAACATCTTTTGCAACTTCTCATTCAGATCAGTTGTGGAAAGGTAATAAGTAAACACTCCTACATGTTATTGTTTTTACCGTCAGATTCACTTTTCCATATGTTGCTTCAGAAACAAATGGCCTAGTTTTCACTGAAATTTCATTAACAGAAACATAATATGAGAATAAAATTAGACCCTAATTTGTTTTTGTCAATTTCAAGTTCTCACCATTCATATCAATACATTATGTATAACAATATTAAGCTTACGGTTGTGTTATATGTTGACGGAAATAGTCTCGTCCTTGGTACACCGGGAATGAAGATAAACATAATAAACTTAGCAATGTTTTAAAAATTATTTCTGGACAACGTAAGTTTCCAAAGTCACTGTCTAAAATGAGGCCATAAATTAAACCGGATCGTTAATTAAATCAAACGGTCTAATCCAATCCGGTTTGATTAAAATTTTTTTACTCAAAATCGGACCGGATCGGACCGTAGACACCGCTAGTTGCTAGTAGGGGTGTCTACCGATCCAGTGCAGTACGATTTTGGGAAAAAAATTTAACCTGATCGAACCGACCATTTGAAAACTATTTTAATTAATACAAATCGAATCATATCGTTTGATTTATAAAACCGTTTGATCCGGTCCAGTTTCGGGTTTGGTTGGGTTTTGGACACTTCTAATGAGAAAATAATATGAAAATTTTAATATATTCTTAAACTGGTTCGATATGGTTCGACCGGTTTAAAAATTAATATAATCGGATCTAATCATTTGAAAAACGATTTTAATTAATATAAACCGGATCAAACCGTTTGATTTATAAAACTGTTCGATTCAGTTCGATTTATAGACACCCTCATTTGCTAGTGACATGATAAACTGGGTGAATAGGTATTCTATGTGGTTGGTGGATTGGATATGAACTATACCTTGTTTGCTTGTGATTAATATAACAAACAAAAGATATATATCCAATTTGACGAGGTTTTTTCAAAGACGAAGACTCATAAATAACAATTACAAAGAATGAATATATCTAATTCTATATTAATTCAAGCTAATTTAGCTAAACCTTGTGCAACCCTTAAACAATCCATTTGGTTTTATTAATTCTTTTCATTTACCTTTTTTAGCCTATAACTTTTCATTAACATATGACACTAACCCTTCATTAACAAACGACACTAGCCATTCATGATTTTGAGTAATTTTATCTAACACTAACCATAACCCAATCTACTCCTAATTATCTTTCAGTTCAACATATATGCAAAGTGTTACGAATTAGCACTTGCGGAAGCGAATATCGGGTCTAATTTTGGTTGCACAAATTAATAATAATGGGTAACGGCAAAAATAATAAGCAATAAGAAATTAAATGGCACACAATGATTTAAGTGGTTCAATTTTTCAATGTGAAAAGTCTACTCAACTCACGACGGCACACCGAAGAAAATCCACTAATAATCAAAAGGAGATACAAACACCAATTTCCAGAGAGCTTCACAAATTATACCAAAATCCAAAATCAATCTACAAAATTTCCCTCTAATTTACTGGTAATATATATAACAAGATAAATTAACAAACTTGCTATTAAATCAAATATTACCGTACAAATGGGAGAAACTCCACTAGTGGAAACAATAATGGACAGCTTGTCTTTTAGGGATTGAAGGAAATGATATGGCCGGTCAATAATTCAAGAAGAAAAACTGGTGATGAAGCAAATATATTTCCTTTGCTCTTCTGCTCTCTGTTTCTTTTCTTTTTTGCGGCTGTTCTGTATCTCTCACGCAGCAGGAGAAACAATATATATTAGTTACCCATTAGTAAGGGTTTTTAATATGGGTTTGGGCCAAATATTTGTTTTTGGGTTTGGGCCAAGCAAATAACAAATCTCCACCTTGACTCAAAACAGAAAAACAAATTCTTCAAAATATGAAATTCCTCGGATTACCAAATAACCGTCATCCAAAACCCCGAAGGGTGATTATCTTCTACAAATACCAATCAAGTCCAAGTAATGCTTGAACTTATTAAATGGAACTGGTTTGGTTAACATATCAGCTGGATTCTCTGTAGTGGCTATCTTATTAACAACAATAGCACCCTGGGAGACAATGTCACGAACGAAGTGATATCTGACATCAATGTGTTTGGTTCTTTCATGATACATAGTATTCTTAGTCAAGTGTATCGCACTCTGACTATCACAAAATACAACAGAAGTATCATGTTGTAAACCCAAATCACAAACCAAACCTCTAAGCCAAATGACTTCTTTCACTGCTTCTGCTGCTGCCATATATTCTGCCTCTGTTGTAGACAAAGCAACTGTAGACTGTAAAGTAGCCTTTCAACTAATGGCACAATGAGAAAGAGTGAAGACATAACCTGTTAAAGATCTTCTTCTATCCAGATCACCAGCATAATCGGAGTCCACATAACCAATAACACTACAACCAGTATTAGAACTCCCATCATATACCAAACCAAAATTAGATGTACCTCTCAAATACCGAAGTATCCATTTCACTGCTTGCCAATGACCCTTACCAGGATTACCCATATATCTGCTGACAACACTAACTGCATGTGAAATGTCTGGACGAGTACAAACCATAGCGTATATCAAACTGCCAACGGCACTAGCATATGGAACCTGAGACATGTACCGTTCTTCTTCTTCTGACTATGGTGACAAATCCAAAAAAAACCTGAAATGCGCAGCTAACAACGTACTCACAGGTTTAGAATCTTTCATCCAAAACGTTGAAGAACTTTTTCAATATAACTTTTCTGAGTCAAATAAAGCTTGCCCGCTTGTCTATCCCTGTAAATTTCCATGCCCAAAATTTTCTTCGCTGCACCCAAATCTTTCATCTCAAATTCACCATTAAGTTGAGACTTTAATTTCTGAATCTCAGACTTATTCTTAGAAGCAATAAGCATGTCATCAACATAAAGCAACAAATAAATGGATGAACCATCATGAAATCTTTTATGATAAACACAACTATCATAATCACTCCTAGAGTAACCATGATCAATCATAAAAGAATCAAACCGCTTATACCACTGCCTAGGAGATTGCTTCAGCCCATATAAAGACTTTTTCAATAAACAAACATGATCTTCCTTACCTGGAACAACAAACCCCTCTGGTTGATGCATATATATATTTGTTCTTCAAGCTCACCATGTAAGAAGGCTGTCTTGACATCAAGTTGTTCTAATTCCATGTCAAACAATGCAACCATAGCAAGCAACACACGAATAGAGCTATGTTTCACAACAGGTGAAAATACTTCATTGAAGTCAATACCTTTCTTCTGACAATAGCCCTTTACAACAACACGTGCCTTGAACCTAGCTGATTCAACCTCAGGTATACCTTCTTTTTTCTTGAAGACCCATTTGTTTCCAACAATCTTCTGACCCTTAGGCGGTTTCACCAATTCCCAAGTATGATTCTTATGAAGTGATTCAATCTCTTCATTCATAGCAACCAGCCACTGAGCAGACTCAACACAAGTGATAGCTTCATGATAACTAGAAGGTTCATACACCTCAATAGACTCTACCACAGACAATGCAAAAGAAACTAAGTCTGCATCTGGGTACCTCTGAGGGCGTCGAATCTCTCTTATTCCTTTACCCTTAGTGATACTATATGGTTGCTCATGTTGCTCTTCTGCTACATCATGAGTAGAATCATTTATCTCATCCACAGATGGCTGATCCGAAGTGCCCTTTTGCACTTGACTAGGAGCTCCACTCTCAAGCTCCACCTGCTCACTAACACCATGGTCTTTATATGCAACAATAGACTCTTTTTTCTTTTGCAACATGGAAAACTCATCAAACTTAACATCTCTGCTAATCAAAAATTTAGGGGACTTAGGTTCAACACACCATAATCTATAACCTTTCACCCCAGAAGGATACCCCAAAAATATGCATTTCAATGCCCTAGGCTCAAGTTTACCATCATTAACATGAGCATAAGCAGGACAACCAAAAAATTTCAAATCAGAATAATTAGCAGGAGTACCAAATAATACCTCAAATGAAGTCTTCAACTCAATTGCAGTTGATGGAGACCGATTCACCAAATAGCAGGCATGGTTACAAGCTTCCGTCCAAAAAGATTTATCCAAGTCAGCTTGAAAGAGCATACAACGAGCTCTTTCTAAGAAAGTCCTATTCATACGTTCTGCTACTCCATTTTCTTGTGGTGTATGACGCACAGTGCGGTGTCTCACTATGCCATTTCTTTCACAGAACTCATTAAACTGACTCACAAAATTCCAAACCATTATCAGTCCTCAAATGCTTGATTTTCTTGCCTGTTTGATTTTCTATACAAGCCTTGAATTTTACAAATTTTGAGAACGCATCATTCTTATTCTTCAGAAAATACACCCAAACATGACGAGAGAAGTCATCAATAAAAGTCAACATATACCGGGCACCACCCTTAGACACAACACGAGAAAGACCCCAAAGATCTGAATGAATATAATCAATAGTACCTTTCGTTTTATGGATGGTTGTACTGAACTTGACCTTGCGATGCTTTCCATAAACACAATGCTCACAGAAATCAAGCTTCCCAGTTTTTTGACCACAAAGCAAATCTCGTTTGCTCAAAATAGACATCCCTGCCTCACTCATATGCCCAAGTCGCATATGCCATAATCGAGTAGTGTCTGAATCTTGATCTGACGAGGATGAAACTGATACACTGCCAATAACAGTGCTACCCTGAAGCATATAGAGACCACGCGACAATTGCCCTTTAATAACAATGAGAGCACCCTTACTAACTTTTAAAACTCCACTTTCAGCTACATACTTGTAGCCTTGTGAATCAAGAGTACCCAAAGATATCAAATTCTTTTTCAAATCTAGAACATGGCGAACATCTTTTAAAGTCCTAACAATACCATTATGCATCTTAATTCGGACAGTACCAATACCAACAACCTTGCAGGACATATTGTTTCCCATCAAGACAACACCCTCATCAATAGACTGATAAGAAGCAAACCAATCTCTACTGGGGTACATATGGTAAGTGCAAGCCGAATCAAGAATCCAAACATCTTCAGGAGAACCAATAGATACTGATAGAACATTTTCACCATCAGAACCAGAACTATCTGCAACACCAGCAACATCATTAGTACCAGAAGACGTTGCGACAGATTTTCCTTTACCTTTGAGTTTAGGACAATTTACTTTCCAGTGCCCTTCCTGACGGCAATAGTTGCATTTATCTTTTCTTTTTCTAGATTTGGATCTAGACTTGCCTCTATTATTACTTGTGCCTTTTTCTTGATTTCTACCTCTGACAAATAAACCACTGCTATTATCATTGTTGCTTGTAGACACCTTTTTTTCAACTCTCTGGAATTCAAAGCTGCTTTGACATCTTCCAAAGAAATAGTGTCTCGCCCATATAGCATAGTATCAACAAAATGTTCAAATGAATGAGGTAAAGAACATAATAGAACTAAGGCCTGATCCTCATCATCAATCTTAACACCACCATTTTTCAAATCACGAATAATTTTAGTAAATTCATCAAGATGATCGTGCAAAGGTGTACCTTCCGACATTCTGAATGTATGCAAACGCTCTTTCAAATATAACTGACTGGTCAAAGACTTGGTCATATACAAATTCTCCAATTTAAGCCATAACCCAGCAGGAGATTCCTCATCACCAACCTCGCGTAATACCTCATCATACAAGGATAACTGAATTGAACTCAAAGCATTTTCCATCAATGCATATTTTTCTTCATCAGTCAATTTTTCTGGCAATTTATCCTTACCTTTAAGTGTCTTAACGAGCCCTTCTTTAACTAATACGGCCCGCATCTTCATACGCCAAAGACTGAAATCATTTCTACCATTGAATTTCTCAATTTCATATTTTGCCGCCATGACAGAAAACCCAATATTAAATAAACAGAAGTACAATCCAGAAAATATGAAACCAATCAGATAACCAGAAGCTCAAAAATAAATCCAAAAGAGCAAACTTGATCAGTTCCAATAAATAACAGAATAACCCAATAGCTCTGATACCAATTTGTTACGAATTAGCACTTGCGGAAGCGAATATCGGGTCCAATTTTGGTTGCATAAATTAATAATAATGGGTAACGGCAAAAATAATAAGCAATAAGAAATTAAATGGCACACAATGATTTAAGTGGTTCAAATTTTGAATGTGAAAAGTCTACTCCACTGATGACGGCACACCGAGGAAAATCCACTAATAATCAAAAGGAGATACAAACACCATTTTCCAGAGAGCTTCACAAATTATACCAAAATCCAAAATCAACCTACAAAATTCCCCTCTAATTTACTGATAATATATATAAGAAGATAAATTAACAAACTTACTATTAAATCAAATATTACCGTACAAATGTGAGAAACTCTACTAGTGGAAACAATAATGGACAGCTTGTCTTTTAGGGATTGAAGGAAATGATATGGCCGGTAAAGAATTCAAGAAGAAAAACTGGTGATGAAGCAAATATATATTAGTTACCCATTATTAAGGGTTTTTAATATGGGTTTGGGCCAAATAATTGTTTTTGGGTTTGTGCCAAGCAAATAACACAAAGCTCAATATCAATACCATCATCACAATCATACTCGGCACCATTCACAAGCTCAGTACTTCACATAGAATAGAATAGATTTGTAACTGTCAATTTACCTAATAACCAGTTCCATCACCCAGGTTCATCACCATCCTTTCCACTCATTGTGCATGCTGTACCACCACCTGTTTATTCTTGACAATCAACATCATAACCACCTAACAATTGAACAAATGAATCTAAGCCCCAATGTAAAATCTGTAGAAAATTTGGCCACATAACTGCTAACTATTATTTTAAAAATATGGTCTTTAAAAATAGCCCTCAACCTCCCAATTCCTTACCACAATCATCACTACTATATCCACCACTAAAATAAATATTTTATATAATTTTATTATAATAATAATAAAAATTAATAGAATAATACCTTTATCCAAAAAAAAAAATTGAAAAGTCATTTCTTCATCAAAAAAGCAATAAATAACTCACGTTTTGTCGATGAACTACGGTCTTAAAAATTCAGGATCAAGCCCATCAGCCAATTTAATAGGTGGGTATATGAATTTGGTGATAGATCGTATCATATGGTTATTTTATTTTTTATTAATTAAGTGCTATGTTTACTTTTTTTTTAATTTATATACTCTATTCAACTTATTTTTGTATTTTTAGACATTTTAGTTTTTTCTTCTTAATTTTTATATTTTTTACATGAAAAAAGTTAAATGAAATCAAATTTAACCTTAGTAAAAGACCGGTAGATATTTAAAGAAGAAAATTTATCAAAAAATTAAAACTATCAAAATTAACATTCACAAATGTAATTAAAGTGATGGAAGTGTATTTTTACTAGGAGGATTTATGTTCTTAACCCTTTGGAGTTTATAGATTTGAGTTTTTTTTTTAAGAAATTAATAAGTTTTATTAATTTAAAATATAAATAAAAGACTGTAACAATAAATAACATTATTTTTCGTTTCTTTTAAGCCTTCATTTGGATTTTGATATTCTAACAGATAATAGGATAAATTTTAAATAAAATTTGATTTTTAATAACTTCAGTTATTCAATTGTTAGAAAATAAAAAAACTAATATAATTAACTTATGTAAAGAAACTGAATTAATTAAACTAATAACAATTAGACATTAAATAGAAGGGACAAATACATATGGGTTAGAAGCTGAAAGAATTGATGAAAAATAAATGATAATATTACAACTATCTTCTAATACCTACTAGTCCTATTAACAGCATAACTTCTACTTCTAAGATAGAAATCAGCAGATGAGTCAACCTCATGATCTTCTTCCCTAAAACTACAAGGTCTTTCCTCATCAATTTTCCCAATTTTTCCCAACCCAACACTATAACTCCTCATCCTCATGCCATAATTCAACTCCATTGATGATTGTACCTGTACTTTCCTTTGAAAACCCAAGTCGTTTTTCTCAACATCATTATTCATCTTTGACGATGTTCTAGAAAACTGCCACGTGGAAAACACATGTTGATCTTGGCTATAATTATTAGTTGAAGAAGAATTAACACTAAAGCTCTTTGGCAAAACCGAAAGAGGAGCAGTCATACCACCTCCATAACCAGCAGCCCCTGAACAATCGACCAAACTCTTAATGTAAAAATTTCTGACTCTACTTAGAATCCTAATGGGTGTACTTAGCATTTGCCTAAACAAATTTCTTTGCTTAAGAGCTTTATAAGTTCTCATGATGTTTATTAGTTATATGAAACAAAAGCTAACTTGATGAAGAGGTTATTAAGAGATTTGAAGTATGTGGGAATATATATATATATATATATATATACACACAGAGAGAAAAATATGTAGAATTAAAATATTGAGTTTCTTGGAAGTATCTCCATAGTTGGGAAGTCTTGACTGGACGGCTAGAGGTTGGAGATATATGTAGGAGTAATTACTAATTAGGCGTGTGGACATTTTCAAAACTATATAATTTGTGATTGAATTATTAAAGATAAAAAGTATTCAATTAAGGTGTATTAAATATTGGTATTTTAGCTTGATCATATTGACTGGGTTTTGGCGTTTAATATTCGTCGTAACACTCGCTACAAATTTAAAACATTTGGAGTTCAAAAATGTGATACTCAAGAGTGTTATAATTATTTGGATCATCTGATGTTTGTCTATGTGCCAAATTTTTTTATTTTTATAAAATGACATATTTTTAAATATTAAAAAAAAATAACACATTTAAAACTTAAAAAAATTATATCATCTATTTCATATATAATGTAATTATTCACGTGGTTTCATTTTTGTCCCTGTACACAAACATATGCTATTTTTCTTATAAGGTAAAACAATGTGTGTTTTCAAATACAAAATGTTTTTTTTTAAATTATCTTCAATAAAAAAAGTTATTTTAAATTATAAGAAAAATAATATAATATTTTATGTAAGAGAGTTAAAACTAAAAGTATACATATTATGTAACGCAATCAAGTTAAAATTATACAAAATAACTCTTAAAATTTATATCAATAAGAGTAGTTCAATATTAAATAAATCTATATATAAAGTTCAATTTTAAAGAATACACTTTAAATATAATATGTTTGGATTGAATTTTATTTTTTTAATAAAATAACAAAAATAATAATTCTTAAAACTTAATCATAACCATACAAATTATCCCTTAATAATTGCAACCATAAATATATTCTTACTATTAAAAAAATATAAATGTATTAATATGTATAATTTAACTTGTCTAATATTATTCAATATTTTATATAATTTTTTTAACAAATTAATAATAAAATATAAAATAAATAAATTTTTTTACCAACAAATTTTAAAAATATTACAAAAATACCATTGATTTTTGATTTATTACTTCCATATTCATACCATTAAACTTTGAAATTGTTACAAAAATATAATTAAACTTTTTTTTGTTACTTTAATATCATTAAATTTTATAAAATATTACAAAAATATTATCTACCTCAATTAGTTAATAACAAATTATATGTATATTGATGTTATTTTTGTTACGTTTATAAAATTCCATGGCATAAAATTTACAACAACAAAAATTTGATAATATTTTTGTAATAATTTTTAAAATTTGATGATAAATTTATTTCCTCTAAAATATATAAATTTATTATTTTTAAAAAGTATTACGAATATTATTTTCCCAGAAATTTCATGTATTTATTTTTGGGATGAAGTGAAGTGATAGTTTCGTTTCTAATTAATTTTAAGTAGTCACGGACTCACCAACCTTATCTTAGTATCTTTACTATGCCGATTTCGTTGAAACTTTTTAGTTGGATAAATTAAGTTCATACCTTTTCAGTTTTGACCAATTTTTTCCGACTTGAATCATATGGTAGGAAAATTATCCAAATTATGTCCGAGTTTTCATAATATATTAATACCTTTAATATTTGAAAAATATCACAGATATTTTCAATATCCACGTTTCGTATGAGGGTAGATTAGTAATTACCAGTACCCTAGACACGTGGCACATTCTCCCTAGAGCAACAAAACTCTCCTCGTTCTCCTGAGCAAACCCATTCCAAACGAAACATTCCCTCGAACTCGATCGATGAAGGATGCAAAGTAAAATGAGTTGAATTATAGAGTAATTCGTATTTTATTAATATTAAAATAAAAATTTTATTTTTTAGAATTTTAAAATATTAAATTGTGAGATAGAATATTTAATATTTTTTTAATTTTGAAAATATTAATTCTCCAATTAATTAACACATTCTTCTTTTCTAAACTACTACTGAAAAATATGCCTAAGGAATATTTTGGACCACTATTTTATTCACATTTGTTGAAATTTTCATTAAATTGTACGTATTTTGCTAAACTTTTTCTTCAAACTTGTCATGTATTTGTTATTTCTTAAAGCAATTATGGACCTTAATTAATTGGGTGGCTTATTCTAAAATTACCACATTTAAACGTAAATTCAAAAAATTGATAAAAATATTATTTTGCATTTATTACATTTATTTCTATCAATTAAATTATTCTTTTAAGTTATTTTTATTAATTTTTAAAATTTATATTAAATGTGGCGTGGAGTGTGTACGTACACAATAAAAAATGGTTATCTGTACCCAGTCAAATTATGTTAAGTCATTACTAACCTTTAGAGATTGATTTTTATATAATTATATGAACTTCTTAATAATTCTTCTCTGTGTCTATATATATGTATGTTTGTTTTAATATTATATATGGTAATCAGGTTATATCATTTTAGATATTTGTGATAAAAAAAATTAAAGGGTAATTATGATAATTTTTATCTATGATATGAAAGTGCTTAATTTTATTATTTTAACATAAAAATCGACTAATCAATTAGTCAAAACAGACCGTGTAAATAAATTTACTATTATAATAACAAAAGGCATTGTACCATTAAGACTCAGAAACACAGAATCGTTAACCAAAAGAACAAAATTAAAAAAAAAAAAACTAATTTATATTAACATTATTATATATCACAACCACAAATTGTATAATTTTTTATTGGATATATGTATAAACTTGCTAAACTGTATTTAACAATAAAATTTGCTACACGTTATTTGAGATTATCAAATTTGAGATATATATATATATATATATATATATGATTTTATAAAATGTAAAGGTTCGATGAGCATGAGCTGAATCAAACTTTCATACCCACAAAAAAAGAAAAAAAAGGAGAGAGAGAGAGAGAGAGAGATTAAGAAATGCTATGCTTGCCAGGGTGATCAGCGACTTGAAGAGTCTTATCTATGAGCTTGCGAGCATGTCTGCTACGAATCTCAACCTTAACACTTGCGCTTTTGTCGATTTTTACGTATGGCTTGTTCTTCTTCCTCTTCTTTAAAGCTCTTACTTTTGATTTGATTGACTCCACTAGGCTCCCTAGCTGGTTAATCGCCATTAATTTACATTCAAAATTAATTAATTTCTGTTATTTGGATTTGGCTTCTGATAATAAAAAACGAACAAACAAAAACAGAGAAATGAAAAATTGATCCGAAAGAAAAAAGAAAAGAAGAGGTTCAAAGGGATTGTTTTTGTTTAGAGATAACTTTGGCTATGGAGTTTGTTTTTATTTTGATTTTGCTTTTGTTCTTGAGTGTTCAAGTACGCCTATTTTTGTTCGGCTTCAGGTTTGACTTTGAGGCATGTGCTTTTCACTCTTCATCTTTTTTGTGCTTTCCCACCACTAGGCCCATATTTATGGACTCCAAACTTCACATTCCTCCTCCTTTTTATAGATAATTACCACTTTGCCACTTGCTTGTACTAGTCAATTGTCAATTTCTTGATGTAAGTTGAATATTCTATTCGCTATTTCACTCTCTCCATTATTATTTGATTGAACAAATATTCATAATATCTGTTGTTATCGTAATTATTTTAAATATTAAATAAATAATTTATTTTTTTATATATATAATTTTTTATATTTTTAATATTTAAATAATTTTTAATTAACAGAGAAAAAAATATTCATTGATAATTAGTTAGTATAATAATATTCCTTAAGAAAAGTTATGTTGCTAGCCATTACATCACAATTTTAGTCAAGATATCTTATATTGGATTTTTTTTTTTTTACCCCTGAAAACGAAATTAATATTTACTTCCTTGCCTTTTGAATTTTGAACTAAGAATATGAAACATTGTTGTCTTCACTTCAAATTTATTTTTTACACTTTAAAAAATTAAATCCATGGTCTTTTTTTAATAATAAGTCATTGTACTTTTAGGATAAATTAAGTTTTTTATAAAAGAATTTTTTAAAATAATACTTCACAAGTCGTACACACCCGAGAATTGAATCAATAATATTTACATTATTCATGAGCAAAAATAAAAAAAATATTTTTAACATTATCAACATGTGTTTTAGAAGTTTTAATATTGATACACATTTTTTTCAATAATATTAAAAAAATAACATAATAATATCATTTAATAATAACATATATATTGTCAATTGAGTATCAAATAATATTAATAAAATATTATTTATGATTAATTTTAAAAAATGATAGTTTACCATTAAATATTTTTATATAATTTTATAATCATAAATTTATTAATTTAAAAAAATATTTTAAATATTTAATTACTTATTTTTTAATTTAATAAATAAGTAATTAACTGTTTTGATATATTGAATATTTATTAAATTTTTCATAATTGTATTAGTGAAAAAAATTTCTAAACTTTTTTTTCAATATTTATGTGGAACAATTAATATTTTCTTTATATCTATAAACTTTAAATCTCCATATTTTTACTAACACTACAAATTTTAAACTTTACTTACAAGAAGATTTTAGTGCAACTAAGCTACTATCAATTGTGATTTTTTAATAGAAGTTTTTTTTTTTGTGAAATTTTTTTAATAGAGACTTCTATAAATACTTTTTTTATATAAAATGATAATCATAATAATTTTTTTTATATATAAAAAATAATAATTCTAACTGCAACAAACAATCAGATCTAATTTCTTATGTCTTTTGATCTCTAATTGTCAAATTTGTGGACCATTAAAGTAAGACTGAACCATTTAAAGAATTTATATAATTAATTTTATTCATGTAGCCTGGTGGTTAAATTGTCAAACGGTTTCCACTTGGGCAGAATAAAACTTGGGACCCGAATAAGAAATAGACCAAAGCCAACGACCATTTTCACACATGGAAATAATCAATCTGTTTATTTCGGTTTCGCCAACTGATCCGGTTTCTTAAGTAGTACCTTTACCTTACATATTATAGATACTGCATGTAGAAATTAGCACCGTATATTTGACAAACATAATAATACTATCAATATGACAATATCCTTGGTTTTTACGATATTAATTAGTAGTGAAGAAGCAAAGAATTGGTGAACAGAAACCGGGTTCAATAAAAATTGAACCGGACCGTCCACACCTAAATTTTTAATAATAGATTATTAATAGTTTGACAACATTTTGAGGCAATTTCAGTCATTTGAAGTGTTGCTATATTCTATTGAAGAACGGTAGAAGAATGTGAAAGCAGCGGCCAACAACATAGAGTTGCTAACGATACGACAAAACCTGAATCTGTGGCTGACTTCGTAATTGTTTTGAATTTGGATATGATACAGCAAATAAAATAGTAACAAAAAAATAATCAAAATGTCCACCCAATATTATAAATGTCATCACGATTCAAGTTGTTACGTAATTAGATTAATTCCTTGGGGGCTTTTAAGTAATATATTTATGCATACAACGAATTTATATAAAATAATATTTAAAATTTATAACAATAAAAATAATAATATTTAATAATATTAAATATGATTTAATTATTAAATTTTAAATTTAAATAGAGTTAAATATACTGAAAATATGTTTATTAATCTTAATTACAATGAATGATAATACAAATATAAATACAGAAAAATAAGAATCTGCTTTTTAAGAAAAGTGCTTTTAAGAAAAATATATTAGTTGTATACAACTAATATACCACTAATAATAATTTATTAACACTCCCCCTCAAATTGGCGCATAGATATCGATCATGCCCAACTTGCTTAATGAACCATATAATGCCTTCTTAGAAACTTCTTTGGTAAGCATATCTGCAAGTTACTCTTCAGTGGGAACAAAAAGAAAACTAATCAGTTTGGCATCTAACTTTTCTTTTATAAAGTGACGATCAACCTCTACTGCTTAGTGCGATCATGTTGTACTGGATTTTGTGATATATCAATGGCTGCCCGATTGTCGCAATACAATTGCATAGTATTTTTGAGTTCGAAACCCAAATCAGATAACAAAGTTCTTATCCATAGTAATTCACAAACCCCATGAGCCATACCTCTATACTCGGCATCAGCACTAGATCGCGCCACCACTTTCTGTTTCTTACTTTTCCATGTAACTAAATTTCCACCCACAAAGGTAAAATAGCCCGATGTTGACTTTCTATCTGTAATACTTTCTGCCCAATCTGCATCTGTGAAGCCACAGACTTCAAGATGATTGTTGTGTTTAGAGAACATTACTCCCCTTCCTGGAGCCGATTTCAAATACCTTAAAATTCTCAAAACAGCATTCATGTGGTTCTCACTTGGGTTATGCATGAACTGACTCACCACACTTACTGCATATGCAACATCTGGTCTAGTATGAGCCAAGTAAATCAAACGCCCAATCAATCTCTGATAGCGAGCTCGATCGGTTGGTATCTGATCTGGATACTTTGCTAAACAATGGTTTTGCTCAATAGGAGTGTCAATAGGTTTGCAATCCAACATACATGTCTCTATTAGCAGATCAATAATGTACTTCCTTTGACACAGATATATTCCTTCTCTTCCCCTAGCTACCTTAATTCCTAAGAAGTACTTTAGTTCACCTAAGTCCTTTATCTCGAATTCAGAGGCTAGCTGTCTTTGTAATTTATGCATCTCAACAATATCATCACCAGTGATTACCATATCATCAACATAAATTATTAGGGCTGTTACCTTCCCTCGTTGATGTTTGAGAAATAGAGTGTGGTCTGAATTACTCTGTCTGTAACCAACCTTTTGCATGAACTGTGAGAATCTTCCAAACCAGGCTCGAGGGGATTGCTTGAGACCATACAAAGACTTCCTCAGTTTGCATACAAAATTACCAGGAGAATCAACTACATACCCAGGTGGAAGACTCATGTATACTTCCTCGGCTAATTCTCCATGAAGAAACGCATTCTTGACATCAAATTGCCGTAGTGGCCAGTTTAGATTAGCGGCAAGTGAGAGCAAAACCCGAATGATGTTCATTTTGGCAACAGGAGCAAAGGTCTTATTGTAGTATACACCATACGTTTGAGTAAACCCTTTTGCTACAAGACGAGCTTTATACCGATTTACAGATCCATCACCATTATGTTTTACAGTAAACACCCATCGACGGGTTGATGGGTTGATGGGTTGATGGGTTGATGGGCTTGGGCTGTTGGGCTAAACTTAAAACTGTTGGGCTGATGAGCTGTTGGGCTTGGACTAAGACAGATTGGGCCGGATTGGGTTGTCTAGCTGAGCTTGGACTAAGACAGATTGGGCCGGGGTTGGGCTGATGGGTCGGGTTAGGGCTGATGGGTAGGTCAAACCGAATTAAAATAAACTAAAGGCTGAATTTTTTTAGGGATAGAAGCTGAATTTTTTTTACAGAACTGCGGACACCCAAAAAAGGGAACTGTGGACTCACAAAGTCGTGCAGGAGCTGCTGCGCGAGCTGGATGGCGCAGGGCTGGAGCTGCTGTGTGGGGTGGACGGTGCAGGGTTGGAGCTGCTGCGCGGGCTGGACGGCGCAGGGTTGGAACTGCTGCGCGGGCTGGACGGCGTAGGGTTGGAGCTGCTGTGCGGGCTGGACGGCGCAGGGTTGGAGCTGCTGTGCGGGCTGGACGACGCAAGGTTGGAGCTGTTGCGCGAGCTGGATAGTGCAGGGCTGGAGCTGCTGCGCGAGCTGGATAGTGCAGGGCTGGAGCTGCTGCGCGAGCTGGACGGCGTAGGGCTGGACAACGCAGTGAACGGCGCAGAGCTGAACAGCGCAATGAACGGCGCGAGAAGATTAATGGCACTAATACTGACGACGGCGCTCCTATATTGGCGGCGTTGCTCATATTAAGGCAGTGACTTTGACGGCGGCGCTACTGTTTATTAATCTTAATTATAATGAATGATAATACAAATATAAATACAGGAAAATAGGAATCTGCTTTTTGGGAAAAGTGTTTTTAAGAAAAGTACTAATAATAATTTATTAACAAATAGTACCTGAATATGCAATATTTATAGCATTTTTTTAAAATAAAAATATATAAATTAAATATAAAAGGTATTATTCCTATAATTAAAAGTTTTTTTTAATTTTTTATATTATTTAGAAGTGTGAAATTAACGTTGACTTGTTTGTTGCCTTCTTAATCTATGCAGTTAATGTGGCACGCTTTTCATTGAAAATTGGTTGGTAGATTGTTATAAAGTTCGTTGAAGTTAATTTAAAATTATAGATCACATTTTGTAAGCCACTTCCACGCGAATTATTAGGATATTTATTATTTTATGATATTATAAATTAATATAATTTTATTTTAAAAAAAATAAATATCTAACACTTAATAAAAAAACAATGATAAACAACATATTTCTTGGATATTTATAAATGAAAATTGATTTGAAAAAAAAATGAAAGTTGCTGTCTGTTCTCTCTCAAATAAGGGTTTATTTATTGATCTATATTAAAAATCGATCAGAATCATAATATCAAAAAATTATAAAATTAGAATAAATATATGAATTCTTTTATAATATTTAATAACAATTTATAAAAATCAAAATAATCAGTACATAAATTAATTTTTAAATATCAAGTAAACATTGAAAATGAAAATTAAAGAGAATAAAAATTACACTTTATAAAAGTATATCCTTATAAATAAACTATTTTTTATGTTTAATTTACAATTAATATTAGTTTATTTTTTAAAAAATAATTATTATAATAATATCTATAATTTTAATTAAAAGTTAAATTTTATATAATTTATCATCATTCTTTATGAAAAATTAAATAATAAAAATCTAATTAATGTGTTGTGGTGAAGAGATAAAATTTGAATAAATGTACAATTTTCTTACGAGTTGGGAATCAATTGGGATTCAGACTGTGGGATGGAAATGAAAAAAGGAATTTAAGAGTCATATATATATTTTTTATTTTAATTAATTTTATGTTATATATATATTAATTTATTTTAAATTTAAATGTTTTTAAAATTATTATTATTACATGCACATAAAATACACGGATAGAATCGAATTTAAATTTTAATAAAAATTACTTTAAATTTTAAGTCAATTTGTTTAACAGACTTAAAAGACTTCTTTGTAGCATTTAGCCTTTGCAACTTTTGGTTTGTGAAGTTTTATTTATACGTAAATAAAAGCTTCATCTTGGAGGTGGAAAAAGAACTAAAATAGAGAAAAAAAATTATTTTTTATTCTCTCATTCTAAATTTTTAAAGTTAAGTTGATTTTAGTAGAGTTTATATATTTGACAATTTGTAAGAATAATAAATTATAGTGTATGTTTGTTACTAATTGATCGTTATATCTTGAATATATTTTTTCAAAATTCTCAAACATTCACTCTACGTTAAAAAATTATCTTAAGGTATCATATAATACACAAACCCCGATCATCCCTTTGTTCAATTTATGTTTTATGTTATTTAAATTTTATATTTACAATTTATATATATATATATATATTATTGTAATTTTAATTTAAAACGATACAATATTTATTCTTATTTTATTTGTCCCTAATATATCTCCTACATTATTTTCATGAGTAATAAATAACACTTTTTTTTCTCTATCATAGATACCATATAATTTTAAATAATCAAAAAAGAAAAAAGATAATAATAAACTTTAAATCATATTTGGTTGAGAATGTTAATGAAAATAATTCTAGATATTTTTGTGTTTATATTTAGTTTGACTAGTAACCTATAATGAAATGTGAAACATTCAAATAGTAATATAAATGCGCATTGCTTTTACAACCCTTAAGTTAGAATGCTCTATTTTATTTTTATATTTATACAATTATTTATTATTATTTTCCTCATTTTGTTTAATAGAGAAATCAAAAAAGTTGTTTATTTTATTTATAATTTTATAAATTTTATTTCAATATTATAATTATTATAATTTTATTGTTGAAATAAATATAATACTATTATTATTATTATTTTAATTAAACTCTTTTTATTATTATATTATGATTTTCGTTATATTTTTATTCTAAGAATCAAAGAAAACCTGCAATGCCATATATGCTTCTAATTTCGGGCATTATCATAGCATAGGTTCAAATTTGTCATTATGCATATTTAACCGTATATAATTGTTATTAAAAATGAATTTCTATCCTTCTTTTTATATAATCAATTATTTATATTTTTTATTTTTAATTTCTTTAAAAAATATTTTTTTATGATACAAAAAAAAAATGTAGAGCGCCATAAACAGACTAAAAATGCAATCGTTTGTGAAAGAAATATGAAATGTAATTAAACCAGACTTTTAGAGAGGAGCTGCTCTGTTGACTGTATCGTATTATCAAGTATTATGATTAAAAATTCAATGACAACTCGTTTGGGTAATAAATTCAACCACCGTATGGGAAAGGATGCCGGGGATAAATGGTTACGATTACATTCTGCCAATCTCTGGATTTTGTTGATTTTGAATGCTTGATGTTGTTGACAAGAAGATGTACCATCACAAATTAAAGACCACTTCTCTATATATCATTGAACATAACATGCTTCAAAATTAAACAATCTCCCAGTAGTTAAATAAATTAAAACAAAACAAAACAAACTAGGCAATATACATAATTTGGGACCCATGAAAATTTCGTTATATATAAAAACAAAAGAATTTCATTGATAATCAGAGACAGTACAAAGAAAACAATAAGTTAAAACATGTGTTTGCAGAGAAATAAATTCTACAAAACGCGGCCACACTTTGATATGAGAAATTCCAGATCAATGATCGATCACATTACATGTGTAATAAACAGGAGAACAATTTCAGCAAAACACGAAACAGAACAACAAATAAAACTTACTCTGACATCTAAATTAACAATATGATGTTTGCTGAGAATCGGACCAGAACATCAAAGTTGCTAAAAGTGCCACTGTTGCAGTTTCAACACGTAGGCGATGTGGGCCAAGACCCACTGTGGTAGCACCCGACTCTATTAACATACTCACCTCTTTCTCAGTGAAGTCTGAAACCATAAAACCCAAAATTAGCGTGCAATCATCAACTTACATTTGAAAAATATAAATGCAAGCAACTAACCTTTGCAGGCTTCTGACTCCTTAACTTAAAAAAAATAGAAATGATTTTAAAGTAGTTTGTGTTGTTATAAGAGTATCCGCCGCCATAATTTATTGAATGGCAAAACATACCAATTATCTTGTTAATCCCTACCTTATAGTTCAGGGAGAGTGAATGAAGCATGATGATATCATCCAATAGATTAATATGACATGACTAATGTACGGGATATAATGCATGAAAAGTATCAGAACACATAAATTCACATCACTAACCCCCTTCTGGTCCAACTATGATCAGCCCTTTTGACTGTGTTCTTGTTGAAGCCAAGGCACCAAAAAGAGGATTAGCTTCTGCTACTGCAATAAAAGATAGCTCCGATTCGGAAACCTAAGTTTAAGAACACAAGAGAGATTCTTAATTTCAGTTATACAAGTCATGAAAGGCATAGATAGAATTCACACATGTTAAGCATTGATATCAACAGTATGAATCACAAATATCATAAAAGTAATCATAATTCGTACTTAACATGATTGCATGAAGGAAAGCTAATATATATAGAACATGTAAATGCAGTTGAATGGTACGGTATACTAGCAAGTAATAAACTGTAAATAAGCCATAACGATAATTGATGTACAGAAAAGTTAGGAAATGAGGAGCAAGAACTTACAAGAGGTAGAAGGTTATCAATTCTTACAGCAGGTTTCAAAATCATTTCATGCAACCGTTGACCTGTAATGGAGAACAACACAAACAAAAAGGAGGGGAAATTAAATTTGCCCTTTCATTAAAATGAGAAACTTGAACTAGTCCTGCTCAAGTTTTAATGGAAAATAACTTAACAAAATAAATAGAAAAATGCTAATTGAGTTCAAGTATAAACATTGTTTAGTTGCTGCCAGAATGAGACGCTGCAATCTGTCTACTCGATTCTCTGAGATAGATGGAGAACGATCCGTAAGCAAAGGAGTAACACTGCTTGCACCAAGCTCCTAAGTTAAGACAAGTGGTGAAATCAGAAGCTATAAAGCTACAAGAATTAATGGCATCTGCATATATTTGAAATATACCGTGCATTTCTCAACAAGCCAGTCAGCTCGACCACCCTTTAGAGTACCTAAATGGTGCCAGATTTAAAAATTTGATGAGAAGCTTCTAAGCATCAAAGTATTTGACTACTTTATCAACTGATAGATGAAATCAAAACAAGGAAAAACAGGAAGAGAGAGGGAGGGGAGGAAAAATAAAACCTTACCAATGGCTGCAAATACATGCCACTGTGTGCTTTGTGGAAGAACAATTTTAGGATCTTGTGTTGCAACAAAATCAATACCAGTACGGTCAGTCTTCTCAATGCACCCTTCAACCAAAGCTCCTTTACCATTAAATAGCTCTATCCTTGCATATGTTGATGACAGTAAGAACTTAAAATTGAAATTACATGCTTCTTTCTGAAAAATCATCATGCTATGATATTTATTTTCCAGAACAACCCAAATTTTATGTCTGAAGCACTGAATATCAGAACACGTTAAAATCTAGTCTACAGGGGTCAATGCAATATTTGTACACAAGCAAAGCATTTACCCTATGACCCTTTTACAAGCTAGTATCTTTCTATCATATAGTAGGTCTAGCCAGCAGGCTTTATGACAACCATTGGATCTCAAACAAGAGTTTAATCTTTATGTGTTTTTATTATGAAAAATGAAAATCTACACATAGTTACACATTCAACAGCTTCAATTGCTTAACGGTCATCATAAATATTTGAGCTTAACTACAGTAATTATAAATCAAACACAGTTTCTTCTTCCATACAGAAAAAAAGCGAACACTAAATAAGCAACTAGAAAAGCTAACCATGACTTAGGATACCTGTCATTTGCACCCAATCTTAAAACTTTTGTCATATGCCAAAACTCATCACCTTGCACTCGAACTACACCACCCTGCATTTTTTGAAGGTGCGTTTATTTTTATGTTGAATAAAAAAGAAAATCAAATTATTGACTAGGACACTTCAATTTGCTAAAGAAAGGAAATGTAGCAAACACCTTCTAATTTCATTTTTCTATCAGTACTGATAATAGTGAACACAATTAAACAGGCACTTTAGGCAAGCACTGTACCATGATTCAATCCAGGCATCAAAAGAAAAAACTAACATCAATCCAATATATACATGGATGAAATTTTTACAAGCATCACTGGTTTTATACACAGGTTTCGTATGGCTAAAAATATATCACAAATAAAGAGGCGCGCTTCTAAATGTACCTCTTTGTTTACAGCTTTAACTAAAATAACACATATTTGGTAGCAAACGAGTGTAAACCTTTTCATTTGTAAATTGTAATGTTGTTGAGCATTTGAGACCACTAGTCAAAAATAAAATTAATAAATCATTTTCCGAATCTTGTATATGTTTTGTTTCCTGAAGTTTCTCCAGAAAGAAATGCCAACTGATTGGTCATATGTACCTTCGAAGGAGGGAGAACATCGGAGAAGAAGCGAGGGAGACCACCACGTGACTGATTCGAGTAAGCCGAGGAAGAAGATGAGAATGCTCTGAGGCCCAAGTTGGAGTGCCATGAAGGGTTCCATAGCCCTATAAAAAGAGGTCGCAAAGAAGCTAAGGTTTGCATTATAGAGCCAATCCCAAATCTATTAACGCTCTTACGCCCAGGCTTTCTAGGGCAAGCAAGTTTTCCAATGCAGGTGAATACTGAATGGTGAGACTTGAAAGAAAGAACAGAGAATCTGAGGGAAAAGGGAATCAGCTATTTCCAAACTTATGCCTCTTGACCAGACGTTGACTAATAAATTGACTCTTTTGCCCCAAATAAATACAATAAATAACAAATCGAAAGATAATATGATACAATTATTTTTTAATAATTTATTTTTATAGTAATAATTATATTATAATAATATCATTATCTTTTATAAAATTAAATACTTACTCTCTAACAACATTTTTCCAAAAAAAAAAAAAATACAAATATCACGTAAATATTCACTTATTTTTGTACATAAATCTTTTATATAATGTCATGTGCAGAAATTATTTTAAAAATTAAAAAAATTATTTATATTTTTAAATAATATTAACATGTATTACAACATAAAAAGATATAGATTAAAAGTAATTATAAATTTATATATCCTTAATATTTTTTAATAATAGGCTATTATATTCATATAAATAGTATAAAATATAAAATTTGACTTGCTATGCGTAAAAGTCGAGATAAATTTTGATTTTTACACAAAATCTACACATATTTGCGTAAGCTTTAACATAAAACTGATGTAATTTTACGTTGATTTTTAAGTAAAATTGAAGCAAATTTGGGTTGCTGTTTACAAACTAACGCCAAATTTACTATACAAAAGAGGTCAAATAATGAATCATTCATGTGATGATTTCAAGCATAAACTATAAGATATTTATAGTAAGCATTAAAGCTTAATGGATTGCACTTTCATGATAAGACATTTGTGGAGTTACTATTAGTGATGAAGGGTCCTTGCACTAGTAAAGTCTTAAATAGAAGGAAGCAACGAGGTCTAGGCAAAATTTACAAATTATAGTAGTGATGACACTTGTCTATTCAACATTAAGTTTTTTCTTGGGAAGGCAAATTGCAATTACAGCTAGCTACTTTCATTTTTGATTTATTTTGTAGGTATACGAAATACATAACATTACCTAAGCAAAATAGATAATATCATAATAACAAGTGACCAACCATACCCTTCGGTTAAGAACTCACAAGAAGGATTAGCTAGTAGCCTTCCATTTGTGCACGATTGGCTTGATCAGGTCTAACAAATCATACTAATTTAACTTATTTTAAACAATTTCTTTTAATTTGTATGGAAATTAAACCTTTTTTTGTTTTTTGTTTTTTTTTTTTGTTTTTTTGGAAAAGAGAGTATGTCATTGGCTTAGCAACACCATTAGTCCACGTTCAACAAATTTTGATGTGGATCTCATAACTTTTATTTCACTACTATTGATTTAGTAGCCTTTTAATTTCTTAGTTTATTTTGTAACATTTGTCGGTTAATACCTAATTACGTGTATTCTTAATCTAATCAGTTTGAAATCAACAATAATTTGTTTGAAATCAACAATAATTTATTTTACCTCGTAAACAAAAATTAAAACTTTGGACATTCATTGTTAAAATGAAATAACATGCGTAAAATTTAATAATTTCGATAATTAAGATTATGTAAATTAAAATATTAATTTTGTAAGGTAACAATATCAACCAAATGTTAATAACGCATAAATTTATGTTAATTTTTACGCTCATATTGTTTAAATTTTATTATGTGTCAATATTATTTACAAAACTAAATCATTTATACTATTTCAAAAAATATATATCATGATATAAAAATTATGGGTATAATTTATAAAAAATATAAAATTAAATGATATTAAAAATTTTCATAATATAATTAAGTTTATTTTATTAATAGAATAATGCTAATAACATACAAATTTGTAATCATATTTACACATAAAATTTTGAAAATGTTAATATTATTTAAAAATTAAATCATTTTTAAATTTTTTAAAATAATTATTATATATGATAAAATATAAAAAATATAGGTGAATAAATATGTACAAAATAAATGAGTATTGTTAATAAGTTAAAAGTTTTAACCTATAAATCACAATTCTAACCTGGGAGATTTTCATTTATTGTGAAAAGGAGTTATATAGTAACATTAAATCTTTTATGTACATTTAGAAGGGGAAAAATAAATCTTTTATCTGTTTTTGTTCTTAAAGTTAGTCAAAAGCAAGCATAATATAATTGCATAGAAAAAGCAAATTTATATCAGAGTTACCCATACAAACTCAATAAAACCAAACTCGTTGGAACTGTATTTTTGGGTTGAACATATGAAATTTCATATCAGGAGAAGGGAGAAGGTAAAAAACACCTCATTGAAGCATAAAGAGTTCCTCTATCTCGCATGATCAAAGTCGAAGAGATAGAGAAAAATAGAAGATAGAATTGAACAACCGTACAAGCATTTTTTGCACATTGCATATGGCTCTACAATGGAATTCACTTTTCACTTTTTTTACCTTCCATCGGGATATTAAAGTATATCAAATTCACATAGGTAAATAATCCCACAACCACCCTTTCGTCAGGAATTCAAACCTCGCCTTTCTCTTTTAGAGACTTTGGAGGACGATCATTTCTTCTTTGAGAAAATTCGGGTTGAGCTTACTTTACTTTAGGCTAGAAGTGTTTTTTGGTCTTATGTTCCCATCTGAAATAGCACCTGAAGTTCTAAGTTCTACCACACAGGCTTGTTTTCTCTATCTTCTTAGGAGTTCTATCCTTTTTTATCAGTCAATTTATCAACGAACTTAGATCGTCGGGCGATATGACTAAGATAGTTATAAATCTATGTGGCTTTGGCTTCAAAAGTGATGGGTCGTACACCTTGTAGATATATCGCCCGGTCGAAGGTTGTTCATGTACATGCGAACTGCTTTTGACGCAATGATGGGTTGAGGACCATGTAAACTTAGATTCCTTCAGCGATTGATCGGAGAATAGCAAGATATCTTATTGTAATAGTTAGCTAATTTCTTCAAACTCGTCAAAGTCCCATATCTCTTTCTCTACCTTTGTCCCCTTACCAACTTGCTAACTCCCTTCCCTGTAAGACCTCTACTTGAGACTTTCCTAGGATGAGAAGAAGAATAATATTCAGCCATAAATGGCTGAGCAGGGTGACCATGCACTCCCCAAAACTGAGTGCAAAAAGAGTCCATAACTCTCAGTTTCATCTTAGAGGAAACCGCAGTTTGACTTCCCTACAATTTTTCCACTTACTGCCTTTCATGGCGCTTGGAATTTCTCTCACGCCAAACATAGTATATGACTTTTGTAAAGTAGAGCTTTAGGATCAGGCCAGTAAAGGCCAAATTCTTAGTTTTGATCTTAATTAATCTATCGAAAAACATTATGAAGGTTGCTTGTAGGCTAATCATATCCACATTTAGAACAGAGCTGAGCCCCAATCCACCCTGCATAGCTGCACTGAAAACAGAGATGTTCGGCACTTTCATCTTCAAGCATGCACAGGCTACAAAGAGTCAAGATGTTGGGTAAAATCTGCTAACTCGATCTACTATAAGAAGCTTAGAGTTGAGGGCCATCCAAGCGAGTGTGCTTGAGGATATAAAAATGGTTTTAAACGATGTCTGCATAGTCGACCTTAGGATGGGTCTGCCTGATGAGGTTTCAGGCTATTTTGGAGTTTCAATGTCCACCCGGGCTGAGAGACCAAACGATCCTGTCTTCAAAAGGGAGCTACGAGAGTTCATACAAGGCAATCTCTTGCATTAGACACTGTCCAGCCATTCTGTGGTTAGGAGGAATGCTCCAATACTCATTTTTTATTAAATTGCTTACTAGAGCATGGTTCGGGAGACCTGTTTCCATTAGAACAATGACCTTATACTTGTAGCTAATCGGGCCATTTCTAATTCCCTTTAGTAATAATAATAAGCAATGCCACAGCTTCGTGTTTTCGTCATTACAAATCTTACACTTGATAGCATTAGTCACATCTCTCGTTATCGACACTCCTCCAAGACCAAAAGCAATCAGATGGAATATTAACCACCTAAATAGAATGTCTCCTGAGATATCTAAAATGAACCCATTGAGTCCAAATGGACCCATTATCATTAACTACTCTCCAGAAAAGCTTTAACATGACAGTCATATTCCAGCCCTCAAAAGTTCTTAAACTTTATCCACCTTCATCCTTCGGTTTATATTGGACGAGCAGATCGTATGGATCTTATAGATGGGTTCGGGGCCTGACCAAAAGAAATCCCGAATGCTCAATGAAATGGATTTCAATATCTTTCTCCGAAAGCCTGAAAGCGGACGACCAATAGATGTGAAGGCTTGCAAGCACTGAGGAGATGAGTTCCATTCTTCCGACATATGACAGCAGCCTTTCTTTTCCAATTGCTAATTCGGCGATTGAATTTGTCAAAGAGGAGGAAACAGTCAGACTGTCTCAATCTAGTAGATACTAAGGGTAGTCCCAGTATTTGAGAGGGAGCTACACCTCACGAAAGCCAAGAGTACAAATTCTTTTTCGTTTGACCCAATCGAGAATGATAGGGAACATTTGGCTTGATTAAAATCCCAAGACCTGCCCAGTTGTGAAACTCATTTTGGTTGATGGCCAACGCATTATGCACAGAGATATCTGCAAAAATGAGCACATCATCACATATATTATATGAGAAATATAGAGTTTGTGAAATTTTCTTGAATGGGTGATCCGGGGTTGTTGTTTACTTCCCTATTAAAAAGCTGGCTGAATATATCTTTTCTTAATATGAGAAATATAGAGTTTGTGAAATCTTCTTGAATGGGTGATCCGGGGTTGTTGTTTACTTCCTTGTTAAAAAGCTGATTGAATATATCTTTTTTTAATATAGTTAATGGCTGTACACAAAAGTTTCATATTTTTTAAGAAATAAATGTTTTAATCTTATAACTTTCAATTAAAACACTTTTATTTATATAAATTTAACAAAATATACATTTTAATCTTTAAAAATTCAAAAAATAGGACTAATGTATACTTTTTATATTAAATGTATGAAATTAAAGTAAATATTTTTTAAATTTATAAAAATAAAATGATATAGTTAAAAATTATAAAATTAAAATATTCATCTATTTAAAGCTAAATAATTACTAGTAATATATATTTTATTTAAAAAATATTCAATTATTAATTCCTAAATAACTATATATCTCTTGCTAAATGGTGGTTTACATTACATGTGGATGTTGTACGTGGCACAAATTTGTGTTAAAATATTAATTGAAATTTGACATTTCCGTGTCGCATCTGCGACAAATAAAATTAATCAGCTTCAATGTAGCTAGTCGGCCGCACAAATTTAGTTCGAGAGAAAAAGCACGAAGCTTTCGTGGGGGTATCCACTCTGGCACTCTCGTCTTTGTCATCACTCTCAAATATTGTTCCACTTGTCTCACTTCTCCAACTTTCTAGAGTACTCTCTGTGTTCCTTTTTCTCCATAATTGTCATCATGGTCTCTCTCACCCCACATTTCAGTCTTCAAGCTCTAAATGGCTACACTTTCAATTACTTCTCATTCTTCACTAAGTCCTTACGCTTCATTTTTCACTAAAAATCGACTTAGCAGCAAAACCCAATTCTCTTTTTCTCCAATCTCCAAGCCAACTTCAACAAAAGCCCTTAGGTTTTTCATTAAAGCTCAGGAAGAAAAGGAACCCACTTCTTCTTCTTCTTCTTCTTCTTCTTCTTCAGTTGCTGCGGTTTCAGAGAAGCCGACGGATGAGAATGAAACCCAGAAGAGTGGATATTCCGGAGAAGAGGTGGAGACTGGTAAGGAGGGTTACTCTGAATCTGAGGAGGCAGAGAGACAACAAGAAATGGATTGGAAAATGGATGAGGATTTCAAGAAATTCATGGGTAGTCCTTCAATAGAAGCCGCTATAAAGTTGGAAAAGAAGAGGGCTGATAGGAAGCTTAAACAGCTTGATAGGGAAAGTAACGGTGACAATCCAGTTGTGGGTTTGTTTAATAGAATTGTACGTGATAGCTTGACCAGGGAGAAAGAGAGGTTAGAGAAAGCTGGGGAAACTTTCAAAGCCCTTGATCTTAACAAAGTAAGTATTTTTATTCCCTATAGTTATTTTCCCTTTTGTTTAAGTTCTCACAATTTTGGTGTGCATTGCCTGGAGCTCTTTTTTTTGGTGACATTATGTTGTCATTATTATACTTTGAAGTTTATTATTGTGTTATTCTTGGTGAAAGGAAAGAAAAATCCTGTATGTCTATAGCCCTTGGCTAACAGGTGGGATGCATTTTACTCTCTTAACTTGTGTCATAAAGCAGCTAATATATGTGTACATATTTCTACTTTCATTTGGCAGTTGAAGAGCTGTTTTGGGTTTGATACCTTTTTCGCTACTGATGTTCGAAGATTTGGAGATGGTGGCATATTTGTTGGAAATTTGAGGAAACCAATTGAAGAAGTCATTCCCAAATTGGAGAAAAAGCTATCTGAGACGGCGGAAAGGGATGTAGTTTTATGGATTATGGAGGAGAAATCAAATGACATCACTAAACAGGTACTCAAATACTGGCGCATATAATTAAAAATTTGCTGTTTTAGCTGTAGTATTAGCATAATCGTCACTAATTTGATAATAAACTTATAGTTGTAAGATTTAAGTGCTTCTGTTATTCACTTTAGAATTGGTAGGCTTTGCTTCCTTCATACCAATGCTTCTCTCATACTCATTTTTAAATAATAGTTTTGGCTGTTTGGTTCAACAGTCATGAATGCCCCTGGATTTTGTCACAGCTTTATTGCTGCTAACTTAAGTTACCATTGAAAAACTAGTTGATTACTGTTTTTTATGGATAATCTAATGATATTTAGCGGTAACAGAGAATCCTTGTATGGATATATACTGAGCATGAAATAATTTAAGTTATGACTATTGATGAGTGAAGAAATTGTACATCATATATACTAAGAAAGTCTTTAAACTTTCTCCAATAAGGTCTGTATGGTGCAACCCAAAGCAGAAATGGATCTTCAGTTTGAGTCAACCAAGTTAAGCACTCCCTGGGGTTATGTTAGTGCTGTAGTCTTATTTGTTGCAACTTTTGGGACAATAGCTCTAACGAGTGGCTTTTTCCTTAAGCCTGATGCGACCTGGGATGATTACCTTACTGATGTTTTACCTCTCTTTGGTGGTTTTATTTCAATCTTGGGAATTTCTGAGGTATGTTATCCTGCTCTTGCTTATCAATCTCTAAATTTGTTGCTGTTAAAACTTGAATTTTCTGACCATTATTTAGAAAATCTTTTTTGGTTCAAAAGAATACTTCTGTAGTTTAACAATTGAGGGAAAATTTGAAGCCAACACTGAAAGATGCCTGAATGGCTGGATATGTATACTTAAGATAGCCACAAGTTTCTTGCATTCTTAGCCTTGCACGATGGTTTTTGTTTGCAGATAGCCACAAGGTTGACAGCAGCTCGTTATGGTGTAAAACTCAGTCCATCCTTTCTTGTTCCGTCCAGTTGGACAGGGTGCTTAGGAGTGATGAATAACTATGAATCACTTCTTCCTAACAAGAAAGCTCTTTTTGACATTCCAGTGGCACGCACCGCTAGTGCATATCTGACATCATTGGTGCTTGCGGTTGCAGCCTTTGTGGCTGATGGCAGCTTTAATGGTGGTGACAACGCATTGTAAGTTCTTGAAATCCTATCCCGTGTTGATTACTTTTATCTGTCTTTAATACGCATCCGAAAAGGTTAATAATTTTATTATAGCGGGTTTATAGAGGTCCGTTAGATTAAGTTATTTATGTCATTTAGCCCCTTGGATCATAAATGGTGTCATTTAGCTTTAAATACTAATTAAGGACAAAATACATTATTTTAATCTAAAAGATCCCTATGACACTTTTCTCGTTATTATAATATGGATGTCCAACAGTCCAAGTCTCTGTGATACTGAAAGATAACTAATGTCACTCGAAGCTGTTATCATACTTTCCAATAATAATTACTTTAACCAGTTAAGCCTTAAAGATTGACAGGAAAAATGGCAAACATGATAGCAACATAGGGAAAATTTAAAAATAATTAAAAAAGAGAAAATAATCCTACCTCCCAGTATCTTTGCTTTTCAATAACTGTCCAATATTGTCTTTGACTTGTCTGTTTGCCTTGGTTCAAAGCATAATTGGTATCTGGCTAAAGCTAGATCTCTATTGAGGATACTGGCCCAAAAGATAATAGTTATTTTTCAATAAAATAATTTCATTCATGTAAGATTTTTCTATGAAGTTAGCTATATGCCATTCTCACCAAGCAAGTAAGCATAAAAAAAATTTAGAGTTAAAATTTTTGCATTATGGGGAGACTACTTTGTGTCAACTAGCAAAATAAAACTGTTCAGAACATGATAAAAATAATTTAATATGATTTTTTTAAGTTTCTTGAGAACCTGCCTGCAAATACTAACATTACTAGTGGTTTGCATGAAGAGTACATCAATATAGTGAAGCTACTGTTCTGTTCTGCAGACATCCTAGGAACTACTGAATGAAATTCTAAACATGGTTGAGAGCTTGAATTGTTATTTGATTTCACTAATTGGTATCTTCTTTTCATTGCAGATATATTAGGCCTCAATTCTTCTACAATAACCCTTTGCTTTCTTTTATCGAATTTGTTATTGGACCCTATTCGGATGACCTTGGAAATGTATTACCGTATGCGGTAGAAGGGGTTGGAGTTCCAGTTGATCCACTTGCCTTTGCTGGACTTTTAGGTAAATCCCTCAGTGATCTTAATTTATATAATCAATATTTCTTACTCAAACAGTCAAACTAGCTATTTCAAGTGCATATATATGGCATGAGCAATTGTGCAAGCTCACAAGGTTTGGGCGTTAATAAAGATTTTCCAAACAGATAGCTCCTTTTTATGATGCTCACTATATTTCATTCATAACTTCAAGATGCCCCTATTTAATAGTTAATAACCCTGTTCATGAATTATGTGCACGTGGTTATTGTTCATCACTATTCACCTGAAGTTGGAGGATTGAGATTCTTTTGCAGGAATGGTTGTAACATCGTTGAACTTATTGCCTTGTGGAAGACTTGAAGGAGGACGCATAGCTCAAGCTGTGTTTGGCAGAAGCACTGCAACGTTACTCTCGTTTGCCACATCACTTTTGCTTGGCATTGGGGGGCTGAGTGGAAGTGTCCTCTGTTTGGCATGGGGATTATTTGCAACCTTCTTCCGGGTTGGAGAAGAAATACCTGCAAAAGACGAGATTACCCACTTGGGTGATGACCGGTATGCATGGGGTCTTGTTCTTTTCCTGATTTGCTTCCTCACTCTTTTCCCTAATGTAGGAGGTACATTCTCTAGCTCCTTCTTCGGTACACCGTTTTTCAGGGGCGGTATGTAAATAGGTTCTGTTACATAGTTTTCCTACAATTATAAATGGATTATTAACTGTACTTGTGGTTCTGCATGAGCAAAGAGGAATAAAATGCAAGGCCTAAGATAGATGTATATGTATTTAGCTTCTTCTTTGTATTAATGAAGATAGATAGATGTATTTAGCTTTTACTTCCACATTATTGGAGGGAATACCTATTGTGTATTTGTATCATAATCACTCGCACAATGCCTGAAGAGTTGTAAATGCTAAATCCATTTCGTATGGTCTCTTCTTTTATGTGAAGTTAAACGAGTTCATTTAGGTTTAATTTTGGAATGTTGAGTTAGGAATTAGGTTTACTTTCCGAAATCTTCTTATGCATTACTTCCTTGCAAAGTTCACGATCGAGTGATGAAAATTTTCTATTTATTAATTTTTTTTTCCATTTCACGAAAGAGAGTTTCCATAAATGGCAGGGGAAAAAATTACAAACACCACCACTAATCCCAATCTCATATACCAAAACACCCCCAAACTAGCAATTCTATCATAGTGACGATTGTCCTACCAAACCAGTTCAAATTCCTCGTCCTAATTTATTGAATGTGATCAAAGAGAACCAAAATATGATAAGAAAGCTCCCATGAGACTCCAACTTAAAAATAAAAGGCCAATCAACTAGCCAACAACAAACCCTATCAACCTAAGCAACAATTTAAGAGCGTAATATAAAAGAAAAATCAACACCCTACGAATAACAAATCATAATAACAAAATTAGTCAAAAATAAAGCTAAGAGAATGATGATTTCATCATACCAAGGTGCAGCCAAACCTTATCCTTATAGTCAAAGTCGAAACCCCATCATCGTTCTCATATTTCGAGTCATTAACTTCATCCATCAGTAAAATTAGGTACCATATCAGGGAAATAATAGTTTCAAAGGAATAGAAAGGCTTCACAAGAACATATCGAAAACTTCTGACAAGGGCAGGGATAGGCGATGTGTAAGCAACAACGATATTTAGATATTAGTTGGTGGCGGGTGTAGGTGTAGATGGAACTAGAGGGTGAGGAAAGGGACTAAGTGATGAGCTGTTAGCACCGACGACAATTAGATTGAAAAATCAACATGATTGAAACATTCGAAGTTCACCACAATAAATTAGCATCCTAGTCCTCATTATTTTTCACTCAATAAGACAAAATTGACACCTAACTTAAAATGGAGAGTCTTAACCCAAAATTATAACACGCTGAGTTACACCTTGTTCAAATTTCAATCCATTCAATATTCATATTTTCATTAAACTTTTATAATGTCTTTTTACACTAATTATAAAGTTGAATGTTCGTTTAATATTTTTCTTATGTTTATTTGTTTACTTTTCTCACTAACCAAACACAAGATGAAAGAAATGGGATAGAAAAAAGGAAAATACTAAATAACTATTTGGATGTAAGGTGACATTAATCATTTTATTTATACAAAAGATATCATTTAGAATGTAATATTTAATCTCTTTATTTATAAAAATTGTGTCAAAAATAAATAAAAATTATTAGGGATATTTAAGGCATAATATGCGAATACAAGAGGACAATACCCTTAATATTTATGTTTATAATTTTTTTTTAATTTGATAAGTGGAGATAAATAATAAAAATGCTTTCACTAATATGTGTTTAAATTTTTTTATCAATAATTTTTTTTCTATGGCTAGTTTTTTATTTTCAAAGTCAAATGACTAAATAATACTTTTACTCAAAGAAAATAGATTCATGATATTTTTTCTAAATATTTATATTTATATATATTATATAAAGAGTAAATAGATTTTTCTACCACCAATTTTTAGTATTGTTACAAAAATATCATTGAAGTTTGGTTTGTTATTTACATGCTATTAATTTTTATAATTGTTACAAAAATATCATTAAATTTTTGTGTTACTTTCATACCATTAAATTATATAAAATATTACAAAAATATTCAATTATCTATAAGTTACATATATTAATGATATTTTTACTACATTTAAAAATTAAATGGAATGACCATACAAAATTCGATAATATTTTTGTAACATTTGTCAAGTTTAATGGTATAAAAATATAAATTAAAATTCGATGGTATTTTTTTAACAATCCTAAAATTTGGTGGCAAAAAATCTATTTACTCTTATACTAATTAAAAAATTATTATCATAAAATTAAAATTTTAATTGAAATTACAATTATTTTATAATATAATTTAAATTTATTAGTTTTTGAAAGAAAAAAATTCATTATAAAAGGCAAAATTTTGGTTTTTAAAAAATTATAATGTATTAATGTGATATTACACTGTAAAACGATTAACTAATTCATACATAAATTTTGAAAAATTAAATTACTTTAATGAATTATACATCTCAAATTTTTTAATGATAAAATTGATTCCCTCTAACTTTATGATTTCAAATCTGTAAAACTGTAATTTATCAAAACTAGGTAACTTTAAAATTTATTTTAAAAATTCTCATTTATTTTAAAATAAATTTTAGTTGATATGATTCAATTAAGAAGGTATAAGGTTGATATATAGTAGGATGTAAATGTTAGAATGATCTGTATATACAAAATTTAAGTATATAAAACAACAACAAATTTTTTCTATACAAGTGAAAACACACATTTACACTTAAATTCATACTTTTAATATGCCATAAGGATCTATCAAAATAATAAAAAATAAATAAATGCTAAAATGAGGTTTTATTTAATTATGATTTTTAGGGAAAGTCAAATAACCCACAATTCCGAGGGAAGGAACTCAAAAACATAGCTCTTTAAAATATTAATTGAGTATATTTGAATTTTAAAAATCCAAATTAAATAAACTCCTTCAAAATAGTTATATATCACCCTTAATAAAGTTTTTATCAACTAAGTAATATAATGAATAAATTATTATTGGTAAAATATTGTTAATTATTTAAATTAACATAAATATTATAATTTCTTTTATTAATTATTTTAAATTTTATTTTTTATCAATTAATTAATAAATTATTAGTAATTAATATATTGATATTTTTTAAAATTAAAATTACTTATATTTTATATACAAAATTATTTATTTTAAGTGTTATAAAAGATTATTATTTTTAACTAATTATCTTAAGTCTTATTTATTATTAATTAATTAATAAAAATTAAATTATAAATTATTATAATTAAAATATTGGCAATGATTTAGATTAAAATTACGTATATTTTTTTAATCATTTTATTAATACAAATTAAGTAATAAATTATTAATAGTGATATAGGCTTAAATTATTTATACTTTTTTATATAATATTTTTTATATTAAGTAACATAAATAATTATTATATTTTGAAATAATTATTTTAATTTTTTTTAATTTAAATAATAAATTATTAGTAATTAAAATATTGATAATTTTTTCTATTACAATAACTATCTTTTATATATATAATATTTATCTTAATTAACGTAACTATTTCTTTCATTAATTATTTTAAATCTTTTTTTTATCAATAAAATAAATAATAAAATATTAATAATTATGTAGATTAAATTTATTTATATTTTTATACTTACTTAAAATAAGTAAGGTCATATTTTTCAAATAAATTATCTCAATATTTTTTTATTAATTAAATAATATAAATAAAATAATAATTTTTTGAAAATTTATATATTATTTATTTTTTTATAATATTATTTATCTTAAATAATATAAATATTTTTTTTACCTAATTTATTATATTGTTTATTTATTTATAAATTATTCACTAAGTGTAAAATAAAAGCCAAAACCGCCGTATATGTATATATATTATATATACTCGATTCCATGGCCAAGCCCCAAGTACATATTCGATTTCACCACCCCTAATTTCAATCTCTCCCTTATCCTCTCATATTTAGAACCATCTCGGGCTCAGATAAGTTATCTTGCTCTTAAATCTGATAATTAAGTCAGTAGCATCTCAGACTTCTTGAGATTAATCTGATGATTAACTTGGTTTCGAGAGTAGAAAACATGGAAATTGCTGGTGGATCTTCTGCATTTGGGTTTAACAAATATTCTGAGTCTCGTTTTCTTATGAGAGTGTTAACAGAGGAATTAGGTGATCATTTTTGCCCCGTCAAGTTAATGGTAATTGGGGTTCATGCCATTTTGTTAGAATCAGGTTTTCTTAGGTGTGATTCGGTGGGTAGAATTCAAGTTGGTCGATTCCAATTTCCCGAAAAGTGGAATTCCAATTATTTGAAATTGTCCGTTTGCTATACCCTTCCAGCTTTTGAGAATAATCCCAATTTGATTGAAAAAATTGAATTGAGGTTTCAGCCTATGGGCCACAATCTCAACGTTTATGGCTCTCTGGCAGATATTAATTCAGGGCATTATCACCTCTGTTTGGAAGGAAAATTTTCTGCAAGTCTTATTTTTTTAATGAACAATGATGATTATAATGGTGTTCATGATCATGAAGTGTATGAGTTCTGGAAGATTGTGAAAGATACACTTGTATTCCCATTGTTAATTGATATGTGTCAAAATGCTAGTTTGGTTCTTCCACCATGCTTTGTAAGCCTTCCTCCTGAGCTGAAAATGAAGATTTTGGAATTCTTCCCTGGTGCTGATATTGCCAGATTGGCATGTGTTTGTAAGGAACTAAGGCATCTCTGTGACAATGAAGAGTTGTGGAAGCACAAGTATGCTGAGGAGATTGGAATTTTGGGGAATGTAAAAATGTTAACATGGAAGGGAGAATTTGCTATGATATGGGAGAAAAAGAAGGAAAAGAAGGCAATGAACAAGGGTATATGGTCGATGAACGAGGAATCTCCATCATTTTCGTTTCAAATTCGAACTTCTCCATTCATTTGTGGCCTGCCTTCTCCTTATAGACAACCTGGTGATGGTAACCATTTTCCTAGCTTTTGGAGGCATGCGAATTTCGCCCCTTATTGTCATTTTGGGGGTTCCTTTCAGTGAGTACGGTGTCTTCAATTCTAGTGTACTTTTATTGCCATTTGACTAAAAAAGAATTCCCTGTTTGTGTAGTTGATTTCAGGAGTAGGCTGCCTACTTTCTTATTAGAACTCCTGAATGTTTTCTAAGCATATGTTATACTATTTATACACCTGCACTTATTGTATTGTGTTTTCCGTTTAAACTTGCAAATGTTCATATTTTGATATTATAATTTAAAGTATTAATTTTAGTGCCAATTAAATGAATCGACTAAGGTTTGATTTCTGTTGTATTAATGAATTATATTGTGGTAACAGATTCTGAATGTGGTTGTCATATGTCGTTCTAATGAGTTGACCAAATAGCGCATTGCTTGTGAGTTGATGAGCAATATAACAGTACAGCTAAAGCCTAGAGGTGTCAATTGGGGATATAGCAGTACGTGGTTATGGACCTTGTTATTTTTTTTTCATCAATTAGGATGCGATGTCATATTAATTCATGGTGCAACTTATAAATTTTGTAAGCACATTACATCTTATCTCAGTTAGTTTTTGATGGGTTGGGATGATATATAATATGATATCCTATTTGTCTCAAATAGGCTTAAATGATACAAATAAAATTACAAAAACAATGGAAAAAAGAAACATGATTATCTATAATAAACATGAGTCCATTAGAAATAACTTTAAATAGGATGAAATGTGATATTTTTAACTTATGAATCTATTAGGGCATTAAATGGGATATATGATGAAATGTGACAACCCATTGATATCTCTAAGCACAGCTTTTGAAGGTTAGTTGTCTATGGTTCTTGGCTAGATTGTAGCCTGATGTTGGTTTCATCATTTATGGAAATTTCTCTCTTAATTTCTCACAATTTGCTCTTTCTTTATGTATCAGGTAAAAGCTATTACTGTAAATTTCTAGTTTTCTTATACTACTACTCTGCACTTTTCATATTGTCAAACTCAAATATTTTTATCACCTTTTCCTTATAAGCTTTAGATCCACCTTATCCATTACCACTTCACCATTGCAGACGAGAAAAATCTTTTTTTTTTCTTCCTTGTATGGTAATTACCAACAATTCTAATCACCCTGCACTTCCTCACAACACCACCTCTCACTCTTCCTCTGTGTTTATGACCATGCACTACCATTTTCTTCATGAAACTCATTTATTGACATCTCAGAATCAAGCTCTTGAGATCCAGTAGCATTGAGATTATTAGTCCTCTTATTTGCTTCTTCACTCTTTTTCCCTAACGGAGGAGTTACATTTTCTAGCTCCTCCTTCGGTGCTCCCTTTTTCAGGGGATATGTAAATAGGTTCTCTTAAATAGTTTTCTTACACAACATTACTTTTTAAATTCAATGCCCTTTTGTCATGTTATATTCGCATTGGCATGTCATACAAGTCACTTTTGGTAAGGGACGTTTCTTTATTAGTTAGATGCACGTGTTTCAAACTTGTGACACTTAAATATGTACATCACAATGTGAGTTTTTTTTTTAAAAAAGTTACACATTTACCGAGACATATGTACATAAATCTATTTAAAAAAAAGAAAAGGAGAAAAGAAGGTACATAAATTACATATTATTGGCATGTTGCCATTATTTATTAATTTTTTTTTATTATCAACCATTACAAGTTTTGTCACCTTATATAAATATGTATATTTAATTAATTATTACAATATTATAAATTTTTTTGGAGGTAGCTTCACAGTTTTGTCATTTTTTTAATGAAAATTCTAACTTATTAAGTTATACTTTATACCTTTTATTATTCAAATATACTGATAAATAACTATAAATCATTTTAACTCAATAGTAGAATAACGCGAGTAACACAAGTCGTTAGTCATCTGTTTAAATTCAGTTAATTTTGATGAATTAAATTGAATTAAATAAACTTGAAGATGAATTTATTTTATAAGTTAAAAATATCCTTTAAAAGAAACTTGTATTTTCTAAAGCTCCATTTTTTACTTTAAAATGCGTTTCTTTTTTTTATCACAAAAGTAAGAAATACTAAACACAGTATTTCTATGAATTTTATAATGTAATAATTTATGTAGTAATATTATAATTAGATAAATTTGTAACTATTTTTAGTTCCATATCATTTATATAAGTGGTTAAATTATTTATAAAATAAATAATTTATCAATTTTTAAAAGTAATAATGATGCAAAATTGTTCTCATACAAACCTATCCGCAAAAGAAAAAATAAATAAAAAATTGTAGAGATTATGCACAGATAAATTGTTTAAAATATATCATCCCCGTTATATCAATCAGGCTTTGGCTCTTGAGCTTCGCAGACACTGCGACTTTCCTTTAGAACCAGCTTAAAGTCCCGGCCAAGCCAAATAATTTTATAGCGCTTTGCCGTAACTAAGTCAACGAGGTGCCAATGTTGACTAGTGTCTCACCTCCTACCTTCTCTTGCGCATTTTCACAAACACAACACCAACAACTATTTCACTCTCTCAATTTCCGTTCCCAAACACTACGTCTAGAGTTCCTGAGTATTCCTAATAATTATCGACTACAAGCTTCTAGGCGAGTTACAAATTTTCCGCAGGTCTCATCTCTATCCCCATCTCTGTATATATGTAAATAATTTATGCTTGTAATTAAACTTTTGATCTTATTTTTAGGGCAGTGATAGTATTGTAGATGATGCGCGCAATTGGAGCCGTTCGATCAGTTCTGAATTCGTGAGAGGCGATGACCAGTATGACGATGATGAAGAGGACGACGACGACGACGACGATGAAGATAGGAGTTTGGATCTGTTGGTGAAGTTTGTTCAGAATGTGTTCAAGAAGATCTCAAAGCGAGCTCGTAAAGCTATACGATCTGTTCTTCCCGTCTCTATTCCTACCAAATTGGTATGCTCTAAACTTTTTCCCCCAGCATCAATAGAAGTTTGCGCATTTTAGTTGTGTTCGATTAATTGTTTGTGTGGAATATAGGTGGCCTTTTCAGTAAATGGGCTGCTAATTCTGGCCTTTATGTGGATTTTGAAGGCATTTCTTGAGGTAAATGCATCTCTCACTTCTGGACATACTAATGTCAATTTACTCATCATGATGTCATTTTGATAACCTCAGTCCTCACAATACAGTTAACATAAGTACTTCTACTTGAGAGAAAAAATTCATGCTTAGTAGTGTTATAATATAAGTTATTCGAGACCCCAGCTGTTATTTGTTTGCAATTTTTTTATAGATAATATGGCCTGTTGAACCTTTATTCAGATGCTTGATCTGTATTCCGGGTACACCGTTTTACATGGCTGGATATACCTCTGTGTTCTCTGTCCACTTTGTTTAACCGTTTAAGTCTTGCTTCTGCATTATCCACGTTGAGTACGAAGGTTTAATTTGTGAGAACATTTATGTTATGTGTGCGGAGTAATGTTGTGGAATATTATGATGAAATGACCATTGTTTCACCAAATGCTAGAGTGATATGCTTTTGGTCTGAGAATGGATAATATGGTTATATTTTATTTAACGGGGAAAATCTGGTAGAGGTAAAGAAACGAAGTGTATGTGAGGACTCCCATATTTTTTTTAAAGAACTAGACTTTATAGTTTATAAAGCTGTGTTCTTTTGTTCAAGTTAGGACAATTATTAGATGTATGATAATGCTCAGGCCATGTCTCGTTTTGAGGTGTCAAAGGGCTGATTATCTAGGAAGAGTGAAATCTCAATTGGAATAAAAATGAAAAGGGTTAAGAATGCAACTGTACCATGATACCTAAAATTTTGTCACCTGTCTGACAATTCTGAAGAATACTAAATACTAAGGATTACATGCTTTTCAATCATTCTTATTCGATGCAGGAAATAGATTCCTGATAATTGATTGAAATGCATAAAATCTTTAGCTTTTGAAATCTAAAATACAAGCGAAAGTTATTCCAATTGACAATTAATTGATTATTATTAACGTTCTTGGCTTCTAGATCTATTTTGTGCATCACTTTCTCTAAGGTTATGTTCTTGGCTCACATGGCCTTTTGATTCCTTTTGATTTAAAGCATTTACTCAAATAAAAAACATTTGAGCTCACATTATGTCCTATGGCAGTCAAATCTTCAGGGCCCTCAATACTGTCTGATTTAGTGAGTTGCAAATGTAAATTTTGTCAGAGCTCATATTCACATTTCATGTATGCTTGATTTCAGGTTGTTTGCACCATTGGGAGTGTAGTGTTTGTAAGCATATTGCTCATCAGAGGGATATGGACTGGACTAATCTATATACAAGAGAGTCGCAACCTGAAAGTTGACGAATTTGATGACCATAACAGTGCATGGAATGGAGTGCAACCTATAACTTGAAATAATGAAGGGGTCTCAAATAGAGAATAATGAGGAAGAGAAGACACGAAGTTCCCTCTTTCAAGATAATGATTTTTCTCGTCTTGAATGATTTGTGCATATGAAGATAACAACCCTTGTGAAAGATCTAGAGCAAGATATATTTTTTATTTTATTTGATATTCATAGAACATATGAACATAAATTATCTAATATAGGATTAAGATTGCAACTACTTCATAGTAGACTTGATTTATGCTTTAATTTTAAACCTCTGTTACGTTACGTAGGTGTGTGAGTTGAAACTCACAATATGCATTATTCAATTTATATTATGAAATGATTGCTATCTCAAGCCCATATTGTGAGTTTGCAGGAAAATATTATTCGTGGGAGCAAGGTGAACTATTTATTCCTTTATCAGATCGCACAAGAAACATGTATTATATTGCTATTCCAGGAGGGTATTTTATAAGTAGTATAAAATGAAGTTAATTTGATATCATTTTTTCCATCCTAAAGCTCACAGGGGAAAGTAAAATATTCTTGTTTCTACTCATGATCAGGGTTGATTAATGGATTGAAAATGTTTATTTTTGTTGGATCTCAATCTGATTATATGATGTAACAATCAATAAGAAGCAATTCAAATTCAAGTAAATGGGATTTTTTTGGATAATTAATATTAAAATTTATTTATAAATTATTATTATATATAAAATACGACATATATAATATTTAAATTTTAAGTTAATGTATTTATAGTTAAATTTATTATTTATAATTACAACTAAAAAAAGGAAAAGAATAATAATATATTTATATTTATTTTTTAAGTTAAAGTAATGATATAAAGTAATTATATTATATATAATATTTAAATATAACATATTATAAAATAAAATATATATTTATTTATAATTTAATTATAATTTAGTTTGAAAATAATGATAATAAAATCTATCGATTTGAATATAAATAGATTGTATATTTTTTTTAACTCGAATATAAAATTTGTTAATCTAATATTATCAATTATTTTTTTATTGAATTTTTTAATTTAAATAAATTCATGGGATTATTTATTTATAAATACTTTTAGTATCTTTTTAAAAATACATTTTATTGTAAAAAAAAAAGTGTTTAAGAACAACTAATTCTGAGCAACCAGACTAATACGTTACACTAGTAAGATACAAGTTAGTATATGGTGTAGTATATATATAATAACTTATTAGATACACAAGGAAGCGACGTTCGTCCAATTGACTTTTAAGGCACAATGAGAACTAAGAAAATCTAGCATTAAAGGAAACTTCAAATTCAAGCGGATAAAATTAAACCGTTAGTACTACTTGTAATTCAAAACCGTACGAATTACAAGCTACATGACAAAATAATGTTACACATTCGATTTATTTTTAAAAAATATAGATTTAATTTTATTAAAAATCTATATACTCAAAAATTAAATACATATATTAATCTATTACACAGTGCACTTGATATTTGCTGATAAGTGGTGTCACAGTGTCATATGCAACTTCCTGTATACTTGAGCATGCACAAGTGCAAACACATGGGATATCACATTGCTAACAGCCAAACAAACAAAACAATCCAGTAACGGGTCCTTTCAACGGCAGGAATTAATTTAATTTTCAAAAATTCAAATAATAATGGGTACCAGGTACAAACCATGGTTAACTAGTTGGTTATGCCAACCACACAACAGCCAATAAGATTCAACCAATATTGCGATCTGGTTCGTCCATTCTCCACAACCCTAAACCAAACCAAACCGAACGGTTAAAAATTTACAATATCTATCTGGCAAAGGGCCACAACCTAATCATCTCCTTGCTATAAAATACACATTTTCAAGAACACTTATTACATACAGATCTATCTCACAAACAAGGGTTCACAGAAGGCGTCTTGATAAACGCCTTCAATATTTTTTGCTTCTTGTGTAGTCTTTCTTGTTTTTGTTCTTCATTATCTTTATTGTTTTCGATTTTCATTTCGTTCTTAGAAAATGAGAGAGTGCATTTCAATCCACATCGGTCAGGCCGGTATCCAGGTCGGCAATGCCTGCTGGGAGCTCTACTGCCTCGAGCATGGCATCCAGGTATCTTATTTCTCTCTTTCTAGATTTTCTTGTATTAATCCGTGTTTTTTGTTAATTTTCTTTGAGATTAAATTTTTAGATCCATGCTTTGTACTTGATGTGTTTTTAGATCTGTCTTGAAATTGTGTTAGGCTCGTATGTCATTGATATTTTCTTTGATTTTTATGGATTTTATACATGTGACATTTGTCTAGAAATGTGAATTTAACTTTCTATATTGGCAATGGATGCTTTCTTTCTGAGGATCCACTGATTGTGTATAGATCTAGGCTTCCTGCGCTCGTCGGATCACGTTGCTTGTATTATTTCGTTCATGACTATTTTTTGTATTCTAAATTTAAAGTGTCTGTTTTTATAAATATTTAATTTTATTTTTTTCAGTAATATAAGCTTGTGTAATTCATTGCGATTGTTATATTTACTTTCTCTAGTATAAAATTTTTTTATTCACAGAAATCTGGAACTAATTTAATTATTCTGCTTAGTTCAACGATAAATGATCTTGTTCCTGTCATTGATTAGTTTCTGTAACTGTTTAGAATATCTGTTTGTTTGATTAATTAAGTAATTAATTGCTGAAACGTTTTTGTGTTTTATTACAGCCTGATGGCCAAATGCCAAGTGATAAGACTGTTGGCGGAGGTGATGATGCTTTCAACACCTTTTTCAGTGAAACAGGTGCTGGGAAGCATGTTCCTCGTGCTGTTTTTGTTGATCTTGAGCCCACTGTGATTGATGAAGTCAGAACTGGAGCATATCGCCAGCTCTTCCACCCTGAGCAGCTCATAAGTGGAAAGGAAGATGCTGCTAACAATTTCGCCCGTGGCCACTACACAAGTATGTTCCATACTCTGCTCTTTTTCATCCTGATGCTTGTTTTGGTCCACTTTCCCTTTTCTAAGTGTTTTAACATTTTTATTATTTTCAGTTGGTAAGGAGATTGTTGATCTCTGTTTGGATCGCATCAGAAAGCTTGCTGACAACTGCACTGGGCTCCAAGGATTCCTTGTCTTCAATGCTGTTGGTGGTGGTACTGGCTCTGGTCTTGGATCTCTTCTCTTGGAGCGTTTATCTGTTGATTATGGCAAGAAATCAAAGCTCGGTTTCACTGTTTACCCATCTCCACAAGTCTCCACCTCTGTTGTTGAGCCATACAACAGTGTTCTCTCAACCCACTCCCTCTTGGAGCACACTGATGTTGCAGTTCTCCTTGACAATGAGGCCATTTATGATATTTGCAGGCGCTCCCTTGACATTGAGCGACCCACCTACACAAACCTTAATCGCCTAGTCTCTCAGGTAAAGACTAGCTTTCTTTGTGTTTAAAGATTTTATGATTGCAATCCATATGGGAGGTGATTGTTAAGTTATATTGTTTTTTCTTGTAGGTCATCTCCTCCTTGACCGCCTCTCTGAGATTTGATGGTGCCTTGAATGTGGATGTGACCGAATTCCAAACCAACTTGGTCCCTTATCCAAGAATACACTTTATGCTTTCATCTTATGCACCTGTCATCTCTGCTGAGAAAGCTTACCATGAGCAACTATCCGTTGCTGAAATCACCAACAGTGCCTTTGAACCCTCATCTATGATGGCTAAGTGTGATCCTCGCCATGGTAAGTACATGGCATGCTGTCTTATGTACCGTGGCGATGTTGTACCCAAGGATGTGAATGCTGCTGTAGCCACTATCAAAACAAAACGTACCATTCAGTTTGTTGACTGGTGCCCAACAGGGTTCAAGTGTGGTATTAACTACCAACCACCAACTGTTGTTCCTGGAGGTGACCTTGCTAAGGTTCAGAGAGCTGTTTGTATGATCTCAAACTCAACCAGTGTGGCTGAGGTGTTCTCTAGAATTGACCACAAGTTTGATCTTATGTATGCCAAGCGTGCTTTTGTGCATTGGTATGTGGGCGAGGGTATGGAGGAAGGAGAGTTCTCTGAAGCCCGTGAGGATCTTGCTGCCCTTGAGAAGGATTATGAGGAGGTTGGTGCTGAATCAGCTGAGGGTGAGGATGATGAGGGTGATGAGTACTAAGAAGATGCTCTCATGTTATCTTATCTGTTTTGTCTGCGTGTGATTATCAAGTTTGCTTTCCCTTGGTATTATTACAATGATGCCATAGTGCATGCGCTGTTATGTCGTCTAACGCTTTCTTACCACTTTTGTTATTTGACTCGGGCTTGATTAATATTTCTATAATATTGCTTTTGTTTTATCTCATATTGTGTTGGTTATATAAATTTGCATTTTCTAGTTTCGCAATTCTATTTTCTTATTAATTCTGATGTCTACAAATTAAAACCAACTATTTTGTAACTAATACTGGATCGATCTTGAGTCCAATCGAACTGAAAGGCCTAATCATAAAACGAGTTAAATCAGTAAGATCAATTTGTGCCCACGTTCACAACAAAACTAGTTGTGCCGTGTACTGATTGTACATTTTGAGCGATCCACTTCAAGCTTAAAATATGTAGGATGTGTATTTCTTATATAATCATATACTCAAATTTAAAATGTATGTTATTTTTAGTACATTTTTAACATATAACGTATACCTATATAATCATATAATCAATAGGTGTAATGTTTTTATAGATCTATGCAATTTTGGAAGTCTTTTCTTTACTCTATAAATTAACATTTTTTTGTACAACATTCCTTTAGTTGGTGTAGCGTATTGTAGTTGCATATTGCAGTTCTCTCTCTGCTATTGAGAAAATACTGATATTGACAAAAAAGAATCTATAAAAAAGTGAAGAAAATGTAGCTAAAAAATGTTGGTATTTTTTTCACTTTTATAATTGAAAAAATAGCTCTAAAATTAAACTAGAAAAGGAGTTAAAAGGAAAAAACTTTAAAATTATAATTTTAACTCCATTGAATATATTATTGGATGAAATTTTTGTTAATAAAATTATTTAATTAGTAACTAACATGTCTAAATTTTGATGAAAGATTGCAAATAACTTAAGTTATCTTTTATAAAAATAAAGTGATAAATTTGTTATATGAAATTTATTTGGGGAAAAAAATGTCAACTTCCACTATAAAACTTAAAAAAAAATGTCAACTTCCACCTTCACATCCAATGTTTCCAAAAATCATAAATTCCATGATAAGTTTATCCAAAACTAAAAATACCTACCTATTTTATGGACTTTAAAATCGGATTTCATACTCTCCCACAAGTTCAATTTTCTAAAAGTACGTTAAATTTCATTTGCTTTAAACGGGTACACCACAACTACGGACCAACCAAATTTTGCACATAAAATGACTTGATTTTGTTTCGAGTCAAATTGATTATTTTAGTGTTTAATGAAAAAATTTAAATTATTTAATTTTGAAATTACTATTTACGAAATCACTTTTATACTATAAGCAAATATTAAAAAAACATATAAAAATATAAAATTAATTTTTTTATGAAATTGCATCATGAAATCAGTTTGCGAAGAGAGAGAGAATAAAATTAAGATTTACATGGGAGGGAGAAAGACAATAAACAAAAGATGAGTACAATCAACTATGTTTTTGAGATTTATACACAAAAAAAAGAAACTCCTTCCTTGTTTTGCAGTAGCCAGTAGGAAACTATTTCTTTTGGTCGTTTACACGAGGTACTTGAGAAATCCTTTCATCTTCCAGAAGTGCATAAGGATCCATATAATGGGGCGGTGAAATTGGTGTTCGGCTTCCATCGTGAACAAAGCTTGGTCCAAAGAACTGCTCAAGAGTGTCAAAAGTAATTAGCTGTTAAGCAAAACATTGAAACTGTAGAGCAAAAACATAAATGTTAAGCCAAGGTCTGTACGTCACGCAAATACTTTTTTGGGAATTCACATAATTGTCAATAATATTGAACGAGATCGTTTACATAATGAGCTAAAATGCTATTTTGTGGTTGCAAGTTTTAAAGGATGTTATTCTCGGATTTATTTATTTTTGACAAACATAAACAACATATGTATAAGAACGCATACAAAAAATTAGAAACTTATAACATGTATCATGAAATAAGAATAAAAAGGGAGTAAATAGATTTTTATACTATTGAACCTAATGTTATTACAAATATAAACTTTTATTTGTTACTTTTATACTAACAACCTTCAACTTGTTACAGATATAACATGTGTAGTTAATTTTAATGGAAGTTAATATTTGAGTGTGCGTAAAACCCTAAATACCCCTCACCCATCAACCTAACCTCGCGAAGCAACCCATCTACCCATCTCCTCACAAAGCCACAGTACCTCCTTGCAAGCCAACAAAGTACCCACTCAGCTCCCTTTCTCTGCATAGAAATTAGAAAGCGAAGCCTCTCTGTTCCATCGTTATAATCCTCTCACCTCTTTTCTTTTCCCTCTCAACAAGACATTGGCACAAAAGCTCAAAATAGAAAAAAAAGGATAAAAGAATTTACCCAGAATATAATAATTTAAAAAAAATGGAATTTGATCTTGAAGACCTATTTACAAGTTTCCAAGAACACCACGCTAATTCTATCTCAGGTCTATTTGCTTCAGAAACTGATCATATACCTTCAGAGAGCTTATTCATTTGCTTAAAAAACAGAGCTTTTCATATTCATTTTTGAAATGAAGCTATTGCAATCATTTTACAGATGATTTTAGCTCTATAGATTTGTTCAAAGTTCTTTTTTTTTTTTCTCTTCCCTCTTCTAGTTCTATCAGGAACAATTTTCTTTCAATTTGGATCCTTTTATCTCCCATCTTGCTGTTAATTATTTGGACCGGTTTATCTTCAAGTAAGAATTTTAGGTAACTTTCTTTTAGCCCTTAACTTCCATTTTTAGTGTTTATCGAAACATGTACATGAATTTTCTACATTTATTTTCTTGGGAAATAAACAGAGCATTATTTTTGTTGGGATTTCTGATAAATATTTGAAGTTGCAGCAAGGAAAGCCCTGGCTTTCAAGATTGGTTGGCTTTGCTTGCCTCTCTCTTGCCTCAAAGATGAAGAACTTGCCATTTTCTGTTTTTGATATTCCGGCGGATTTTCACTCTTGATAATTTAATTATTTTGTAAACACAAAAATATTTTTAAACTAGATGGGGTATATTTCTTCCTCATCTTCGCTGTTTTGTAATAAAAGAGTGGGTTTTTAGACTTTATTGGCTCGCGAGGAGGTGGGTAGATAGGTGGCTTCGCAAGACTAGGTCGATGGGTGGGTGACCGATTGGGGGTGTGGCTGGTGAGGGAATGGAAGTGCGGGACTAAGGTTGATTGGGGGTGTGGTTCGAGTGTATGGGTGGGTGTGAGGGAGAATGAGGGCTATTTAGGATTTTACAATACTCAAACGTTAACTCCCGTTAAAATTAACCATGGATGGTATATTTGTAACACGTTAAAAGTTCGATGGTACAAAATAATAAATGAGAGTTTGGTGGTATATTTGTAACAACACCTATAATTCGGTGGTATAAAAATCTATTTACTCTAAAAAGAAGTGCTGATATCAGAAAGTTGCAAACAGTTTGAAGCTACTCAAGTTAAAAAAACAACATGAAAATTTAAGTGGTTATGGAAAGTGAAAGAAACCAAAGAAATGAACTGGTTCAAGGATCAATCAAAACAATCAATCTTAACCTTTCATCAATGCAAAGAGAGAGAGAGAGAACAAAGTAGTTGGGTACTTACAAAGTAGAGAGCAGAGAAAAATGATATAGTAATGATAATCAACGGCCAAAATGCCAAGAAAAATGTTCCTCCAAGTGTTAGCAATAGTTTAGCCCTTGGAACCAAGCCCTGAAAAAGAAACATACAAAATATGTTAACTACAGACAAAATACGTACAAGGATCATAAGATACTGCAAATAAAGAAAACAATTTTCAGCACAGTCAGGGCTGCAATAAACTACGCCTTTAAACACACCACAAGGAGCTTAGTAGTAGCAGTCTAGACACGAAACATAACTTGAACTATGTCAGCTTTTAAGGTTGGCTTGATTGCTTCGTATTGTCAGCTATTGTAGTCAAATTTAAATCAAAGTCATTGTATTTCTAAATGATAGTTCCTCAATATCAGTTGCTCACTCATTAAAAATTTATAAATACTAACCATGTGATTAGATAATTTCGTATAAATGTTAGATCATGAAGCCCTAACAAAGTTAATCCAGTTAGGTAAGAGTTATACATAATTTCATCTTTTTAACCAAAATTACTAATATGAAATATGATAATATGTTTTGCATCTTGATCTGAGTTCAGATATGGTATGTTAATCAGAAAAGGAGAATAAAACTAACAAATTTAATAGTAGGAACATTGATGAGAATTGGTCCGACAAGAAGTAATACTTGCAACCCAAATCAAGATTAGCAACGATTCACGATTCACGATTACATGTCTTTGTCACGAGACTCATGCCTATATTTAATTTTTTTTATTTGGCAAGGGAGGGAAAAAAGTTATAACTGCGAAGTGAAGATATGCTACAGCCTCAACGGTTTGTCCGACTGTTGCATTTTGTCAAGCAATATTATAATAGAGTTGAGCCTAAAAGGATTGCTATTTCATGAACAGGAAATCAATGTTTTGAAACTTTGTTACGATTTTTGAGTTAGGTTCTATTTAAGATTCATTTCCTCTACACATTGAAAAAAAAATTATAATCACTTTAAGAAAACATGGAATAAAAAAGTGTGTTTGAGATACTCATTCAGGTTGAAACATGCTATTATCAAAGACTCTGCACATAATACGACATATCATGATTTTATAAGACCCAATAATCAGAGAAGGAAAAGTAGTTGTCACTTGATTTTGGCATGTCAACAAGCTACTAAAGAGATAGGAAAAGTCTATTTATCTCCATTTTGAGATGATTCTCAAGTAAGTATAATCAAAAACATATGTAAATATATCCAATAAGAAACTGATACGTCATTTGTGATTGTTATTAATATAGTAGTGCTCAAATAAGGCGGGTTAACCTCAATGCCTTCGCTGTTAAGCTTCATGGAACGCTCCCTTTGATTAGCAAGGCCTTTCTCAATTTCAGTTGACACTGCATTTCTTTGAGAGAAAGCACTTCCTTCTTCCCTCATTCCATCATTAAGTCCATAATCACTTCTCTTGGTATCCTCTAGCAACGAAGTGGGAGTCATACCCCTCCGCTTCAGTTCCTTCATGAACAATGACTCAGGGGGCTCTTCACCTGAAAGCACATTTTCGTGAGATAATGGTTATATAAGTTGAAGTTTCCTATCAACATATTTATGGAAACACCAATGACCCACAAAAGTACTCACCAAGACCATTTTTAATACATGAATGAAATAGTTTTCATGCTAGTACAACGAAGGAAAAGAATAAGGGAATTGCTACTTCTAGAGCAATAAACATTATTAACATAGCAAAGTTTCTATTTTTAGAAATATTTCTAGAAATGGAAACTTTGCTTTGGCAATAATGTTTATTGCTCACCCTAGAAATAGGGCCAGCCAAGAATAATCACACATACTAGTGCTTGTTAACAAACCTAATACAAACTCTATGCCCTTTTGATTAAACTTAACTCTAGTTATGTTCCTCTGTTTTCCTTCATTCATACAATTACAAACACAAACCAAACGTACTTCACTTGTGAACTGATATCTTAGACACAAGTATGTGGTAAATGGTTAAATTGTATTTTTGTCGACATAAGTAAAAGTAGAATATTATCAAAATCACAATTAGAAAGTTAAATCACTCATAGCTAATGACTAACCTAGTACTCACTAGAATTGTCATTTATGCTAATCAACTGGGAAAGCAAGAACCTTTCATCATACAAACCAGCAAAACAATCGAAATTAGTTCCCAAAAATAAAAGTTGGAGAATTGATTAAAAGTATGTGAAATAAATGATAGAACAGCAACAAAAAGAAGAAGAAAAAAAATGAAAACTTTAAACTTGCCATTGCTATCATTTTGGGGCTCTTGAGCTGCACAACAGACCCTAAATCTCTTGCCCAGAAAATATCTTGAGCTCCTACAATTGGGTAACCTGATAATCCTTTTTCTGGAAGCGGATTCAGAGAAAAATCCGCTCGATTTTGAGGGAAATATTGGTTGGGAAATATAAATAGGAGATAGAGTGTATTTGAAGATTTGTACAGAGGCCATTTCCCTTTGTTCTGCATCAATGAAAACGTAATTTCATTTCTTGTTTTTCTCTGCTGAAATCAATAAATAACGGAAGCTTCTTTCTTTAAGTTATTGTTGAGAGTTGAGAGCGAAATAGCTTGTTACTTCTTCTATCGTTCTCCTCTAGAACAAGCAAGTTGCAAGTAGTGACGAGTAGTATGGGCGTATCTTAGTGGAAAAGTGTTCTTTATGACTAGTCTGCGCATAGAATGGCATGATTCGTCCAGGTGGTTTTGTGGCTACAAGTTGCGATTCGAAAGAAGAAGAAAAAAAAATTCGATTGGAAAGAGACTTAAAATGCTAAACATTGGCTGGCTGAGAATATCTTTGGTTTTTTTTTTTAAATTGTATTGAATTTTAATTTTTGGCTGAGAAAATATATTAAATTAATGTCTTATAATTATCCAATCTATGGCGTTATATATATATGTATGCATATATATGGTGTTAAATTGTAAGAATGCTCATTAACCATAGATTAATTATATTATAATATATGTATTGATGGAGGTGAATAAAAAAATCTAAAATATTCCGTTTAATTTTCCCTTCAAAAGTTATATTATATTGCTATATTCACTCATTATATGAGTTTTTAAGTTTAGAATATGGCTATAAGCCTATAATTATTCGTTTTCTAAGGAGTTGAAGAAAAAAAAAGAACAGCATGAACTATAAATTCATGACTTGCACTAAAGAAAGCACTTTCGCGGGAGACATTGTGATGTTGAGAGGTATGTTCTGGTGGAATTAGAATTTGTAATTAGGATAGCATTAAAAAGTTATTTACTTTAAAATTAATACTTATTATTAATTAAAAAATATGTTATAATATGTTCAAATTATTAATTTTCTATTTTGATATATTAATTGTGAAAAGTTTAAATTTTAAATTCATATAAAAGTTAACACAATTTTATTTTATACATATGATTTATTTATAATTTTTTAAATATTATATCTATAATTTTAGTTGCTAAAAATTTAGGTGTGATATGTATTCATAGTCACCTCTACATTCATAATCTTTTGATATGTCCCATTTGTAATTAGGTATGTTACAACTATTTACTCGTTTATTTGACTATTTATCCCTAATTTCAAACATGTAGGAGTTGGATCCTTTGGTTTTTTATAAGTAATTATTTTTCTTGATCGAGGGGTTGCAGTGATAGTGAGGATTTATAAGCTAAAGTGGCTATGTTCACAGGTGTTATTTTAAGGTTGATTAAGTTTAATAGTGTTCAATTTCACTGGGCTTTTTAGGTAACATTGCTCACTTCTTGCTAGTGCTAGTGACTTTATTAATGGCTGTGTGTGATTTCTTAAATTGATATATTTGCACTCACTCTCTTATGGTATTTTTATTTAAATAAATCATGATTCGTGACTTTATCACAAAGCTAGGAATTTAGTTCAGATGGAGCACAATGTAACAGAACAAGAAATTTTTTTAGAGGGAGTACAATGTAAACTACAAGTGAAAGTTATTTTTCTTGTAGTTAATTGATATGAAATCAATAAAAAAAATTGTACCATATATAAAATAACTAAGAATATATTGACCCAAAATAATAATAATAACAAAATAGTCAATTTATATTTTTGTCAAATAATAATAGAATAAATATTTATGGATAAAATTTGTAAACAAATATAAAATAAAAGTATAAATAATAGCCATATCTTACCAAAATTTAATAAATAAGCCTAATCAAGTTTTTTTTAATTAAAATTCATATTAAATATTTTCAATAAGTCAAAAGTTTGAATAAAAATTTAGTATAATGGATGATGATCAACATATCAAAAGAGACAAATTTATCGTTAGATATTGAAGAATCTTTATATTTATGCCTCCAAAAATATAATCTCTTTAAAGGAACAATTTTAGTGGATGTTTCGTGTAGATGTATAAGACATAAAATACATATTTTGATATATAAGATACCAATCAAAGTATACACTAATATAATAACTAGGAAAAACAAATTTACAAAAAATTAAGAAAATACATGGCTCTCCTGAAAAAGACTTTTGGAATAAGAATTTCTTCTACTTCTTCTAATTTATTTATGCTTTTAAGTTCGGATTTTTAATGAAATATATCTTGTTTTTTATATTAAAAAACAATTCTTGAAATAAGGAGAAAGAAAGACTTGCAACAATCCTTTTTGAATTTCAAAAAGTGGCAGAGCATCATTGGATAATATAAAGAATTGTACTCCAAACTAAAACTTTTATAAAAAGTTAATTATAATTATATATATATATATATATATATATATATATATATATATATATATATATATATATATATATATATCATTAAATAAAATATTTTATTTATAATAATAAATCATGTCTATTTTTTTTCATATTTTATTATATTGTTATATATATCAATAACATTTAACATAAATATGGATAAAAATGATATAAATAAATCGTGAATACAATGATTAAATAGAAATATTTTTATTTATATATTTCACAAATATTAATTAATTGTACACATAAAATTATAATAATATATATTATATAAAAATATTTCTTAAATTATTATGATATAATCCAAAATATTTCATATATTTAAGTTTAATTCATGATAATAAAATATTAATGTCAAATATTATAAAAATAAAAATAAAAAAGAAACATATATGAAACTTAAAACTAAATATTTTAAGGTTTTTATTCAAATTTTCTCATATATTATTTAACTGTAAATTTTAATTTTATTTACTATTTTATTTTAATATTTTTTTTATTTTTATTTTGAATTTTTTAATATGAAAATTTTAATATGTTTATAATATTTTTTTATTCATTTGTATCACTACCACAAAACTAACTCACTTAGTTGTTTCAAGAAAATGGATGCAACAAACACAAAAAAACAAAATTGTATTTGTTAGTATTTATTTTTTAACAATATGTATTTTTAAATATACTCTTAAACTTAAAATCTTAAATAATATCTTATTCTCTATATGTCAGAGAAAAATGTCGTATAAGTCCCTTACATTATGCCAAAGGTGGGTCATTTAGTCTCTTAGAAATAAATATTAATTTAGTCCTTTATTTTTGTTAAAAAAGGCCAAAGATGTACAAAAACTAATTTTTAGTTATATTTTGAATAAAACAATATTATTTTTTCAATACTTTATTTTATTGGTAAATAAGAAAATGATAAAATAATTTTTTGCTATTGTATTTTAACAATTTTTTTAAAAATATTGAGTAAATAGTTAAAAATTCATAAAACATTTAAAAAATTCATTTTTTCGTACCTTTTACAAAAATCTAAGATTAAATGATACATTTTATAATATAATAGATTAATTGTTATAAATCTACTCATGTAAGAGATATTTACGACATCTCACTCGACATGTTAATTCATGTATTTTAATTTTAATTTTTAACACTTATACATAATATAGTATTAATATTTATTAAATTATTATCTTTTTATTTATAAATTATAATGTTGTAAATTTATAGAAGTATTATCTTTAATCAAGAAGAATCCATTATAACTCTTAACTTCTTATTAGATCTATATCAAAATATTTTTTTACTCATAAATATTAAAATACAATTCTTTATTTTGTATAAAAATATTACATTTCAACCCCTCAAAATATATTCCCCCTCCCCCTTCTCTCCCCAATACAAATTATATTAAAGGTAAATATTGTTACCTAAGATATATTTCATATTTAATAATGTAATTTGTGTTTTTCGATTTTCAATTTTTTTAAAAAAATAGAAAAAATAAAAACAATAAAAATGACATTTTAAAATTTGTAATCATAAAAATAATTTTTTTTATGTTTATTTCATATATTTTTACAAACAAATAAAATCTGTTACATTATTTTACATTTAAAATCGTCTACTTAAAAACATTTAAATTAAAATTCAAGAATTCATATATGTTAAATATTAAAAGTTGTTTAATTTAATTCATTTAATATTTTATACTGTACTTTTATTAGAATAAATGTTTATTTATATATATGCTAAATAAGAACTTGCGTTACGTCATTCTTAATGCTAATTGGCGCGTATATATAGCCGTCATAGACAAGTGTTACAACAAAGATCCCTTTCTTGCATGCAATTTTGTCCGGATCACCTATTTTCTTACTTATTTAAAGCCTTTTAATGGTTAGGTCTCTTCGCAACTTACCGTAGGTTCAAAATTCCTTTTCTTTTAAGGTAGTTTTTATATATCTACATCACACACACATACATACATACATGTATATATATATATATATATATATATAGTTTAGAATCAATATTAGAAAGGTTCATCCTAATTTTCATTATTCGTGTTTACTTGGTGACGAGGACAAAAAGTAGTTTCACATATGGTATGAACTTAAATATATATGCTTACTATGTGGAATTGATTTCATTATTTATTTATTTTTTTCATTTAATCTTTATACAACAACTGATTTCCATGCATGACTCCATGCCAGCAGCTCAAAAACAAATTAAGATGAGCAAAGTTGGCGATCGATGGACAATTAAAAAACAAGAAAAAGTGCGATAGAGATTTTTTGTTTGGGGCTTAAAGATTATTTAATCTATTTGTTTAACAAATATAATTTTAAGTCATTTATATCTTTTTTGTTTAAGCATTAAGAGTTGCTTAGTGTCTTTGTTTAAAAAATATATTTTTAAATCTTTTGTTTATTGTTTATTAATTTATGGTCTTTAATCCCAAGACCAAGTATTTTTAACGATAACACGTCTAGTTAAATAAATTATTTGTAGAAAGTCATAGTCTAACTCCCTCTAAAATAGCTCTTAAAGAGTAAGGGTTGACATGACCTTATAACCAACACTTGGTTGGTTTCCATGGTCGATGTGAAACTCAACACCCCCTCACATCGGACGGAGACACCGTAAAAACCGACTGAGCTGAAAGAGTGGTTCATCAATTAACTTCAGGGACCTACTCTGATACTATGTAGAAAATCATGGTCTAACTCCCTCCAAAATAGCTCTCAAAGAAGAAAGGTTGGCATGACCTTATAACCAGTACTTGACTGGTTTCCCTGATCGATGTGAGACTCAACATTATTTACTGTTTTTTACTTTTTTTTCTTTGTAAATTGTATCTATAAAGTTCTTGTATAGTATCAATTATGGTGTATTTCATATAGAAACCTGATTACGTAGAAAGGATACTACTTCATTAAACAATAATAACAATCATCTACTAGCTTATGATTAATAACTTATATAATATTTGATGATTTAGGAAAAATCATGCCATCGATGCTCAAAGTAGTGGTATTTCATGAGATTTTTTTTTTGAAAAAAAGAAAGTTGTTGTATAATGAATTTTTTTTAAATGGTTCACCTTCCTCTCGTTAAAAAAAACATTCATCTCTTTTTCTCCCAATATGCAAATCTTTTCATATAAAAGCTTTTTTTTTCGCTAAACAACTAGTCATTTATTTATTTATTTGTGTTTTATTTCTATCTACGTAGACTTAAATTAATTTAATATGATAGTTTCTTTACTTAAATTTAATTTATGACGATATTAGAGTTTTTTTTGTTATATATTTGTAGAGTTTTCAAACTAATTGAACTGGATTAACTCTTTTAAGCCTAACTTATTTTAAATAAATTGTAATTCATTTCAATTCATATAATATTTAAATGATTCTAACTGTATTGTGAATGAGTAGCTCGTTTGATTTTTTTCAACCACATTTTTTTAAATAGATTAATTTATTTAATTTTTTTTCAAGTTTATAATATTAAGTTGACTTATAGTTTTTATTGAATCCATTTTGATAGGTTTATATTATTAATTTTTTAAACGTTAGATAATGATAAGATGATTATATTATAATTAGTAAAATAAAAAAAATCGATAGTTAAAGTTTATTAATCAATGAAAAATTTGATTTTTTTTAATTTTTTGTCTAGTTAAAAAAATGTTTCACTAAAAAAATTATTTAATGGATTAATAAACTGTTCATTTAAATATATGAGATAAATAAATTGGGATTTTTCATTTCACTGACTTAAGAGGCCATCTTTAAATTAGTTAAATTTAACTAACCAGATTGTTCCGTCAAAAATAAAATACTATTACAAATTTGTCATATTATTAATTATATTAAAATAATTAAATTAAAATGAACACCTTAAAAAAGTAAAAAAAAAAAAAAAAAAAAAAGGACGAAATTTTTTCCCTTGTGAAAACCATGTGACAAAAAGAGAGTTTTTGTGTGGTATTTTCTTTTCATTTTGAGTTCCATCTTTTGTCTCGCATGTAGAGCAACAAACACGACGATAAAGCCTTATTGCTACAATTGCTTTACGACATTTTAAAAGTGTTAAAACTTTCAAGATGTCAATCCTACTACTGGGCGAAGTGGCATGGAGGAATTTCTTTGATGTGGTCTAATGACTTGCATATATGTGTTAATAAAACGACATGCTAGGTATTTCGTGAAATTTGAGGTTTCCTTGCATGCCCATCAGGTTTCTTGGGATATGCTAGCTGGTAGTTTATGCTTATGTGAAAGAGGTTAATATTAGACGAGAACAGTGGCAAATTTTGTGTCATATTATCCAGGAGTATAAGCAAGTAGTTGCACTTGGAGACTTTAATGATATCTTAACTTGGTCATCGGCCATGCATGAAAAGGAGGGTGGGTGTTGTTAGATCAGTAAACTCTGTAATATATATATGGGGTCATTCTAACATCTACATCCTACTATTAACCTTGTATCTTCTTAAGTGAATCATATCTACTAAAATTTATATTAAAAATGCTTAGAGTTTTCTTCTTACTCTTAAAAGGAATAAGAAAGAGAATTTTTAAGTTACCACTGCTAGTTTTGTCAAATAATAAAAATATCTTAGAAATCCAATAGATTTGATAAGTTAGACACTTAAATAAACTAGTTTTAATTTATTAAAAGTTCATAAATATATTTAATGTCTTAATATTCAAACTTAATGGATATATGATGTCATATTTTTTATTAAAAATCCATTAAATTTAAAAAATGAGACACTATAAATCTATTACAACTTTAGTGTTATATTTTATAAACTTAATGAAACTCTAGGATATCAAGCATAAACTAATAGATTAAAGTGTAAAATTTATTAATTATAATGAATCAGCACTGCATCCTAAATAACATTATGTAAGGTTTGAACTCACAACTTAAAATGTTGAAAAATCACCTTTATCTCTAGAATTTTTGAGATGTATAATTCGTTAAAGTAATTTAATTTAATTTAATTCAAATTTTTTGTATCGAGTTAGATAACTGTTTTACAATATAATATCACATTAATACATTTATAATTTTTTGAAAAAGAATTTTTTTTCCTTTTCTAATGAAAGTTTTTTATTTTTTTTTAAAAAAGACTAAATTTAAATTATATTATAAAATAGTATGAGGTATCATAGAATTCTTTTAAATTTTTATTTAATCTCTCAGATTAAAAATAATATTATTTAGTCCTTTATTTTTATCAAAAAAATAAATTGAGAATAAATTATATTATTTTAATGATATTTCATTTAAAATATTATTATTTCCTAACAAGTAATTAAAAAACAATTAAAATATATATTTTTAATAAGGATAAAAATGAAATTTAATATGAAATATTCTAAGAAAAATAAATAATAATAAAATTCAAACAAAAAATTATTTAAATATATATTTTAGCTTATAACAATAAAATAAAATAATGATAATTAATAAATATTAAAAATGATTTTTGTTAATGTTTTCATATTAATTGTGACTTTACCATTATTAAAAATTCGTGTTTTAATCATATTTAATCACTTGATAAAAAAATAATAATATTTTAATAAAAATTAGTAAAATAATATAATTTATCTTTAATTAGTCATTTTTATCTAACTAAATAATTAAATGGCACCGTTTGTACTGTAATGAACTAAACAATACAAATGACTTAATCTAAGAGATTTCTATTGTATTTTTCTCAATAAAATACTTGTAATTTTTAGTTAAATTTTAAATTTATAGTAATAATTTTTTAATTTATATAATATATATAAATATAAATACAAAATATATTAGTTATATTTTGTTTAATTAGTATTTTCTCTTTTACTATCCAAATTCTTTCATCTTGATGTTTGGTTAGTAAGAAATGTAAATAAACAAGCCCTTAGTCTCTACTCCCCTTGTTTTGAAAATAATTAGAAAAGTTGTGCATTTTTAACATTTCATGCAACATCAGTATTCTCCCTCCACCCATAAATAGAAGTCTTTGCGACACTATTTTTGTGGAAAATAAACTCAAATAAAAAAAACGGACAGATTTTAAGACAGTATTGAATGAGGAATTGAAGTGGCAATTCCAGATCATTTTGAGCAAATGAAGAGTCTAATTCGTGTGTTTTTAAGTCTAGTTTTTAATGGTGAAGGTTTCAGGTCATTTGGTATTACCTACAATAAGTTATGGAAGTTTTAGCAAGGAAGGGTCAGAATTTACTAAAAACGGACAGACAGTATTGAATGAGGAATTGAAGGGGCAATTCCAGATCGTTCTGAGCAAATGAAAAGTCTAATTCGTGTGTTTTTAAGTCTAGTTTTTAATGGTGAAGGTTTCAGGTCATTTGGTATTACCTACAATAAGTTATGGAAGTTTTAGCAAGGAAGGGTCAGAATTTACTGTTTTGTTTAAAGCTGTTTTTTTTTAATACGAATTTTAAGAGTCTTGTTTAGGTCTATAAATAGAGTTGTATTCTTTTGTAAGTAGGCAAGAAGAGAGAAATAAAAAAGAGTGTTTGATTAGTAGAAAAGAAAAAAATTGTTTTTGTCTCTCTTCTCTCCACCAAAATAGTTATAAAATATCAACAAATTGGTATCAGAGCCGATGGCGAATGTGATGGGACAAATGCCGCTACCACGACTAACGAAGGCGAACTACGAGAACTGGAGCATTCAAATGAAAGCTCTTCTCGGATCGCAAGATGCGTGGGAGGTGGTCGAAGAAGGTTTCAAAGAACCAACAAATACCACGGGATATACGGCGGCTCAAAACAAGGCGTTGAAAGAGGAGCGATCAAAGGATAAGGCGGCACTATACATGTTGTTCCGAGCCGTTGACGAGTCGGGCTTTGAGAAGATTGCCGAGGCAACTACTTCAAAAAAAGCATGGGACATTTTAGAAAAAGTGTTCAAAGGAGCCGACCGAGTAAAGCAAGTAAGACTCCAAACTCTACGCGGTGAATTGGAGAGTATGAAGATGAAGATGTCAGAAGGTGTATCCGACTACATCTCGCGTGTGCAAACAGTGGTGAATCAACTAAAACGAAATGGAGAAATTCTAACTGATGCAAGAGTGGTGGAGAAAATTTTGCGGTCATTAACCGAGAATTTTGAGAATGTCGTTTGTGCAATTGAGGAGTCGAAAAATCTGGAGGAGATGACCCTTGATGATCTCGCTGGTTCTCTTGAGGCGCATGAACAGCGGAAGAAGAAGAAGAAGAACGAGTCGCTTGAGAAAGCACTGCAAGCCAAGGTATCTATCAAAGATGAAAAGGTACTCTATACTCAAAACTTTCGTGGTAGAGGGCGCGGCCGTGGAGGTCGCAGTAATGGTCGCGGTGGTGGAGGCCGCGGTCGAGATGCACACTATGAGGAGAAGGGGCAGTCAAGCCAACAAAATTGGCGAGGTAGAGGACGTGGTCATGGGAGAGGCGGCCGGTCAAATCATTCAAATGTTGAGTGCTACAACTGTGGCAAGCATGGGCACTACGCAAAAGAGTGCAAATCAAATATCGAATGCTATAATTGTGGCAAGCATGGGCACTATGCAAAGGAGTGCTATTCTGAGAAAAAGGTAGAAGAAAACGCGAATCTAGTCGCGAAAGAGGAGACAAGAGAAGATGGTGTTCTCATGATGGCCTACAAAAATACCATTCTCGACAGTGACACGGTGTGGTATCTCGATACCGGCGCTAGTAATCATATGTGCGGGCACAAACACCTCTTTGTGGAGATGCAAGAGATAGAGGTTGGGCACGTGTCATTTGGAGATGCGTCAAAGATTCAAGTGAAAGGTCAAGGTACAATATCATATTTGCAAAAGAATGGTTTAAAGGGATTAATTGAGAATGTTTATTATGTACCTGATCTCAAGAGCAACATCCTGAGCATGGGACAACTCATGGAGAAAGGATACTCGGTGTTTATGAAAAATCGAGTATTACAACTGAAAGATAAGAAAGAGCGAGTAATAGCACGAGTTGAGATGGCGAAGAATCGAATGTACAAAATCAACCTGTGTTATGTGCGAGAAAGGTGTTTGCGAGTTAATGTAGAAGACAAGGCGTTCCTGTGGCATTTGCGATATGGTCATTTGCACTATGGTGGTTTACAAAAATTGTCGAAGAAAGGAATGGTACATGGGTTACCCGAGATTGACTACATCGAGAATTTTTGCGAGGAGTGTGTACTCGGGAAGCACTCGAGACACTCATTTCAGAAGAAGGCAGAATACCGAACAACAGATCATCTCGCATTAATACATACCGACATTTGTGGGCCAATCACTCCTGAGTCATTCAGCGGTAAAAAATATTTCATTACTTTTATCGATGACTATTCCAGAAAGACTTGGGTTTATTTCCTGAAAGAAAAATCTGAAGCATTCGAAATGTTTAAAAAGTTCAAAGTAATGGTAGAGAAGGCAACTGGCAAGTTTATTAGAGCTCTACGTTCTGATCGAGATGGCGAATACAACTCGACAGAATTTGCGAGATACTGCGCAGAACATGGAATAAGAAGGTTCCTAACCGCACCGTACTCTCCTCAACAAAATGGTGTGGCAGAGAGAAAGAATCGGACCATTCTCGACATGGTTCGATCAATGCTGAAAAGTAAGAAGTTGCCAAAAGAATTTTGGGCGGAAGCTGTGCAATGCGCAATTTATGTGCAAAACCGATGTCCACATGCGAGTTTAGAAGATAAAACTCCACAAGAAAATTGGAGTGGTAGAAAGCCGACAGTCTCACACTTCAGAATATTCGGTAGTGTGGCTTATGCACACGTACCGGATCAGCGAAGAACAAAGCTAGAAGATAAGAGCAAGAAATTTGTGTTCATTGGTTATGACGAGAAGACTAAAGGTTTCAAGCTTCTCGATCCAATAAACGAGAAGGTAATAATAAGTCGAGATGTTAAGGTGAATGAAGCAAGCGAGTGGGACTGGAAAAACTCTTCCGAGGTGATAGTAGAAAGGGGAGAATCATCAACCACATCAACAACAAACCTCGAAATCGAGATAGCAAGAAGCCCTCAAACAACTGATAATGAGGAAGAGCCAAGACAACCAAAAATGCGAAGCATGCAAGATTTGTACGACTCAACAAGTGAGGTACATTTAATTTGTCTTTTGGTGGATGCCGAAATAATTACATTTGAAGAAGCAGTACGGAATGAGAAGTGGCAAGCAGCCATGGATGAAGAAATAAAAGCAATTGAGCGAAACCGAACTTGGGAGTTGGTTGAATTACCAAAAGGATGTCAGCCCATAGGAGTAAAATGGGTATACAAAAAGAAGATGAATGCTCAAGGCGAGATAGAGCGGTACAAGGCAAGGCTAGTTGCAAAGGGCTATCGACAAAAGGCGGGGATAGACTATGATGAAGTCTTTGCCCCAGTTACAAGAATGGAGACGATTCGCCTTCTCATTGCTCAAGCAGCTCAATTCAAATGGAAATTTTTTCAAATGGATGTCAAATCAGCTTTTTTGAATGGTGTGCTAGAAGAAGAGGTGTATGTAGAGCAACCACCCGGGTACACAAAAATTGGGGAAGAAAAGAAGGTGCTGAAATTGAAGAAGGCACTTTATGGACTAAAGCAAGCACCTCGAGCTTGGAATACCCGCATCGACACTTACTTCAAGAAGAACGGGTTTACTCAATGCCCATATGAACATGCTTTGTACGTGAAGAAAGAAGAAGGTAACTTGTTGTTTGTAGCTTTTATGTTGATGATCTTATATTCATAGGGAATAATGAGGAGATGATAAAAGATTTTAAAGAGGCTATGACTCGGGAGTTCGAAATGACATATTTGGGTTTGATGAAATATTTCCTTGGTCTGGAGGTTAGACAAGAAAATACTGGGATTTTTGTATCACAAGAAACATATGCAAAAGAAATTCTAAAAAGGAACAAAATGGAGAAGTGCAACCCGGTATTGACACCAATGGAACCTGGGGCTAAACTTTCTAAGTTTGACGGTGGAGAACGAGTAGATGCAACCAAATACCGAAGTTTGGTGGGAAGTCTGCGTTATCTCACATGCACAAGACCAGACATATCTTACAGTGTTGGAGTGGTAAGTCGGTTCATGGAAGAACCAGTCTATACACATTGGAAAGCATTGAAGAGAATTCTGCGATATATCCGAAGTACAGAATCACTCAGGTTATTTTTCTCGAGAACAAAAGAGTATAAACTGGTGGGATACTCTGATAGTGACTGGTGCGGAGACATAGATGATCGAAAGAGTACATCAGGATACGTATTCTTTATGGGAGACACAGCGTTCACATGGATGTCGAAAAAACAACCCATCGTGACACTCTCGACATGCGAAGCAGAATATGTGGCAGCATCATTGTGTGTGCGACATGCAGTTTGGCTAAGGAAACTTTTAAGCGAGTTGAATCTCAGACAAGAAGAAGCAACCGAGATCCGAGTTGATAGCAGGTCGGCAATTGAACTCGCAAAGAATCCAGTACATCACGAAAGGAGCAAGCATATCGATGTGAAATTTCATTTCATTCGAGAACAAATCCGGGAAGGGAGTGTGAAGTTGAATCATGTAGCGAGTCATGATCAAGTAGCCGACATGTTCACAAAGCCGTTACCCACGGTTTTGCTGGATAAATGCAAGATGGCAGTAGGCATGAAGGATGGAAGAAATTTGAGTTTAAGGGAGGAATTTGTGGAAAATAAACTCAAATAAAAAAAACGGACAGATTTTAAGACAGTATTGAATGAGGAATTGAAGTGGCAATTCCAGATCATTTTGAGCAAATGAAGAGTCTAATTCGTGTGTTTTTAAGTCTAGTTTTTAATGGTGAAGGTTTCAGGTCATTTGGTATTACCTACAATAAGTTATGGAAGTTTTAGCAAGGAAGGGTCAGAATTTACTAAAAACGGACAGACAGTATTGAATAAGGAATTGAAGGGGCAATTCCAGATCGTTCTGAGCAAATGAAAAGTCTAATTCGTGTGTTTTTAAGTCTAGTTTTTAATGGTGAAGGTTTCAGGTCATTTGGTATTACCTACAATAAGTTATGGAAGTTTTAGCAAGGAAGGGTCAGAATTTACTGTTTTGTTTAAAGCTGTTTTTTTTTAATACGAATTTTAAGAGTCTTGTTTAGGTCTATAAATAGAGTTGTATTCTTTTGTAAGTAGTCAAGAAGAGAGAAATAAAAAAGAGTGTTTGATTAGTAGAAAAGAAAAAAATTGTTTTTGTCTCTCTTCTCTCCACCAAAATAGTTATAAAATATCAACAATTTTTGTATGCAAAGTTGGGTGGGTGAGGGAAATAGTAAGGTGATCTTTCCTCTCATATATAATTTTTTTTGGTATTGAATTTGATGAATGTTATTAATCTCCTCTCATATAAAAATATCTGGTAATCTAATAGTCAATTACTTACAGAACTTTGAGGATATTTGTATTTTTTGAAGTGTGTAAAAATTTACCTAAACTAGGTGTGCTGGTAATCCTATTGTCATCTCTTCTCAGAGCTATGTTGATCATTGAATATATATGCATGCATCTACAAACTCAAAGCTTTTTCAAACATATGTTAAAAATTAATTGGGTAAAAAAGAAAAGAAAATATTCCTGCAATTTTTCAAATATTAGTTGAGTTTTTAACGTTAGTGCAGGTCATGTATTTATTAATATATACATATCAATATGGTATCCTTTAGGAGAAAATCTAACTACAATTTTGTAATAAAAAAATTCAGAAGTAAAATGGGTTTTAGAAAAATTAATTAAAAAGTGACTTATTCTCTCCCAAAGACCAAAGCCTATCCCCGCCAAACCATCGCCTCTCTCCAAGTACTTTTCACGTTTTAAGTATTAGCCAGTATATTCCCACTCTTAAATCCTTAATCCTAACTTGTAATTTATATATAATTAATCATGTGTAAGATAACGTGACTTAAAATTAAACTCATTTAAAATGGATATATTAAAATTTAAGTAATTTAAATTTTAATGCATCCAATAAGATTTGGGTTTTTAATGTATGAAAAACTAAAAATAATATCAATAAATTATTGCTAGGGTTTATTTTATGATTCTTATATAATGTATTGAGTTGAAGCTCAAGTTAATTATTTTTTTTAAGTTTACAAATATTTTATGGATTTAAAGAAAATTTTCATTTGCTTAAAGATATGGATTTGAGTTAATGGGTTAAAATACATATATGAGTTTTATGAAACAATAAATTTTTATCTTATAAGAGTTTAATAGTGTTAACCATCATTAATGTTGCAAAAAAATTGATACAACTTAAAGTTCAAATATTGGTATGCTTATATATATATATTAAGATGAATTAATTAAAGACACGTGTCATCAAAGTGACATTTCTCATGAAAATTAATTTGTTTTAAAATATAAACATTTATATGCATGTAATTTATGTAAAAACGAACTGTCCAAAAGAATTTTGATATTTGACAGAATTATATATACACTTATGATAATAAACGTGTGATGATTATTCGATTTTTTACATGTAAATAATAATTTGACTCAAAGGAAGATTTATTGTTCAATATGTTTTTATTATCATTGTATGATTACTACCCTAAGATATCACTTACAAGTTAATATTATTATCCAAAAATAAAATATTAATAGAGTATCTTATATCATAAAGATTTATCTTTATTTGAATTTATTATTTGGTTTAAAGAGTTATGTGAGTTTGTTTTATTTGTTTATTATTTTATGGATTCAATTATGAATAATCCTACTAATATTGTTGAAAACATCAATTCTATTCATATACTAAATGACATTAACTTCAAACCATGGCAAGAGAACTCTTGATAGTTCTTAGAGTCATGGATCTCAATCTTGCAATAAGGGATAATTCCCATGTACCACTTGTAGATAAGAGTATTTCTTATGAAAAGAATGAAGAGGAAATATGGGATATATCAAATCATATATGCATGATGATCATGAAAAAGGCCATTTCGGATGCATTAAAAGACATAATGTATGAAAATATAACTATTATTAAGGATTTCCTTATGAACATTGAAAAAAGGTTTGTTAAGAACGAAAATGTTGAAATAGGTACGCTCTTGACAAGTCTACTTTCAATGAGATATAAGGGCAAAGACAATATCAGGAAATATATCATGAATATGTCTTATCTTCCTTCCAAATTGAGAAAACTTAAGCTAAAATTCTCCAAGGACTTACTGGTATATCTGATTTTGATATCTCTTTCGACATAATTTAATCAATTTAAGATAAGCTACAATTATCAGAAAGAGACATGGTCCTGAATTAGCTCATTTCACTGTATTTAGGAAGAGGAAATATTTCTTAATGAGACATTTATTGTACCATCTTTTGGATGAAACTTGATTTCTATTTCTACTTTGAATAAATTTGGTTATTCTTATTCATTTGGTAATGAAAAAATTAGTTTTTTCATGATTCAAAAATAGTAGGTTCTAATTCTTTATCAAGTTATGATCATCTTTATTTAATTGATACAACTATATCATTTAAGAAATCCCTACAATTAAATACATGAGGTATAAAAAGAAAATTGATTAGTGTAAATTTGGTTACGTTATGAAAAAAGAGATTAGGTCATATCTCCAGATGGAGAATAGAATGCCTTATGTCAGATGAAATTTTAGACCCCTTATATTTCAAAGATTTTGATGTTTGTATTGACTGTACAAAAGAAAAACAAATCAATAAAAGGAGATTTGAAACCAATAGGATTTTTGAAGTCTTAGAACTTATATATATAGGCCATTCTCTATAATTTCTTGGAATGATCAATAATATTTTATAACGTTCATAGATGATTTTTTAGATATGATTATTTATTTTTCATTCATGAAAATTTACAATCGTTAAATGTATTCAAAAATTATAAAACTGAAGTTGAAAACCAACTCAACAAAAAGATGAAAAGTATCAGATTTGATTGTGGTGGTGAATACTATAACAGATATGACAGTTCGGGTGAATAATGTCCAAGACCCTTTGTTAAGTTTTTAGAAAAATGCAGAATCGTCCCACAGTACACCATGTTGGGTTTGCCCATTATGAATGGTGTTGTTGAAAGATGAAACAAGGTGCTTAAGGATAGGGCGAGGAGTATAATTTGTCATTTTATCTTACCATAATCACTATGGGGAGAAGTGCTTAAAATTTCAACATATATCCTTAATAAGGTTTCAACTAAAGCAACAACCAAAACACCTTATAAACTTTGGACAGATAAGAAGCCTAGTTTAAAACACTTGCATATTTGGGTATATCCAATTGAGGTAAAGCTTTACAGACCTAATAAAAAGAAACTTGACTCAAAGACGATGAGTGTGCGATTTTATTGGATGTTCTGAAAAATCCAAAGGGTACAAGTTTTATAATCCCACATCTAAATCAATTTTCAAGTAAAAAAATGCACGATTCTTTGAGAATGTCGAGTTCGTAGGGAGATGTATAGTTAGAGATTCTATCTTTGAAGAGGAATGTGTTGATATTCCCATAAGTACTATTGACATTGATTAGGATCACATTCACGACTTTGATCAAGACACAACAAATCAACACAATCTCAAAAAACCTCTCATTCAAGAAATTGTTCTAGAAGAACAAACTCTACCACCTCAAGAACTTATGCCATTGAGGAGATCCTATAGGAAAAGAAGAATTGTAATGCCATATGACTATATTGTATTTCTTCAAGAACATAAGTTTGATATTGAAGTGATGAAAGAAGATTCAATCAACTTTCGTCAAGGCATAGAAAGCCTTAACTCTCAAAAGTGGATTGATGCCATAAATAAGGAGATTAAGTCTATGAAAGACATTGATGTGTGAGATCTTATCCCATTATCAAAAGGTGTGAAACCCATTGGCTATAGTTGGATATTTAAAACCAAAAGGGATTCAAAAGGTAATATGAAGAGATACATGACTCGTCTTATCGCATACGACTTTACATTGAAAGAAGGCATAGATTATAAAGAGACTTGAAGGCATCGATTATAAAGAGTATTTCTCTCTGATTACTTCAAAAGACTCTTTAGGATTATAATGACATTAGTAGCGCATTTCAATCTTGAGTTACATTAGATGGATGTAAAGACAACATTTTTCAATGGTGACATTGATGAAACAATATATATAATGCAACTAGAAAACTTTTCATTGAGTGACCAAAAGAATATGGTTTGCAAACTTAAGATATTCATCTATGGACTCAAGCAAGTATCTCGATAATGGTATTTCAAGTGATCATCTCATCTGGTTTTGAGATGAGTTCGATGATTGCATATACCGTGAAATCTGTGGGAGCAAGTATATTTTTCTTATTTTATATGTTGATGACATTTTACTTTGCAACAATGATATAGGCTTATTACACTAAACCAAAAGAATTCTAGCTAATAATTTTAAGAAGAAAGATCTTGATGATGCCTATTTTATATTAGGCATACATATATTTCGAGATCACTCTCAAAATATTTTTGGATTATCACAAAAAGGCTATATAAAAAAGATTCTCAAGATATGTGACATGTAGAATTACGAACCATTTGATACCTATGTTGCTAAGGGAGACAATTTTAGTCTCAATCAGTTCCCTAAAAATGATTTTGAGGAAAAAGAAATGCACAAGATTTGTTATGTGTCAATAGTAAGGAGTCTGATGTATGCTAATGTATGTATGCATCCATATATTGCATACATTGTTAGGATGTTGAGAAAATATTTTAGCAACCTAGGATTAAACCATTGGAAGGCAACGAACCAGGTTTTGCAATACGTACAGAGAACAAAAGACTAAATGCACACTTATATAAGGTCGGATTAGCTGAAGATCATTAGGTATATATACTAACTCTGCTTTTTATTGGATGTCAAAATATAATAAAATCTACATTGGATTATGTCTTCTTGTTAGCTAGAGCTATTATCTCCTTAAAGAGTGTTAAAAAAAATTTATAGCTTTTTTTTACCATGATAACAAATTTTATAACATGTTATGAGGCATCCAATCATGAAATATGGTTGAAGAATTTTATCACATGATTGCCACCCAAATTGTTTCATAAGCACATTACTCATATAAGTATTATGTCATTTGAGGATATTCAATTATAGTGGGAGTTTACAATTTTAAATATTTTTTTTGATATTAGTACACTTTCATTTATTTTAATTTATAGATATTTTGAATTTATTTTCGTTAGGAATAAAGTTTTTGGTTTATTTATACTTTGATTTTGGTATGGTTTGATCTAATTAAGGTTTAAGATTGGACTAGTTGAAAATAGATATGTTTAGATCATATTGCATAAAATTTTCATGCTACACATCTAAATCATTATCCATGTCATTTATTTGTATCGACATGTGACCATTGATGGGTCAAGTTAGACAAATGTAACGAATGTTACTTTGATTCTATGCTGGTATAATTGATGGATCTGATTGAATACATATACATTTTTGTAATGATATAAAAATTAAGCTCATATAATTAATTTATGCAATACATAATTATAAAGTTACACATATAACCTAAGTAGGAAATTGTTAAATCTTTAATCTAACGTTAGACTTATATATAAATAATAATTTGTTGTAGACTCTCTTATAAGGTTAAGCCTATTTAAAAGTAACCTGATAATATTTAAGTAATTTGGATTTCAATGTAAAGTGAGTCTTTAATGTGTAGAGACATAAAAATGATATATATTTTAATGATATGTTAAAATAAATATACAGTTATTAAATATATATATATATATATATTGATTATGTTTAACATATCTTACTTTATTCTTTCTTATCTTATACTCTATCGTATAAGAGAGTAAGATAAAATTATAATGATTCTCTAAAATACGTGTAGATTTAGAAGGCGAACTACCCAATTGTAAAAATAATTGATGGCTACGGATTTATGTATATTTTTACATATTTTTTCTTTAATTCTTAGAGATATAACATGAATATTTTTAAGTTACTTTAAGTGATGATTTTTACTAAAAATTATTTTTGTTTTAACACTTATTTCGTAATCTAAAATACATTTAAAGCTCAAAATAATACATATATATTTTACATAATGAAAATTATATTAAAATAATATATATATATATATAATTAATAAATTATTTTAAAATTAATTTAATTATGTATAATTTATACATTTAACGATGATAATCCCTAAAAGTTCAAAACTAAAATTTATACTTCATGAATAACATCCTCTTTCAATGAAAAGTACATGAACTGTTATTATTTTATTAGTTTAAGGGCAATGATGTATAATAGTAATATTGTAATTAACTAATTAAATCTTTTTATTTTTATTTTTATAAAACATCTAAAACTATGAAAACAATTACTTGTACTAAATTTTATAGAAATGAAGATAGTCATTGCGTGCAAGTCACCCCTCTTACGTTCTTGTGTATATATATTTTGTAATATATATATATATATATATATATATATATATATATATATATATATATATATAAATAACAATATTATCATAATTATAATTATTGATTTCACATAATATTTTATTAATAATAATTTTATTATGCATTGAAGTATAGTTAATTATATAAATATAATAAAAATTATTTTAATAATATTATTAATATTATTCATTTATAAGTCTTTGGAAAATGTCTTATTTTATATAAGAAAAATATATTTTTACATATATTTTGAATTACTGCATCATACATATGTAACTTAGTTCTTTCGAGTTATTGTTGTTAATCAGTGAAACCAATTTTTTTTGTTTTCTGAATGACTTTTAAAGAAAACATATAACTTTATTGCAGCATTGTTATATTTTCTTTTTACGTTTTGCAGCTCTCTAACTTAAGATCTAATCCTTAAATATCTTGAGATGAGAAAATTGTTATCAATTGAGATTATCAAACAACACTAATTCAAAAATTTAATTAATTTCTAAAGTAAAAAAATATCAAACATAACACTTTTAAAAAACACATGCATATTAATTTAACTTTTATTTATATAGTAAAATTAAGTATATATATATATAGTTTATTGTTTGAATATTACTCTCATGAATTCATGAATTCATGAATCGTGATAATGATTTTAGAGAGATTCTTTTTATAAATGGTTATTATAAATTATTATTATCAATAATATATTATTTTTGGATACATTGATACGAGGATGATTTATACATATATGGTTAAATATATATGAATTATAAATTATGAAATTAAGATGGGTTAATATATTTTGGCAAGTCATCAACCATGGTATTTCTGAGGAATTGTTGAATGGAATAATAGATGGTTGTAAAGGTTTTTTTGAACTTGCTGAGGATGAAAAACGGGAATACGAAGATCATACTGGCAATGGTATCAAAAAACCAATTAAATATGGTACCAGTGTGAATACTACAGTTGATAACGTGCTATTCTGGAGGGATTATTTCAAGGCTAATTTTGTGCATCCTCAATTTCATTTTCCCAATAAACCCTCAGGTTTTAGGTATATATATTTATATTAAATATTAAAAGACATTGATAAATGTGACATTCAATATTGTTGTTATATATATTGCTCGTTTATTATTAATTGATTTTTTTTATTATAAAAAATATTAATTAATGCAGCGAAATTTCATATGAATATTGCAAAAGAACAAGAGAAGTGAATCAGAAGTTACTAGAAAGAATATCAGAGAGTTTGGGGTTGGAAGGAAACTACATAAACAAAGCAATGGATATGGAAATGAGTTCTGAAATATTTGTAGCAAATTTGTATCCTCCATGTCCACAACCTGAATTAACAATGGGTTTGCCTGCTCATTCAGATCCTTATCTCCTTACCCTTCTCACAAGTAATGGAGTCGATGGCCTTCAACTTGAACATAATGGTAAATGGATCGATGTCACTTCCACACCAATTAACTCTATTATGGTCAATGTTGGTGATCAGCTTGAGGTATATATATATATATATTCTTTCCAACACGACTGATATATATATATAGATCAAAAAGACTCTCTCTTCGACATCAGAGCTCTAAGGGAGAAGAAATATTACATTTAATATTGAAATTTTCTATTAAGATTATAAAATTAATAATTAATAATTTTTTGTTGTTGTTGTTGTTGTCATTGTCGTCGTCTGCAGATTTTAAGTAATGGAAAGTTTAAGAGTGTTGTTCATCAAGTTGTCGTGAACAACAAAACTACAAGGATTTCTTTAGCTATGGAATATGGACCATCACTTGAAGCATTTGTATCTCGAATTCCAAAATTACTTGACAATGAAAGTCATCATCCACCAATGTACCGTGGAAAGATATACAAGGATTACTTGCAACTTTTAACTGACTACAAGATAAATAGGAAGTCCTTCTTAGATCAGCTAAGAATTGAATACAGTACTGCATAATTAAGATCCATATATATTCTCAATATGATACCAGATCGAATACAATGTTGTATTTTTCTAGTACTTGTACCAAACCAATAAATTGTTTCATCGCTGATTCAATATCGCATTCATGTAATATTTATAAATTATGCTTTTAATAATTTAATTTTAATATTTTTTCCTAAAAAAGTTGTATTTCACATAATTTATTTATACAAAAAAATGTTTGATATTGAAAATGAAAAAAATTAATACAAAACTGAAATTCAATTAAAAAAATATTATTTTTAAATAATACTTCCAATTTTGCGAGTGATTTATAAAAAATTACAATAATAATCAAAATCTTATCAAACATATTTATTAATGAAGTACTAAATAGTGTATGGCACTAAAAGCCTTCTATGAAATACGTAGATTCAGGGTTAAAAATAACTTAAACACTACAAATAAGGGTATTAAGTCTTTCAAGTCCATCAATTATATGATTTATATATTTTAATTTTCTAATTTTTTAGATAAATTCACTTAAAAATATTATCAATTAATTAAATTTTTTTGAAAATTAGAAACTTTTTTCAAGAATAAAATTAAAATTATACATTTTATTAATAAAAACAATTAAAAAAACGAACCCATTATAGTACTCCTGCCTTGTTAAACCACGTTGTGATCTTAACAAATCATAATATCTTAACTTCTCTGTTTTTTTTAAGAATAATTTATGTATTTTTATATAGAATAATTAATTATAAGATTTTATTTACTTCTAAATATAAAATCAAATAAAAAAAAGTCAAAAAATTAAAATTTTCTTTATAAATTTTATAAATTAGTCCATATTTTATAAGTAATTATTTATACAAATTTAAAAACAAAACTGAAAATATTTATCGTTATCAAATATGAATTAAATTAAAATTTAATTTTTTTTATATCAAACAATAATTTAAAATTATATTAACATCTAATTCACCTATTTTATTTCGTGTATTCAACTTTATGGGTCATAATTTAAATTTTAACACTTAAACAATTTACGTTACTTTTTAGGATTTGTACTCAATTTTTAACTTTTCCAATCACGGCCATGCTCACTTATATGCTTATTATTGGTATTACTTATAATGATACACTAAACTAAATTAAGGGCAGCTTGATTACCCTAACAATTTTTATTACTTTATAGTGATATTTTTATTTTTAAAAACATTAAAACATTGAATTATTAAGTAAAAAGCTTATTCGTTCCGATGTTAATGTTTTTTTTAATTAGCATTTCTTAAACTAATTAAGGTATCAAATAATGGTATGTAATTTGAGATATTTCTTATACAATACTAAAGATTATGAATATGTAATTTTTATACCATTATACATTTAGTTGTAAAGTGATGTCATACTATACATAATAAAATTGTATAATTGTGTAAAAATTTCGTATTAATTATAAGTATGAATCTAAATCACACGGAACACTTTATAATATATTTGAAATTTTAATTTTAAAATTATATGTTTTAATTTTTTCTTTTATCTAAAATTAAAAATATTATTTTTTATTTTTAGAATTAAAAAAATATAAAAATAAATTAAATATTATTTTAAATATAAATTATTTATCATCAATTTTATCATACTATATTATATATTTTATCATCGAATAATTATATTATAATTTAATTATTAGATATTAGAATTTTAATTGAAATTTGATAATTTAATAGAATTAATTTCTTTCATTCCTTACGATTTTTTTTATAATTTAAATATAATAATATAAATTAAATTATTTATTTTTTAAAATAATATATTTAAAGTGATTTATTTATAAAAAAATTAACATATGATGCACTTGATCCATTCCCCAATTGTTAAACCCCTATCTCTCTCTGTAAGGAGTGTCAGTTTCTCCTATCTTCAGGCTTCTATAGTATCCATCTTTCTCGTCTCTGTCTCTACAAGCCATGTCCATCTTCGTTAGATCTTCTCCACTCATTTCTCTCCGCTTCAAATCTTCACCTACCCTCATATTGCCATCATATCTCAGAACTTTATTCTCAAAGGCACTTTTCCACAACACTACTTCTGCTTTCTATGCTTCACCTTCTTCAATTCCCGCTTCAATTCCTCCCCATTCTTCTTCTTCCTATTCCACTGAAACCTTAGTTCCCAACCCTAATCCCTCCATTCACCTTAATGAAACTCTCGATTGGGTTAGCCGAACAGATTTTTGCGGCAACTTGTCCGTTAACGACGTCAGTAAAAAGGTCCATCTGTGCGGGTGGGTTGCTCTCCATAGGGTCCATGGTGGTCTCACTTTCCTCAACCTCAGAGACCATTCTGGTATTGTCCAGGTGTGTTTTGCAAATGTTTGGAATTTTTCTGGAGAATTTGGAAAACGATTTTTTTTTTTTTGGAAGAAAGGGCAAATTAAATTGGAAAATTACAAAAAAATAACACCACTAAAACTTATATTAATGAAAATAGCACCCAATAATATTGAATGGTTTCAATTCGGTGACGAAGTAAATTTGAAATGAATGCCAAACCTTTTGAAATATTGAAAATTTATAAGTTGGATATAAGGGTGTTATTTTTGTGGTTATAAGTTTTAAGTTGTTTTTTTTTTCGTTTTTCTAAGTAATTTTTGTATGTTTATGCTTTTTTAATCACTTTTTGTTGGATAACTGTAAGGTGGCTACTCTTCCTGATGAGTTTCCTGAGGCGCATTCAACTGTTAATGACTTGAGGCTTGAGTATGTGATTGCTGTGGAAGGTGTTGTTAGGTTGCGACCTGCTGAGGCAATCAATAAAAGAATGAAAACTGGTTCCGTAGAGGTATATTTGACGAGTTTATGTTTCCGTATGTAAAATGTTTGTGTCCTTTGGCTCCTATTTATTTTTTTTTTATTTTTGGGGTGAGGTAGGTTGCAGCACATAATGTTCAAGTGCTCAATGTTGTTAAAACAAAATTGCCTTTCTTGATTACTACATCGGATGAAGCTAAAGATGCAGTTAAAGAAGAGATACGTCTAAGGTATTTGACTTTGGTTAGTCGTCATGCTCGTATGTGGTTTGTTGCTAATCCAGGACTTTAATAAAAAGCATTACATTATTGTATGGAATTACTCTTAGAAGTTGTGTTTCTACTCTTCAGTTGAGTTCTTAAATTCTTAAACTTTGAAGTAGTAGGCATATGGCTTGCAGGTAATCAAGATATACAAAGAAGGGGGGGGGGGGGGGGGGGGGGGGGGGGGGGAGAGAGAGAGAGAAAAAAGTAGAAACATTTGATGGAAATGCAAGAAATATAATATTTTTGATTCAATCTTCAGAAACAACCTTAACTTTGAAAGTAGTAAAAAGTCCATTGTTGGGTTATTCTTTAGAATTTGATTGGGAATAGATTTTTTAATTACAACAAATTCAATTTTTTTAGATACAAAATAAATTTTTGAAAATTTGCTTATTGATAAGGCTGCAAATTATTCTGAACTAGCTTCTCTGGTGAAGTGGATCTTAATACTTGCTTTCTTCCATTTCTCCCTTGCAATTCTAAAAGCATTGTTATATTGATGTTGTTAGAGCTATAATAAAGTTAAGAACTGAAATGTATTTGATAGATATCGGTGCCTTGACCTTCGTCGGCAACAAATGAGTGTTAACATAAGGCTGCGTCATAATGTTGTGAAACTGATTCGAAGATATTTAGAGGACATACATGGTTTCGTGGAGGTACCATCTTATGAATTCTTTTATTCCTGATACTTTGTTGTGAGTTATTAACTTCTGTTTAAATCATTTACTGTCAATCTGATTTACCCGTATTAATTTTTTTTTTTAGTGTTTTGACCTCAATTTTTTCTCATGGTTATATAAGGTAGATCGAGACTCCAATACTCTCTAGATCTACTCCCGAAGGGGCCAGGGATTATTTGGTTCCCTCAAGGATTCAGGTGCTTTATGTTCATGCATTTGCAGTTTACTCCCCATGTCATTCTTTAAGATGCTCTGCTTAGCATAACTCCTAACCAAACTGTTTGGGATCATTCCATAAAGCATTTACACTATTTCTTATATCCATAGTTATGTTCTTAACTTTGATGCTAGGATTTTCATTATTGGTATTATTAAATTATGTGAATTTTGTTTTCTTTTAAATGATTATAACTCTTGGTTTGAGAATTTATTTGGTCAAGTTACCTGCAAATCTGATTTGGTCTCATGTTTAATTTAAAGCCAGGAACATTTTATGCACTGCCTCAAAGTCCACAACTGTTCAAGCAAATGCTAATGGTGTCTGGTTTTGATAAATACTACCAAATAGCAAGGTAAACTGCACTCACATTCTAGGCTTTTTCTGGTTCGATCATTAATTGTTGAAAACCTTGGCCAATATCTCTATGAGCTATTATTTCTTTTCAATAACCGTTGCTATAATGTGCTTTGCTTTTCATTCTTTCCTTGTATTTTTTTTCTTTTTCTTTTTTACCTCTTAAGTCTTTGCTAATATTGTTTATGTTAAGCTTCTCCAGCTTGCTGTCAGTGACAAAAGAAAGAGAGAGAATTTGTTTTTCTTTGTTTTACTGCAATTGTGAATCATGTCCAGTTTTATGTTTCTTTTTCTTGCAGATGCTTTAGGGATGAAGATCTAAGAGCAGATAGACAACCTGAATTCACACAGCTCGATATGGAACTTGCCTTCACTCCTTTGGAGGAAATGTTGAGGCTTAATGAGGAGTTGATCAGGAAGGTCGGTATTTGTTTTCATGATTATAAAATTAACATGATTTATCTAATGGCTTTTTACCATTTGTTATTTCTTTCCATCTTATTTCTGTTTAATTAATAGCATATTATCTAAACTGTTATGTTACACAGACTTTTTATTTTTTGTAAAGTACTTATATCCATGGTGTGAGTACTCGACACTCTAATTTAGTGGAAATTTACAAAAAAATGAGAACAATGGACATGTTTGACAGACTGACACCTAGATACATTTCCAAAAATTTACGTCAATCTGTGTCCTAAAAGAGTTTGTTTAACATATTATAAAGCCATGCCATCTTCTAAATTTTTAATTTAATTTTCTAGGACATGGCTCCTCCTTGTCTTTATACCATGATTGTCTATGTTCAAAAGGTTTTTTTGAGTATAAAGCACATTTTTGGTTGGTGATGAAGATACAGATATGCTTGATATCTCAAATATTGCTTACTTTGAGTGTTATCTTAAAAGTTATTTAATGTGGTACAGGTTTTTATGGAGATTAAAGGTGTAGATCTATCAAATCCTTTCCCAAGGCTTACCTATGCAGAGGCAATGAACCGATATGGCTCGGATAAGCCGGATATTAGATTTGATCTTGAGCTGAAAGATGTAATTATCTCACCCTTGATTCCTAAACTTAGACTCATGAGGACTTGATTGCATATTTCTGGCATTTTCAGTTTGTACAAACAAAAAACTTTTTCCTCTTTGATGGGAACAAAGTTATATTAGAAGAAAGATAACATGTACGGAGATTGACATAAGATCCAACTAGGAAGCTGATAAATAAGAAAGCAGCAAAGAGAAGATTTACCACCAGTCTAGATCATGTAACCAAAAACAGGACTTCCATGAAACAAAGCTTTGAACATTTTTTTTTTCATAAAGAAGTTGCATACTTTGAACATCAAGCTTTAACTCACACGTTCATCTTTGAAACTCTTTACACGACTTCTTCATTAAGTTGAATTTGCTTGCATTTTGCTGCACTAGCTGCACCTGACTGGTTTTTTATTTCTAAAATTGTTCTTTCATATGTACAGTGAGGTTGACTACACTTTTTATATTATAAATAATTGTTAATGAAAGCTTATTCATTGGAACTCTAGGTTTCGGATATCTTTTCAGATTCCCCATTCAAGGTTTTCTCAGATGCAATGAAAAGTGGGGGAATAATCAAGGTACTATGTGTGCCTATGGGTGCTAAACATTATTCAAACACGGCTCTCAAGAAAGGTGATATTTACAATGAAGCAACAAAATCTGGAGCAAAGGGTTTGCCTTTTCTGAAGGTCTTAAGTGATGGTACTTAGAAAGAGAAAATTAATAACAATGCATTGAAATTATCATTTTTCCCCCAATTTTCTTATATGTTGGTCTGATATATGTTATAGGTGAAATTGAGGGGATTCCTGGTCTAGTATCTAGTTTGGATGCAACAAGAAAGAAGCAATTCTTAATGTGTTGCTCTGCACAACCAGATGATCTTATATTGTTCGCATTGGGTAATCAAGCATCAGTTAATAAATCTCTTGGTCGACTTAGGTCATTTGTAGCACATGAGCTCGGATTAGTGGATAATGTAAGCTTGCAAACCTTAATATGAGAGAATATAGTTGTTTTTATACTCAATTTTTGAGATTTTTTTTCTTTTTGGCTTTTGTGTACGGTAAAGTCCAGGCATTCAATTCTGTGGGTGACCGACTTTCCAATGTTTGAGTGGAATGATGCGGAACAGAGGCTTGAGGTCTGTCTTTTGTTGGTATTTACAACTTCTGCAATTATAGTGAAATAAGTGATATATTGTATTCATCAAAAAGACAAACTTTTCAATGTTTACTTTCATTGATGGCATAATGAAATAAAACAGACAATAAATGACTAGTAGAAAAGTAATAACAATTTATATTAGTTATGTTCATATGTTTTAGTTATAATCCTTGTGCACTACTTTTTGCAGTCCCTGCATCATCCCTTTACTGCTCCTAACCCTGAAGACATTAATGATCTTTCGTCTGCTCGTGCCTTAGCTTATGACATGATTTACAATGGGGTAGAGGTAAAATATTTTGCCCTCTGGCAATTGCCTGTCTGAAGTTTTTCCCCTGTTATTTAACTTTCTCTTCTATGATAAAGCAATTCCTAATTCTCTGTTCTCACTATGCTGCTGTTAGATTGGTGGGGGAAGTTTGAGAATTTATAAGCGTGAGGTCCAACAGAAGGTTCTGGAAATTGTTGGTATCTCCTCTGAAAAGGTGAGCATACCCTTGTCAATTATGCAATATGTGATTTGGCTTAAAGACATCTTTGTTTCTCTGGTTTTAAACGTGTCCTTTGAGATCCTGCATAGTCTATTAGAGGTATCTGGAGATCTAAATTTGTCTCTATGCTTTAATCCATATTATGAAAATGTTAATTTGAAAATAAGCATCAACTTTATGACATAGTTGTTTCAGTTGAAAAGTGTTCTCATCCTTCCTTCACAATTAACTTTTGGCTATCTTGATGGTTAGATCCCTAAAACATTATGTTTTTTAATAAGAAATCCCTAAAACCTTATATGTGGGGCTTTTTGAAGCATCAAAACTGCCATCGCCCTATAACATTAACTGAGTAAACGAAGCTGCCTGCAGAAAACATTTTGGCTGTATTTAGTTGGATGTTTCAGTTAATTGGCATTATGCTGCATTTACTTTGCATTAAGTTCTTGAATACTTTTTGTTAGTTGTGCTCTGCATCTTTCTGTTGGCGCATTTAAGTTTTGTTTAGTCATTTTTTTATTTAACCTTCTAAAGTATAGCAAAATTTGGTTCTCACCCTTTTAGCCCAGTGGTATTCATATGTTCTATACACTAACATGGATAATGCTTTGTGTACAGGCTGAAGCTAAGTTTGGGTATCTTCTGGAGGCACTAGACATGGGTGCTCCTCCACATGGTACTGAATATATTCCTTGTCCATTTTTCATAAATTTAAGCAGCTTGATGCATTGTGTGTCCCTATATGAAGAATCGATGAAAGCCTTTTATCAGTCCTAATATAATCACACATCAGTTGGGACTCTTTCCAACTAGGAAGAAATTTACTAGTCTTTTTTTGTAATCAAGTTTCTCAATTCTGAAAGTTTAGTATGTTATCATTGAGAGTTAACCATATAGGTTTTAAAATGATCTCATGCAGGGGGAATTGCTTATGGGTTGGATAGACTAGTTATGTTGTTGGCCGGTGCTAATTCCATCAGGGATGTCATAGCCTTCCCAAAGACAACAACGGCACAATGTCTCCTCACTCGAGCACCATCTGAGGTCGATCCACAGCAGCTAAAAGATCTGTCTTCTCGTGTTCGCTGATTCGTATGATCGATTAAAAATGCTGCTTGGTCTAAAGCAATCATTTTTATTTTGTACAACCATTTCTTCTCCCTATAGAATCTCAGGTTTCCATTTGATTTATCATTTTGTTTATTATACTAGAACTCTTCAATTTTGATCAAACTGTTGTATTTATTTATTTATAACTATAATTTATAATAAACATTATTTGTTTCACAATTCACAATTTAACTTAATTTCCAGAAATTTTCGTCTGGTTGATGAGACGTATCACATCTAAACTTTGATTTTTTCCTTCAAAAAATAAACTCCTCTAGTTACATGCAACTTAAAAATATTTTACTTCATTTTTTATATGATTTGGTTATTCAATTAGTTTATTTTTTTAACTTTCTTTAAAAACATGTTTTACTTTATATAGAAAAAAGAGAATATATGTGCATTATATTTTTAAAACATACGTGGATAGAGTGAATGGGGATAAAAATGATACTTTATTATGAAGAAGTTTATGTTATATAAATAATTAAAGTTAATAAAATTATCTTTGTTATTGACATAGTTAAATTAAACTTGTGTGTACATTAAAAATAATTAATAAACTTTACATTTTAAAAAATTAGCTATTAAAGTTCATCTTTTTGAAAGTAAGGACCCAAGAAGGTTTTTCCCGTTATAATATAAATTTTTGCCAGCTGCTTCTATGTTTACCAAATTAGAGTGGAAAATGCTTATAACAATGATAAAATTCTCAAATATTAATAATAAATAAAATAAAATAAAATAAAAAAGAAATGTTTAACGTTTGATTTAGCCCTGTAAGGAAATTAAAACAACTGCATAAAATCAAGTAATAGATTTAGAATGAAATCTATTAAAAGATTTGGGACGTTATTAATTACCTTTCATATTTATGCAAAAACTCAATGTAAATTTGTTCCAAATTAGTCTGTATCTGTCATTTTTTAAGGTCTGAAGATGCTACCATTTTTGTTATCCAGGTTGTATAGTAATCGACCAGTTTGAGAAGTCCCTGAATCACAAAGTTGTTATAGAACACCAATTGTTCTGTAATAATCTATAACAAAAACACTTGCCACTGTAAGAAGGTTATCCTATGACTTAAACAACAGAGGTTTTCCTGATAAAATTACTTGTCTTAATTATGTCTCTTGGTCCCTTATTATAGCAACTCCTAATTAAACAGGCATCGATTTGTTTTTAAGGAGGAACCACTTTCATTTTAAGCATTTTGATTTCATATATTAAATGTTGCCAATTGCCTAAAGTGTCTAATGACATACCCTAGCTTATTGCATAATCATAACCCGTGTTAGTTCGAACCTATCCATGTACTAGTGTGTTTCCGTGTGTGATTATATGGTTATATTTTGCAATGTCACAAAAATTTATTTCTCATACACTGTCTCTAGTACAATTGATGAGTAAGCAATTGGAGAATTCTGTTACTGAATGTTTAATTATTCATGAAATCTATACCAAATATGTTAAGAACAAAAAGATACTAAAAATCTCCAAAACAAGCATATTAGTAACTAGAGGTAAACAAAGCAAAAAAAAAAAAACATTTGACAGCAAATGAACGAGTGATGGTTACTTTGGACAAATCTATCACATAACACTCTCTTGTATAGAAACAACCCTATAAATTGACACACAACTTCCTTTTGTCTAACAAATTCTAAATCTCTGTATTCCTCATTCATTCTTAGCAAAATTATATTATTATTTTCACTTCCAATTAACAATGCAAAACAAGAGAGTTAGCAAAGGTCGACAAAGAGTGGCTATGGTAAAAATGAGCAATGACAGCAATCTCCAAGTAACCTTTTCGAAACGCCGCTCTGGTCTCTTTAAGAAAGCAAGTGAGCTATGTACACTTTGTGGTGCTGAAATTGTTGTAATAGTTTTCTCGCCTGGCAAAAAAGTATTTTCCTTTGGCCATCCGAGTGTTAATGGTCTTATTGATAGATACTTCACTAGAAATCCCCCTCCTCTAACCAACACGGGAACTATGCAACTAATTGAGGCACATCGAAATGCCAGCGTGCGCGAGCTCAATGTGCAACTTACGCAGGCTACTAATCAGTTGGAGATTGAGAAGAAGCGCGCTGAAGAGCTAAATGAAATGAGGAAAGCAAGACAAGTTCAATGTTGGTGGGAGAATCCAATTGAAGAGCTTGACATGTCACAACTTCAACAATTAAAGTCTGCTCTTGATGAACTTAAGAGGAATGTGGCTAAACAGGCTGATATATTTTTGCTGCAGAATTCAAATCCTGCAAATTTTTATGCTGGAAATTTAAATGTTGGTCATCCAATTATGCCTAATGGGATGCCTCCTCTTCCTTATAGTTCTCTTACATATGGCCGTGGCTTTTACTGATTTAGTACTACTACTTGTTAAAGCAGACAAAATATATACGTAACACAGCAGCCACAGCATTTAAAGAAGAAAAAAATGGTTTATGTGTGTTTTCTTATATTTCCTGTTTACTATTTCCACACTAGTGGGTACTATTTTTCTTTGAGAGAGAGTCCTAGAGTTGTTATTGTCTTGGGATTATTCTCTGTTATATTTCAATAAAGGCTGCTGTTCTGCTTGCTTTGATTATATATATATATAATGTGCTCATTCATGGTATTAAGGAATATAAACTGTATGATTTTTATAAATGACTGTTAGATGTTTCAGACAAAAATAAAAGTAATTATTGTAAAATTATAAATTTAATTAATTCCAATTTAGAATTGCCAAGAAAGATATGTCGGGCTTTGAGGGAAAATAAAATTATGTTGATTTCTATATAGGGTTTTGAATATTTAGGAACAATTAACTAAATGATCTTATGGGAATTTTATGTTATGTAATGTATCTATATGATTCACAACAACAAGAATAATAAATAAACAAGGTTATACTTATACTTGATTGGTCATACTTCATAAAGTTCGAGAATATATATATAGTGTAGAAATGGTGAAAACATGAGACCAAAAATGAAATTAAAAGTTAAGGCAAATGATGAATTAAAATTTAAAATAATATTTTTGATTGAGAATTGCTAAATGTATACATATTTATAATAATTATTGTGTGACATGTGATAAAAAAAATTAAAAAAAAATATTTTTTCTATTTTTAAATTTATTTGGACATATATCATTATGAGTATAAATTTGATTGTCATTAGTTTTCCTTTCATTTTACTAAATAATAAAGAGAGAGAAAGAGAAATTTTGAGAAATTGTATGGAATATTAAAGATAAAGTAATTTACAAATATTACATATATAGTATAATTATGAGTTGTGAATTAGCTTGGTATACTTTTCTTAAGATGAAACGTTTGATCATCATTGTGGAAATATTTAGATGATTAAAAATAAATTAATATTTACAAATTATCTGGAAAAAAAAACAAGAAATATTCAATTGTAGATGTTTCATGTTTGTTAGGACTTTGGATGCAACTTTAACTATCGAAAGGAGAAACTTAAAGATATATAAGAACATTAAGATTTTATCATTTCATACTAACTTCATATTCACCCTTTAAAAAGTATTTTGATATTTTTTTCAAGTAAGCTTCAAATTTTAATTACTGTATAATCAAATACATATTATCTTATTATTATCATATTTAAAATTTGATGTAAATTAAATTAAATGACTTTTTGAGATTATAAGATTGTGTATTATATGGGATGCTTATCAAATACCTATTGGCTATATTTACATACGTGTATAATCAAATACGTATAGCATGATCTATGTTTTAAAAAAAAGATACATGTAGTCTAAATTAATATAGATAAATTGGATATATTATCAACATTATTAGATTTAATTAATTTCTATTAGTGACATATAATATATAATATGATATTTTAATTTATTTGTTAATTGTTTTTGCATGTATGTTATGGTAATGTATCTGTAAAAATAGGATAACTCGTAATACTAGATATATAGGAGCATATGGAAACTCTTTAGTAAAGATGTATAGTTGTAATACGCAGAGCAATGCAAAACAACTTAAAGTCTCCATAAAGGTTTTCGTATCCCGCCGCATAGAGGCACAATTAAGTATATAAATTAATTTACACAATTAAGTGGTGAAACAAGACTGCTACAGTTCGGATATTAGTAAATATAATTGAATAAATATGGTTACATTATAACATATAGTTCGGATATATATTAATAAATATTAGTAAGTACGTGTGTTATTCTAACTTATAAATTAAATTAAAATAATAAATAAATTTTATAATTAGAACACTAAATAAACTATCAACATTATTATTACGATCATAATGATAATTAAGACATTGATTTTTTATTTTTTTTGTAAAAATGATGTGTCGATAATGATTATGGTTTAATGTAGACACTATAATGACACATATAAAAAAAAGTAAAAATTATTTCAATTTTTCTTTTTCTTTTATAAATTTGATATATTAATCATTTTATTTAAATTTGATACATCAAAATCACCTTACTACTTAACAATTGATATATTACTTTAATAATCTTTTTTTATGTAAATAAAGTATTTAAAAATGACAAAATTGTAACACTTTTAAGGATTGATCAAAATGATTTTAGTAAATCAATTAATTAGGAGATATAATTAATTAGCATAGATAAAGTCATAAAGATTCTATAACTCCCAAGAAATCTTTGATTGATTTCACAAAATATTATTACATTAAGACTCCATATATGGGACAATAATAATAATATAGATAAGTACTATAAAAACCTGACACCATGTTATTCCCTCCAACAAAATAAAAGTAAATATTTCTCATCAACATATTTCTAATATTTCAGCTATAGCTATGGTGATGAAGAAGAGTCAGCTTCCAATTAGCCAAGGAAGACAAAAGATTGAAATGGCAAAAATTACCAAGAAAAGTAATTTACAAGTTACATTTTCTAAACGTAGATCAGGACTATTCAAGAAGGCTAGTGAGATTTGTACACTTTGTGGAGTTGAAATTGCAATTATAGTCTTCTCTCCAGCAAATAAGCCCTTTTGTTTTGGTCATCCTGAAGTTGAATCAACCATTGATAGATTCCTAATTAGTCAAAATACTACTACTACTACTACTACTACTAATTTTGGAAAATTACTATATGAGCCTTGTGGTAGTCGAGATGACAATAATAATAATAATAATATTCATGAGTTAAACAAACAATTTAGCGATCTTGTTAATCAATTAGAAGCTGAGAAAAAGAGAGGTGAAGAACTTGATAATTTGAGAAAAGCTGGTATGAATTTGTGTTGGTGGGAAGCCCCAATTGATGAACTTAGCTTGCCTCAACTTCAGCAGTTGAAGACTTATTTGGAGGAATTGAAGAGCAATGTCACAATACAAGCTAATTACAAGTTTATGAATCAATTTTCAACACTTCCTAATAATTCTTCTACATTTTTTTTATGATGGCCAGGTGGACTTCAAAATGGTGATCCTATAATTTTTTAGACCAAATTACCCTCTCTCTCTCTCTCTCTCTCTCTCTCTCTTTTTTTATTTTTATTTTATTTTGATTGAAACGTACTTATTTGATACCATCTTGCTTCTTAATAATGATAATAAATATATATGACTTTTCTCTCTATTTTTAATTAGAATTTTTCAGTTACTATTGAAGATGAAAATAAATTATGAGTTGTATAAAGCATGTATCGTCTTTGTCTACCACAGTTTTGCATCGGTATGTTAATTCACTAGCATTAGGAGATAAATTATATTAAGGTTAGAAATGGAATAATTGAGAAATTATAGAGAAAAGAAAAATATAATTAAGAGATAAAATTATATTAATTCATATTCATTTAATCTGAATTTTAAAAAAATCATCTCAATTGGTTGAATCGAATCCATTATGTATGTATCCCACGGTCTTTCTTGGAACAATCTTTTGTGATTTGGGCCAGAGCCTGAAAAGAAATTTTAAGCAAGCCCATTCGTAGTGAGCCTCTTACTCTACTTGTATTTTATTTTTCATGTTAATTGATCACAACTTTTTTAAACTAAATCATCACCACATTTTTACCACCCTAATTATAGAGAAGGGAACATAATGATATGTTCAAAGATTATTATTATTATTATTATTATTATTTAAACCTGTGGTTTTTATGCTATATTTAAAACCTAACAATTAATTTTAAAAAAAATTCAAAAGGAAAAAGACAGCTGAAAATATTAACAATTACTTGACTCATGATGACCTGGGGCATGATACAAATTTTTTTATTTTTTATTTTTTATTTTAACACCAAACATCTCTAATGAAAAATTATAGTTTAATTATTAATATAATTTTTTAATTAAATAATAAATTTTATTTATTAATTTAATACTAATACAAAATTAAAATAATTTAAATGTATTTAAAAATAAACAAATCAAAATAAAATATTTTATAGCCTCAAATCTCTATATATTGATTCGATAAGACTCAACAAAATCGATACCAAACAGCATCAAAGTCAGAAAACCGGATGCCACAAAATAAAGAAAAACAGACAATAAAAGCTAAGATGGCAGTCTTATCGCTTTACGCTAACCTTGGATACAGGTGCAGCCCAACTGGCCCATTGAGTTGTGCTAGTTATGAGGTAGGTCCCACTTTATTTGTATTTCATCCAATAGTGATACATTTTGGTCAGAAGTGGGACCCATAATGACGTAGTTGTTAGTATACTAGAGTCCAAAGACGGGTTCACAAACTTACATTACCCAATATCATTATATCACCATTTTGTTTTTATTTTTATTTTTCCTTACTATATTAATCACACTTTATATTTAAATAGCACATTTAATGACGATATTCCATTAATATTATAAAACACCAGTCGTTCAAAAAAAGAGGGTAGTAGGTGCCAGTTGGAACCCGAAATTTAAGATAAATGGGTAATGATTATCGGAGAAATTATTCTTGATATGTGGAGTATAAAATGATGTTTACATTAAATTGCTAAAATTTAGTGATATTATTAAAATAATTATAATTATTATCAGAATGAATTTTTTTATTTTTTTAAAATAAATAATTTTTTTTATCAAAATATTTATTATTTTAAAAATATCAATTCATTTAATGAAATGTAATATTTGTATAATAATTTAAAATATATATATAAATACTTAATAATTAATTTAATAATAAATAATATTATTAATGGAGAAATAATTCTGAAGTAACGAGGATTTTATTATTATTTTTTTATAAAAAAATTATTTATTATTCGTTGAATATTCTCTAAGAATCATTCAATATATATTATAATAATAATTTTATTTAATGATAATATGAAATTAACATTAATGATAAAATTACAATTTTATATAATTTTATTGAAATAAAATATAATTATCTAGAATGATATATGTATAAAAATGTATAAATTTATGTAATATTTTATTATAACAATGTCTTTACTCTTAATTAAATTATTTATTTATTATCAAATATAATAATTTTAAATTTTATTAACATAGAGTAAAATGTTATCCTTTACTCAAGTATAAATAAATATTTTGCCTTCTTAGACCATTTAATTTCTAACCTAAAATTATATTTTAGTCAATTTAAGTACTATTTTAGGATAAAATTGCAATATTATATTAAAATATATTTTTTATTTTATTAATTAATTCACAATAATTATTATATCAAAATAAATAAATAAATAATAATACTATTTAATTGATTATAATAAATTTAAAAATCTTATTTTAAATAAAAATATCAAAATAATTAACTAAAATATCATATTTATTATTTAAATTAAACAATACATTTACTGTTAAAAAATAAACATTTCACTGCTAAAAAATATATAATAATTGTGAATTAATATAATAATTCCATAAATGTTCATTCCAAATTAAAATGTGAGCATCTTTATCATTTATTTGTTTAGGTTGTTTAATAAGAAAATTTTAAAATTGTGTATTTTTGTCTACATCATATTGCTGCTTATATTCATTCTTTAATTACTTCATAAAAATTGTTTATATTGTAGTATTGATTATTGCATTATTTTAGGGCAGAAATATAAAGTTTATTTTTAGTAATGTTTAGTGTAAAATTTGTATTATTTTAATATTTTAAGGAAATGCCCTTATCCCAAGTTTCACACAAACCGACAAAACCCCCCCGATTAATTATTACAATCACGATGATAAAAATGAGGCTGGCATTGGATGCTAACTATTTGTTTGCTAGCTAATTACTTAATTTGCATTGTACTCAAATGAGAGATGCTAGTTAGATGTGTCATAAGTAAGATCACACATGTGTAAAGTTGTATTAATTAAAAGAGAAAAATAACTGACATATATATATATATATATATATATATTAATTTATGTGTATTTATCATTCCTCTTACCTTCAAAATTTAGTATATTATGCCACCCTCTTAAAGTTACCATGAGATTTACAATATTAACATAATTTAATTTATTATTGTTATAAAATTAATTTATTATTAATAATTATATTTAAATATAATTAATTATGATAGTATAACAGATATCATTATCTTTAATAAAATGTGAGTTTATTGCCTCTATAATACTTAGTTTTTATTTTGTACCTTAAACCATCCTAATTTTCAAGTGATATATCTCAAATATCCAAATTTTAGTTACCACTTACTAGTATTTTTTTTAATTAAATTAAGTAATATTCTTTTAATTTTAAAAATTAAAACTAATATCAATTCAACCATTTTTTAAAAATATTTTTGTTCACCCATATTTATAAAAAGTTTATATTAACATTTTTGAAAATAATATATTTTTTAAAAAATATTTAAGATGTCTCTTTTAAGTTATTTAGGTTTTTTATTAATGATAATAAAGCTGGAGTTGATGGGATTAAGAAATAAAAATGATTAAGGTTGTTATAGTCTGATAAAAAATAAAAAATAAAAACAATTAACCTAAATAGTTTAACGATATCTCTTACATTATTAATCAGAGAAAAAATTATTTGTAAATAAAAAATATTATAAATGTGGGTAGAAAAAATCTATTTAAAATAGATGAATTGATATTAATTAATTAAAAATATCGTTTAGTTACCCAAAAGATACTGATAACTCACATTTTGGTATATGAAATATGATTGTTGAAAATTGAAGTGATTGGAAGCATTAAAATAATAACCGGCAAATTGAAAACTATTGAACATGTAAAAAGTAACACATCTTCTATTCTTAAGAAAATAAGTGTTATTGTTATTTGTGTAATTTTAATTACAATATATTATATATTTTTATTATTATATTCGTTGATTTATTCTTATTTTTATAAAAATAAAAGATAAAAATCATTATATTTTTATACTTACTTGCATTATACATAATATTCTGCATTATTTATCACGTTAAATGGGCGCCCCATCATTAATAATTTAAATTAGGGTTCTATTATATTCTTTATTTGTCCGTGCGCATTGTGATCCAGCTCAATTACTACATCACCTCTTTTATGGAGAGCAGCTTTCCTGCTTCTTGCTTTGCTTGATGAGCTCAACTTTTTTACGATTTCAACTCTCTTTCAATTTTTGTAAACCCAGGCCATCAATTTCTGCAAGTATTTATTGGCTTGCTTCGAAAATGGTTTTTGAAAAAGAAAAGAAAAACTTAAATTTTTATATAACTAAATATTTATTTATATAATTTTACTTTTAAACCTCTTAAACATATATTTTTATTATATAAAAAAAACATTTTTTACATTATAAGAAACAATATGTAAACCATATTGATGGATTAAAAATAAAATTTAATTTATTAAAAAAATAATATCATATAATTAAATCAAAAATTACATATTAATGTTACGTGGTGAAATAATTATTACTTGTGATACAAAATAATTAATAATTTTATATTTTTTAAAAGAGTAATACTATATAAAATAAGTTGAAATGCATGGTAGTTATTTAGACGAAAGGTTATAAATGTTGGATGAGATAAATACAACAACGGGTAATTAATATCTTAGAGATTTTGAAGTAAAACTTGTAGGTAAATAATATTGTAATGGAGACAAAACTTATTTATTTTATTAAGAAACATTTTCATATAATACATAAATAAATAATAAACTATATTGAATGCATTCACTTTTTTATTGTCATAATAATGTATAGCTAATTATATGTTTTGTCATTATAATTAGTTATATTCTAATATCAATATACTTAAACAAAATTATTATTAATAAAAATAATAATTGGGCCAATAACATTTTAGGTCATCGCAACATTGCACTCCTTAAATATACTAAGTTTTCTACCAGTCAAAATTGAAAAATAATAAAACAGATACACAACGTTTTATCATATTAATTTGAATTATTAAGATAACATAAGATTTGAACAAAAAGCAATAAGTGATTCGTAACTATTTTCACTTTTCCATTGGCATTTGGCAATAAATTAGATTACCTGACTTTTCTCCATTACGACCTATATGTACCAAGACTGACACAGTCTAATTCATGTTATACCCTGTAAATTCTCTCGATCATAAATCTTTTTTGGCCGTATATGTTTTGATATATAGTTCAGTTAATAAAATTGTGATGTTTTTGTTTAAAAATTTAAATCCCATATTTCACACCTAAATTAGGTGCTTATAATTTAAGTAATATATATATATATATATATATATATATATATATATATATCAGTACTGATGAAATTATGTGTTATTGTGATATATAAAAATCATGTTCGATGAAATATTGAAATATTTGCTTAAATATTCTTCTAATCTTCTACCAGTTAAGAATAAAATGAAAATTTACTTTATTAAAAATAGTTTAAATTAATAGTTTATTTATATATAATTAGCTCTGGGTATATTAATAGTCATCGTACGTAAATTAGAATGTATTCATTAATTTTAGCCAGCCACTAAATGGAGAAACAAGCGTTTTCATGGTGGCATTGCCGCATTCATAATTTTGATGGTAAACTATAGTAATTAATTATGGGTTTAATTATTTTTCCTTCAAATTGAAATAAAAACAATATTAATTGTCTTTCATGAAAACGTTTTTCAATTCCGAAGTTAGGTAGCATATTGGCAAGATTATCTCCTAAGACTTACCTAATTCACGTACTTCATGTAAATTAAATTGTATATCTGCCTATTAGCTAACTTTGCATTATTATTTTTTAAGACACTATTAATGTTAGGAAACTTTAAAATATACGTCATTGCTTTTTTTTTTTAAAGACAAAGTATTGATTTTATTTAGTAATTACCAAGAGAAAGGAGTGTAGTGCAAAAAAGAGCATAAAGCTCAAGATAAAGCACCAAAAGATAATAAAGCACACTAATATAATTCAAATCATAAAATTAGAATTAAGAATTCCACTGTAACAAAATTTGCACTCTTTTAAACAAGCTCCTCCAACCCTTTTAAATGTAACATAAAGTAGTTGTTACATTGGTTAACAAATGTTCACCATCAAATTTATCTTGCACCTAAGAGAAGAAAGTATTATAAAATTAAGAAAAGTGTTTGACCTATATATTAAAAAACTAAAGTTTAGATAAAGTGAAACGAAGATAATATTAATTTTTTGACGAACAATGAAAATGTGTTATTATTTCCTCACAAGAACCAAATAATAAGTTCACGGCTAACTAATTAATAATGATATCATTGAAGTGAACAACAGAAAACAACTGACTCCTGAAGACACCACCAAATGAAATGGTTAAACTTGGGTGCCACCTTAAAATATACACCAAATACCTATCAAATTGGTTATATACCCCTCCTACCAATCTATCCACTAATTCACAAGCAAGAGGATATGTAGATTTAACCAAAAAAAATTATGTGAAGAATAATTATAACCCAATTATATGCTCTATCCAAAGAACTTAATAAGATAACTAATACTACTACATTGTCCTACTCCTTAGTGAATACCTAATTATTAACTGCAATATTCTACCATCTTTTATAAGGATAAATTAATACATAAATGCTTAATTTATTATTTTTTTAAAATAATTATTTGTGAGATTCAAAACCAATATATATCCAAAAAGAATCTATACCATGACCCATAAATTAGTATAAATTAATTATAAATCCAATATGAACAGAATTTAAGATCATATGCACAATCGTGTCAAGAAGATGTTGACTCGATTCCCCAATATCTCGCTAGCATCAAAAAGCATAGAATCAAATAACACAATATAAATAAATAAATAGAGAAAAAAAAATAACCATAAACATATATAGAACAAAAACATGCTATATATATAAAGTAGTAAAGGGTATAGCATGCAATATGCATAAAGCAACAAATGTGCATAGCATGACATAGGTAAAAAGCAATAAAGAAATAAATACTTTCAATCACAATCATATATTTAATTATATTAATATTGAATACAACTATATAAATACAACAATATAAGTAAATCGAAGTAAAATTCACATTTATGCGATAATATACACAAATAATTTATGAAAATTACTTGCATCAAACAATTAAGTATGTAAGCAAATTAATAATTTAGCATTTAAATAGGATAGTAGCTAATATCTCTTATAATTAGAATATCACACATAAGTTCTATTTAAATTCACATTTATGTTGGCTTGAATTTAGTTCTATTTCGGACCCACCATCACGTGATGTAAATTTCATGCATATGTATCTAAATGTAATATGTATTTTCCATTATTAACTTAGATTTTAATTAATCAAACACAAAAAGGGTTTTGGCAAAACACTTAATGAATCACCTATAAGAAACCCTTAAAATATTGGTGATATAAAATTTAGGAAATAAATTTTAAATTAAAAATTTAAGGTTTAAAATTGCAAAATTTTATTTACGTTTTCTAATTAATTATTAAAATACAAAAAAGATGGGATAATTAAAGAAAACTCTTGGGCTGGTGAGCACCTTGCTGACTACGTCGGTGAGAATTATAAACACTATAGTGAAGATAAACGTTACAAAGACACAAAAGAAATTAAAAGACTTACATATATAATTAATAAATGCTAAAAAGAGTATGTTATTGTTTAGTTTAATAGAGATATCTCCTAAATTTGAGAATTTCAACATACTCAAGTGAAGAGATAAAGCTTCACTTTTAACAATATTTACTTATGTATAATACAAATTGTAAGTTGTTCATTTTTATTTTGATAAAATTAAAAAATTAAAAAATTTAAAGATTGATAGTATGTGATATATTTAGATATGATATTTTTGTTATTTTTATTAAAATTTTAGAAAATTATAATATATTCTTAACGATTTTTTAAATAAATTTTCAAATAATTGTGAAAGATATTTTGAAGACAATATTTTTGTTTATGAATTTTTTTATTGAAATGCTGAAAAAATATCATGATATTTTCATTAATGTTTAAAACATATTAGAAATAATTCAAATTTAACTATCATTATTAAGATTAAACTTCATAAAATTCAAATTGTTTTAGTATTAAATTTTTAAAATATATAATATTTTAGTAAAACTCAATCCACTAACCTTTTTATTTCCCCTTATACAGCCTATATAATAATCATTTATTGATAAAAAAAATATTTCATCCAACTATGGTAACAAATAAATAAATAAGATATATATTATCAAGTGATAACAAATTTATAGAAATAAAAATGCTTTTAAAGAAAACAAGATGGCTCCGCTCACTTATATGTTATAATTTAAAAATTAAAATATTAGACCAAAAATTATATATACACTAGTACACTACGCGACAATATGACGAATATAAAGAAAGATGAGATCACACGCAGCTTACTAAACTCAGCCTCACCAAATCCTCCTCTACATCCCAAAAATCCCAGCTGTTTTCCAGGCTGTTGCTTCTTCATATGAATCATATCTCAATCTCAATATCAGTATCCTTCAATCCCTCGAAGCTTTATTTTCTTTGCAAAATCCTCTTATATGAAAACCCATCTCTCAAAAACAGAACGTAACATTATACAACCCAGTACTTCTCTATTCTACTCCTCCAATTTTCACCAATATGGATCCGTGCCCTTTTGTGCGGATCATTGTTTCCGACTTGGCCCTCAAATTCCCAATATCTTCTAAACTTTCTACTTCTCCATGTTTTTGCAAAATCAAGTTTTCAAACTTCCCCACACAGTTCGGCACAATCCCTCTGTTAATCCCTCAAGATGATAATCCAAACCCACATGCCCGTTCTCGCTCCATATCCGCTTGTTTTAATCTAAATAAATCCCAAGTCGAAAATCTATCCAAAAAGAAACTTCTGTTAAAGATTTCTGTTTACACTGGTCGGATTGGTAGTGCTACTTGTGGGTTACAGTCTTCGAGTTTGGTGGGGAATATTTCGGTGCCTCTTGATCTGGGCTCGGCGGAATCGAAGCCCTGTGTGTTCCATAATGGTTGGGTTTCCATTGGCGAGAATAATAAAGGCTCCTTTGCTCAATTGCATTTGAACTTTCGTTCTGAACCTGACCCGAGATTTGTTTTCCAGTTCGATGGTGAACCCGAGTGTAGTCCTCAAGTTTTTCAGGTTCAAGGCAGTATTAAACAGCCTGTTTTTACTTGCAAGTTTGGATTAAGAAGTTCCAGCGATCTCAAAGCCAGGTTTTTTTCTTCCTATATTCCTGTTTCTTTTATTTTTTATCCATTTGTTTGCTGAGAAAATTGAAAAAGAAAATACAAGAAAATCATTAAAGTCATAGTAGAATAATAGAATATTAACTTCTCGCGCATTTACTATCTTACCAATTTTAGCCTGGTTTGTTAGTATTTCCAAATTAGGAAAAGTCAAAAGAATTTCAACTGGGTCATTTTTTTCCTTTTATGATTTTCGATCGAGTTTAATTAAACAATAATATTATATTATGTAATAATATTTTTGGTTTATAACAAAAGAATATTTCTAAATTAAAAGAAATAATAAAAACTCAAAATTCTCTACCAAAAACAAACCATTTTCTCATTTTTAATTTACCCTTGAAAAAACATTTTTGTGTCATAAAAAATATATAAACAATATTTTTGGACAAAAGAAAAATATTTTTATCAACATAAATGCAGGAAAGATGATTAAAAGTGAAATATTTATTGTGAAAAAGTGTTATACTACTTAATTAAACCAAATTTTCAAAGAAAACGCTAATCATCTGTTTTTATTGTTAAACTACAGAACAACGTCAAAACAAAGTAGCGGAAAGAGAAATTGGCTACATTCTCTCAAACCTCTAAAGGAGCAAAACACAAAGGAACGTAAAGGCTGGTCCATAACCGTCCACGATCTTTCTGGTTCACCCGTGGCATTGGCCTCAATGATCACGCCATTCGTGGCATCACCCGGATCGGATTCAGTAAGCCGGTCCAATCCAGGCGCATGGCTTATTCTTCGACCGGGTGCCGGCACCTGGAAACCATGGGGTCGGCTCGAGGCATGTCGGGTACGTGGAACCGGTGCCGACTCAATTGGGTATCGGTTTGATCTAGACAGTGATACTGCTGCTGATGCCGCTACGCTAGCCAATTCAACAGTCAGTGCCTCCAATGGCGGAAAGTTTACCATTGACGTAGCCTCTGGTGGTGTTTCACCATTCCCTGGGTTGAGCCCTCAGAACAGCTCGGATTTTGGATCATCGTCGTGCGAATCAAGACCCGATTCAAGGCCGGGTTCTGGATCTGGATCGGATTTTGGATTTGGATTTGGATTTGGACAGAGTCAAGTGTCGTATAAAGGGTTTGTAATGTCGTCTGAGGTAAAGGGGATGAAGAAAGGTAGTGTTAGGCCAGAAGTGGAGGTTGGAGTTCAACACGTGTCGTGTTCTGAAGACGCGGCTGCTTTTGTGGCTTTGGCTGCCGCCGTTAATCTCAGTGTGGATGCTTGTCGTTTGTTTTCACAGAAGCTTAGGAAGGAGTTACGACAGTAAAGATTGGGCCTGGGTTACTTTCCTTTTTTTTTGTGTGTGTGTGTGATTTGAGGTATTCTTTCTTTGGGTTGTTGCGGCCCAATTAGGCGTTTGGAAGGTTTATGTTCTTTTTGATCAGATAGGTACTAACAGAAAAAGGGCGACAACATATGATCTTAGGTTGGGATTTTGTTTTTGGAGAGTACAATGTACAGTGAGGAATGGCTAGGCATGATATTTTTTTAGAGCATTTTGATTACAAGAAATTGTTACAGAACAATAATTTATGTGATATCTATATATTAAATAAGGTAATTGAGGTTTTTTTTGGTTAACTTGTCATGATGTGCTAAGTAATTTGTTTTTCATATAACCATTATAGTTAGTAAAATACAGTATTATTCAGACAATATCATTAATTTAACTTTAAAAAATATGTTTATATATATATATATTATTTGATTTTTTTATAATAATAATATGAAATATTAATAATAAATATATTATATTTGAAGATAAATTAACCACTAATATTAAATTTAATTTAATTTTAATGTAATTTGTCTAATGATTTGACTTATAATTTAAAATATATCAATTATTATAATTTGATATTAAAAATTTATATTTAACCTATTTTATAATTAATATTTTTTTAATTTAGTTATATTAAAAAAATTATTTATTTATAAAATATAAAAATTATAATTTAAATATAATTGATAATTATTTTTATTATTGTTTCGTTACGAAATAATAATAATATTAAATAATTAATAAAATTCTATTATTACAGAAATTATTTTTTATTTATATTGTACAGATGTATTTCAATGATTATTTCTCTTCTAAATAGATCATTTTAATTACTTTAATTTTTTTTAAATGTTAGATAGCAAATGTCACACGATACCTCAAATGCAATGCTTACAAAAGGATAATTAATAAATTTAGTTGTTAAAAAAAAATTAACGATCGGTAAAATATAACCCATTGAAGCACTATGTTTGACCCCAAAAAAAAAAAAACCCCGAGAAACTCTCTTTTATTGATTGCAAAAATTTAAATCACTTTTGAAGTTTGGAAAGATAGGCATTGGTGATACTGATATGATGAACCAAAAAGGTGAGGAAGGGGATAATCAATCACGATCATTATGATGAGCATCTTGTTGTGTACATCACTTTGTATATTTTGGGATATTTATAATCTCATTTTGAATAATTTTGGACGAAAACTTTATATTATGAAAAGGGTTAGGTTATTATATGTAGATACACATATATAATTTAAAATTATAAATAATGATCGTATTTGTTAAGAATTACAATATTTATACATATTTTTTAAATAATTTATTCCATAAATCTATCTGTTGTTCTTTATTATTATTATTATTATTATTATTATTGAAAAAATGAATAATAAATAATTATATAATATTTTAATAAAAAAAATTATATGTTTAAAAATAATCCATATTATATATATATATAAAAAAAGAATTCATGTAGTTTTATGAAGTTTTTTTTATTTATAAAATTATATAAATTATGAGGTATTTGTTGTAGGTGGTTATAATATTAAAAAAATGGCTAACAAATAAGATTGTTGATTTATAATTAATGTTTCTTATCATGTGTGTTTTTTTCATTTATATTAAATAATATAATTTGATATAAACCATTTAAAAATAAAATGATTAAAATGATTTATTTTTAAAAGAAATTTACTATTAGAATACTTATCTTATATTATATTATACAGTAAGAATATTATTCATATATAATATTTTTAATAAATTTAAAAATTATTTGAAAAATAGAATTTTTTTTATTAATATATATATATATATATATATATATATATAGACATATCTGTATATTTTTAGTAAATTAAAAAATTATTTAAAAAATAGAAATATTTTCTATTAATATATATAGATACAATACATATATAATATATAAAATTGCTGATTAGGATAACGATAAAGAGGTGATTTTATTTTTTAAAGGTCTATTATTTTAAAAAAAATGTGTATTCTGTTAGCTGTCTATTTCAAATAATATACTATAGCTGTATATATATATTTTTTTATTTTTGATGACTATTATTATTGAATGCCTGTTTAAATGATTCAATAATTGACTGATTGTACATAACATCTCAAATGAAATGGTGAAATATAATTGATTGATAAAGATAAAGCTAAATTTGTGGATTAATTAAATGATAGTCATTTTATTTAAGATATTCTTTTAAGTTGAAATAAAAAGAATATTTATTTTTATATGAGTGAACTACATAAATAATTTTTAATTTTTTTTAATAACTTAGTTTTCTTATTAATCTTTGATACAATTTGATACTTTTGTGGTTGAATTTTCACATTTTTTTCTCCTCGTTTCATTTCTTTATAATTTAATTTTTCTATTTTTTTTATTTTTACACTCTCATATTATTACTTTAATATATTTTTAAAGTTAAAATTTAAATTTATCTTCGATTTTAGATTAATGTGTAAAAATTAAAAAAAATCAAATTATAATATAAAAAGTGAGAGAAATTAAAAAAATCTAGAGATAAAATCATAAAAATAATAATAATAATAATAAGGTATTATAGTCCAGATTGTAAAAAGATTCAAAAATTATTTATGTAATTTACATAAAAGTTATTGATAATATTTGCTTGTTAATTCTCAAGGTAGAAAAAAAAACTTGGTGGTTTATTTCTAATACACATCATACATATTGTTATTAATTTTTTCTTCACATTTTACAATATAGTTTCTTTATTTCTAATTTATAACTTTGATTCTGTTACAATTTAATCTTTTAATTTTTATACTTTTGTTTTAATTTTAATTTTTATAGTTTAAATTCAAATTCTTCTAAAATTTTGAACTAAATATATATAATAAAATATTAACATTAAAATGTAAAATAATAAAAAATAGAGAGATCAAATCATTTCAAAAACAAAAAAACAAAAAAAAAGTGTAGATGTAATAAAATTTTGAAATCATTTTATATTCTTCGGCCCAACTTCTAACATTTTTTTTCCTTTGAGTAATGGGGTTGAGTTGTTAAATAATTAAATGTTTTTTAAGAAAATAAAAAATTCCCTTCTTTCAAATTATAAATACAAAGAGAATCCAATTATATAATAAATAATAATTTACATACATAATATTATAGCACGAATACAATCATTTCATTATTAGCACCGTTAATGTTTACTTCATTTGAATTTTTGTTTGTTTAAATTGTTATAAGAAATTCATAAACATCTTTAATTAAATTCATCCAACTTCATAAGCATGGTTTTCAAAATATTATGATCTTGAACAAATAAAACATAGATCTACAATTAAGATTAGATTAAAAAAAATGCATAAACAATAAAGGAAACATGCAAACAAATCTCATTAAATAAAGTCTGCGAAGAAGTGACACCATAAATCTAGATTTAGACGAAAACATTACAAATCGCAATTGATTGTATTTAATTAAAATTTAAAAAATTATAAGAAAAAGGAGTAAACTTTGATAAGAGAATAACTCTCATATCATAGTCGAAATCTATAAAAAAAAAATATGAAGATGAATATAGAACTAATAACGGTTCAATCTGCAACACTTCATTTGGCTCAAGTTTATGCATGTACTGATAAACACTAATCGTAGATAGAGATATGATAGTATCTCAATCTGGATGTAATTAATACTATATATTTTCTACTAGTTTCACTTTCTTTTTGTCAGCTAGAGACCTCTGCTTTTTAAGACTTCAAATTATAAATCACAAGCTATGTCAAAACTATTTGCATACATTGATAACTATTGTATAGTTCAGCAAGTCATTGTTTCATAGAATCAAAACTGTGTGAAAAAGAGAATTTTGGGAGAATTATGAATTTATTTGGAAAGGGTAAGCAGATCCAGCTGTAAGACATAACTACATGTGGACCTATGTAATTGACTTTTGGTGAGCTCTAAGTGGAGGTCAAACATAAATTGTCAATAATTGAAAATTTTATTTAGCCAAACGCTATTGAGCACTTAAGCTGCATTTTTTAGGAAACTTTCTTCCTTACAATGAGTTTGTGTCCTGAAACCTTGTTTAGATCATGTGGTAAAATGACTCTTTTTTTTTTTAATGATTTTATTCATCACTCTTGTTAAGTTATATTTGATATTTTAATTCACTTATACTTTATTTGTACTACATTTCTTTCACTTGTATTACACTTCTACTATTTCACTTGTATTACACTTGTATTATTTCACTTGTATTACACTTACTATTTCACTTGTACTACACTTGTTACAACTCTATAAATAGAGTTCTCTATGTACATTCTCAAACACATCAATACAATATTAAATCATTCTTTCTTCTTATCTCTCTATACTCTTCACATGGTATCAAAATTTCGCCTCTCTTCATCATAGCCAACCCGGTTCACCCTAACTCGGTTCACTCTCAACCCAGCTCACCTCAACTCAACTCGGCTCACTCCAACCCGGCTCACCTCAACCCAGTTCCAGGCTTCTTTTCAACTCCTTTGTTCATTTTTAAGGATATCTTCTTTATACTGTTTCTATATATTTGTTTCTATATATTTGCTTTATATTTCCTCCATTATTTCGTTAAAATGGACCGAAATGATGTCCCAAAAACAATCTCTACCACCCTTTATGATACTAACTACCTAGCCTGGGCACAAGCAATGAAAAGTTTCTTGAAAGGACGTAAGCTATGACGTTTCATAACTAGTGATATCTCTATACCTATCCAAGAAACCACTGAAAACAACTCCTTATTTGTTGACCACCTTGAAGACTGGGATAGTAAACACCATCAAATTATTACCTAATTTCGTAACACCACCTTACCCTCCATCCATGGTGAATTTGGGTGTTTTGACACTGCCAAAGAAGTTTGGGAATTTCTTGAGGCTCGCTTCACTACAACATATTTGGCCAACCAATATCAACTTCTAACAACTCTTTATACCAAACGCCAAAGGGTTGATCAAACCATTAACCAATTTCTCTCTGAAATGCATACTATTTTGGATCAATTCGTTCTTTCTGAACCAACTTGGACGAACAAGATTGATGCTGAGATGTTTGCAACTTACCGTAATCACCAGCATCTTGTTATTTTTCTCATGGCTTTCCATGATCGATTTGAACCTGTTTGGGCTTCCTTACTCCATCGGAGTCCTTCTCCATCCTTAGATACTACTGTGACCGAGCTTCGCTCTGAAGAAACTCGAATGAGGGTTTTCAAAGTTCATCATACAGATTATGTTCTTTCCACCCCTTTTTATCGCCCTAAAAAAGGTTCTAAAGAGGACTTCAAACATCAAGGCTGCACCTACTGTCACAACCCCAATCATGAGCTTCTTACATGTCCTATTCGGGTATGTATTTATTGTCACAAGAAGGGTCCAGGACACTTTAACAGAGATTGCTTTCGGAATCCCTCTCAGCATTCCTCACGGAATCCCTTATCTATCACTGCTGCTGTTTCTGAGGACAATCATGACAAATTTACCTTCTCTCCTCAAGAAATTGAAGGTCTTCTTAAACATGTTCTCTCACAACCTAGTAATCCTCTTCCTAATGCCTTGTCTCTCACATCAGGTAAATCTTTATGGTATTTTGATTCTGTTTGTTGTAACCATATGACTCATAATACTCACATCTTCTCTCCCACACAATCTTCCATCTCCAAACCTTTAATTCAAACTGCCAATGGTTCACATATGCATGTTAATGCTGTAGGACAAGTTTCCACATCTTCTATATCACTTTCTAACACCTTTCATATTCTCAACCTTACTCTAAATCTTATCTCTGTTGGTCAATTATGTGAACTTGGTCTTACTATTACTTTTTCCTCTTCTGGTTGTCATGTGTAGGATCCACAGACAGGACATATCCTTGGGATAGGCCGTAAGATTGGACGATTATTTGAACTTATCGACCTTCATCTACCCAATTCTGCTCATACTTTCATTGCTGCTTCTACTACTCCTATCAACCTATGGCATACTCATCTAGGCCATACGTCTATAGGACGTCTCCATCCCTTAGCATCTTCTGGTAAATTAAGATCTGTTTCTATTTTTGATAATGTATATTGTTTGCCTTGTCAATTGGGAAAACAACCTGCTTTATGTTTTAATAAAAGTGATTTTACTTCTGTTTCTCCTTTTGACTTAATTTATTCTGATGTTTGGGGTCCATCCCCACATCCTACTATGGGGGGATGTGTTTACTTTGTCATTTTTATTGATGATTATTCAAGATTCACATAGATTTTTCTCATGAAACATAGATTTGAATTACCCAAAATTTATTATGACTTTGTACAAATGGTTAAAACCCAATTTTCTCAAAATATCAAAGTACTTAGAGCTGATAATGCTATGGAATATAAAGAAACAAAGTTTTTAAATTTTCTTCGAAAAAATGGGACTCTTTCTCAATATTCTTGTCCTGGCACATCTCAACAAAATGGAAGAGCTGAACGAAAACACAGACATATTCTTAATACTGTTCGCACTCTCCTCATTTCTAGTTCTTGTCCTGAACGCTTTTGGGGTGAAGCAGCTCTTACAGCTGTTTATACCATCAATCGTGTTCCCATGCCTATTATTCACAATCAATCCCCTTATGAGCGTCTCTATAGTACTTCTCCATCTTATGAACTGCTCAAAGTGTTTAGTTGTGCCTGTTTTGTTCTTCTTCACCCTCATGAACGCAATAAATTAGAACCTCGTGCTCGCCTTTGTTGTTTCTTAGGGTATGGAATAGAACACAAAGGCTATCGTTGTTGGGACCCTATCCCTAAACGATTGTGTATCTCTCGTCATGTCATCTTTTGGAAACATAAAATGTTTTCCTCTATTTCCTCATTTCATGTCTCATCTCCTACCTCACTCTAATTTTTTAATGACCCAACTATTGATTTATTTCCTCCTGACATTGCTCCATTACCCTCACCATCGTCTACTACGGCTTCTCCTGATGTGTCTGCTCCTTCTGCTGATCCTACCATAACAACATCTTATGAAGACCAACTACCTGATTGTCCAGAGTCATCACTTCGTCGTTCTACTCGTGTAAGTAGTCTTCCTTTTTATCTTCGTGATTACCAATGTTTCTCTACTATTTTGTCTCATCATGAACCCCAAAACTATAGAGAAGCTAGTTCTAACCCTCATTGGCAACAAGCTATGACAGATGAATTACATGCATGAACAAAAGCACATACATGGGATCTTATTGATCTTCCATCTAATAAATCTTTGATTGGTTGTAAATGGATTTTCAAAATTAAAACTCATTCAGATGGGTCTATGGAACGATATAAAGCTCGTCTGGTTGCATAGGGTTTTACACAGGAATATGGAATCAACTATGAAGAAACTTTTGCACCTGTAGCTCGCCTCACCTCTGTTCAAAGTATCATTGCTGTTGCTGCTGCCCAAAATTGAAACATGTTTCAAATGGATGTCAAAAATGTTTTTCTCAATGGAGACATAACTGAGGAAGTTTATATGAAACCTCTTCCTAGATACACTCATTCACCTCATCAAGTATGTAGACTTCGTCGTGCTCTCTATGGCCTCAAATAAGCTCCTGGGGCTTGGTTTGCCAAATTCAACTATACACTTACTGACTTTGGTTTCACTTCCAGTTCTTATGACTCCGGTCTCTTTATTCGGAAGACTCCTACTGGTGTAACACTTCTACTCCTTTATGTAGATGATATGATCATAACAAGGAATGACTCTAATGCAATTATTGATCTCAAGCATTTTTTGAGCCATCAATTTAAAATGAAAGACCTTGGTCGTCTCCACTACTTCTTGGGCCTAGAAATTTCATCTGATTCTCAAGGATATTATCTCTCTCAAGCAAAATACTCTTATGATATTCTTAATCGGGCTGGCCTTACTGATTGCAAAACTGCATCAACACCTCTAGAAACCAATGTCAAACTTACTCCATTATATGGTACTATTCTCTCAAATGCCACATTATACAGACAACTAGTAGGCAGTCTTGTTTATCTCACAATCACTCATCCTGACATTGCCTATGTTGTTCATCTGGTTAGTCAATTCATGTCTGCTCTACGATCTATCCATTATACTGCGGTTTTTTGCATTCTCCGCTACATCAAAGGCACCATGTTTCACGGTCTCCACTTCTCTAACAAGTCTAATGTTCTTCTTTCTGCCTACTCTGATGCTGATTGGGTAGGTGACCCAACTGATCGTTGCTCTACTACTGGATATTGTTTCTTTCTTGGAAACTCTCTCATATCTTGGCGAAGCAAGAAACAATCCCTCACTTCTCGATCCAACATTGAAGCTGAATATCGTGCTCTTGCTGATACCACTCAAGAACTTCTTTGGCTCCGTTGGTTACTTGTTGATATGGGTGTTCTCCAATCAACTGCAACTATCCTATATTGTGACAATCAGAGTGCTATTCAGATTGCTCACAATAATGTATTTCATGAACGAACAAAACATATCGAGATTGATTGTCATTTTGTTCGTCAACATGTTCTTCAAGATACTGTTTGTCTCAAATCAATATCCTCTATAGATCAAACAACTGACATCTTCACCAAATCTCATCTACCAAGCAGATTTCAAGAATTAGTTTCCAAACTCAAGTTGATTGTTTCTCTTACTCCTTGAGTTTGAGGGGAGATGTTAAGTTATATTTGATATTGTAATTCACTTATACTTCACTTATACTACACTTGTATTATTTCACTTGTACTAAACTTGTACTATTTCACTTGTACTATTTCACTTGTACTATACTTATTATTTCACTTGTACTACACTTCTTACAACTCTATAAATAGAGTTATCTATGTACATTCTCAAACACATCAATACAACATTAAATCATTTTTTCTTCTTATCTCTCTATACTCTTCACAACTCTCACTTATACTTTTCCTTTTATCAATTTATCTTATTATCTTTGCAAGCTCATGGAAGAACATTTGGTGTTTGGACTCTCCTTACTTGCACACTTTGCTATCTCAGTGCGTTTAACCTTGAAAACAAACCACTATATCTAGCTACCTTTTTATCATTTGTATATGCAATTGGTCATTTTTTGACTGAGTACATAGAATATGATACAATGGCTATTGGGAATCTCTCAACTGTCAGCTTTTTTGCAGGTATGGAATTGCTCTATTATACATACTTTATAGTAAAATATTTCTTTATTTATATCCTGATACGTTGTCTTATTCATTCTGTTATCGAATGTTCGTGACTCTGTTTGCAAACTTTAAAGATCAGTACTGATGCTATAACTTGTAGATGTAGAGCATATAATTGTGGTTGCAATCAACATTTTGTTTATTTTCATATAAGAGTTTGCTATCGTTGCTTGTTTGAGTAAAATTTATAGCGAGTATTAGATCAATGTGTATGAATTATCCTACATATTTTGGCAAGCAAGAATGGCTGTACAACTAAGAATTGAGTATTGGAACTCCTCTTTCTAGTGGAGCAGAAGTGTCATTTCACTCAGGGTCCCTTTTTTTGCTTCTGTGAAACTGGTTTTTGTCAAAAGTTGATCAGAATTAAGCACAAAATGTGCTTTCTGACCTTTCAAAGTGCTTATGTAAAAAAACTCATTTGGTTCAGAAACCCATACACAGGGCCTCAAAAGCATAAGCAAACATACCCAAACTAGTTGGCTGATTATATTTTATTATGCCTTTTTTCCCTTGGAAAACCATCTGAAGAAGTGTGCCCTACAACCCCAGTATGAGCATAAGCAAAAACTTCCTTAAATTTAAACATTTTATCATTAACTTCCTTTGCCTCTTTCATCATATTTAAATTTTTCCTTAAAGTGTTGTAGCAATTTGCTTAGTTATTTTCATTTTGATTTTGTACTCGATTCATCAGGAACAACAATAGTTTGGATGTTGTTGCAATGGAATGGACATCAACCTCAAACATCTAAAAAGCCAGAGTGAAGCATACGGAGTTTTGTAGTGATTGTATTCTTTCATTGGGTACTGCACTGTACTGTTTTACTCTGTGAGCTGTCATGGCTTTTAAACAGCTTTCAAGTTTGTTCCCAAGTTCCAAATTCAAACAGCCAAGTGGGTTTAAGTAGACTTTACTTTCAAATCGGAAAAAACCAAATTACGTTAACGTTATACTTGACAAGAATTCATTAAGTTAATTTGACCATTTTCTGAAGCATTTAAGAAAACTGCGATTATCTATATGCAGAATCACTTTAATGGATGCATTATCATCCAGGCAAACATACTAATTACATTAACTGAAACTTTCTTCTTACAAAATTGAGATAAATGCCAGATATTTTCAATCGCTATTATAGTTATAGTAATTAGATTCATTATTAGTTTTTTCGGTGATAGTTTATTCCGTTAGTTTTACAAAGGTGGGTTTAGTTTAATAGTTTTAAAAAATGAAAGTTTAATTCACGTATTTAAATTTTAAGTTTTTGTAAAAAGAAAGTTTTAATATGAATATTTACTGAAACAATTTTTTAAAATAAATAAAAAACATAAAATTAGCTATTTGGATATGTATTTTCACTTTTTCAAAATTAATGAATTAAATTGTCATTAAATGTAAATGATTTATTCTAAACAGTTAGTAGACTGGCTCGATTACAAGTCCTACAAAATTTAAACATTACTAAATAGATTATCAATTTTAGCTTTTGTAAGGAAGAATCAATCCCAATAGTAACAACTAAAAATGTTAATAATACAAATTTACATATATTTTTATACTTAAATTATTTATATCGTATTACCTGATAGAATTATAAAAAAAAAATGAATCACTTATTCATTTTTCAAAATAATCAAAATAAAATTACAGATGTGTCATAATATGAATAATGTGAATTTACTATCAATATGTCCTTAGCATTCTTCTTGTTACTACCGTTGAAATTGTTCTCAAGTAGATCAGTTATTATACATCTCCCTTATTTTTAATTTGTTGCTTCAGTGACATTTAATCTGAGAATAACGTCCCTCAAGATTCAAGAGTAATTGATCGCAGGGACTAAATTTTCAATTTACTCTAATTTATTAGGAAACAATAAATCCTAGTGAAAAATAGAGTTACCCCTTTTGATCGAATGTAAATTCTCTACATAAAATATGCAGAAACCAAGTTGCCAAATCAACATTTACAACAAAAATATTTGTTTCAATTAACAAAGGATGCAAGCAGTAATAACATTCCATTAGCCAAAAAAAAAAAAGAGAGTTTTTATAGCATTCGAAGTGCCTAAAACTAGAAGTACTCTTTATAATTAACACAACATACTGAGTTAAGGTTATTTGGTTACAGAAACATCTAACCCTATATCTTGTATAAACTTCTAACAAGTAACCAATATCAATGCTCAAAAATTGGCATGACATGTACGTTTTTGTTAACTCCACCCTAAACAGTCACCGATAGATGACGAGAAAGCAAGGAAGCAGTAGAAAAATTTATCCTACTTGTACCACCGATGGAAAATGTAACACACAATAGTAACGTAATATTATTCGTAAGTAAAGTCTACTAAACTTTATCAAATGAAAAATTGACACGTTGGTTTAAATGGTGATATATAATAATGCTCTGTACAGATTGAAACTATTGATACAGCTAACTAGCCTACATTTCACCAGCTATTCTTGATTCCCTTAAGATAAGGATAGTTGATTCCGAAATTACAGGGAAAAAAAGAAAGAAAAAGAAAATGCTAATCTTGCAAGGTTTGTGCACTAAGATAAAGGCAGTTAATAAAACTTAAAAGGGATTTAGAATATACCAAAAGGCCATACCACATAATCATCATTCATCTGCAGCTTCTTCATTTTCATCCCCATCTGTTTTTATCTTTGGCAATGTATCCAAATCCGACTGAATTTCTTTCTCATCTTCAGTAACATGGATGTCAGAAGAATCAATAAGGTCAAGTTGGACTGCATCATCTGTCCCCTTGGTGGAGTCCAAAATCTCAACTACTCTTTTATATTCAAGCTCACTATTAGATTTGTCAATTTGAGAAGCATCAGTATCCACAATGGTGGTTGTAGCCAAGTCGTTATCCTCTGTTTCAACTGTTCCATTCAATTTTAGGCTCTTTCCTGCATCTTCAGCATCGGTTGCATCTAAGGATTTTCCCATGGTTGCATTTTCATGATCAAAATCAGTGGAAAACGTAGAATTGAAGTCAGAAGCTATGTTAGAGTTATTGGTATGTTCCAAAAGTGAGGTTTCAACTTTCATGTCGTCCACAGTAGTTGCACCATCTACAGTTGCATTTTGGGTAGGAATAGAATGAGGTTCGGGAGCTAAACCAAATTTTTGGGATGAATCAGAAGCCTTAGTGCTAGACTCTGTCAGGTTATTGCTCACTGTAATACTTCCCATTATTGAATTATTGCCTTCTGTTTGATTGTTAGAATGCACCAAAACTTGACTGTTCTCAAATATTGATGAACTACTGTCAACTTTCTGTTCTCCAGCACTCACTTTCAAGGAAGTTCCATTATGAGCAATTTCACCTTCTCCAACCATCGATACTGATGTATTTTCATTTCTATTATCACCTTTGATGATATTAATTTTGTACTCATTTTGGAGAACATTGAATTCTGAGTTTTCTGAATTAACTTTCTCAGCTTCGGTGCTTATTACTTGGATATCATGGACATCATGAGTCACTGCACTAGATGCATCATCCCCTTTGTAATGTTTCTCCCTTGCCTCATGAGAATCCTGAGAATCATCATCATTATCCTGATGCTCAGATGAATTTTCCTTTTCTACTTGAGTCTCTCTATCTACGGTTGAATTTGTTTTGCTCTCCTTCCCATCAATCCCCTCTTCAAACTCTTTTTCTTCATCAATGAATTCCTCATCGCGGTCACGTTCCTGCTCTTTTCTTTCTTGTTCATTTTCATCTATTTCATCATCACCACCACTTCTTCCTCCATCTTCTGCATCTGCATCTTCATCCTTGTTTTCTTCTTCATCATCTTGCTCTTTAGTTTCATGCTTGTTTCCTTCATCATCTTCTTCTTCTTCTTGCTTGCTTCCTTCATCTTCTAGCTCTTCTTCTCCATGCTTGTTATCTTCATATTCTCGCTCTTCTTCTACGTGCTTCTCACTTTTAGAATTATCCCCACGAGGATGAAGGTCCTTCCTCCCAAGTTTGGGAATTTCATCCTCACTCATCTTTCTCATCGAGCTTTTTACATCATTTCCATCAAATTCCTCTTTCTTATCATGAGAATGTTTGACTTGATAGACTAACCAAAAGCAGATTCCAAGAAGCAGGCAAATCTGTAAAATGTGCTTCACCTTGATTCCTTTAGATCTATTATTTCTACCTGGTAACCGCTTCAACATGACGAAGGTTCAAAATCTCCAACCTTAATTTTAGATAATTTTATGCAAATAGCATGGGCCAGAAGTCTGCCAATAATTCAAAATTTAACACATGATAATTTAAAAGCATTACTAAAACCATTCCAAACATAGTCTACAAAATTTTATTGTTTATGTTGCATTTACATTAATAAAGAATTTAACTGTACTGACTACATTCTGACCATTTCTGGAACAGAAACACAGTTTAATGTGCCTATCCATGCCTTCAGCGTCCTTTAAAATAGGCAAACATTTCTAATTTTTTTATAGTAACTCAACATTAGCAAACGAAAAAAAAATGTAGATACCACCATAAGAAACAGCGAAAAACCCAAAGGAAAAGTTTATATATCTCATATTTGAAATGAATTTCAAATGATGTTGTACATTGATAATTATAATTTAATTCACTTGACTAAATCCAATGAGAAATTACCGAAAAGGAAAATCAAGTCTTTTATTATTATTTTAATATAGGAAAGAAACATTGATGCAGTTCAATAAAGAAAGAAAAGGTACAAATGTGAACCAGCAGTCCAACCAAGCAGTAAAGGCAGTAGATGAGAATTAGGAAGCAAAATAGAAAGAAAACTAAGAAAGATAGGACTAACAGAAATCCGAAAAACCTAAATAACATTCTGAAAATTGAGAAGAGTATGAAATCTAGAGACCCCTTCTAAAGTCCCACAATCAGACACAAACCTACTCAAGAAAACAACTAAAGTGATCAAACCCAATAGATTTTCAACTGATAACAATCTGTTCTCTTTTTTAAATTTATAATCAAAACCCATTTTTCAAAACAGTAGATTGTAAGTGAAAATCGGCTCTTTCAACACTAAGACACTGTAAAGTGGATCTTCACATGAAAATAACCATATTACACAAAGTCGAATTTAGCAACAGAGTGATCCAAAGCCTAATGCATTAAGTAAAAGAAAAGGGCGAGAAAGCAATATACCTGAAGAACTCCAGAGGTCAGATGCGTTAAAGAAACCACAAAGCTCCCTGTTTTGGTTTAGTGGGGTGTCAAGGAGTTTTCAATTTCGTTCCTCTGAGTGAAACTAAGACTGAGACAGAACTCCGACAAAAATCGATATTCGATTTCTCAACTTTTTTTTTTTTTCCAATTCTTCGTACGTTTTAATTTATGACTACACGTATTAGATCATTTTTAAAAAATATACAAAATATTTAAATCACTACAATTATATTTAAAATATATAAATTAAAAAAATATTTAAAAATTAAATGTCATTATTTACGTGCATTATATATATTTTTTATTATGATAGATCATAGAATAATAATTTCAGGTCGGACGGTTTAAAAAAAGAAAAAAAGAAAATGATAGGTAGTTAATTCAGTGGTTCGCCTGGTTAAGAGATGGCACGAGGAGCAGTTTCCACCGCAATGATGAACTGGACGAAAGTCATCTTCTCGGACCGCATCAGATTCATTGGTGGTAAATTGTCTAAATATTCTTCAACTCTTCATTTTTTCTGGTAACTAAAAAGAAAAGCGTTCCTTATTTTACTAATACCATTCTTTTATTTTTAATATCTTTTTTAATCTAGATTTTTTAGATTATATTTTAATAGTAAACCATTTAAAAAATATATATTAATTTAATATAATTTTTTATTTAATTAATTTTTTTTGTAACAATAATAATAATATAGGTATAATATTTAAAACTTATTTTAAAGTAATCAATTAATTAAAAATATCATCTTAATATCACATTATATCACTACACATAAAAAAATACTAAATAAATAATAAATTATATTAAATTAATATATTTTTTAAAATAAAGATATCAGTAAGACGTAGATAAAAATATATATAAAAAAATCATAATATTACTAAAATAAGAAAACTGACAAAAATAATCTACTGTATTAGGATACGAGAGTGTTTCAAATTTGAATTAACTAACTACCATTTTCTTTATTCTTTTTTTTTTTTGAACTGAAATACTCAATAAAAGGTACGTGTAACTCACATCTTATTTTTATCAAAGAAATTAACGTCAATTAATATATTAATATTTTTTTTTAATATTTTATATATTTGAAATATAATTATATCGATTTAAATATTTTAAATATTTAAAAAATTATTTATTATGAATATAAAATATAATTAATCATTTTTTTCTTATTTTTTTAGGCTTTTACCTTCTTCTTTTATCCAAAAGTTGTAAACTATTTTTTTTTCATTCCATAAACTTGTAAATTATTACTTGGCGATTGTGGATATTTCTCAAAATTATTTTTTACTTTTTTGAAATATTATAAAATTTAGGTGTGTGATAGGAGGAATCACCAATTCTATCACTTTCAAAGGGTGCTTAAAGTGTTGTTTGTATGGTGTTGTGGTGTTATGATTCACTTATTTTTTTTATTTTAAATTATAATTTTAAGTTACATAAAATATAATTTAATTTTAAAAAAATATTTAAATTAAAAAATAAAAATAAAAATTGCATGTGATAAATCAATTTCTTGGCGTAATGCAAAAAAGTTACTATACATTATTAGGAAATAAGTAGAGTAACATAAAGAGTTTGCTTTGTAAATTATATTATTGTATATAAAAAGTTATAATAACAATCTTTTATACATTATCACTTTTTTTTACATCAATAAATATTAAAAAATTTATAAAATAAATACTTTTTTTATATTTTTTATACCAATAAATATCAAAATATCTATATAATAAATATATTTAGTATGAATGATTATTTTATATAATGTTATTATTTTTATTACATTAAGAGTGAGAAATCATATAGTTAAGGATTAGATATTTAATGACTTTTGGATCTATTCAGTTATGATATCTTCATCTACATTCATAATATTTGGTCAACGATCATGTTATTTTTGTTAATTTTTTACACCAATAAATAATTAAAATATTTATATAATAAATATATATTGTATAAGTTTTTATTATTTTTATATCAATAAATACTAAAATATCCATATAAGAAATATATTTTTATGAATAATTATTTTTATTATATTAATGGTCATTAATGACTATCCATTTAATGAATATTCAATTAATTCACTTATAAGTAGATTATATTTTTATTAAATTAATAATTTTTATCTTGAGATCATATTATTCCTCGTACCAATTAAAAAAATAGTCACATAATATAAATTAATTTTAAATAAAAAATATTTATTAAATTCAATTTAAGTCATGTCTATCATTAATGTAAGATTATTTTTTAGATAGTAAAAATATTAATTGAATAAATTCATATATTTTTATGCTATATTTGATTTATTTATTAAATAAAATTATATAATTATTATCAATATTATGATAAATTAGTCATGTTTATATTATATTCAGATTTTATAATTTATAAAATAGTTATTACTATATAGTTATTCATTATTAAAATAATAAGTTAATTAATTATTTGTTTAACTATATTTCTACGTACAATTTTATAAAATATTTTAAATTAATTTTTTAATTATAATAAAATGACTTAAAAATTTATATTTAAAGACTTATTTTTTCTTTTCTTTTATAAAATAATAAAATAATAACAATTATTATTGAATAATTAATATTATTATATATTTATTAAATTTAAATCATCAATTTGTGTATCCATATAGATCAAAATTTGGTATTTTTAAAAATAAATAATTATTCTATTTTTAACCTCAAATAAAATAATTATTGTGCATAGATATTAAAAATAGATTTAATTGTATATCATAAGTAACTCCTTCGTAAATAAAATTTTATTTTTAAACTACTTCTGAACATTACATATTTTTTTCATATAACTTAAAAAATATTTTTTTTATGTTCAAAAAAATAATATATATATATATAAAGTAAAAAATATATGTTTTCTTGTATAGGATTAAAAGTAAAAATATATAAATAATTGATTATATAAAAAATAGAGGGTAATTTTTTCTTTCTAATTTTTATATGACTTACTTATTCATATATTTTTAATTTTAATCACTTTAAAAAACATATGCTTTTTATATTATATAAAAAAATATGTATATCGTATTTGAACATGCACAAATAATATATTTTTACCATAAATTTGTGATAAATCACAAGTATATGTCATAATATTATTATAAGTATAATTGAGCCCATATAATAATATTGAATAAAAAATTATCATTTAAGTTATAATTATGATATAATTAGAATGTATAGAAATATTTAATTAGTTACACCTATTGAATAGGTCCCTAAACTATTAAATGTAATTTAATTAAGATGTTCAATGGGCGTGTAGGATAGTTGGTACTAGGTTACATAATTATATTTAAAGTATTATTTTATATAATTATGATATATAAAAATATTTAATTATAACATATTGATAGGTCACTAAACTATTGAACGTAATTTATATAAAAGGAACATCCTGATGTAGTAGATATTTAAGGTTATGAGATCAAATCTCAGTAAATAAGTGTATTTGTGTGAAATTTGATTTTGATAAAAAAAATTATTTAAGATTAAACTAATAAATGTACGATCCATTACACAACTTAGAATGTTTGTATAAATTTATCATTTAATTTTGAGATTTGATAAATTTATTATAAATGTTACAAATTTATCAATATCGTTCAATTATGTATTTATGCTACTAGTAAGAAGTTCGATTGTATATATATTTATATCATTAATAATGAATTGGATAATAGATTTGAAATAAAAGTGATAGATTTGTAACATTAAAAAGAAATTTGATAGTATATTTGTAACGTTATCAAATAAAGTGATAGATTCTTATAAACAATTTTAATTTTATGATATATTTATTAGTTTATATTTAGTTTATATCAATTAATTATTTTCATGTAATTATCAAAAATAATTTTTTTGGTATTCAACGTAACTATAACTTTTTAGAGGACCGTACGCTGGTGTTAGTCATAAGCCATAAGATTCGTGCTATAGCATTATATTGTTCATGTTACAAAATATGTATGGTGGAACTTTAATTTCCATATGTTAATTAATTGATGAATCATTCTATATATTTAACATAGGTTGAAGTAAGTTCACGGCTTCATGAATTTTTGTTAATGCATATACGAGATTCTTTTCGATTGAAAGCCCCTTTTAATTCTAGTGTCATCTTTCCATGCATGGCTCCTTTTGTGTGGTGCATTAAAATTCCCAATTGCTCTAAATTATTCACTTAATTGGAAGGCAATTCATAACATATTACTTGCACAAGCTGATTTTACTTGAAAAAATGTATTAATATCGAGAATTTACAATCCATGTGATAAGTATTATGAGTCAAAAATGCAAGTTTTAGTTCATAATAAATTGTCTTTGAATGTGTGGAATCTTGGTGGTTTAATGCTAGTGTTTTAGTATAAAAGAAATGTGCTAAAAACAAAGAGAATTGATATTTTGAAAGTAAAAAAGATTAATGTTAGAGTAATTTAAAATTTATACAATTTAGTGATTAATTGTTTTTTTTAAATAAAATTTGGTTGTAAGTAGCCAAAATATCTCTAATAGTAAGATTACATAAAACAAAATGGTGTCTGAATAACCCATCCCATTCAAATCATATGACTAAGATTTACATTTAAGGCTTTATTAGTTAATTATTATTAGCTTGCTTTTGAAGACACTCCATCAGCACAATAACAACTTTTAATGATATTTTTTATCAAACAATTTTAATGATTAAAAAAGGATTAAAGCTAACATCACTTCCTCTCCTTTTAGCGAGGGAAAAAAAAAATTTCCTCTCCCAGTCTTTGTGGGGGCGGTAGCTATTTTAGTAAGTAAAATACTTTATGTAAATATTAAATTATTTAATATCATTAAATTATTAAAATTTTATAAATATTATATTAATTTCACTTTATATTTTAAAATAATATCTTTACTAATGTTAAAAATCACTAGATAATTATATTTGTAATAAGAATAATAATTATATTTATAACAATTTATTATAGAATAATAATTAATGTAAGGCAAATCTATTTTTTCAAAGTATATTATTACGTGCGACATAATTTATTACTATACAGTTTTTTCTTACTCATTAACAGTGAATTTGGACAGCTGGTTATAAAGTAAATAAATAATAATTAATTTGAATTCTAAAATAAAAGATAAATCCAACTCGTGCCACTGCCCAATCACAGCAAAGAAATACACAGGAAAAAACTTTTAAAACACTAAAAAATAAATACTTTTAAAATTTATAATTATAAAAATAATAAATTTATATCCACAATATATATTTTTATTATTAAAAAATATAACATATTATTTTATATTAAATATAGTTCAATTTAAATATTTTAAATTAAATTATAATTATTTAAATTTATTTAATATTAAATATTATTTTTATTATTATAAATTTTATAATTTTTTTAAAAAAATTTCCAAATTTTTATGCCATAAACTTGTATCATAGCCAAGTCATATATCCTACGGTAAGAAAAGCACAAAAGAAAAGATAATGCAAGAGAAAGACAACACTTTTTTTTTTTGGGTAGGAAGAAAAAAAAGCCTAATATATGCATGATTATATACATCAACATTGTTTTTATAGTTTAATTATAACACACGTTTCATAATGATTTATAATTTATAATTAAATATATTATTTTATACTTGTTTGATAATAACGTTTATTATGCAAGTTTTTAAGAAAATAATCCAAAATCACGAAAGTTATTATTCAAATTTTTTAAAAATAAAAAATGATAATATTTTATTATTTTTTAATTTTTTAATCATTTTTCTTCGATATTTATTATCATTTAAAATTTTTAATCATTTTAAAAAATATATATTTTTTAATTTTTTATGAATCAATCCTAATTCAAAATCAAGAATCATTTTCAAACATATTTATTAGAAAATAGCTTAAAAAAATAAAAATTAATAATAAAAATTATTATCATATATTTCCTATAAAGGATAATATATATGTAACAAACCCCAAGTGGTTTTAATATATAGAAGATGCTAACAAAGCATTTGTTTGCTTCCCAATAAAGATATTCTAGCAGCTCAAATGAACAAAACTAACCTTCCTTGTATTTCACATTATCTCTTTGATCATTTGGTTTCACATTTTCATCATATCTAGACCAACTTTAATTCCCATGCAATACCTTAATTTATATATAGCTTCTCAGTTCAACTTCTCTTACTGCACATAGCTAGCTATAGCACCATGGACTATTATTACATGAGAAACATAATCTTCATTGGACTTGTTTCATTATTGTTCAAATGGACTCAAACTACTCAAGCCTCAGTTGTTTCAATAGGGAACTTCTACAAGGATTTCTTTGTCACATGGTCTCCTAACCATATAAACACTTCTTCTGATGGAAAGTCAAGAAGCTTGAAGCTTGACCAATATTCTGGTACATCTATATATGATTTAAATTTTATGCAATTAATTCTACAAAATATAATTCCATTTGGTTTTTATATAATCATATATTTATATGATTTCACTTTTAATCTACTTTAAAAAATATATGTTTTTATATTATTAGAAAAAAACATGTACACCACCTGAAAAGTTATTAAAAATAAAATTTCATTTTTAAAAAGTATTTAATGGGAAATTGAACTAATATAATTGGAACTCGAAATGAATTTTTAGACTAATTTTTCTAATTTTTATTTTTTGTTTTATACACAGGAGCTGGTTTTATTTCAAATAAGATGTTTTTGTTTGGACAATTTGACATGCAAATTAAGCTAATACCTGGTGATTCAGCCGGAACAGTTGTAGCCTATTATGTAAGTTTACTGTGATTTTTCTTCTTGTTATGTTTGTAGGTTATTAATTGTATTTAGAGTTCATAATTAATTTTGGTAAAATTATTAACAATGCAGCTTTCTTCTGATCAACCTAATCGTGATGAGTTAGACTTTGAGTTCCTTGGAAATGTGAAGGGCCAACCATATATTCTTCAAACAAATATTTTTGCTGATGGATTGGGCAACCGTGAGGAAAGAATCAAGCTTTGGTTTGATCCAACAAAAGACTTCCATACCTATTCCATTTTTTGGAACCTTTATCAAATAGTGTAAGCTTAGCCCTTTATTATTCCTTTTCAAAATTTAATTAATTACATTAATTCCTCATATTTTAGTCGAGTAAGCAAAGATACGGTTGGTATTGTAGTTTGGTGGATATATATATACAAGTTTCTTTCTCTAACTTTATGTTATGATATAAGACAAGTAGTCTTGTTTGATCTTAAAAATTTCTTTCCATACATAAAGTTAGGATTATTTCGATTGTATTATTGTGACAATTTTCACTTTTTTTTTCGGACAAAATAATTAAGTAGTTTGTTCACACATATATATATTATTTTGAGAAAAATTATTACAGAGTTCCTCTAAAGTTTTCAAAAATTACAAAATGTATCTCAAATTTAAAAATAAGCAATCACATCCTCTTAAATTTAAGATATAAACAATCATATCTTCTAAGTGTATATTATTATAATATTAACCTATAAACTCATGAAACTTGTTTTTATTAATTTATTTTTTAAAATTCCTCACTTGAAACAACCTGAAATGTCGAAGACAAAAACTGATAGGAAAAATAGTAACTTAAGTCCACTGCATTTAATGAAAATATACTTTAATTTTGTAACTTTTAGATATGAAAACACAAGTCTAAAAAAGATAATAGAAGTCTATTATCTTTACAAAAAGTGAAATAATAAAAAATAAATTTCTACTTGTAAAGGTAGTAAAATTATGTTGTTTCACTTAATAAGTATGAGTCTAAAATGCATGTTCATTATTTAGACAACTTTTCATCCAAAAATAGTATATATGCTTGTTCTTTTTTATTTTTTTTTATTTTGATATTTTTTGCAATCGATCTTTTTTTATTCATGCTTTTTTGTTGTTGAGATTAGGTTCATGGTGGATTGGGTACCCATAAGAGTGTACATAAACCATGCAAAGAAAGGTGTGGCATTTCCGAGGAGGCAGCCCATGAACATAAAAGCAAGCATTTGGAATGGTGAAAGTTGGGCAACAAGAGGTGGACGTGACAAAATTGATTGGTCAAAGGCTCCTTTTATTACTTCATTTAGAAATTACAAGATCGATGCTTGTGTTTGGAATGGTAATCCAAGATATTGTAGAGCAGCTACTTCTACTAATTGGTGGAACAAGGAAAGATTTAGCACCCTAACATCATTTCAAAGAAGGTTGCTCAAATGGGTCAGAATCTACCACTTGATTTATGACTATTGCAAAGATAACCAAAGGTTCCATAACACTCTCCCTAAAGAGTGTTCCCTCCCAAAGTACTGATTCATATATCGCTTATTTGGATAGAGGAAAAGAGAGAGTTGTTTTATATTTTCCTTTTTTATTTTTGCAGTTTATTTTTTTTATAGATCTTCCTATAATCATTTTCTCTTAATTTCATATTTTCATTGGGATTTTATTTACCTAGTAATGACTTATCTATAGATCTATGGATGTCTTGTAAGACTATTTAATAATATTTTATTGTAGTGTAATGATAAATGCTTTTTATAAGCACGACGTGAGTTTGAATTTTGTCAATGTATAAGTGTGAGTGTGGGCGTGTTAGTGTGTAATTGTTATTAAAAAAAAATTCATTGTATGTATTAGTACAGTAATGATAACACTTCTCAAGAACGTGCAACAATTACCAATGAATTTGTGACATGTATTTTATTTGGATACGAAGTTATTAGACTATATAATGATACTGTATATCTTAATATGATGTAGAATTATAATTTTGTATAATGTAAAGATGTATTGAGTGTAGTGTAGAGATGTATTGTGTATGCATTACATCTCTTATATAAAATATTGATGCATTGTAGCTTTGTTAAAAATTCATTCATTAAATAAATATAGTTAATTTGTGAATTTTAAAATTTTATCAAAGTTTAAAGATTTTAGAGATGTAAGTATGAATTCCATTAACTTTCGAATAAATCAATTTCCCATCATAATCATTTTGGCTCTCTAAAGATGCAGAGTTAGATTGGTTCGATCAACAAAATTTCGTTCGGAGAAAAGATTCAATAAAAGGAAATTTCAATTCCACTAACTTGATTCCTCACATATATCCTACTTCGAACTCCAATTCTAAGTAATAATCTATGAATTTGAAGATCAAGGCAATGATTAGTGACGATGAGTGCTTGCTATTGATGTCCTCTTTTCTCTATTGTTCTCTGAATCTCCAAAGAAGAACTACAAGAATCTTGTTGTCGTTGTCAATGGTAAAGAGGTCAATCTATCTACTATTGTTGGAAATGAGTCTCCCAAGAATAACAAAAAAAATATTATTGTCGTTGTATATGGCATTGGAGTGAATCTTCTAAAATATTTTAATAACTTCTTTCGAGATCCAAGAAAGGTTGATAAGATTTTTCGATCCATATATGAGTTTATTTATGGGCATGATAATTTCAATCATTTTTGGTTTTTCTTTGTTGATGGTGATATCAATGATGACGGGGTTCTTGATTTTGTTTCTTTTACCCACGTCATGCATTTGGTGGTTCAAGCTGGCATGAGCTACTAAATGGATAATTCAAGTTCCTATATGAATCTTCTTGAATTATGTCTGAAGGGTTTTGGTAGATGATTTGAGATAGGATACTTTAGTATCATTGAAGAAAAAATTGGTCCTTTATGATTCATCATGTTAAATCTATTCTACATTTCTACTCTATATTTAAAAAATAGCATCTTTACTATTGGATCTAGTTTAGAACAACTAATTTAAAAGCTTGGCAAAAAGATGAAACAATTGCCTTGCAAACACATTTATTATTCAGATTGTATACTTCATTGGTTGGAATTGCATAATTCTTTTCATATGATTTTTTATGAGTGACCCACCAATGATCTAAATTATTATAAGAGAACTTGTGACAATCAAAATCATTTGGTTAGTGTGTTTGATTCCTCTAGTAGTGATGGTAATGGTGGAAATAATCCTGGCTAGTGTGTTTAATATCTCTTCAGTTTATTGGATATGATTTTTTCTTTAGATCACTCGTTAAGATAGAAGGATTTATGAATTGGGTTATCTTCATTTTTCTACCTAGGTTTTTGATGGATATTGGATAAGGGATTACATTACTGGCCTATGTGTACATATTTTTTTGTTTATTGGATATCTATCTGTATCATAGTGTGTGCATTTTGTTTCTTATTCGTCATTTGATTATTTGACAATATTGATAAAGAATATAAGTGTATATTGTCTCGTATAGAGATGTGGTGTTCATACAGTGGTTATGCCTACTTTTATAGCCCACTTTTATAGATGTATGGTCACCACAACTATCAATGACTGAGCATTGTTATGTTCGAAACTTGGTTTTTGTGTTGAGTGTTTGTATTTCCATTTTTAGAATATGAGATTGTGGTTTTAGAGTATTGTCTCTATTCTTCATATGAGTGTTTCATTGTCAATTATATTCATTGATACAAAATGCTTTATTTGAGAATAATATCGTTGTGTTTTAGTTTTTTTGTAGAGTTCGGTCAATGATATATCTCTACCAATGAAATTTGTTTTTCCTAACTTCAAGAGCGTGGATCATTTGTGGATCATTTTTTGGTGTAAAATGATTTTGGATGTTACCCACATTTTTAAGTGTGAATTGAGTTTCTTTTTTTATTTTTCAAACTAATGATTGTATAAGATTCATTAGTTTGAGAGGGCTATTAAATTATATAATAATTCTTAGTATTTTAGTGTAATGTATAAGTATTCTGCAACTAAATAACAAAATTATAATTGTGTATAATGTAGAGATGTATTGTGTGTATTACATATCTTATATAAGATATTGATGTATTGTAGCTTTTTTTTAAGAACTCATTCGATAACAAGTATAATTGATTTGTTAATTTTAAAAGAAGGTATGGATTCGAGTTCATGTTTAGATTGTGTATTTATTAGAAAAAGAATGTGAAAGAATTTGTAATGGTTGAATAGAGCTCATATGAACACACCTCACAATTTCATCTATTTGTAAAATTTTCAACCGTAACCAATGCAATGACTAAGTGTCTTCCTCTCTCTCTCTCTCTCTCTCTCTCTCTCTCTCTCTCTCTCTCTCTCTCTCGAAAGTGGCTTTGTTTTATTTTATAACTTAATTGCTTCCTTGGTTTTCAATTTTTAATTTTCTTCGCATCACAAGTCACCATCTATGATTTAAAATATAGATAGGTCTTAATTCAAGGACTTAGTTCTTTGGGTTTGTTTGTTTGTTTTCCTCGTATGGAAACAACTTTAGTTTATTTGATATTATTCTTTATTGTTATTTTAATCTTCTAAATGCATTAACCAAATAGGATTAAATAATAATACATTTTAGTTATTAGGACCGTTTTGAATTTGCAGCAAAATAAGAAGAAAAAAACTTAAATGTCCGTTTAATTAATAAAACAAAGCGTTTCCTATATTAATTTTCTACTTAAAACCAAAGATTTTTACACTGATCGATTTCACAGTAACATTATTAAACCAAAATAAAAATATATTTGACACTAACATTGTTTATCTCTCTTTCCCATTCACCTTCATGGCAATTTCGATATCAACAACCACTGTTCATCTGGCTCTCTCTTTCATTTTTATCTTAAGAGTCTTTTCTTTGGCAAACTACGTTAAGGTTAGTAAATTAATTACTAAACAGTTTTATTTATATTATTTGAAAAATAAAATGAATCTTTGTATCATATATATATGCTAATGATTCCTTAATTTTGAAATTTTGTAATTGTTGTTACTGTTGGAATATTATGAATCAAAATTCTCAAAATTCAAGAACTCTAAAGAACAATTTTCCAAAAACATTTAGAAACTTTCAGACTTTTGTTTCTGATTTCTTTTTCTTGATTTTTCTACCACTTTCTCTCTCCACGGTAGCTTTGAATCTTTTGAATACTTCAAAAAAATTTGATTTATGTTTCAAGAAATATACACAAGTTTTTCTTGAAAAATCATTAATAAAAAGAAGAAAATAGTTACTGTTACCGAGAGAGCTAGGCTTGATCAGTCTGCACACATCAGTATGAATTAGCTCGAGTGGCTTCTTGGCTCTTGAGTTTGACTCCTTTGGAAAGCTTTTTCGGAATTGCTTCCCGAGTAGGCACCCTTCACAAAGTTGATCAGGATGGTTAATGCAAGGTAGTCCCTTCACCATCTTCTTCTTAGACAACAACTCCAATCCTCCAAAATTGAGATGCTCGAATCGAAGATGTCATAGCCACGATGCATCTTTATAGCAGGTTTTCAGACACTTTGTAATGTCATTTTGTATGTTGATCAAGAACATTCTATTCTTTGACATCGGCACGTTAGCAATGAGGTTATTTTTATCATCTTTTATAGAAAGATTACAATCCTTCATATAAATATCATAACCTTTCTCTAACAGTTTTCCTAAACTTAAGATGTTACATTTCATATTTGGGACATAGTAAACATTGGAAATAAATTGATGTTGCCCATCTTTCAATCGAATAAGAATGTTACCTCTTCCTTTCACTGCTACGTTTGAATCATCTCCAAATGAGACATTTCCACTTACTGACTCATTTAGTTCCATGAACATGTCTTTCCTTCCACATATATTGTTGCTTGCACCGCTGTCAAGATACCAGGAATTTGGTTGACTACTATCACCCTCCTTCCGTGCTAGAAAAAGAGTTTCTTTCTCATCGGTCTTCTCCTCTATGTGGTTGATTTTCTCATCTACTCTATTATTGGGAGCTTTACATTCTGAAGCATAATGTCCAAATTTATGACAATTATAGCATTGAACTTGAGATTTGCCATACTTTAAATTCATATTATCTCTTCCACGACTTTGTGTTGAGCTTTTTGCTCTCTCGAAGTTGTTGGAATTATTGTTGTAATTCCAACCTCGTCCATGACATCTACCTCTACCACAGTCACGTTGGTTTCTCTCATTGCCTTGGTTTTCATGCTTATCCTTGAATTGCATCTTGAAGAGTTACTCAGTGATCCCTTACTTCTTCTTATGCTTTTCTTCATATGCTTGTAATGACCCATTGAGTTCATCAATGGTCATTTCTTCCAAATCTTTTGTTTCCTTAATCGTCACGACGATGTGTTCAAATTTGGAATCTAATGAACAAAGTATTTTTTCTATTATTCTAACATCTCCCAATATCTCACCATTTCTTTTTAATTGATTAGAAACAACTGGACTCTTGAGAAATAGTCGGAAATAGATTCAGAAGCTTTCATATGTAGAGATTCAAACTCATCTCTTAGTGTTTGGAGACAAACCTTCTTCACTTTCTCGACTCCTTTGAAAGAAATTTGAAGCTTATTCCACGCTGCTTTGGAAGATGTTGCATCTGAAATCTTCTCAAACCCATCATCATTTAAGGCTTGATAGATAAGAAAAAAGAACTTTCTTGTCTCTCTTTCTCAAATCTTTCAAAGATTCTTTTTGCACTTGCGTTAGAGTAGCTTCATCATCCAGCTCACTTAAGCCTTTCTCTACGACTTTTCACACATCATGTGCACCTAAAAGAGTCTTCATCTTGATACTCCAATTATCATAATTATAGTTGTTGAGTGTCAGAACTTGAAACGATTACATACCTCCATTTGACATAACTCTAAATATAGTGAGAATTTATAAATTCTGATCGCAAAGATAGATTCAGAACGTCAAAAAACCTAAGAAGGAACTCCAGGGAAAAATCTGATTTTTTTGGTCAACGATCAAAGTCAACTTTTTGTTCAACTGTCTCGGCGGCTCGGTCAAACGGCTTGGCGGCTCAGTCAGCAGCTCGGTCAACAGGCTTCATGGTTCGGTCAACTCAGCTGACTCAGTGAGTTAACTTACTTTATAGCAGAACCTTACGAAGGATCGTGGCGGCGCGTCCGAACTCCGATCGGGATGATTCTTGCAGCGTCGGATTTGTCTCATTAAGAGCTTCGATTTGATATCCAATAGTGTATATTTATATTTCCAACTACAACTCTGATACCATTGTTGGAATATTATGGATCAAAACTCTCAAAACTCAAAAAAACTAAAGAATATTTTTCCAGAAACACTCAGAAACTTTAAAACTTTTGTTTCTAATTTCTTTTTCTTGATTATTACATTGCTACTGGAGATATTTATAAAAACAACTAATAAATCTAAGCTATACAATATAAACCTACTAAAATAATCTAAACCATACACCTATCTCTTTACCTAACTCATTTATTTTCTTATTTCCACCAACCATGAGTTGTATTCTTATCAATCCAAACCATCACCATAAAAGCTTACATGAGCTGTACTTCAAATGGGCTAAAATATTTCAAATATTTTTTTTATTTCTTTGAGCTTGTAAACAAGTTTACAAACCAACCGTCACTTGTCTCAATTAATTAATGAAATATGTAAATGTTATGAACATAAATTGTGATGAAAGCAACACTGGAATTATAAGCATAAAGCAAATGAATGATATTGATAGTAGTTTAAGATCCGAGCAGAGTGACATAAATATTCGAATTTGTGAAGCACGTACGCCAATGTTATAACGAAACAGAAGATGGTGATGATCGGTATTTCATATGATTGTTGGTATTGTAATGTGAAATTCTCACTATGCTTTAAGACTTGCTACTTAAGTGAGTGGTCTTGTCTACAGTTTTGCAAGTTATAACTCTACAATTATGATTACACATTCATCTTATAATATTTAATAATTTAATTCTCTCATTTTTAGAAATAAAATATGCCATTTTGGTACACTATAATTGTGATACATATATTGTTATCAATTTCATGAACAATAAGGAATAAATGAGGGACGCTATGAAATTTTTGCAGGGAAATTTTTTAGCATATTGTTTCATTGGTTGTGATCAGTGTAGGAAAATAAAATTATGATTTTGTATATTGTAGAAATAACAAAAGTAGTGATTGCAAGTAATATATATATATATATAATATGATTTTGTATAATGTGGAAATAACAAAAGAAAAAGTAGTTGTTGCATGTAATATATCTTCTTCTTCTTCTTCTTATATGGTACGAGGGTGATTAGATGTATGCCATATGTTTTAGTGTGAAGAATTTGGGACATTATTCTATGGTATGAGGGTTTCTTCTTCTTATATGGTACGAGGGTGTTTGGATGCATGCCACGTTTTAGTACGAAGCATTTGGCACCATTGGCTTTACTTTAGTATATAGGTTCACATGTTTTGTGGTTTTTTATTACTTTGTTTAAGAGATCAGTACCGGATTAAAATTGCATTTTTTTCATTAATTTGGATACAATTTGATTCAAATCATATTTAAAGATTTTTAATTCAAATCTAATCCGATGATGTAATTAATCTGAAACAAAACATATAATATTTTTGAATTGGATAACATAATAGTGATGTTAAAATTATAAATAAATTATTATCATATATAAAATATAATACATACAATATTTAAATATTAAATTAGTACATTTTTAACAAAAAATATTTTTTATATTAACAATTAAGAAAATTGAAAAAACATGAAGTGTGCTTGGACAACTATTACATTATTATAGATATTTAACATTTGTTTTTATTCTTAATTTAAATAACAATTTAATATAATTATGATATGTATAATATTTAAATATAATACATTATAAAATAAAATATGTATTCATTTATAATTTTAATAAGAATCGGTCCGGATTAGATTGCAGTGAATTATAATAACAAAGTCACTTGCATCACAGGTGACTTCAAAAGGTTGACTTGAATAAGGTACAATCATTATTGGTGCTTAAATCAATTTCTCCTTGATTGCATTGAAGGTATGCAAACAAACATCATCAAAGTTAAATGCAGAATTTTTTTCAAGAAGATTACATAAAGGTTTAAATTTTTTAGAAAAATCCTTTATAAATTTTCTATAAAATCCCACATGTCTCAAAAAGCTTTTGTTTCCTTTCACATTCATTGTATGTGATAGTTTTTATATGATTGTAATTTTAGCTCGATCAACCTCAATTCCTTTAGATGACACTCTAAGACTGATGAGCGAAAACCGGCATCGCCGATTCTTGCCAATACTTTGGTTTTAATATTTATAAAACTCTCACAAGTGCACGAATCATTTCGTAGAAAATGATAAGTATACTCCCAAGGTCGATCTAAGGAAGAAATGTGTGTGGTTTTTAATTTATTATTCAAACTTCTAAAAACGAAATTAAATCCTAAACATCATGTCACGATATTTTGGGGTTTTTGTGTTTTTAATCTACTTACATAAAAATAAACATAGATTCAATAAACATTTATGCAAATTTTATCATTTATAATGGCGGAGTATTTATAGATATAATAACTAAGTTAATTATGCTTGCTCATATTATCTAGGTTATTAAAGATATGAATTGATATTTATTGATTCTCCCTTTTTTGTATGAATACCACCTTTGGTGGGGTTAGATATTCTTTGTTAACTAAACAAATCAATTAACACCTATGGGTGGGGTTGATAACTAATATGCTTAATTAAATTAATTTCTTTTTCTAAGAGATTGAAAATGAACCATTTAAATGCCACCTTTGATGGGGTTAGACAGTTTAAACTTTATTCAAGGTATCCAAATTAAACCTAAGAATTTAGTTATCCGAGTACTAACTTTCAAGTTTTAAAACCACTATCGAAAATATGTCGTCAATACATTTTCAGATAATAATTCTTATAAAAACTTTTGAAATAGAGCTTCACTCTAACTACCGGGCGATTGTACCATCAAATAAAAAAACACTACTCTAAATCAGACCGGATAACTAAACCTTAAAATCTAATTTTCAGGTTTAAGTTTGTAATGAAAAATAATATATTTCTCTCTAACATTCTTAATATAAAATCATGAATAAAAATAAAATCAATCTATTTTAGAGATTTTTACCTATTTAATATTTCGCAAGTATAACAACGTTATTATTACATCATGTTTACTAAACAGCCAGCACAGTTAAATTTAACCACAGACAAATTAAATATAACATGTAAGAATAAAGCATAAAAATAACTGTAAAGAAAATAAAATCCTTACAGAACTTCGATGCTATTCCCGTTGCAGGAAAAACTCCAAGCGGAATTTGCACTCCTATTTATTGAATCAAAAAGCTAATAAATTACATAAACATAACTAGTTCTTCCCAAAAAGGGAAGAACTCTAAAACTAAGAGAAATTAACTAAAAACTAAGAAAAACTAAAGAAAACTAAAGAAAACTAAAAAGAGAGAAAGAAAGAAGAGAGAAGTGTGTTTTGAAGGTGTTGAAGGTGTGTTTTGAAGTGAAGGGAAATGAGGTATTTATAGGTGAGGATGGAGAGAAAAAATGAGTAAAAAAATGTAAAAACGCGTAATGGAAATGTTGAGGTCATTAATGACGTCAGCATGACGTCATGGGGCGGCTGCACGTGAAAAATGGGGCGAAAAGGCGTCGGCGCGCGCGGAAGGGGCTGTCGCTGCGCGCAGCTCGGCGTGCATGAACAGTTCCCGCGCGCGCAGCTTGGGGTGGAGCTGGGCGCTGGGGCGCGGCGGCTGGCGGCGCGATTTTCTCCTTTTTGACACATTTTGTCCAATTTTTCCTTATTTGTTGACCTCTCCCCATTTATTTATTAATATATTTGTGATGTATTGCTTCCAGTATTTCTCTTTGAGTCTTTAAGTTGCATTTTTAAGCCAAAATACCTGAAAAACAATAAAAATACTCGTGATTCCGAAAAAGACAAATTTATATAAATATATGATAAAACATATAAATATATATATTTTTAATCAATTAATGTGCATAAAATCATGGTTATTTAGTGCTTTTTGAGCACTCATCAAAGACCAAGCACAATCATTCTTTAACCATGAAATTACAATTCTCACAGTTTAGGACAAGATTTTTATCTTCACATCTTTGCAAAACAAGAGCTAAATTATGTAAACAATGATCAAAAGATATACCAAAAATTGAAAAGTCAACAATAAAAATTTCCATTATATCTTTTATCATATTAGAAAAAATAGACATCATACAATGTTGAAATGTTATTGGAGCATTGACAATCCAAAGCGCATCCTTCTAAAAGAAAATGTTCTATAGAGACATATGAATGTAGTTTTCTCCTAATCTTTAGGGACTATGGCAATCTGGTATACCTTGAATAATCATCTAAGAAGCAATAATAAAGATATCTAGTCAATCGATCAAACATTTGATCAATGAATGGAAGTGAAAAATGATCCTTCCTTATTGCTTTGTTCAACTTGCGGTAATTCATACATACATACCAATTCGTGACTCTTCTTGTACGAATAAGCTCATTGTTTTCATACACTAGACTTACCCATGAACTGTCTGAAATAACATAAATAATTTCAACATTGAAGAACTTCAAAATTTCAGCACTCATAACTTTCTTCATTGTTAGAATTAATTTTTTTTGGGGCTCAATTGATGGTTTGTAAATTTTCTCCATTAGAATCTTGTGCATACAAATGGATGAACTTATACCTTTTATGTTAGAGATAGTTCATCCCAAAGCTATTCTATACTCCCTTAACACATGTAGTACCTTTTTCTCTTCTTCGGGTGTAAGTGAGGCTACAACAATCACTGGAAAGGTGGAACTATCACCAAAAAATGCATAGTAAAGATGCTCAGGCAATTACTTTAATTATGGAGTTATAGTTCAGTGCACTTTTTCTATAGAGATTACAAAATTCATCTTTGTTATCATTGGCTTTAACCTCTCCACTTATTTGCTAAATGATGTAACCTATTCCAATCCTTACAAGGCAAATACATAGTTGTGAAATTCTTCACATAAAAAGGTAAATCAAATTCACAAATAGTAGTGTTATTGAAATCATAAGCATGAGATGAAGTGGTGATATATCGTTCTAGGTGATCGGTTGACATATCCTCTTGAAATGATTTTACTACACATTGCTCAATGACATCTATCTGAAAGCAAGTGCTTGAATCTTCTAGAAATCTCATGGTTTTGTAGATGTTTGACGTAACCTCTTCCTTGTTCACTCTCAATGTTAACTCACCCTTTTGAAAATCCATTAAAGTCCTTTCTGTAGCCAAGAATGGTCGGCCAAAAATTAGTGGGACATCTTGGTCTTCATTCATATCTAACACCACAAAATCAGTAGGAAAAATAAATTTATCCATCTTTATTAATACATCTTCTATGATTCCAAGTGGAAACTTAATGGATCTGTTTGCTAGTTGTAAAGAAATTATTGTTTGTTTCATCTCTTCAAGTCCCAATTTCCTATAAATAGAAAGTAGCATAAGATTAATGCTAGCACCAAGATCACATTGAGATTATAACTTATTTATGAATTATTGTCACATATAAAACAAAATATATATAATATTTAAATTTTAAATTGATACATCTCTAATAAAATTTAATATTTATAATTACAACTAAGTGAATTAAAATAATAAGAAATATGTTTGAAAAATTATTAAATTATTATAGAGGTTTAACATTTATATTTATTTCTTAAACTAAAATATTAATTTAATGTAACTATGATACGCATACATTTAAATGTAACAAATTATGTAATAAAATATGCATTTGTTTATAGTTATTTTAATAGTAATTAGGTTCGTATTGAATTACAAGGGACTATAAAATCTATTAATCTAAATCTAATCCTAATTCGAACGAATTGTATAGTTTTCAATCTAATCCAATCTAATTGCTACAAAATATATCAATCTAATCTGATTTGAATCTAATAAATTAGATTAAATTTCTTAATTTAATATATTGATTGAATTATTTGATTAACCATGCTTCCAACTAAAATGAAAAATTATACCTAATACACAAAATACTCCAAATTTCCAAAGTTGTCCTCCTACTCCATCTTTTAATATTTCATAACTTTCTTAAGTTGAAAATTCATTTTCAAATTATCTTTTAAATAACAAAAGAAAATCTGACTTAATTCAGATGTTATGTTGCTTTCATATATATAACATATGAATAATGGTAAGATCACAAAAATTTATATTTATATTTACTCATAATAATTATGTGTAATATATGGCTAAATAACTTTAATAATAAAAATATTATTTATTTTTTAATAAAATTTGGTTATGTGTCACATCATAATTAGTATGAGTTTAAATTTATGTGAACTTAAAATTGTACTATAATATATGGTTTTCTTCTCACACAACTATGGATATATGTGTTTTTAATAGAAAATAGTTATTAATTTTTAAATATTTGAGTTGTTGTTGGGATTGTTGCTTGGGATATTAGCCTTCATTCATGCATTTGTTATGTTATGTTGTTTGACTTGGGTTTATGTTTTATTTCTTTGTCCTTCATGGTAATTTTAGTAAAGGTGAATTTTATTATTGAAATATCTTTTAAATGGTTGTGTATCGAGAGAGGGAGGAATAAGGAGTGTTCATGTGGGCTAATTTAGTAGCAATTAAAACTCAATCAGACGGCTCAAATAACATAAATTTATTATTGACATGAGATATTCATTTTCTTTTTTCAAAAATTAAGAAGAATTAGTTCAAATTGATAGGCTATCATGTAATCAAATCCCTATAATTTCAAGATGATAAAATAAATTAAATGACCGATTAAAGATTAATTTATACTTGCAAATGAATTGTGTCTCAACACCTAAAACATATTTAAACAAGAATGATATCAATTTAAATTATATAATTATTTCAAAATAAAAGCTCCTAGTTTTTCCTTTCCATTAACACAACAGGTGGATAGATAAATAAAACACATTTTACCATAATAATACTATACATCAAGTTCTTTGCCAAAGTAGCCATAACATACCTTGCAGAAAATGTAAAATCTTCCACAACTATAGCTTCATAGTACACTTTATTCTTTCGTCAAAGTTTAACATCGTGATGTCGATGAGCAAATTAACTATCTTGATCACTCTCATTATTAAACATAAAAAAACAACTTAGAAAAAAAAATGACATACAACAACGGAGTGTAATTAGCTAGCTAGATGATGAATGACCCTGAGTAAGATCAGAGTAAGGTCTTTGGCCAATATAGTTGCCTGGAGGATCATAGTTACAGATAATAAAAGTGCCGCCAGTGTTACATCTTAGCCTAGCACAACCGAGCCGAACCGAGTTGCGCCAAACCACTTGAGTATAGTGACCACACACCCCACCAACACACGAATTAGATTGGTAGTTATAGAAGCGCTTCTCATCCACCCACATCTTCACGGCAGATGCAACATTCATATCGCCGCTGCTCCAAGCAAGGTTCTCGCCATAGGGCCCATCGGAGTGCACGAGCCTGCAATCGCCTCTGCGCTGATTAGCGTAGTTTTGAGCATAGGCTGCCACATTATCATCCCAGCTCAAAGGGCCAACACCAACTTGAGCACGAGCTGCGTCGTGAGCTCTAAGGTAGTCTTCTGGAGTGTTTTGTGATGTGCATATGCTCGAACCAAGAATGTAAAGGATGGCCAGTGTAGCAAAAATGATCCTATTTGTGCTCATTTTGATATTTGATTAGAAGCTAATTAACAAGTGAGTTGTGAAGAAAATAAACCATGCATTTACTCGTGTTATATATATATATATATATATATATATAGAGAGAGAGAGAGAGAGAGAGAGATCTGGATGCATGTTTAAATGTTTCAGTTGGATGATATCACATTTATTAAGATTAAATAAAAAAAATAGTTGTTAATTATGTTAAGGATCGAGGCGGCTAATTGATCAAATAAAAATATATATAGAAAGAGTAAAACAGAGTGGCTGCTATCTGCTTAATGCTTAATTTATTTGTGAGAGTTGCATGTGCTTCTATATGTTTTTTATTTTCTAGTACTTTTATATACTTCAAGTACTTGTTTTTCTTCAATTAATTATGGAATTTATTAGCAACAAACAAAACCAATAAATAATTGTTGCATTCATGTAATTAAATATTATATTATAAAGTTATTTGTAGTTAGTATTTATTTCTTATATTTATTCTAAAAATAATACTTAATAATTTATATTTATTGTTATGAAAAAATGAATACGTAATTGATAAATAAATATATATATATTTTTAATTCTTTCAGTTTAATTAATTTATAACAGTTTCTATCAAAAGTTACTGAAAAAATTTAAAAAATAAAATAAAAAACCAATAAATAAATGTTGAGCTCATGTACTTAAATAGTATATTAAAAATTACTTATAATTAGTATTTCTCAAAGAGAAAATTAGCTATAAATATTATACACTTATTTTAAAAATAATACTTAGATAATTTTTTTATATTTTAAATTATTTTTTCTTTAATTCTTTCTTTTTTAGTTTATTTAAAGTATAATAGTTTATGTTTAATTTATTAAAAAAAATTAGAAAATTTAACTTTATATTTTGTATTTTCAGTTATTCGTGACAATATAAGTAAACTATTAAAAAAAATTAGCATATGATATAACTATAATTTGCATAATAAATAAATAATACTCATATTTTTCTCACCCCATAAATAATAAACAAACATGGCGGCTGATAAGTGGCGCTGTATTGGGTTGACAATATATATCGACCTTAGTAATGATCAATATGCATGAATGTGTTAAAAAAGAAAGATCGATTTAAGATTGATGGCAGATTTTATAAGGTTTTGGATATTATGATTACATATTTCAGAATCCACTATCAATTTAACATTATTTCCACTAACAATTTAATATTATTTTAATTATAATACGTTTTAAGTTACATACTTAAATCACACTATATAGGTTTCATTAAAAAAAAAAATCTTAATTTTTTTTACTTTTCTCTGGTTCATATCGTCCATGACATCATTAAAAATAGAAATATTTAGGGCCGAATTGAATTCTAATAATTTGGAAAAAAATAGGATCTAAAATTAAAATAAAAGACTTAGTATTCCGATTGCAGCCCTTTATTTTAGAGAGAGAAAATCAACTCACACGAGCACTACAGTAGGGCTGCTAATTGTGGTAGCTTGCCTTTTAGGACTTTAATGCAAACAAAGCTAGAAGACCGGGTTCAAATTCAACTTTCAGAAAGGAATTAGATCCCTAGCATGATATATAACCAAAGCATCATCTACTGTTGGCTGTTGCGGGATCAGGATAATTTTTAAGGAGGTTCAAATATCATTTTGTAAAAATATATGATTGTATAAAAAGAATAATAATAAAATTAAGAATTGAAACACAAAATCATTATATTTATTAAAATTATAAAAATAATATAATGACAATAAAATTATACAAATGCATTTTATATATAATTTAAAGCATAAAATTTATTTATTATGAAAGAATACTAATGAAATTATGTATCTATAAGGTCTCACTTAATAAGAACACTAAATATGAGAAAAAAAATAGTAATAAAAAAAGAGCATGGGTGTGATTTTTTTTTTTTACTTAAATAGACTAAAAATTAAAAAGAAAAAAAAATAAAAAAATAAAAAAATGTAAAAGGTGAACAAGATGAAAAGAGATATAATTAAATATTGTTTAATATTTATTATTTACTTAGAGAAAAATAATTATTTATATATTTGTTTATAATTTATTTTTATTTTTTAAATATTGACTGAGATATTTATCACATCAACAACTTAGTGATAAATGTAATATCCTTTGTATTTTTGAATTTGATTATTAACGAATAAATATGTATCTTAAAGTATAGATTAAAAAAATATATAAAAAAACAACGTAATTAACGTAACTTAAAATTTGAAATATATTCTAAGTTTATTATAATAGATATAGCTTTTGATTTGGGTGAGCAACATATCGAATATTCAAATATTTAATCTAAATGTTGATGTAATTAATCTGAACAAATTTTAATTTAAATAAATTAATTTTTTTATGAGATAAGATTATTAAAATTTATTTATAAATTATTATAATATATATTATTTTAATTTTAATTTATTCATAAATTTAGAAACAGTTTTAACCATTAGAAAAAAGTAGATGGAAGCTCGGATGATTACTTATACTTTTTTTTCCTCTCTCATTAAACTTAATTGTTGGCCGATCACATATATACACCAGAGATTCTTGCATATATATATATATATATATATATATATATATATATATATATATATATAACGGAATGTTACGTGAATTATGTTTATTTTAAATAACGATTAATATTAATAAAAATATATAATATTTTATATATAAGAATTTGTTCATATACTAATTATTTTGTTCAGGTGATGTTTGTCTCAATTGGAGCCAGACGGACATAATATTTACCGAAAATTTATAATGAGTTCTTATTTATAAATTTAAAGATTATTTTAATCAGTTTCTTTTCTAGAACGGTATTTATAGTAATTCAAATATTTAACTTTAAATAGTTGAAATATGAGTCTTATCACCTAATACAATTAATTTTGTCAAGTTAATTTAGATTTTTTTATATAAATAACATTTTTATAGTATTTTAACGTGGAATAAATATAAATGTAATATATACTCAATTGATAGGCATATATTAAAACGTAAATAAATACGATATTTACGTGCTTTATTAATTAATTTATTTAAACCATAGACGTTATCTATGGATAGTTATTTTAAACAGATATAGAAGAGGTAGCTTATAACCTAATAAGGTTTCTGACCAACAAAGTTACCACGAGGATCATAGTTACAACCAATAAAGGTACCACCATTGTTACACCGCACTTTACCACACCCTACCCGAACCGATTTCCGCCAAACCACTTGAGTGTAGTGACCACAAACAGCCCCAGCAGCGCAAGTGTTAGATTTGTAATTGTACTTGGCTTTCTCATCAACCCACAACTTCACGGCGCGAACACCAGTCATAGCACCAGAACTTTTAGCGAGGTTTTCACCATATGGCCCTCCAGAGTGTACAAGATGGCAGTCACCCTTACGTTTGTTAGCATAGTCTTGTGCATAGGCTGCTAATTTGTTGTCCCAACTTAAAGGCCCAACACCCACTTCAGCACGAGCTCTGTTGTGAGCATTGAGATAGTCTTTTACTGTGTCCTGGGCTTCAGATGTGTGGATTGTTAAGGCTAAGCCTAACATAACAATTAATACTAAAGGAGTTGTACAAAATCCCATTATTATTATTATTTTTTTGTGCGTGTTTGATGGGAAATCTTAAGTGTTTGATGGGAAATAACATGTGTTCTTTGGGATATTTATAGTGACTTTGAAGTTGTACAAATATCCCACTTAGATGTTTTTTTATTCCTTTGTCTTCGTAGAATTGTATTTGGGATAATGTTTGACAAGTAAAAGAAACATTCACAATACGTAATTGATTAACAATCTTATTCCAACGAAATAAACAATTGTGTCCTATAGATTAAGTTATTAATCACTTAAATTAAAAATTCTTATTTTAATAGTAAAAAAATTTACTATTAGAAAAAAATGTATCCTAACATTTGATATTAAACTTAATTCAATTGTAAACCATTTTAACTTAAAATATAATTATTTAAATTTATTATATATTGAACTCTATCAAATTTGATCATATATAATGTTTAATTTTATTTATTTTGACCCCGTTTAATGTTAAATACTATTTAAATTTATTACCTTTAATATTATTAGAATGATATTTTATTATTATAAATTTTAAGAATATTATTTCAAGTAATTTCTAAAAACTAAATATACCTTCTTCTTTTTTGTTTTTAAGTGACAAATTTTTTTATTGCATCTTAATGAATACATCGATCTATATAATATAATATAATTGGTTCTTTATTAAGAAATGATCTTACAATTATATTATAATTTAATATTTTTAATTTTATATTCATAATATAATTTAATATTTTTAATTTTATATTCAATCAATAATTGACGCAGTCAAAAATACATATAATAAATTGATGAATATAAGAATGCATTTTATTTTGAGTACTTATATCATATTACATTCCTAATTTTACTTTCAATCAATACCATATTAATAATGCATATAATAATTCAGCATATATCACTCTTGTATTTTATGATAGAGGACCTATGAAAGTACTTGTCTTTGCTGCGCTAATATGTGAAAAAAAAAATATTTAATGCGTACGAATTATTTGTTAATCTTGAGACGTGGTAATAGGTGGTTCTAAGCAATTAACATATATGAATATATGAAAGAGAGTAGTTAGATAGAGATAAAAGAGAGAAAACAAATTCCACTAGCACTCAATATTCTTTATATATCCTGTATGTAAATTGATTTAGTCTATCACATTAACTTAGTCAATAATCAATTAATACATTTGTTTATTACAAGTTTATGGTCGATAGAAATAAAGTTAAAAAAATGTATTTAATAAAAAATTATCGTGTAATTGCATTTCTGATGAATAAAAAGGTTCTAAGCAATTAACATACATGAAAGAGACTAGTTAGATAGAGATAAAAGAGAGAAAACAAATTCCACTAGCACTCAATATTCTGTATATATCCTATATGTAAATTGATTTAGTCTATCACATTAACTTAGTCAATAATCAATTAATACATTTGTTTATTACAAGTTTATGGTGATAAAAATAAAGTTAAAAAAATTGTATTTAATAAAAAATTATCATATAATTGCATTTGTAATGAATAAAAATAATATGATAAATTTATATTTTTTATTCGTTATATTAACTATTTATTGTAGAGGTTGGTATTATAAGTTTTATCTTTTTCTTTGCGATCATTTTGAATTTTATTTTTCCTATACAACCTTTTTCCTTTTGCATTTCTTTGAATTTTCGTTATAATTTAGTCGTTGCTTTTAGAACTAAGTCTCATTTTCCCAACTTCTTAAAGATCATACCTTGTAATTTGTGTAACACTTCTTCTCCCTTCAAAGCCACTAAAGTATCTTCTTTATCGTTGTTACTTACACCTTTCTTTTGAGATCGAAACTTATGCCCTTTTGGCAAGAATCGAGTATGTCCAGCAAAAAAAATCTTTTTTGAATGAACTAGATATTGAGCACAAGTTTTCTCACTACATCCCTTGGTCATATGTCCACACAAATCATTTATTGTCCATAATACCACTACTTTAAGATTGAAGTACTCCTTTTTGTATGAGTCATACACTTCAATTCTTTTGTCCCAAAGTTTCTTCAAGTCATCAATAAGATGTTCCAAGTAGACATCAATATCATTATCCGACTGTTTTGGTCTGAAAATTAACATGGAAAGCATCATAAATTTCATTTTCATGCATAACTAAGGATGAAGGTTATATGTGACAATAATCACTGGCCAATAACTGTATCTACTACTTAGATTGCTAGAAGGGTTGATCCCATCAGCGGCAATAGCAAGACACAAATTCCTAAGCTTTGACCCAAAATCTGGCCACTTTTCATCTACTACCTTCCAACACAACGAATCTACTAGATGACGCAAAATATCATCCATGAACTTGTTATCTACATGCAATGTCAACATCTTCGATGTCTCTTTAATTTAAAACATTCTCTTAAAACGAGGTATTGGTGAAAAGTACCACAACACTTTAGTCGACACTCCTTTTACTTAATTACCATTTGATGTAGGATTCCACCTTGAAGTACCACACTCCGAACATTGAGTAGAATTTTCATATTGTTTCCTATAAAGGATACAATCAATTGGATACGCGTGAATCTTTACATACTCCATACCAAACTTACTCAATGTTTTTTTCACTTCATATGTAAAAGTAGGCAACTCATTTATCTTTGGGAGCATTTCATGAGTTAACTTTAATATAGCAGTGAACCTGACATCAGAAAACTCATGTTTCGCTTTAAGGTTGTAAAATGTCACTATTATAGACAACTTGGTAAAATTTGTGCAACCAAGATAAAGTGGTTTCTCTACATCTTCTAATAACTTGTTAAATTCATCTTGATTTATGTTGGGTTCATGTTCTATTGCATTTACCATCTTAACGGCAGAATCATCCATATCTATGGATTTGATCTGAAGGGTTTAGTGATGTATTTGGTTCATCATTCTCTTGAATTAGGGGTTCTTCATGCATATACCAATTTATATAAGTTCGCACAATCCCTTTACAAATAAGATGATCTCGTATATCATCAATATTTTGAAATTCTATGTTTATGCAATCTTTGCAAGGACATCAAATAGGCTTATCTTCTACGACACTCAACCAAGAAAAATTCAAAAACACTTCTACTCCTTCTAAATATTATTGTGAAAATCTTGGCTTATGCATCCAAGACTTATCCATTCTAAATGACACAACACATGTAATGGTTAGAAAAAAAATTAAAAGGAAAAAATACAAGTATACACTTGCTCGTGAAAAGATTAAGGCGCGCAATCAAATGAAAGGTTTATGCCTCTCAATTTTCTACCCTACCTTACTTTTTAAATAGGGTACTTTAGTCATAATTTTTATTTCAATCATGAAACCTTATTTTTATTACGTCATATATATTTAAAAAAAAATCATAAAATTGATATTTTTAAAATTTATATAATAGTAAAAGTAAAATACTAACTAATATTAACAATGTTATTTTTATTAGTATTCGATTAAAATGTATTATGTTAAGTAACAATTTAATATTTTTTTGATTAATTCAAAAAGATAAGCAACAATATGTTTTTCTGTATACTATTATTTATATATATTGAAAATTTATATAAACTCATCAAATGAAAATCTAAATATTTTCTGTAAAATGTTATTTATATATATTGAAAATTTATATAAACTTAGGAAATAAAAATCTAAATATACTTCCAAAATCTAAACTTAGTAAATGAAAATTTGTAAATCCATTAGCTTTTCTGTAAATGAAAATTTGTATAGGCTCATCGGCATGTATATAAACATACTTCCAAAATATAAACTCATCAACAATAACCAGTTCCTAAATCCCTAAAAATGTTACAAATCTGTTCTTATGCAATACAATGAAAAATTATTTCAGATTTAATTATCAGATAACAAGAAATGGATTTGTATAACACTAAAAAAATAACCCTAACTAAAATGTATTATGTGCAGAACTAAAATACTAAGAATCAACACATATATGAATTGATATTCCAAAAATTGAGGGTATCACACTTACCAAGAGTTGCATCGTGAGCGACGACACTACAAATGGTCGGTGACGAATGCGAACAAGGAAATATGAACAGAAAAGAAACAGAGAGAAAAGAAGAAGCTGCTCGAAAGGAACGAGTGCGAGGGAGGTTCTGGAAAGGAGGAGCTGCTATAAATCTATAATTTCTTCAGGCACAGTGCAGTGCGGCGATGCTTGGTGAAGGGGACGAACGACTTGCGTTTTGCTTGGGCCGGGGAGAGGGACGCAGTGAATATCAAGTGACTTGAGAGGTACAATTGTTAATATATATATATATATATATATATATATATATATATATATATATATTACGGTATGTGCTTGCGCGTGTTAATTAAATGAAATTTCAAAGAAAAGGGAAAAAGAAGGTAGGGAGAAAAAAAGTGATTTATATATATATATTATATAAGAAATAAAAATACATTAAATTAATAATAGAGTAAAATAAAAAAAATTGTAAATTATTATTTGTATTTCTTTTAAATGAATGACATACAATATTTTAATATCGAAAATTTTACTATTTTAACTATAATCATAATCATTTAATAATCGTGTCTATTTAAATATTTAAATATTTTTGTAATTTTACTTATAGTCACGGTTATTGAAAAAATCGAAGCTCTATGTATATACTATAGCCTTCGTTTTTATCAAACAGTGGCCAAAAACCTATGGCCTTGATTTTTAAAAGAATCGAAGCTAAAATTCCGAGACCAAATGCACATATTGTAGTAGTGATTTTACATCTTTAAATTGTAGGGATTTAAATTAGGAAAAATAATAATCCCAAAATTCTAAAATCTATTTAGAAAAATAACAATTTTAATCTTAAACCTTAACCCACAAATATAACCCTAAACCAAAATCCCAAAACACAAAACCCTAAACCCTATTTAGAAAAATAATAATTTTAACCCTAAACCTAAACTCACATATATAACCCTAAATCGCAAATCTAAAATCCTAAAATCCTAGACCTTATTTAGAAAAATAATAATTTTAACGGTAAACCTTAACTCATAAATATAACGCTAAATCCTAAACCCCAAATCCTTAAATCCTAAACTCAAAACCCTAAACCCTATTTAGAAAAATAATAATTTTAATAATATATTTTATTTTTAAGTAATAATTATTTAGAAAAATAATGATTTCAATAATATATTTTGGAGATTAAGGTAATTTCATTCTAGTTGTAAACCAAACATTGTAATATTGATTTCTTCTTTGATTTCAGTGGTTAAACCATACAAAACTTTTTTCCTTTCCATTTCATTCTTGTTCCCATTCTGATTCAATTTCGTAAACCAAACGCCACCGATGAAAGTATGTACTCCTATAGCACTGAAAACATTATGTCATTAAACGATAACAACAATTAAATAAGAATTTGTCGACATTCTCAACAATTTCGTGACAATTTAGTCAAAGATATGATATCATGTTTCTATATCGGGATATGTAAAATAGTAACATTGTCGCAACAGTGTCGACGATATTATCGTCATTTTCTTCCTTAAATACAATAATCATTATTCTTAAATTACTTATTAATTGTATATTATCATATATATTTGATGCATGCATCAATACACTTAACAATTTAATTGTCATTGTCATTTTATTATTAAATAATCTTACAATTAAATATAATTTTATATATTTAATTTTATATTCAATCAATAATTAATATATTAATAAATATATATAACAATTTTATGCAATATAAAGCTGCTATTTATGTTAAGGTAACTATGAGACTAGTCTTGTAGCTAATATGTGGAAAATTATATTTATTATGTAAGAATTATTGGTTAGTCTTTTGACATGGTCATATATAGGTGGCTACAAGCGATTAATATATTATAAAGAGAGTAGCACATTCAGTTAAAATAAAGAGGGTAGGAAAAGAGAAAAAAATGTACTTCCTCTCAAACTCCATATTATTTATCTAATATGTTAATTAATCAAAATGATCGCATCTAATCAATAATAAACTATTTTTAGTATTATTATGAGTTTTTGGTCTATCGATGTAATAAAGTTAAACGTATCTTTCAAAAAACAAATTACAAAAAATACAAAATTATAAAATTTGTGATTTAATTTTTCATTTGTGATGAATAAAAACAATATGATAAATTTATATTATTTATTCATTATATTGACTTTTTATTGTATAGGTGGGCATCTTTATGTAAAAGTCGTTCAATTTTTGAACCTCAATTTTCTATTCCATATTATAAGTTTCTTTTTATAATTGCAAGCGAGGGGATTCAAATTATGAGACTTCTAGCTAGAAAAAAACGTCTAGTATTTATCAATTGAGTGAGAATTAGAACTAATTTATATTGAAATAATACTAAATATTTATCACTTTATTAGAATATATGATTGATGAAAACTCTAGCTAATATGGTTGATTAATTTATGTGAAAATTAACTTTTATTATTATATATAGGAATATTTTTTCTATACTCAAATAATAATGATAGATGGATATTTCTTATGAAAGATAGACTCAACACTATATACCCACTCATATTTATCCTAATTGTATTTTATATTTATTTTTATCACTTTTTAAGGGAGTATGTACTCTGGAAGTACCGAAAAGATTATGCATATATAGCTAGATTGGCATAATAAAAGTTCTAAAATTGGTAGAAAATATCAATATAATAATAATTTAATTAATACTATGGAAAATGTTATATTTATAATAATTTAATGATATCTTGTTAAATTAGATTTTAAACTTGCATTAATGACATGAGTGTTTATTTGATTGTTGCAACAGCAACACCCTTTTTATTAGTTTTCTGACTTGAATCCATAAAAATATAAGCTATACTCATTTTTTTGGATACTAAATACTCAATTAATATTGAATGAAGATATATATATATATATATATATATATATATTAAAATGCCTATATGAAATTTGCGTGATTTATTGTAAGCCATGGCAGGAGGGCTTCAAAATTAATATATATATATATATTGGTTAGTTTTTAACTAATTTTAAAAAAAAATTAAATAGAACCAACTCATACTTGATTAATTCATCAAAATTTAAAACTAGTTATTAAGATAATAATCCTTTAAAACAGAAAAAAATTGAATTGAATTGATTCAAATATATTGAGTTGGTTTAATTCATATTGGTCGACATTTTGACATTATTTTTTTTAAATTAAAAAAACATACATAAAATAATAATAATAATATCATTTATATAGAGGTATATATATTTTTGTTTTAAAGAAAAATTTATCCCATTATTTTATATTAAATATCATTTAATTAAATATTTTTTAAATTAAATTATGATTATTTAGAATTATTTAATGTTAAAATTCGTTTAATTTAAAACTATTTAATATTGAATTTCTTTTGAACATAAGTTAAGAGTATCTTTTAACATTTTTAATAAATTGAGGACATCTTTGAAGATAATTGAAAACACAGGGTATTAATATCTTCAAAACACAAGGGTATCAATGAAATTTTCCCTTTTTATATTTAGTGGCAATGTTGGATCGCATTGAAAGTGGAGAACACTTTCGATTTAAGTACACCGGAATATAAATCTGCTGCCCACAAGTCAAGGTTGTAGAGGTTATTTCACAAGATGCAATGACTAATCCTTACTATGCAAAATTGACCACACAATATATAATTGTTTAACATTAATATCTTCATCGAAATTAACCAAATATAGAGATTAGATCAAAGTAAAATATTTGTGTTGTCATCGCTGTGATATTCACAAACGTGAGGTTTTAAAATAATAAAAGTTATATATTCATGTAATTTATATATGGGTGAGATTTAAATATCTTAAATTTTAATTCTTAGCTTTTAAATTTTTGTCTATATGCTGCTCATAAAAACATATATCATTCTAATATAAAATAATATATATAAATGTGATTGTTAATATATCTTTAGAGCTAATTAAAATTAATTTAATCTTGAAAGTCTCTCTTTTAATACTAAAAATATATATATAAGATATTATTATTATTATTATTACGAGTATACAACGGAATTGTTAAATTGTTTAACAACTCATAATTTACATTTTACACTACCTGTTTAAGGTATATTTATATTTTTTTCTTCCAGATAAGACTAATACGTAATTTCTTTGCCGTATTGAAATGTTCTTTTTCTACCTTAAAAACAAATTACATGAACTTCTTTTTGGTTTTAAGTTAAGGTACCTATGAGAATAGTTTTGTGGCTAATATGTAGAAAATATATCTTATATTAAAAGAGACAAAGACGTTTCCGTCATCTTTGTTTCTTTTTCCTTATTAATTTATATTTTTATATATTTATTTTATCTTAATTATTCTATAACTTTATAATTATAATATCAAAAATTAAATTTATATCTTTAATATAAAATATTTTAGTACTTGCTTATAGGTTATGGTTTTTGCTCACTACTATACATACTTTTGGTACGGAGATTTTAACCTCAATTTTTTAAAAAACTAAAATTATAGAGTTTTAGTTACATTTTTTTTAAACCGAACTTATAGTGTATATATATAATCTTGATTTTATTAATAATTATGATTATAAGTTAAATTAAAAAATTATTTAAATATATATAAATAAATTTATATAAACACGATTATTAAATGATTGTGATTATAATTAAAATAATAAAGTTTTTAATATTTTTAAAATCAAAATAAAATAATATACCTTATGTCATTCATTTAAAACAAATACAAAAAATACTTTACAATTTTTTTTCTCTATTAATTTAATTTAATTGGTTTTATTTCTTTTATAGTTTTCTTTTCCCTCTCTTCTTCCTTTTCTCTCTATTTTTTTCTTTTCCTTTTCCCTTGTTCGCACCTTAACGGTCGACCATTTGTATTGTTGTCACTCATGACCCAAATCCGGGTATGTATTATTTCCAAAATCCAGTTCGATCTTAGATTTCATGGTTAACTTGATTTGATTTTTTTCAAGATCTAGGGTTTGTTCCATTGCCCAATTTTTCTTGTGTTTTACTTTTGTTTTGTATTTTAGAGTTAACTTGAGTTAATGTGGGTTTGTAGGATCCTCATTACTGCTTGTTTCTGTTTGGATTGAAAAATTCTATTTGAGGTAACTTGTTCTATTTCTTTTATTTTTGCTGTGAATTAAGGAGTGTGGGTTAAATTTCTTTTAATTTCTGGTTGGGCAAGTTTGGCCTATGAATTAATGCAACCTCTTGCTCTTATATGCAAGCTGCTTAAGAAATTTGTACTTGGAAGGAAGGATGATTCTCCTAAGAGTGTTTGGTCTTTTACGTTTCACACTAAAATTCTTATAGTTTTGGTTTTTGGATTCCTTGGCTTCATCCGTTCCCTCGTATTTTAGCTATAGTAGTTTAATGGCATATGTTCTTACCTTCTCCTTATAGGTAGAGCTAGCACATGGTGGACATGCACATTCTTCTTCTTCATTGGTTTTACTTTTGTGCTTTATTATTTTTTTCCCCTCCAAATTATTTTCTTTGTATGCTTAAGTTGTTTTATGTATTTTCTATTACATTTTTAAAGGTAGATATGATCTAATAAGGTTCATAAAAACAATTCAGAAAGTTGGACTATATGCTGAATTTCGCATTTGACCTCATGTTTACACATAATGAAATTTTAGGTACTAGTTTTTTGCTTTTTTTCTTATTATTTTCTATAGTTATGGATCTGACCGTCTGATTCTCCTTACTTTCATTTATCTTAATAAGGTTATTAATTGAAAATTTGAATTGAATTAGACATTTTTTTTTTAAATTTTTTAATTTCAACAGTTTATTACTGCTTGTATGATAGCACTAGTATTGGTATTGGTGGTTGGCACTTGTGTATAGGCGTTGGTGACTGATAAGTCAATAATGTATATAATAACTTGGTGAATATAAGAATGCATTTTATATTAGAGTACTTATATCATATTGCATCCCTAAGTTTACATTCAATCAATAATTAGCATATTAATAATGCATATAATAATTCTCCATATATCACTCCGTATTTTATGATAGAGGACCTATGAAAGTACTTGTCTTGCTGCGCTAATACGTGTAAAAAAATATTTTAATTAGCATATTAATAATGCATATAATAATTCTCCATATATCACTCTGTATTTTATGATAGAGGACCTATGAAAGTACTTATCTTGCTGCGCTAATATGTGAAAAAGAAAAATTTAATGCGTGCGAATTATTTGTTAATCTTGAGACATGGTAATAGGTGGTTCTAAGCTATTAACATATATGATAGATAGTAGTTATATAGAGAGAAAACAGAGAACAAATTCCACTAGCACTCAATATTCTTTATATATCCTATATGTAAATTGATTTAGTCTATCACATTAACTTGGTCAATAATCAATTAATACATTTTTTTATTACAAGTTTACGGTGGGTAAAAATAAAGTTAAAAAAATTATAATACGTTTAGTTGTAATAAATCATATTTTAATTATAATACGTTTTAAATTACATACCTAAATCACACTAGATATGTTTCATTAAAAAATTTATTTCTTACTCTTTTTTTTTTTAAGTTTTCTCTGGTTCATATCGTGCATGACATCCTTAAAAATATAGAGATTTAGGGCCGAATTGAATTCTAATAGGAAAAAATTATACAAAAATATTTTATATATAATTTAAAGCATAAAATTCATTTATTATGATAGAGTACTAACAACCTAATAAAAACTCTAAATATGAGAAAAAAATAGTAATAAAAAAGGAGTTCAAGTGTGACTTTTCTTGTACTTAAATAGACTGAAAATAAGAAAAAATATCAAAAGAAAAAAGAAAAAGAAAATAATAAAAACATGTAAAAGGTTAGCAGAATGAAAACAAATATGATTAAATATTGTATAATATTTATTGTTCATTCAGAGTAAAAAAATTTATTTAGATATTTATTTATGATTTATTTTAATATTTTTAATTTCTTTTTATTCTTTAAATATTGATTGGGATACTTATCACCCCAACAACTTGATAATAAATGTAATATCCTATATCTTTTTTGAAGTGGTTTGGAGTCTCGTGATAGTTTAGAATTGTTAATGAGTAAATATGTATTTCGAGGTAGATGGTATCGATTGAAAAAAAAAATGTAAAAAATATATTTTAAAATTTAAAATCACAAAAATAGTATTTCATTTGTCGGTCAAATATATGTTTATTATTGCTTCTCATTTTTTCCTCTTTCATTTCATCAACCCATCTCTGAAACCTTGTCTCATCCTTCTTCGTTTTTTTGTCTTTGAAAAATAAGGCTTTAGTGTTTCTCTTTTTGTGTCAGTTCTACTAGCTTCTCCATGTTTTTTGTTGTCGAAGTCTTTGGTTTGTGTCATGGCTTAATGGTTTAGTGTGGTGGTATGGCTGGTCTGATTCGCTCCTCGCCACTAGTTTTCTCTAGTTTTGCTTGCTCTTTTTTGTATCCTTGGTGGCGTTTCATTAGTTGTTATTGGTTGTCACCTCCAACCTCGGTAATATTCGCCGTGCTTTACGGTTAGTCTCTCTCGGTATTGGGTGGCTGTTCTTTCCTCACCTTCAATACTGTTGAGTTTTTTTGGTTGATTCTACTGGATGGTAGTTGTTACCGTTAGTGTGGATGATGCTTTTTAGTGTTTATCATCCTACAATTTTTAGTTTGTTTTAAAACGTTTAGGTATTTTGGTTTTTCTTAGTTAAAAATAAGTTATTTGTTGTTTTGTTTGTAGTTTGTTATTAAGGTATTTGTTAAAATGCCTATAAGAGAGTTTTTGATCTATTTTGTAAATCATTACAATTAAATTTTAATATTTATTGTTATTAAAAAGTTAATATTTTGATTACAATAATTAAGCGTTAAGATGAATCAAAATATTGACTATTTTTTAAATGTTTATATATATATATATATATATATATTTGCTCATATATATTTTGGTATTCCAATAATTTACTATTTTTGTTTTCCTATCTAGATATGTGATAAATTTAATACTTTGAAGTTTGAACGTTGTTTTAAATTGTAACTTTACTTCTTATATAAAGAAAATTTTACAACTTATTATAAAAAAAAGTTTTAGTTTTGTTTTTATATATTTTATTGGTATCATTCTATATAACTTTTTAAAAATTATTGATTAGATTGATATATTTACTTAGAAATTTAGGCCTAATTCTAAACACAAAAGTCAGATTGTGAGTTAGAGGGTTGCACAGACTTATAAACAGTACTGTTACCTTACTCTTAGTCAATGTGGGACTTAACATCCCCCTTCACATCGGTTAGAGTCCAAATTTACGATACGACGGTCGATGAGAGTACAAAGAAGCCAAGAGTCTAGCTCTGATACCAACTTAGAAACTCAGGTCTAACTTTGAACCCAAAAATCAGCTTGTGAGTTAGAGGGTTGCCCAAACTTATAAGCAGCACTGATGCCTTACTCTTGGCCAATGTAGGACTTAACATCCCCCCTTCACATCGGCTAGAGTCCGGATTTACGGCACGAGGGCCGATGGGGGGTGAAGAAGCCAACTTAGAAACTCAGGCTTAACTTTGAACCCAAAAACCAGATTATGAGCTAGAGGGTTGCCCATACTTATAAGTAACATTGTTGTCTTACTCTTAGTTCATGTGAGACGTAACATCCCTCATCCACATCAGCTAGAGTTCGAATTTACGGTACGGTCTGGATTTACAGAACGAGGGCCGATGAGAGTACAAAGAAGCCAAGAGCATAGCTCTGATAACAATTTAAAAACTCAGGCTTAAATCTAAAATCAAAAGCAGTATTAGTGTCTTACTCTTAGCCAATGTAAAACTTAACATATTTAACTTTTATTATGTATAAAAAATATTAAATTTATGCACTTTGTATAAATATTTCATCTAAAATTTAGATTGAATTTCAGCCCAACCTGACTGTTTGGATGGGCATGACACATACAAGAATTATTAGGAAAATAATCATATTCGTCCCTTACTGTGGTTTCAGTTTGTATATTAGTAATTTTTAATTCTTAAAAAAACATATATTATTTACTTTATGAAAAATAAACATATAGTGAATAATATATCTTGTTTTACAAAAAAAAAAACATACGTTGGTTTTACAGAAAACATATATTTCTTATATTGTATAAAAAATAACATATTTTTTTATCATGTTAACAATAAAACTTTATAAATAAATAATTAAATATTAATTTTTCATATATAATTCAATTATTTACGTGTTTTTATTTTTAATAATCTCTAAAAAACTTTAAAAAACCATATTTTTTAAGTTACATAAAATAAAATAAAATGTGTATTAAATTTTTGAATATGCAAAAAAAACATATAATTTATAAGTTATAAAAAACAAAACACGTCTACTTATAAAACTTTGTTATATAAAAAGTTAGTGCTATACACTCAAATTTAATATTTATACAACTCACTCGTGAGGAAATATATAATTTAGAAACAGTTTTAACCATTAGAAAAAAGTAGATAGAAGTTCGGATGATTACTTATTGTTAAGTATCCTTGTCTCACATCGACTAGGAACAAAGCAGTAAAGCTGCTTATAAACTTGGACAATCTTTAACTTAATGAGATCTTATTGGGTTGAGTTAGGCCTGAGCTTCTAACATGGTATCAGAGTTGAGCCTAGTCTCTATGTGCTTGGACCTAATTGGGCTCTACCGTAGTCTCACCGTAGCGCTAATGTCCACCTTTGTCCGCCGTGTGGAGGGGGGCTGTTAAGTATCCTTGTCACACATCGACTAGGAATAAAGCATCAAAGCTGCTTATAAACTTGGACAACCCTTAAATTAATGAGATCTTATTGGGTTGAATTAGACTTAACTTTTTAACACTTATAAATAACGTTTTTATAGTATTTTAACGTGTAATAAATATATATGTAGCATATATTCAATTAATAGACATATATTAAAACGCAAATAAATATGATATTTGCGTGCTTTATTAATTAATTTATTTAAACCATAGGCATAGTTATTTTAAACAGATATGCAGGAGGTAGCTTATAACCTAATAAGGTTTCTGACCACCAAAGTTACCACGAGGATCATAGTTGCAACCAATAAAGGTACCACCATTGTTACACCGCACCTTACCACACCCTACCCGAACCGATTTCCGCCAAACCACTTGAGTGTAGTGACCACAATCAGCCCTATGAGCGCAAGTGTTATATTTGTAATTGTAGTTGGCTTTCTCACCAACCCACAACTTCACGGCGCCAACAACGGTCATACCACCGGAACTTTTAGCGATGTTTTCACCATATGGCCCTCCAGAGTGTACAAGATTGCAGTCACCCTTACGCTTGTTAGCATAGGCTTGTGCATAGGCTGCTAATTTGTTATCCCAACTTAAAGGCCGAACACCCACTTCAGCACGAGCTCTGTTGTGAGCATTGAGATAGTCTTTTACTGTGTCCTGGGCTTCAGATGTGTGGATTGTTAAGGCTAAGCCTAACATAACAATTAATGCTAAAGGAGTTGTCCAAAATCCCATTTTTTTTTTGTGTATGTGCGTATTTAGTGAATGAAATCTTAAGTGTTCTTTGGGATATTTATAGTGACTTTGAAGTTGTACAATTAATTCTACGTCTGCGTAGAATTGTATTTGGGATAATGTTTGACAAGCAAAAGAAACATTCAAAATAGGCAATTGATTAATGATAAATTATATTACTGTAATACTTTTACAAAAATATTTTTATTTTTTACAAGTGATTAAAACACAATTAAAATATCAATATTTAAAAATTTAAAATTAAACTTTAATGTGAAAATTTGATTTAAATTTTTAAACATTTTTACCTTACTAAAGATTTTCTGAATTTTTTTTTCAAAAGAATGACATTAGTAAGAAATAATTAAAATATCTAAAAATATTACAATAATATGACTAAATATTAAAAATGCAACAGTTAATAATTAAAGTATACAAATTTAAAAAAATTACTAATATTATGTTTAATTTGGAAAATAAAATAACTAGGGTATCATAGTATCCTATATTTTTTTTCCTATAATCTAAAATAATTAACTAATGAATATACATTGTGTATATAGAGAAAGAAGGTATATAAAAACAGCAAAACTATATTTTTTTTCCTGACCGATAAGACTAATACGTGATTGCCCTACGGTATTTCCAGGTTCCTTTTCTACATTAATATATATATAAAGATAATAAAAATAATATTTAAAAATTTATAATCATAAATATAGTATTTTTTATATCTTGTTTATAAATTTTTATTAATAGAAAAAAACATATCCTAACATTTAATATTAAACATAATTCAATTAAAAATTGGTTTATTTAAACTTATTAGAACTAAACTTACCTTAAAAAAATAAAAAGTTAAACTTACAAAATAAAAATAAAAATAAAAATAATTATATTTAATAAAAATATCATATAATTATATTTATGATGATTAAAAATAATACAATAAATTTATATTTTTTATTCATTATAAAGACTATTTATTATATAGGTTGGCATCATTATGTAATAGTCATTCAATTTTCGAATCCCACCTTCATATTATAAGCTATTTTTATTTTTAATTGTAATTAATAATTTAAATTGAGATAAAATATTAATAAGATAATGAGTTAATCTATTAATTTTTAAAATTTATCTTATCTTATTTAACTTAATTTTTATTAAGATGAGTTGTAATAAAACGATACTAATTTAGATATCTCGTTTATTCTTAATAGATATAAATGAGACAAGTGAGAAAATTATTTATAATTTAAGTTTAGATATATTGTGACTACAATATAAATGAGACGAGATTTAATTTAATTTAAATAAAATAAGATAATATTATATAATAAGTATAATAAATAAAATATAAGATAAAATAAAACAATCGATTTATATAATATAATACCGTAAGGTACCTATGAGACTATTCTTGCCGCTAATACGTGGAAAATTTAATAAAGTTAAACGTAACTTTCAAAAAAAAAAAAGATTTACAAAAAATACAAAATTATCAAATTTGTGTTTTAATTTTGCATTTATGATGATTAAAAATAATACAATAAATTTATATTTTTTATTCATTATAAAGACTATTTATTATATAGGTTGGCATCGATATGTAAAAGTATTCAATTTTTGAACCTCAATTTTCTATTCCATATTATAAGTTTATTTTTTTAATTGCAAGCGGCGTGATTCAAATTACGAGACTCTTAGCTAGAAAAAAAATGTGGAGTATTCATCGATTGAGGGAGAATTAGAACTAAATTTTAATGAAATAATATTAAATATTTATTACTTTATTAAAATATATGATTGATGAAAACTCTAGTATGGCTGATTAATTTCCATGACATGATTTATTTATTTATTTTGGCTTATAGCACTAGCACTACCATTTTTATTAGTTTTCTGCCTTCAATCCATAAAAATATAAATTATACTCATTCTTTTTGGGTACTAAGTACTCAATTGATATTGAATGAATATATATATATATATATATATATATATATATATATATATATATTTATTAATTTAGTTTTAATTGATTTTTAAAATTTGAAAATAGAAGAAACTCTTACCGGATAGATTCTTCAAAACTTAAAATTAATTACCAATTTAATAATCCTTTAAAATTGAAAAATTTAGATTGAATTATTTCAGATTGATTGAGTTGTTTTAATTCAAATGATTTTTACATACCACTATTAATCGACATACGGTATTAATATTATTTTTTTAAAATTAAAAAAATATAAAATAATAAAAATAATATTTTATAATCATAATAATATTATTATTTATATAGTGGCTAATATATTTATTTTAAAGAAATGTTTATTCTATCATTTTATATTAAATATTATTTAATTAAACGTTATTAAAGTTAAGTTATTATATTGTTTAATATTAAATTCAATTTAATTAAATACATTTGATATTAAATTTTATTTGAAAATAAATTGAGAATATCTTTAACATTTTTTATAAATTGAGGGCATCTTTCAAGATAATTGAAAGCACAAGGCCAGGATATCAATGAAATTTTCCCTTTTATATATAGTGTCAATGTAGGATCGCAAGGGGAGAACACTTTTGATTTAAGTACACCAGAATAATAAAAGTTATATATTCATGTAATTTATATATAGATTAGATTTGAATATTCTAAATTTTAATTCTTAAATTTTAATTTTTTTTTCTTTATGTTGCCCATAAAAACATATATGATTGTAATATAAAATAATATGTATAAATGTGATTGTTAATATATCTTTACAGCTAAAATTAATTTAATTCTTTAAAGTCTCTCTTTTAATACTAGGGAAAATAAATAAGCCATTATTATTATGAATATCCTAAGAAATTGCTAAATTGTTTAACAACTCATAATTTACATTTTACACTACCTATTTAAGGTATATTTAGATTATTTTTTTCATCCTAATAACACTAATACATAATTGCCTTACGGTATGGAAATGTTCTTTTTCTACATTAAAAATAAATCACATGAACCTTCTTTTTGGTTTTAAGTTAAGGTACATATGAAAATAGTCTTTTTTGCTAATACTTGAACATATATCTTATATTAAAAAAGCGGTGACGTTTACGTCCTCTTTGTTTATTTTTTCTTTCGAGTATTACTTTATTTTTTATATATTTATTTTATCTTAATTATTTTATAATTTATATAATTATAATATCAAGACTTAAATTTATATCTGTAATATAAAAATACTTTAAACTTGATTATAGGTTATGATCATGTATTTTACTTGACTAAAATATTAATAAATTATATCTAAATAATATTTTTTTAAAATTTATATAAAAAATAGGATTTAAAGCATTCACACTTTTTATAGTTCATCGTGGTAGACGTGCTTCCACTTTTTTTTTTTTACTTTTTTTATTTATCTTTTTATAAAAGCCAACTTAATTTATAATAAGAATTTGAGAAAGTAAAATTCAAAAGCATAATTTTGTAAAAAAAAAAAAACATGTGTAACGACAACATCAAAACTCAAACGTACTCACATATTGGAACATAAAATATAATATATAATTATAAATATATATGTATGAAAATAACTATACCTGAATTTATACTTGTGACATTATATACTTACCATTAAGTTATGAAGAGGTTAGATTTCTTATCTTTTTACATATAAGAGTCATGTATATATAAGCCCACTAACACTTAAATAATTTCTTTACCTTTTATTTTAATTATCTAAATAAAGTAGAAAAATGAAAAATAATAATATTTATAATTACAATAATCTCGCTTCATCAAAATATTATTCTCTTTTTTTACCACATTATAATTTAGGTAAATATTTTTTAATATAATTTAATGATTTAATTTTGTTAGTAGTGTTCTTTCAAAGAATTATATACTTGAATGTATGCACAAATATTTTATAAATAAAATTAAAAAAAACATAATTTTTACTATAAGAAAAATTATAATATTATTTTTAATTTTAATTTTATATTTATTAAATAATTATCTAAAAATATAAAATAATTTTAGAGATTGTGAACGTGAGAAGCATGTATCCACAAACCTAGTATTACGTTAGAATGATTGGTTAGTCTTTTCACACGTTATTTTAACCAATTAACATATATGAATTCGAAAGAGATAAGCAAGAAGTATAGGGAAAAGAGAAAGTATCGCTACTCTTACACACAATATTATTTATCCTATGTTAAATAGTATATACCATTACATTAATTTAACCAATAAACTAACAATTTTTTTTTAATTCAAGTTTGTGGTTCGATAAAATATAATTAAATTTAAAAAATTATAAAATTGTATTTATTAAATAATTTTTTTTCATATAATTTATGATGAATACAAATTATATGGTGAATTTGTATCTTTGATTATTTATGGCGAACGTAGACATCATTTTGCAAAAATCGTTTAATTTTTGAAGCACGATTTCTGTTTTGTATTATAAGTTTCTGTTTTTTAATTACGGTACGGGCATTCAAATTAAAAAAACTAAAACAAAAGAATGTAAAATATTTAACCCTTTATGTTTAAAAGGGGATTCGTAGAAAGAGATAGAACTAAATTTTAGTGGAATTATAGTATATGTTTACCACTTTATTATTTGATTGGTGAAAATTTATGTATTTTTTTAATCAAAATGATAAGTAATCATTTTATCTATGAGGTGAGAAAATTAGGATTTCAACAATAAATTTTTGACAAAAGATATCTCAATATTATCGATTGGATTATTAAGGTGTGAAACTTTTGTAAGCCTAATTAATTTTTATGACAATTGACTTAGAAAAACAATTTTTTTATGACAATTGACTTAGAAAAACAATAAATATTATACCCTTGAAATTATATTCATGAAAATAATATCACTTGTATTTACCTTATAAATTTTTAATTTCATCCAACTAATCAAAGCGTTATTTAAATTAAAAATAATTATTCAGGGTTGTTTAATAATAAATATCGTTTAGTTAGATCTCGTTTAATATTATAAAAAAATAATTTTTATTATTATAGATTTTAAAAGTATTATTTTTTTACATTTCAATTAATTCTTATCTTATTCGCTAAGATAAGCTTAATCTAATTCTAAATTTGTGCAAAATATGAAAAGAGCAATCATTTTAAATGATGATGAATGCTTATTGAATGTTCTTCTAGTAGAATAGTACTACTCATTCTCCTTAGCAGGGTCTACTGTTCCTTATCTTTTAGGTCAATATGCATACATTCATTTTCTACTTGTTTGCCTTTCCAAGGGGTTATTGAGAAGAAAGTGTCATATATTTTGTCCTCTATACTTTTTATTTAATTTGAAAATTAATCTTCTATTTACTATAAAAATATATTTAGATTATATATTTGTTTTTTATAATAATCTAATTCTATTATTATTAAAAAATAATTATACAAAGATAATTTTTTATATATTTTAATACATATTGCCTTGCGGCATGGAAATGTTATTTTTCTACATTAAAAGCCAATGACATGAACCTTCTTTTTGGTTTTAAGTTGAGGTACCTATGAGAATAGTCTTATCTCTAATACTTGCAAAAATATATCTTATATTAAAAGAGACGGTGACTTGTCCACCATCTTTTTTTCTTTTTTCCTTTTTTTCATTCACGTATTACTTTATTTTTTATATATTTATTTTATCTTGATTATTCTATATCAAGTATTAATTTATTTTTTATATATATTTATTTTATCTTAATTATTTTATAACTTGTATCAAAACTTAAATTTATATTTTTAATATACAATAATTGATTATGGGTTATGATAGTGTCTTTTGCTTTACTCATAAACTAACAAATTACACATAAATAATATTTTTTTTTAAATTTATATAACAAATGGGATATAAAGTATTCTCACTTTTTATAGTTCATCCGCGTAGACGTGCTTCCACTTTTTTTTTTCTTTTTCTTATTTATCTTTTTATAAAAGCCAACTTAAGTTATAATAAGAATTTGAGAAAGTTAATTTCGAAAATATCAAAACTCAAACTCACGTATTTGAACATAAAATACCATATACCACTTTGTAATATATATAAGTGATAATATTTATACTCGTGGCATTATATATTTACCATTAAGTTACGAAGAGGTTATATTTATTATCTTTTGCCTTATATAAGTCATGTACAAGCCAACTAACACTTAAATAATTTTTTTCTTTTTCTTATTTTAATTATCTAAATTAAGAAGAGAAATGAGAAATAATAATACTTATAATTACAATAATTCGAATATCACTTTATCAAAAAATTATTCTCTTTTTTTGCCGCATTATAATTTAGATAAATATATTTTTAATATAATTCAGTGATTTAATTTTGTTAGTAGTGTCATATATGTTTTTATTTCTTTCAAAGAATTATACGCTTGAATATATGCACAAATATTTTATAAAAAAAATAAAAAAAAAATAGAACTTATACATAATTTGCCTTGCCGTATGGAAATGTTCTTCTTCTACATTAAAAACAAATGACGTGAACCTTCTTTTTGGTTTTAAGTTAAGGTAACTATGAGAATAGTCCTGTTGCTATTACGTGGAAAAATATATCTTATATTAAAAAAGAAAGTAAGGTTTTCGTCCTCTCTCTTTCTTTTCGCTGTCAAGTATTACTTTATTTTTTATATATATTTATTTTATATTAATTATTTTATAACTTATATAATGATAATATCCAAACTTAAATTTATATAGGTGATAATTGATGAAGTTAAAGTCACTTAATTAGTTTAATGTTATATTTTGTTAATGGATGAAATATGAAACATAAAGGACATTTAATTAAGGATGTTATTAGAGTATTAATTTCTTGTGTATTCGAGCACTAATTTTTTTTTGCATTTAATGTATAATACTAATTTTTTGTGCATTTAATGTGTAGTACTAATTTCTTGTGCATTTAATGTGAAGTACTAATTTCTTGTGCATTCAATGTAGAATAATAATTTATTGTTCATTCAATGTGGAACACTAATTTATTGTTCATTCAATGTGGAACACTAATTTATTGTTCATTCAATGTGGAACACTAATTTCTTGTCTATTTAAAGTGGAGATGAACATTGAGTGTTTGCTACCATAAATTCTACAAGGATGTTGCCTATAAATAACTTGTTTCATTTGTGCAAAATGTAAGAGCAAATGAATTAGAGATCATCCATAAGAAAAATAGTAAAAGTCTTTGTGAGAGTTATCTTGTGAGTTACTACTTAGAAAGGAAAATTTGTTTCTTCTTTATAAGTAATATTTTTCATATTTTGTGAGAGAGTTATTTTTCCTATTACAATAGAGATTATAATTGTTATCTTATTGTAATTAGAGAGAAAGTGTTGTAATCACAATCTTACAATAGTGAAATCCTTCTAGACTTACACGTGGTTTTTTACCCCAATATATTTGTGTCTATTTTATTTTCATTATTCGTAATTCCATTTTAGTTGTGTGTTAACTTCGACCTGATAATTTTTACTAATAATATATTTAATAAACATTACTTTATTTCTTTTGCATGACTCATATACTAACAAATTATATATAAATAAGATTTTTTATTTTTTTTATGAAAAATTATTCTCGCCTTTTAGTTACTCGTTGTAGATGTACTTCCACTTTTTTTTCTTTTTCTTTTTTATCTTTTTATAAAAGCCAGCTTAATTTATAATAACCAAAAGCATTATTTTGTTAAAAAATATATAATGATAATATTAAAATTTAAACTCACGTAGTGTAAATAAAATACCATATATAATTATAAATATATCACTTTGTTATTTATATATATAAATAACAATACTTGAATTTATATTTGTCACATTATATATTAACCATTAAGTTATGAAGAGGTTATATTTTTTTTATCTTTTGTGATATATGAGTCATGTACAACCCCACTAACACTTATATAATTTCTTTCTTTTTTTTAAATCAAGAAGAAAAATAAGAAATAATAATACTTATAATTATAATAATCTCTACTGGGTTTCGAATATCGCTTCATCAAAAAATTATTCTCTTTTTTTGCGACATTATAATTTAGGTAAATATTTTTTTAATATAATTTAGTGATTTAATTTTATTACTAGTGTTTTTATTTCTTTCAAATAATTATACACTTAAATATATGCACAAATATTTATAAATAAAATTAAAAAAATATAACTTATACTATAAGAAAAATTATAATATTATTTTTAATTTCATATTTATATTTATCAAGTGATTATCTAATAATATAAATTAATTTTATATTTGTATAATTTTTTTTTATTAATAATAGGATTACATTATTATAAAAAATAAATATATAATCTAAATATGTTTTTATAGTAAATAAAAGATTATTTTTCAAATTAAATAAAAAGTATAGAGGACAAAATATATGACATTTTCTACTCAATGACCTCTAGGAACGGCAAACAAGTAGAAAATGAATGTATGCATATTGACCTAAAAGTGAAGGACCAATAGAGCTTACTAACGAGAATGAGTACTATTCTACTAGAAGATTATTCCAAAAGCATTCATCATCATTTAAAATGATTGTTTTTTTATTTTTATTTTGCACAAAATTTAGACCTTAGCAATGAATATAAGAATTAATTGGGAGATAAAAAAATAACATTATTAAAATTTATAATAATAAAATAATTTATTTATAATATTAAAAATGATCTAATTAAATTACATTAACATTTTTTTAATTTAAATGGAGTTTCATTTAATTTGATGAAATTTAAAATAAAATAATATATATAAAAAATTAAATAGTTAAAGCTTATAAGATAGATACAAGATACATTATTTTTATAAATATAATTTGAAGGGTGATAATCTAATTGATAATATTGAGATATCTTTGGCCAAAATTTAAAGTTAAAATACTAATTTCCTCACCTCATAGCTAAAATGATTAGCTATCGTTTTGACTAAAAAAGATACATAAATTTTCACCAATCGAATAATAAAGTGGTAAATATGTAGTATAATTTCACTAAAATTTAGTTCTAATTCTTTCTCCCGTTCTCCTTTAATTTAAACATAAAGCGATAAATACTTGAAATTTTTTTCTTTTAGTTTTTTACTTTGAATCCTCGTATCAAAATTAAAAAAACAAAAACTTAAAATATAAAACTGAAAACGTGGTTTAAAAATTGAACGACTTTTACAAAATGATGTTTTATGTTTGCCATAAATAATCAATGATATAAATTCACCAAATTATATGGTAAAAAATTTATTTAATAAATACAATTTTGTAATTTTACAAGTTTAATTATATTTTATCGAACCACAAACTTGAAATTAATTTTTTTTTGTTAGTTATTGGCTAGATTAATGTAATGGTATAGACTAATTAACATATGGGATAAATAGTAGTGTGTACGAGAGGAGCGATATTTTCTCTTTTTCTTATACTTGTTGCATATCTCTTTCATATATGTTAATTGGTTAAAATAACGTGTGAAAGGACTAACCAATCATTCTAACGTAATACTAATTTTGTGGATACATATGCTTCTCACGTTCTCAATCTCTAAAATTAATTTATATTTTTAGATAATTACTTAATAAATATAAATATATAATTAAAAATAATATTATAATTTTTTTATAGTATAAGTTATTTTTTTTAATTTTATTTATAAATTTTTTGTGAATATATTTAACTGTATAATTCTTTGAAAGAAATAAAAACAAATATGACACTACTAACAAAATTAAATCACTAAATTATATTAAAAAAATATTTACCTAAATTATAATGTGAAAAAAAGAGAGAATAATTTATGGATGAAGCGAGATTTGAACCCAATAAAGATTACTGTAAATATATATATATATATATATATATATATTATTTCTCATTTTTTTGCTTGATTTAGATAATAAAAATAAAAAAAATAAAGAAATTATTTAAGTGTTAGTGCCATACATGAGTCATATATGGCAAAAAATAAGAAATATATCCTCTTCATAATTTAATGGTATATATATAATGCCACGAATATAAATTCTAAGTGTTGTTATTGTATATGGTATTTTATGTTTATGTGAGTTTGAATTTTGATATTATCATTATATATCTATATATATATATATTTAACAAAATGATGCTTTAGAAATTAACTTTCTCAAATTTTTACTATAAATTAAGTTGGGTTTTAAAAAAAGAAAAGAAAAAAAAGGAGAGGAAGCACATCTACGGCAATGAAATATGAAAAGTGAGCATACTTTAAATCCCATTTTTCATATAAATTTTTAAAAAAATCTTATTTAAGTGTAATTTGTAAGTATATGAGTCCATCAAAAGACAGGAGCATAACCTATAATCAATTATTAAAGTATTGTATATTAAATATATAAATTTTAAGTCTTGATATTATCATTATACAAGTTATAAAAATTAATAGGAGATAAAAAAATAACATTATTAAAATTTGTAATAATAAAAATAATTTATTTATAATATTAAAAGGGATTTAATTGAATGACATTCTTCGTTGAACGAATATCATTTAACTTTTTTAATTTAAATGACGTTCCATTCAATTTGATGATATTTAAAATAAAATAATATGTCAAATTTTTTAAAATAATGAAAATTTATAAGACAAATATAAAGGATATTATTTTTATGAATATAGTTTTAAGGGTATAATTTTTATTATATTTCTAAATCAATTTCCATGAAAATCAATTAAGTATACCAAAGTGATCGTTGTAAAATTGCAAGTGTATAATATCGTAGTTTTATAATAAAGTGATAAAAATATTATCGTTTCTTAAGGATCGATAACTTATTTTTCACAAATATCAAAATTATACTAATCTTGATTTTACCTAGAGAAGTTATTAAGATTGTCGTAATTGGAATTTAAAATAAAATTAATTTAAAGAAAATACGTAAAAGAAAAGAAAGATATTGTTTGAAAATCAAGTTAATGGAATTTTTTTTTTAGGAAATTGATTTTACCTAATCCCTAACTATATTTTACTCATCTAGCTAATTGAATTTAACTCTCTCTTTGTTAGCAATCTCAAAAAAATATCCAAAAGTCTCTTTCGATAATAAATTAGAAATATTCTTGTTCATTTATTTATACAAGAGTATGCAATTTAATAAAATAAGAAAGTATTAAGACCAATAATTTTAATACAACACAGGTTCATACAAGTCTTTTATTCTCTATATTTACCAATGCCGAAATATTCCAGATTTATACTATAATTCACTCTTTCGATAATAAATCATAAGATTTAAATTATATTTTTGTTCATTAATTTACACAATATTATGCGATTTAATAAAGCAAGAAAGTATTAAGACCAATGATTTTAATATTACATAAGTGCATACAAGTCTTTCGATCTTTATATTTACCTATGCAAAATATTCTAGATCTATCCTATAATTTCCTCTTTATATAGTAAATCATAAGATTAAAATCATCTAATTAATGATCAATTAATTAGAAGCAATAAAATCAAAATAAATCAGAGAAACATGAATAGAAACAATTCAAATTAACATAGAAAATCAAACATAGTTTAGAATTAAATTACATTTTTTTCCTATAATAAAGAAAAATTAATTCATGCTAAAAATTAAATTTAACATAAAAAAATTCATCATAATTTTTCTAAGAGGAATTGAAAGAAAAGTGAATTGAAAAAAGAATGTACTTTTGTATAACGTAGTGTGTTTTTTTTTTATCTGCGTTGCTTTCTCTTCTTTATTTGTTTCTTTTTGTTCTCTTTCTGTTTTGTGCCCCGGTGGCGCTCTCTTTGTTTCTTCTACTTATTCTCCTCGTTCTATTTCTCTTCTTCTATATATATATATATATAAATAAATCTTAATTGAAATTTAATTTAAATAATAATAAAAGTCCTTAGATGATATGCTTCTAAAATTTTGTATCTTCATTTTCTTCAAATATACAATAAAAATTAAATAATAATAATGAAGTCTAAAATCAATAAAAATTAAATAAAATTAGACTAAAGTTTATAGTTAAGAAGTGATAAATTATGCAAGTCATCCAACACTCATAACCTTAGAACTTTGTTTGTCCTAAAAAAAAAGAAAATACAACTATAAACAAGATCAACTAGACCCCATAGAGAACTACCATCACTCACAAAACCATGATCTGATTTTAGATTTCATCACTAATAACTTACTCCTTTTATATCGAAGATAACAGGAAAATCAATCAAAAAATCAACAATTTGTCAAGTAAGAGTTAAACATTTACTTCAACCTAAAGCTAAGTCCTTGATCGTGTGTGTGAAATAGTCAATTTAAATCCAAACCACCAGTAAATTCATATAAAAGTAGAACAACTTAAATAAGAAAATTCTCTCAAAACTTAACTCTATAAGTCCAATTTTAAGAAATTGTCTCCACTAATGTAATCAAATACAAAATCAGATATCAAAAGATCTTTAATAAGGGTTGTAATAACATGCCACATGGTAAGGGCTAAGAAAGAAATGGATATATAAAATCAAAGAAAATTGGGAAAATATTTGGTAGAAAAACAATAAAAAGAATATTAACAAGATTCACACCATAACTCTTTCTCGACAGTATGTTCATACTAATGACAATATTATTGTTATACTCCATAAGTGTGGTGTTTTTTTTCTTTTTTTTTTTGGTGTGATTTCCTTGATACTTATAGTCTTCACTAATTTCAACCACTTTAACCCCTTTTCAATTCTTGCCTTTCACTTTTTTTTCACATTTTGATCAAATAGAGCAAACATAATATAGATTATTTAATTTGAACTAATTTCCTTTTTAAATATAAATTTCCACCAAAGTATTTTCTCAAAATTTAAGATAAATTTATGATTTTTCAAGCTTAAAGTAAAATGGAAATGATTTATGTAGTTAAAATAAAAAATAAAGACTTATGTAAAATAAGGCTCAAGGTGGTTAACTATGAGAATATATCATGCAATGATGGCATGATAATTATGACGGTTGGGAAATATTTTTGGTTGTGACAAAAAAATTGCCTAGATCATTTATCTAATATTTGGTATCAACTTGGATTTCACCTCAAGGATTCACCAACGGATTCTAGAGCAAAGCAAGATTGAACTATCCTGACCTAATTAATTCAACTCATTCTATTTATAGGCAAAATGGAGTAGAAATGATTTTACTATGTGCTCAATTATTTTTAAGGAAAAAAATTTAAATCAAGGTACCTACTAAAGTTTGCCTAACATAAAAAAGTTAAGAATTTTTCTTCTCTAAAGCATCCTTAATCATAAATTTAAGAGTCATAATGAATTTAGTCATACTCAAATACATGTTTGATAAGATAATTCAACAACTCAAGACTATAGGAGTTGACACCCTCAAACTCAAACCAAATAATGTCCTCATTGTAATTCAAAAGTGAGACAGATTAAAGGAATGAAAAGAACTTCCTTGGTTTTATTGTAGATCTATATTAGTTTTTTATTTTTAGCTTTTATTCCTACAAAATAAACCATCATAAAAATAAATAATAAAAAATGAAATAAAATAAAAATAAAGTTTTATAGGATACCTTCTATAAGTGTTTTTTTATAGTCTATAGCAAGACTTTTCAATCTTCATCAATTAGGATTTCCAAAAGGAATAATTGCACCATTTCTCTCCACTTGTTTTCCATAATAGTGCTTCAATCTCTAACCATTAACTCTGAATATATGTCCTGCCTTGTCCTTCAAATCTATTGCTCCAATTGCAAAGTCACTTACATCACACATTATTTCAAAAAGTTGACTCCAATCAGGTGCAATGATTAATGTTGTTGAAATCAGGTTCTCCTTAATTGCATTGAAGGCCTACAAACAAACATTATCAAAGTCAAATGCAATTTTTTTTTTCAAAAAGATTACATAAAGGTTTAAAAAGTTTACAAAAATCCTATATAAATCTTATATAAATTCCTACATATCCCAAAAAGCTTCTGATTCCTTTCACATTCTATGGAAGTGGTAGTTTTTCTATGGTTGCAATTTTAGATCGATCAACCTCAATTACTTTAGATGACTCTATGGCTAAACATGACCCTTTCTTAAACTATGGAATTACACTTCTCTCAATTTAGGAGAAAGATTTAATCTTCATATTTCTACAAAACAAGAGCTATATTATACAAACAATGATCAAAAGACGTAAAAAAACCTAAAAGTTATCCATGAAAATTTCCATTATATCTTTCACCATATCATAAAAAATAACCATTATGCAACGTTGAAATATTTCTGGGATATTGCACAATCCAAAGGGCATCATTCTAAAATAAAATGTTCTTAAAAGGACATGTGAATATAGTTTTCTTCTTATCTTCGGGGGCTATAGCAATCTAGTTATACTTCGAATAACCATCTAAGAAATAATAATAGGGATATCCAACCAATCGATTAAACATTTGATCAATGAATGGAAGTGGAAAATGATTCTTCCTTGTTGCTTTGTTCAGCTTACGGTAATCCATACATACACACCATCTCGTGACTATTCTTGTAGGAATAAACTCACTGTTGTCATTTTTCACCACCGTTCTTCCACCTTTTTTGGTACAATCTACACTGGACTTACCTATGAACTGTTTGAAAGAACATAAATAATTCTAACATTGAAGAGTGTCAAAATTTAAACTCTCATAACTAGGGATGGGCAAAAAAACTGCGGGTTCGGTTATCCGAACCAGTAAATTTTGAGGACGGGGAGGGTTTCAAGTAAAAACCGAATATGAAACAACGGTTACGGTTATACTAAAAACCGTACCCGCTCGTACCCAAAATTAATTATATTTAATTAATTAAATTATATATTAAATTATAAATAAAAAATTAAATTATATATATTTCGGTTTTTTTTCGGGTTTTTTTTCATAACTATCCCCAAACCATAACGGTTTTCGGGTGGTTTCGGTTATAGGTTTTATAATTCGGTTCGGGGACGGTTATGTCAAAAATCGTCCCCGCCTGTCCCCGTGTCCATTCCTACTCATAACTTTCTTCATTGTTGGATTTAATCTTCTTTGAGGCTCCATTGATGGTTTGTAAAGTTCATCCATTAGAACATTGTGCGTGCAAATGGATGGACTTATATCTTTTATGTGAGAGATAATCCATCCCAAGGTTGTTCTATGCTCCCTTAACACCTACTGTAACTTTTCCTCTTCTACGGGTGTAAGTGATGTCATAACAATCACTAAAAATGTGAAACTATCACCCAAGAACACATTGAAGATGCTCAGACAATTGTTTCAACTTTGGAGTTGTAGTTCATTGCACTTTTTCTATAGAGATTACTGATTTTGTCTTTGTCACCATTGGCTCTAGTCTCTCAACTTCTTTGCTAAATGATGTACAATGCTTCCAAGGAAAATACATAAGGCTGAAATTCTTTATTAATAAAAGGTAAATCAGATTCACAAACAACAAAGTTATTGAAAATCATAAGCATGAGATGAAGTTGTGATACATCGTTTTAAGTGATAGGCTTATATATTCTCTTGAAAGGCTTTTACTACACATTGCTCAATGACATCTACCTAAAAGCAAGTGTTTGAATCTTTTAGAAATCTCATGGCTTCGTAGATATTAAACGTAACATCTTCTTTGTTCACTCTCAATGTTAACTCACCCTTTTGAAAATCCATTAAAGCATTTCTCGTAGCCAAAAATGGTCGACCAAGAATTAGTGGGACATCTTGGTCTTCATTCATATCTCACACCACAAAATTAATAGGAAAAATAAATTTATCCATCTTTACCGATACATCTTCTATGATTCTAAGTGGATACTTAATGGATCTGTTTGCTAGTTGTAAAGAATTTTTTCTTTGTTTCATCTCTTCAAGTCCCAATTTCCTATAAATAGAAAATGGCATAAGAGTAATGCTAGCACCAAGATCACATTGAGATGATAAATTATTTATGAATTATTGTCATAAATAAAACACAATATATACAATATTTAAATTTTAAATTGATACATCTTTAATAAAATTTAATATTTATAATCGCACCTAAGAGAATTAAAATAATAAGAAATATGTTTGAAAACTTATTAAATTATTATAGAGACTTAACATTTATATTTTTTTCTTAAACTAAAATAATAATTTAATGTAACTATGGTATGTATACATTTAAATATAACAAATTATGAAATAAAATATGCATTTGTTTGTAATTATTTTAATAGTAATTCGATTCGTATTGAATTACAAAGGATTATAAAATCTATTAATCTAAATCCAATTTGAATCCGAACGGATTGTATAATTTTCAATCTGATCTAATCTGATTGCTACAAAATATGTCAATCTAATCTGATCTGAATCTAATAAATTAGATCAAATTTCTTAATTTAATAAATTGATCGAATTATTTGATTACCTATGTTCCCAAATAAAATGAAAAATTATACCTAATAAACAAAATATTCCAAGTTTTCAACGTTGTCCTTCCTACTCCATCTTCTAATATTTCATAACTTTCCTAAGTTGAAAAGTCATTTTCAAATTATCTTTTAAATAACGAAAGAAATCTAACATAATTCGGATGTCATGTTGCTTTCATATATATAACATATGAATAATGGTAAGATCACATAAATTTATATTTATATTTATACTCATAATAATTATGTGTGATATATGGCTAAATAACTTTAAAAATGAAAAAAAATTATTTATTTTTCAATAAAATTTAACTATGTCACATCATAATTAATATGAGTTTAAATTTATGTGAACTTAGAATTGTCTTATAATATAAGGTTGTTTCTCACATATTTTGTTTAATAGAAAATAGTTATTAATTTTTAAATATTTGAGTTGTTGGTGTGATTGTTGCTTGGGATATTAGCCTTCGTTCATGCATTTGTTATGTTATGTTGTTTGACTTGGTTTTATGTCTTATTTCATTATCCTCCATGGTAATTTTAGTAAAGGTGAACTTTATTATTGAAATATTTTTTAAATGTTTGTGTATTAAGAGAGAGAGGAATAAGGAGTATTCATGTGGGGTAATTTAGTACCAATTAAAACCCAACCCAAATAGCATAAATTTACCATCGACATGTGAATCATAATAAGTGATTTAGGAATAAGGAGTATTCATGTAGGCTAATTTAGTAGCAATTAAAACCCAACCCAAATAGCATAAATTTACCGTCGACATGTGAATCATAATAAGTGATTTAGGGAGGAGATGTTCATTTTCTTTGTTCAAAAATTAAGAAGAATTAGTTCAATTGATAGGCTATCATGTAATCAAATCCCTATAATTTCAAGATGATAAAATAAATTAAATGACTGATTAAAGATAAATTTATACTTGCAAATGAATTGTGTCTCAACACATGAAACATATTTAAACAAGAATAATATCAATTTAAATTATATAATTATTTCAAAATAAAAGCTCTTAATTTTTCCTTTCCATTAACACAACAGGTGGATAGATAAATAAAACACATTTTACCATAATAATACTATACATCAAGTTCTTTGCCAAATTAGCCATAACATACCTTGCAGAAAATGTAAAATCTTCCACAACTAGCTTCATAGTACATTGTATTCTTTCGTTAAAGTTTAACATCGTGATGTCGATTAACTATCTTGATCACTCTCTTTATTAAAAAAAACAAAATAGAAAAAAAAATGACATACAACAACGAAGTGTAATTAGCTAGATGATGAATGACCCTGAGTAAGATCAGAGTAAGGTCTTTGGCCAATATAGTTTCCTGGAGGATCATAGTTACAGATAATAAAAGTGCCGCCAGTGTTACATCTTAGCCTAGCACAACCGAGCCGAACCGAGTTTCGCCAAACCACTTGAGTATAGTGACCACACACCTCACCAACACATGAATTAGATTGATAGTTATAGAAGCGCTTTTCATCTACCCATATCTTCACGGCAGATGCAACATTCATATCGTCACTGCTCCAAGCAAGGTTTTCGCCATAGGGACCATCGGAGTGAACGAGCCTACAATCACCTGATTAACGTAGTTTTGAGCATAGGCTGCCACATTAGCATCCCATCTCAAAGGGCCAACACCAACTTGAGCACGAGCTGCGTCGTGAGCTCTAAGGTAGTCTTCTGGAGTGTTTTGTGATGTGCATATGCTCGAACCAAGAATGTAAATGATGGCTAGTGTAGCAAAAATGATCCTATTTGTGCTTGTTAGAAATAAATACTTAATGATTGTATTCTATTCTGTGTATAAATGAATATTTATGGTGCCTTTATATAGGAGTTACAAGTAAACTAGATATATCTAAAGTAACTAGATATAGATATGCCAGAAGTAAAGAGATATACATTAGCAGATATATATATATATATATATATATATATATATATATCTATTAATATATTACTAGATATACATCAACAGCCCCCCTCAAACTCAAGGTGGAGGTGAGACTAACTTGAGGTTGTCAACCAAATTACGAGTGCGTCCTTTGGGAAATGCCTTAGTGAAAATATCTGCAAGTTGATCGTTGGAGGAAACGGGGAAAAGCTTGAGAGCACCATGGATAAGATGAGAGCGAATAAAGTGAAAATCAATCTCGATGTGTTTAGTCCGTTCATGGAAGACATCGTTGTGAGCAATATGAATGGCACTCTAATTATCACAATAAAGGGGAGTTGCAGAAGATGTGGACACACCCAAATCCTTAAGAAGCCATCGTAGCCAAAGGAGCTCAGATGTGGTATCAGCAAGAGCACGATATTCTGCTTCAGTATTGGAGTGGGTCACAAAGGTTTGTTTCTTACTTCGCCAAGAAATCAAAGAAGTACCAAGGAGAAAGTAATAACCTGCAGTGGACCTGCAATCAGTAGGATCTCTTGCCCAATCAACATCAGAGAATGCATGAAGTACTAAAGAAGATTGAACTGAGTAGAAAAGGCCATGGAAGATAGTGCCTTTCAAGTATCGTAGAATACGTAGAAGAACAACATAATGAGTTGATCGTGGAGTAGACAGATACTGGCTCACCTGATGAACAACATAAGAGATGTCTGGACGAGTAACTGTATGATAAACCAGACTACCAACCAATTGTCTATAAAGAGAGGGATTAGACAATGGTTGCCCCTCTGATGGTGTTAGATGCGCATTAAGTTCAACTGGAGTGTCAACAGTCTTGCTGTCAGTGAGTCCATCTTGAGATATGAGGTCAGATGCATACTTTGCTTGAGTAATGTAAAGACCATCTGTGGAACGAGTGATCTCAAGACCCAAGAAATAGCTTAAATGTCCAAGGTCTTTCATCTCAAACTGTTGACTAAGAAAATCCTTGAGTTCTTGAATGTCACTGAGGTCATCACCAGTTATGATCATATCATCCACATATAGAAGAATAAAAATGGTGCCTTTATCATTGCGACGAAGAAATAAGGCAGAATCATAAGGACTGGCAGTGTAACCCAAGCGAAGGATGGTGGAGCTGAATTTGGCAAACCATGCTCGTGGAGCTTGTTTAAGGCCATAAATGGCACGTCGAAGGCGATAAACTTTATTTGTTTCAACAGAAAGACCGGGAGGAGGTTTCATATAGACTTCTTCATGCAGATCCTCATTAAGGAATGCATTTTTAACATCCATCTGAAAAATGTCTCATTTACTAGCAGCAGCAACAACTATGAGGGTACGAACAGAGGAAATACGGGTAACTGGAGCAAAAGTCTCTTCATAATCAATCCCATACTCTTGTATAAAACCACTTGCTACAAGACGAGCCTTGTAGTGATCGATAGTCCCATCAGAGCGAGTCTTGACCAGGAGGGAGAGTAACAAGATCCCAAGTATGGTTTTTGGTTAATGCATCAATTTCTTCTTTCATTGCAATCTGCCAAGAAGGGTTAGTAGATGCCTCACGATAGGTGTGAGGCTCATGGAGTGTAGCAAGGGCAGTGTAACAATGATAGTCAAGTAAATGTGTAGGAATGGATCTTACCCAGGTTGAGTGGCGAGGTGGAATGTCTTGTTGAGGATCTTCAGGCGGAGTAGAAGCAAGGGACCTATGTTCAAGGTGAGGTAGCTCATTGTCAACCTGTTCTTCTATGACCTGTCTAGGAGAATCATCAAAAATATCTGAAGATTGAATAGTGAAGTCCAAAGATGGATTAGAAGTATCTGTAGAAGGAACAAGAGACTCATTTGAAAAAATTTCTAAAACATTTGAATTAGTTATGGAAGAACGAAAGTGAGAAAGTTCAACAAATAAGCGGTGTTCCCAAAAGACAACATTACGGGAAACACAGAGACGATGTGAGACAGGATCATAACATCGATACCTTTTTTGAGTTTCACCATAACCAAGAAAACAACAAAGTCTAGATCGAGGCTCAATTTTGTTGTTTTTATGAGGCTGAAGAAGAACGAAACAAACAGATCCGAATGAGCGAAGGTAATGATAGTTAGGAGATGATCCAAAAAGGCACTCATACGAAGTCTGATTATGAATGACAGCGCTTGGAATGCGATTAATGGCATAAATATCATGAAGAGCAGCTTGACCCCAAAATGGGACAAGAACTTTGGCAGAGAGAAGAAGAGCACGAACAATGTCAAGAATATGACGAAGTTTTCTTTCAGCTCGACCATTTTGTTGAGAGGTTCCTGGATAGGTTAGATGATGTACAGTGCCATAGGAGTGTAATAGAGTTTAAAAAGCATTTTGAGTATATTCAAGAACATTATCAGATCGAAATGTTTTGATATGTTTGGAGAATTGTGTTTCAACCATTTTTGCAAAGTTACTATATATTGATAAGATTTCAGAACGAGATTTCATTGGAAAGATCCAACTATAACGAGAATAATCATCAATTAAAATAACAAAATATCGAGATCCACCAATACTATTAACAGGAGAAGGTCCTCAAATATCAGAATGAATTAACTCAAAAATAATATTAGAGATAGATTTACTATTATTGAAAGGTAAAGCTGGCTGTTTTCCTAACTGACATAAAGTACAATCAAAATTATCTTTGGACACAGAACCCAATAGACCTTTAGAAGCTAACTGTTGTACCCGAGAGAATGGGGCATGGCCAAGACGAGAATGCCAAAGTGAGAGAGAAGGTAAGGAAGAAACTGCAGCAGTTGCAGCAGCAACAGAGGTAGGAGCAACAGGTGGAAGATGAAGATTGTTTACGAGAAACATATTCCCAACCCTAGGACCGGTCCCAAGTTGTTGCCCCGTCCTCGGATCCTGCATAATACACCCAGAATAGTAAAAAATAAGGCGATATCCTAGTTCAACTAATTGTCCCACAGAGCATAAATTATAGGATAGGTCAGGTACATGGAAAACCCGAGGAACAGAGATGGTAGAGGTCGAAACAAAACCTAGACTATTCCCATGAATGGTGGAACCATTAGCTATATGAATATTAAGGGGGTGTGGTGCAGGGTCAAGTTTGGAGAATAAATATGAGTGAGGTGTCATGTGATTGCAACATGCAGAGTCAAAAAGCCAAGTTTGAGACTTACCGGGAAAAACTGAGAGGGGAGTGGAAAGAGATACATTACCAGCCATTTGAACATCCTGAGTTATGATCTTCTGTAGTTAAATGAATGAGAGGTTGATAGTGGATTCAGAGGATTGGGACTCTGCTGAACTAGAAGGCATCAACGAAGTAGGCTCAGTATTAGCAACAACAGCAGTAGATTTGTTGCGACGGTAACAAGTCTCAATGGTGTGGCCATGACGCTTGCAATAATTGTAGAACCTTTTATTTCTCTGCCTGCGACGATTGTAAAAGCCAGAGGAATCACTTGATTGTTGAGGTTGTTCAATAGTAGGAGCAGGAGGAGTAATAGCCAAAATATTGAGCTTATTCTGGGCTTGAAGGGTTGCAAGTCGAGCTTCTTCTCTAACCAACTCATTTATAGTAGTATCAAGAGAGGAAGGAGGACTACGATTAAGAAGCTGACCTCGGATTGGCTCAAAGTCCTTGTGGAGTGACATCAAGAACTCATAGAGATGAAATTCATCCCTAATTGTAGCATATTGCTGAGCATCTATTGAGCATGCCCAAATTGGATCACAAAGGTCAATTTGGTCCCAAAGGAAGCGAAGTTGATCAAAGTAGTCATTGATGGATTGCCCTGGTCCCCGTTGAAGTTTATGCAATTCAACTATTAGTTGATATTTCATGGATCTGTGAGTAGTGGAGTACCTTTTGGCCAACATATCCCATGCTGATTTGGCATCATCAAAGCTACCTAACAGATTGGAGATGGATGGAATGGAAGTATTCTGAATCTATGTGAGGATCATGTGGTTGTGACTATCCCATTCAATCATGCGACGAAGAAAGATAGCATCTTCTTCACTTGCTCCTTTAACAGGAATAATAATTGCACCAGTACAATAATTCCAGAGCATACGACCCTTAAGAAAACTGCGCATAGCTTGAGACCATGACAAGTAATTCTTGGTCCCCTCCAATATAGTATTAATAGGGCAAGAAACAAAAGTAACCTTTTTATCCATTTGAAAACACAATATGCAAAAACATACTACAAAAACGAGATCTACGCGAAAAACTGGGTAAGGTGAACATGTATTGCGAAAATCCGGTCAACGGTCAACGGTCAACGGGCAGTCCGGTCACCGATCAACATGCAGTTCGGTAAGCTCGGTCAATGGTCAGGCCGGTCACGGTCAACGGGTTCTGTGACGTCAGCTGGAGGTGATGATGACATCAGCCCTATGCAAGGTACCGATGGCATCACGAGCAGAGCGCGGCGTGCTTGGCGCGTCAGATCCACGCGCAGTTGCTGTTGGCGGCGCGTGAGAGCGCGTAAGGAGGCTTATGACTATGATACTTACACGGTTATGTAGATCGGGTCGTGGCGATCACAATGGTATCTGCAGATAGGTCGTCGGGTTAAGATTAATGGCGGCGGCGCGTTAAAGACGTGCAGATTGGTTGTGCGGCGCGTGAGGGAGCGTGCGGTGTCCGATGGTTGCGATACTTCCACGATTGTGTAGATCCGGTCGAGCCGATCATAGTGGTATATGTAGAAAAAAATTTGGAACAATATGCACGGCGACGGTGGTGATTGCAGTTGTTTGTATGGTATGGAACTCCTTAACAACGACCACTGTAGTTCCGGAACCTAAGGAAAACGGCTGAAAGACGTCGGAGGTTAAACGGTGAATGATTGCAACGGCTATTGTGACAACGGAAGTTATAAGGGTTGAGTAACACAAAAAAAACACTGCTAGAAAGACAAGAATAGTGGCTCTAATAACATGTTAAAGTTACTTAATGATTGTATTTTATTCTGTGTATAAATGAATATACATGGTGCCTTTATATAAGAGTTACAAGTAAACTAGATATAGATATAACAAAAGTAAAGAGATATATATTACTATATATATATATTAACCGTGCTAATTTTGATATTTGATTAGAAGCTACCAAGTGAATTGTGAGAAAATAAACCATGCATTTACTTGTGTTATATATATATATATATATATATATATATAGAGAGAGAGAGAGAGAGAGAGAGATCTGGATGCATGTTTAAATGTTTTAGTTGGATGATATCAAATTTATTAAGATTAAATAAAAACAATAGTTGTTAATTATGTTAAGGATCGAGGCGGCTAATTGATCAAATAAAAATATATATAGAAAGAGTAAAACAGAGTGGCTGCTATCTGCTTAATGTTTAATTTATTTGTGAGAGTTGCATGTGCTTCTATATGTATTTTATTTTATTTTATTTTCTAGTACCTTGATATACTTCAAGTAATTGTTTTTCTTCAATTAATTATGGTCTTTATTAGCAAAAAACAAAACCAATAAATAATTGTTACATTCATGTAATTAAATATTATATTAAAAAGTTATTTGTAATTAGTATTTGTTCATATAAAGATATTACATTTATTCTAAAAATGACACTTAAATCATGTATTTATTTTTTATAATAATTTATATTTATTGTTATGAAAAAAATGACTACGATAAATAATTATTTTTTATGTTTTAATTAATTCTTTTAATTTATTTAATTTATAGCAGTTTCAATCTAAAATTATTGGAAAAATTGAAAAAATAAAATAAAAAACCAATAAATAATTGTAATTAGTATTTCTCATCGGGAAAATTAGCTATAAATGTTATATGTTTATTTTAAAAATAAATCTTAAGTCATTTAATTGTTTTTTGTAATAATTTAATTATATTGTTATAAAAAGATAACTGCATAAATAACTTTTTTTTATTTTAATTTATTTTTTCTTTAATTCTTCCAGTTTTACTTTATTTAAATTATAATAGTTTTTGTTTAATTTATTAAAAAAAATTAAAAAATTAAACTTTATATTTGTATTTTCACTTATTCATGACAATACAAGTAAACTATTAAAAAAAATTAGTACATGATATAACTATAATTTTTATATTAAATAAATAATACTCGTATTTTTCTCATCCCATAAATAATAAACAAACATGGCGGCTGATAAGTGGCGCTGCATTGGATTGACAATATCGACCTTAGTAATGATCAATATGCATGAATGTGTTAAAAAAGAAAGATCGATTTAAGGTTGATGGCAGATTTTTTAAGGCTTTGGATATTATGATTACATATTTCAGAATCCACTATCAATTTAATATTATTTTAATTGTAATACGTTTTAAGTTACATAGTTAAATCACATTGTATACATTTCATTAAAAAAATTATTTCTTAGTTTTTTTACTTTTCTCTGGTTCATATCGTCCATGACATCATTAAAAATAGAAAGATTTAGGGCCGAATTGAATTCTAATAGGAAAAAATTATACAAAAAATTATTATTTTTTGAAAAATAATAGGACCCAATTAAATTAAAATAAAAAATTTAGTAATAAATATAATATCATATATCTTTTTAAATGTGGTTTCAAGTTTCGTTAAAATTGTTAATGAATAAATATGTATCTCAAAATAGATGATATCAATTAAAATATATATATATATATATATATATATATAAAACAACATACTTTACTTAACTTAAAATTTGAAATATATTCTAAGGTTACTACAATAGATATAGCTTTTGATTTGGATGAGAAGCATATCGAGTATTCAAATATTTAATCTCATTTAATGAAATTTTGATGTAATTAATTTGAATAAATTTTAATTTAAACATATAAAGTTTTTTTGTATGGGATAAAATCAATTTAAGGTTAAAATTTATTTATAAATTATTATAATATATAAAATATAATATACATATTAATTTAATTTTAATTTATTCATGTTTATACTTTGAGCACTTTTACTAAGGAAATATAAATTTAGAAACAGTTTTAACCATTAGAAATAAGTAGATGGAAGTTCGGATGATTACTTATACTTTTTTTCCTCTCTCATTAAACTTAAGTTTAATTGTTGGCCGATCACATATATACATCAGAGATTCTTGCACACACACACACATATATATATATATAACGGAATGTTATGTGAATTATGTTTATTTTACCGAAAATTTATTAATGAGTTCTTATTTATAAATTTAAAGATTATTTTAATCAGTTTCTTTTTTAGAACAGTATTTATAATAATTCAAATATTTAACTTTAAATAGTTGAAATATGAGTCTTATCGCCTATTAAGTGCAACAGTACAATTAATTTTGTCAAGTTAATTTAGATTTTTTTTATAAATAACTTTTTTATAGTATTTTAACGTGTAATAAATATAAATGTAGCATATACTCAATTGATAGGCATATATTAAAACGCAAATAAATACGATATTTGCGTGCTTTATTAATTAATTTATTTAAACCATAGGCGTCATCTATGGATAGTTATTTGAAACAGATATGCAGGAGGTGGCTTATAACCTAATAAGGTTTCTGACCAACAAAGTTACCACGAGGATCATAGTTACAACCAATAAAGGTACCACCATTGTTACACCGCACCTTACCACACCCTACCCGAACCGATTTCCGCCAAACAACTTGAGTGTAGTGACCACAAACAGCCCTAGGAGCGCAAGTGTTAGAGTTGTAATTGTACTTGGCTTTCTCATCAACCCACAACTTCACGGCGCCAACACCGGTCATACCACCGGAACTTTTAGCGATGTTTTCACCATATGGCCCTCCAGAGTGTACAAGATTGCAGTCACCCTTACGTTTGTTAGCATAGTCTTGTGCATAGGCTGCTAATTTGTTATCCCAACTTAGAGGCCCAACACCCACTTCAGCACGAGCTCTGTTGTGAGCATTGAGATAGTCTTGTATTGTGTCCTGGGCGTCAGATGTGTGGATTGTTAAGGCTAAGCCTAACATAACAATTAATACTAAAGGAGTTGTACAAAATCCCATTATTATTATTTTTTTGTACGTATTTAGGGAAATCTTAAGTGTTTGATGGGAAATAACATGTGTTCTTTAGGATATTTATAGTGACTTTAAAGTTGTACAAATATCCCACCTAGCTTTTTTCTTTCCTTTGTCTGCGTAGAATTGTATTTGGGATAATGTTTGACAAGTAAAAGGAATATTCAAAATACGTAATTGATTAACGATCTTGGTCCAACGAAATAAACAATAGTATCCTATAGAATATTATTTGAAATAATTTCTAAAAAATAAGTATACCATTTTTTTGGTTTTTAAGTTACAAAATTATTTTTATTGCATCTTAATAAATACATGATATATATAATATAATATAATTGGTTTCAAAATTATATCATCATTTAATATTTTTAATTTTATTTTCAATCAATAATTTTCAATCAATAATATAATATAATAGCTTGATGAATATAAGAATACATTGTATGTTAGAGTACTTATATCATATTACATTCTTAACTTTATTTTCAATCAATAATTAGCATATTAATAATCCATATAATAATTCAGCATATATCACTCTGTATTTTATGATAGAGGACCTATGAAAGTACTTGTCTTGCTGCGCTAATATGTGAAAAAAAAAAAAATTTAATGCGTACGAATTATTTGTTAATCTTGCGACACGGTAATATGGTGGTTCTAAGCAATTAACATATATGAAGGAGAGTAGTTAGATAGAGATAAAAGAGAGAGAACAAATTCCACTAGCACTCAATATTCTTTATATATCCTGTATGTAAATTGATTTAGTCTATCACATTAACTTGGTCAATAATCAATTAATACATTTGTTTATTACAAGTTTATGGTCCATAGAAATAAAATTAAAAAAATTGTATTTAATAAAAATTTGTCATGTAATTGCATTTTTTATGAATAAAAATAATATGATAAATTTATATTTTTTATACGTTATATTGAGTATTTATTGTATAGGTTGGCATCATTATTTAAAATTGGCTCAATTTTTAAACCTCGATTTTCTATTATGTAAAAATATTCTCAATTTTATATTTAATTAATAATTAATACATTATTAAACACATATAATACCTTATTTATTTTAAGTACTTATGAGACAGTGATGCCGCTAATAAGTAGGAAATTATATTATATTTATTACCTAAGAATTATTAGCTTAGGCTTATGACATGGTCATATATATGTATATAGAGGGTGGTTACAAGCAATTAACATAAAGATAGTAGCTACATTAGAAAAAGAGAAAAAAATGCAATTCCTATCATAATTTTTTTATTACAAGACAAGTTTATAATCCATCGATATAATAGAATTAAACTTACCTTCAAAAAAATAAAAAGTTAAACTTACAAAAATAAAAACTAAAAAATTACCATTTAATTACATTTTTGATGAATAAAAACAATAAGATAAATTTATATTTTTTATTCATTATATACACTATTTGTTATATAGGTTAGGTTGGCATCATTATGTAAGTCTTTCAAATTTTGAAACCCAATTTTCTATTCCATATTATAAGCTTCTTTTTAATTATAATTGAGGTATAAATTGAGATAAAATATTAATGAGATAATAAGATAATATTTTAATTTTTTAAACATATATCATTTTTTTCACTTAATTTTTAATAAGATGAGTTGTAATAAAACGATACTAATTGAGATATCTTATTTGTCCCTAATGAACCTAAATAAGACAAGTAAAAACATATAAATAATAAAAATATATGATAAATAATAATTTATAATTTAAGTTTAATTAAAAAAATGATAAAATATATATTTAAGTTTAGACACATTGTGGCTACAATATAAATGAGACTAAATGAGACGAGATAATATTTAAATAAAATAAGATAATATTGTATCATAAATCCATTAGAAACACTAAATGAGACATAAGATGAGATAAAATATTCTATTTTACATCTTTAATTAGAAGTATGGATTCAAAATAGAAACTTCTAGCTAGAAAAAAAAATGTAGAGTATTTATCAATTGAGTGAGAATTAGAATCAAATTTTTCAGAAATAATACTAAATATTTACCACTTTATTAGAATATATGATTGATGAAAAATCTCACATGACTTATTAATTTCTATGGAAATTAACTTTTATCATCATATATAGGGAAAAAAATTATATTTTCGGACTTACAGGGGAATACTTTTAACGAGAGAAAGACTTAATAATCCGTACCTACTCATGTATTGATAATCTCATAATTCTCTCACTCATACTTATATTTTACTTTCACTTATACCTTTATTTTACTTCTATTTTTATTTTTCTCTAAAGAAGTATGTACTCTTATAGCATTTTACCAAAGATATATATATCACATTTCTATATTGATTTATATAAGATAACAATATTGTCGCGATAATATCAATAATATCATTGATATTTTCATCCTTAGATACGATAATCATTATTTTAAAATTACTTATCACTTGTACATTATCACGTATATTTGATACACGCATTCATACACATAACAATCTAATTGACATTTTATTATTAAGTAGTCTTACAGTTAAATCATTATTCTATATATTTAATTTTATATTCAATCAATAATTTATATATTAATAAATATATATAACAATTTTATGCAATATAACGCTGATATTTATGTTAATTAAGGTACCTATGAGACTAGTCTTGCCGCTAATACGTGGAAAATTATATTTATTATGTAAGAATTATTGGTTAGTCTTTTGACATGTTCATACATATGGTGGTTACAAGCTATTAGCATAAAGAGAGTACCACATCCAGTTAAAATAAAGGGTAGAAAAAGAGAAAAAATGTAATTCCTCCCACACTCCATATTATTTATCCGATATGTTAATTAATCAAAATGATGCATTTAGTCAATAATCAACTAAAAAAAATGTATTATGTATTTTTTGGTCTATCGATATAATAAGTTAAACGTACCTTTCAAAAAAAAAATATTTACAAAATATACAAAATTACAAAATTTGTGATTTAATTTTGCATTTGTGAATAAAAACAATATGATAAATTTATATTTTTTATTCATTATATTGACTTTAATTGTATAGGTTGTCATCTTAATGTAAAAGTCTTTCAATTTTTTAACCTCAATTTTCTATTCCATATTATAAGTTTCTTATTTTAATTGCAAGGGGGGGATTCAAATTATGAGACTTCTAGCTAGAAAAAAAAATGTATAGTATTTATCAATTGAGTGAGAATTAGAACTAATTTTTGCTAAAATAAATTGGTTGGATTTTAATTGGTTTTAATTGCTTTATTTAATCATGTAATCCATGGTGGGAGGGCTTCAAAATATATATTGGTTGGATTTTAATTGATTTTTAAAATTTTAAAATCGAACCAACTCATATTTGATTAATTTTTCAAAATTTAAAACCAATTACTAACCTAATAATCTTTTAAAATCAACAAAATTGGATTGAATTGGTTCAAATTTATTGAGTTAATTTAATTCTAATAAATTTTACATATCTCTACCAGTCAACATGCGGTATTGACATTACTTTTTCTAAATTAAAAAAAACATATGATAAAATAATAAAAATAATATTTTATAATAATAATAATATTATTTATATTGAGGCACATATATTTTTATTTTAAAGAAAAATTTATCTTATTATTTTATATTAAATATTATTTAATTAAACGTTATTCAAGTTAAGTTACAATTATTTAAAATTGTTTAATGTTAAAATCCATTTAATTTAAAAACATTTAATATTAAATTTCGTTTGAAGATAAGTTGAGAGTATCTTTAACATTTTTAATAAGTTGAAGACATTTTTGAAGATAATTGAAAACACAAGGGTATCAGTGAAATTTTTCCTTTTATATATATAGTGGCAATGTTAAGTACACCGGAATATAAATCTATTGCCCACAAGTCGTCAAGGTCGTAGAGGTTATTTCACATTATGCAATTACTAAACCTTACTATGCAAAACTGACCACGTAAATATATAATTGTTTAACATTAAAATCTTCAGCCAAAATAACAAAATATAAAAATTAGATAAAAGTAAAATATTTTTGTTGTCATCTCTATGATATTCACAAACGCGAGGTTTTAAAATAATAAAAAATTATATATTCATGTAATTTATATATAGGTAAGATTTAAATATTCTAAATTTTAATTCTTGAACTTTAAATTTTAATTCTTAAACTTTAGAATAGTTTTGTGACTAATGTGTAGAAAAATATATCTTATATTAAAAGAGACGAAGACGTTTCCGTCCTCTTTGTTTCTTTTTCCTTTCCAGTATCACTTTATATTTTTATATATTTATTTTATCTTAATTATTCTATATCTTTATAATTATAATATCAAAAATTAAATTTATATCTTTAATATACAATACTTTATTACTTGATTATAGGTTATGATCTTGTGTTTTCTTAACTCGTATGCCAACAAATTACATCTAAATAAGATTTTTTTTTTAAATTATATGAAAAATGGGATTTAAAGTATTCTCATTTTTCATAGTTCATCGTTGTAGACGTGATTCCTCTTTTTATACTTCATCCTTTTTATCTTTTAAAAAAACTAACTTAATTTAGAATAAGAATTTGAGAAAGTTAATTTCTAAAGCATCATTTTGTAAAAAACAAAATATGCATAATGATAATATCAAAACTCAAAACTCATATATTTAAACATAAAATACAATATATAATTATAAATATACTACTTTGTATGTAATATATATATATGATAATTTTCAATTTTATATTTATACTAATTTTATATTTTATTTATTAAGTAATTATTTAAAATATAGATTAATTTTAGAGAATAAGAACGTGAGAAGCATGTATACACAAACCTAGTATTATGTTAGAATGATTGGTTAGCTTTTCCACACGTTATTTTAACCAATTAACATTTATGAAAGAGAGAAGTAAGAAGTACAGGGAAAAGAGAAATTGTGGCTCGTCTCATACGCAATACTATTTATCCTGTATGTTAATTTGTATATACCATTACATTATTTTAGCCAATAACTAAAAAAAAAAAATTTATTACAAGTTTGTGATTGGATAAAATATAATTGAATTTGCAAAATTAAAAAAAAAATTGTATTTATTAAATAATTTTTTTCCAAATAATTTGTGATGAATACAAATTATAGGGTGAATTTGTATCTTTGATTATTTATTGTGAACATAGACATCATTTTGTAAAAGTCATTCAATTTTTGAACCACCATTTCTATTTTATATTATAAGTTTATGTTTTTTAATTACGGTAAGAGGATTCGAATTCAAAAACTAAAAAACAATTCAAGTATTTATCACTTCATGTTTAAAAGGGGGTCGGGAGAAAGAATTAGAACTAAATTTTAGTGAAATTATACTATATGTTTACCGCTTTATTCTTTGATTGGTAAAATTTTATGTATTTTTTGTCAAAATGAGAAATACTCATTTTAGCTAGGTGAGAAAATTAGGATTTCAACCTTAAATTTTTGGCCAAAGATATCTCAATATTATCAATTGGATTATCAAGGTGCGAAACTTTGGTATCCCTAATTTATTTTCATGGTAATTGACTTAGAAAAACAATAAAAATCACACCATTAAAATTATATCCCTTACATTTAATTTATAAAATTTCTCTATTTAAAAATATTTTAAATATTATTTAATTAAACAGAACATCGTTTAATTTAAAAACCGATAGTTTAAATTTGTTAAAAAATAAATATTGTTCAATTAAATCACGTTTGATATTATAAAGAAATAATTTTTATTATTATAAATTTTAAAAATATTATTTTTTTTACATTTCAATTAATTCTTATCTTTATCGTTAAGATAGGCTTAATCTAATTCTAAATTTGTGAAAAATATGAAAAGAGCAATCATTTAAAACGATGATGAATGCTTATTGGATGTTCTTCCGGTAGAGCAGTACTCATTCTCCTTAGTAGGGTCTACTGTTCCTTAACTTTTAGGTAAATATGCATACTTTCATTTTCTACTTGTTTGCCTTTCCAAGCCGTCATTAGAAAAAAATGTCATATTTTGTCCACTATACTTTTTATATAATTTGAAAAAATAATCTTCTATTTACTATAAAAATATATTTAAATTATATATATATTTTTTATAATAATCTAATCCCATTATTATTAAAGAATAATTACACAAAAATAAATTTATTTTTATTTTATTTTAATACATAATTGCCTTGCGGCATGGAAATGTTCTTTTTCTACATTAAAAACCAATGACATGAACCTTTTTTTGGTTTTAAGTTAAGGTACCTATGAGAATAGTCTTATCCCTAATACGTGCAAAAATATATTTAATATTAAAAGAGACGGCGACGTTTCCGTCCTCTTTGTTTCTTTTTCCATTCAAGTATTACTTTATTTTTTTATATATTTATTTTATCTTAATTATTCTATAATTTGTATAATAATAATATCAAAACTTAAATTTATATCTTTAATATAAAATAATTTAATACTTGATTATAGGTTATGACGTGTCTTTTGCTCGGCACATATACTAACAAATTATACCAAAATAAGATTTTTTTTTTAAATTATATGAAAAATGGGATTTAAAGTATTCTCACTTTTCATAGCTAATCGTCGTAGACGTGCTTCTTTTTTATTTTTTATCTTTTTATAAAAGCCAACTTAATTTATAGTAAGAATTTAATTTCTAAAGCATCATTTTATAATTAATATATATATATATATATACGATAACAATAATACTTGAATTTATACTTTTTACATTATATATTTACCATTAAGTTACGAAGAGGCTATACTTCATATCTTTTGCTATATATGACTCATGTATAAGCCAACAAACACTTAAATAATTTATTTATTTATTTTTATTTTAATTATCTAAATCAAGTAAAAAATGAGAAATAATAATACTTATAAATACAATAATCTCCACTGGGTTCAAATCTCGCTTCATCAAAAAATTAGTGATTTAATTTTGTTTGTAGTGTCATATATGTTTTCATTTCTTTCAAAGAATTATACACTTAAATATATGCACAAATATTTTATAAATAAAATTTTAAAAAATATAACTTATACTATAAGAAATTTTTTAATATTAATTATAATTTTATATTTATATTTATTATGTAATTATCTAAAAATATAAATTAATTTTAGAGACTGAGAACGTGAGAAGCATGTATCCACAAACCTAATATTACGTTAGAATGATTGGTTAGTCTTTTCAGACGTTATTTTAACCAATTAACATAAAAGAAAGAGAGAAGCTGGAAAAGAGAAAAGTGTGGCTCCTCTCATACACAATATTATTTATCTTATATGTTAATTAGTCTATACCATTACATTAATTTAGCCAATAACTAACTAATTTTTTTTCATATAATTTGCTCATGAATACAAATTATATGATGAATTTGTATATTTGATTATTTATTGTGAACGTAGACATCATTTTATAAAAGTCGTTCAATTTTTGAACCACAATTTCTGTTTTATATTATAAATATATGTTTTTTAATTACGATATAAGGATTAAAATTTAAAAAAAACACTAAAAACAAATTTCAATTATTTATCCCTTTATGTTTAAAAAGGGATTTGGAAAGAATTAGAATTAAATTTTAGTGAAATTATACTATATGTTTACCACTTTATTATTTTATTGGTGAAAATTTATGTATTGTTTTTAATCAAAACTATAAGTAATCATTTTAGCTTTGAGGTGAAAAAATTAGGACTTAAACCTTATATTTGGTCAAATATATATTAATATTATAAATTGAATTATTAAGGTGTGAAACTTTGGTATGGGTAATTAATTTTCATTGCAATTAACTTAGAAAAATAATAAAAATTGTATTTATAAAAATAATATCACTTTTATTTATATTATAAATTTTTATTTTTAAAAAAATTTAACATATAATTTTATTTTAAATATCACATAATTGAACGGAATGTTATTTAAATTTAAAACGATTATTTAGATATATTTAAAGATAAATGTTATTCAATTAAATTATGTTTAATAATATAAAAATTGTTTTTAATATTATAAATTTTAAAAATATTAACTTTTTTATCATCCACTTAATTCTTATCTTCATTGCTGGCGTAATCGAGGTCTAAATTCGTGCAAAATATGAAAAAGAACGTTCATTTTAAATGATGATGAATGCTTGTGGAATATTTTTCTGGTAGAATAGTACTCATTATCCTTATTAGGTTTTACTGGTCCTTAACTTTTAGGTCATTATGCATACATTTATTATATACTTGTTTGACGTTTCAAGGTATCATTGAGTAAAAAATGTCATATTTTGTCCTCAATACTTTTTATTTAATTTGAAAAATAATCTTTTATTTACTATAGAAATATATTTAGATTATATATATATATATATATATATATATATATATATATTTATTTATAATAATCTAATCCTATCGCCATTTTGATATATACTTACATTTTTTAAAAGTTTTTAATTTGAATCCTCGTACCTTAATTAAAAAAAACTTATAATATAAAAAAAACTTGATGCATCTATTATTACTGAATCATTACGTTTCTAAAAATGTACTATTAATAAAATCAAAATATTTAAATAAAATAACATAAAAAGATCAAATAAAATATTTTTTAAAAAATAAATAGACAAATCACTCTCTTCTGTAAATGCAATCACCAACTCTATTTTTTTATATATATAATTATCAAATAAAAAAAATCAAACAAATACTACTCCATTCACTCTCATATATATATATATATATATATATATATATATGAACGGTGAAAACTGCAAAATTTTTATATTTATAGTAATTTAATGTTATTTTGTTAAATTAAATTTTAAATTTGCTTTAATGACATGAGTTTTTTTTTTTTGCTGCTTATACCAATAGCACTACCCTTTTTATTAGCTTTTTTTTTTTTTGGCTTGAATCCTTAGAAATGTAAAATATATTCTTTTTTTTTTGGAGGGGGCACTAAATACTCAATTGATATCTTATACCAATAACACTACCCTTTTTATTAGCTTTTTTGACTTGAATCCATAGAAATGTAAAATATACTCTCTTTTTTATTTTTTGGAAAGAGCTAGGGCACTAAATACTCAATTCATATTGAATGAAAACATATATATATATTAAAACGCAAATATGAAATTTGCGTGCTTTATTTATTCATTTAAACCATGCCTGAGGGCTTCAATGGCTAGTTATTTTTAACAGATATGCAGCAGCTTATAACAATACAACTTAATAAGGTTTCACATTAACATAGTTACCAGGAGGATCATAGTTACAACCAATAAAGGTACCACCGTTGTCACACTGCACCTTACCACACCCTACCCGAACCGAATTCCTCCAAACCACTTGAGTGTAGTGACCACAGAGAGCCCCAGCAGCGCAAGTGTTAGAGTTGTAATCGTAGTTAGCCTTTTCCGCAACCCACAAATTCACAGCGTCAACACCGGTCATACTGCCACTACTTTTAGCAATGTTTTCGCCATATGGCCCTCCAGAGTGTACAAGATTGCAGTCACCCTTACGTTTGTTAGCATAGTCTTGTGCATAGGCTGCTACTTTGTTATCCCAACTTAAAGGCCCAACACCCACTTCAGCACGAGCTCTGTTGTGAGCATTGAGATAGTCTTGTACTGTGTCCTGAGCTTCAGATGTGTGGATTGTTAAGGCTAAGCCTAACATAACAATTAATGCTAAAGGAGTTGTACAAAATCCCATTTTGTGTTTGTCTGCGTATTGAGTGAAATCTCAATTGTTTGATGGGAAATAACATGTATTCTTTGTCATATTTATAGTGATTTTGGCGAAGAATTTTCTTCACTTGGTTTTTTTCTTTTCCCTCTCCGTAGAGATGTATTTGGAGTAATGTTTGAAAAGTAACAGGAACTTCGTTATCTTAATTATTTGGAATTCAAGTCATTTGAAGTTATAATTGTATTTTCATATTTACATTAGGCTCTGATAAATGACAAGTAGTATAATTAACTTAAATATTTTAAATAAATTATCAAATTTTAAAATAAATTTTTAAAAAACATTTCAATAATGAAAATAATTAATTGAAAAAAAATAATAAAAATAATAAATTGAAGGAGAACATGGGTGTCTTTGTATAGGCTAGACGCACCTCTCACACCAAAGAATTTTTAGATATAATATTTATAGAATTATAAATAAATAATATACATAAAATGAAAATATATATTATTTAAATTTTAATCAATTACAAATGTCTTCCTTTAAGTTTCACCAAATAACAAAAAAATCTTACATGTTTAAAAAATAACAATCATATCCCTTTTGTCACTATTTTAATTTTTTTAAGAGAGGTATTTGCGAATAAAACGATAACTTAGAGATGTGATTGCATATTTTCTAATTGCATATTTTCTAAAGTTGAGAGATTTTTGCTATTTTACAAAACCTAAGAGGTTTTTTTAGTAATCTTTACTTTTAAATTTTAGGTTTTTATAACTTAAAGAAAATTTAACCGATATTCATGTTTTTAATTTTTTAAAAATAGATTGTAATATCCTTGGACTTTAATAAATTCGTTATTAAACAATATGTCCATAAAATTACACTTTTGCCCTTCACAGCCATCCTCATCTTATTCCTGAGAAACCAGATATCCATCTCCATGTGAGACAACCATAGAAAACAATATTATGCTTAAGAAAAAAAAAGGTCATCGAATTTTGCTCTCTCCCTCAATTTGGCTTCATGTAATTGATAAATAACGTCAAACATATAATACTGAAGGAGAAGAAATAGGAACTTACTGAGTTGATTTCCAAAACGTCATTCAATACACACAGTTTGTATGGGTATGAAATCCTAGGTATATTAAGTAAATATGCAACTCAAAAAGATTTTTTATTATAAAAAAAAACTCAGTTTCTTGCTTGTCAAAATGCTACCAAAAAGGCAAAGAATAAAGGGAATTTAGAATCAACGATAGTTTCCTACCATCATATAAGGACTATAAGCATAGAACCATTATTGTGTGTATCGTGTCTGTATCAGTTAAAGATGTAAACTTTATTACTTAAATATTTAGGGTTCGTTTCTTCATTTATTTTTTCTCTTGAAGCATTTTTCCCGTTTGCCTTTGTGTTAATTTTGAAAAAGAGATGGGTTGTTGAGACGATGAAGAATAAGAAGAGGGAGAGTAAGGCATGTTGGGATGTTTGGTAACTTTTCACTCACCAAACTCCAAAATTAGGTTTTTACTCCTGATTTTCATTGTGCATCTAATTCAAGTTAACTCCATTCAATAAGAAGGGTATCTTTGACATTTTTAATAAGTTGTGGGCTTTTTTGGAGATAATTGAAAACACAAGGGTATCAATGAAATTTCCCGTTATATATAGTGCCAATGTTGGATCACATTGAAAGTGGAGAACACTCCTAATTTAAGAGATATAAAGCTTCTGCCCATAAGTCAAGGTTGTAGAGGTTATTTCACATGATGCAATGAGTAAATTTTATTATGCAAAATTGACCATATAAATACGTAATTGTTTAAAGATATTTTCAACTAAATAAACAAAATATTGGAATTAGACTAAAGTAAAAAAAACATTGTCGTAACTTTATGATATTCATAAATGTGATGTTTTAAAATAATAAAAGTTATATATTGGTAGGATTTGAATATCTTAAATTTTAAATTCATTGTGTTGTTAAAAAAAAACATATATTATTATATTTATAGTTAATAGGTCTTTAGAGCTAAAATTAATTTAATTCTTAAAAGTCTCTCTTTTAATACTAAGAAAAAGAAATAAGATATTATTATTATTATGAATATACTACGGATTTGTTAAATTATTTAACAACTCATAATTTACATTTTACATTACTTGTTTAGGGTATATTTAGATTTTTTTCTTCCTAATAAGACTAATACGTAATTTCCTTGAGGTATCGAAATGTTCTTTTTCTACATTAGAACAAATGAAATGAACCTTATTTTTTGTTTTAAATTAAGACACCTACAAGAATACTCTTGTAGTTAATAACAATATCAAAACTTGAATTTATATCTTTAATATATAAAATTTTATTAGCACTTGATTATGGTCATGTTTTTTGTTTAACTCATATACGAACAAATTACAACTAAATAAGATTATTTTAAATTTATATGAACAATGAATTTAAATTACTCTCACTTTTCATAGTTCGTTATCTAGACATGCTTCTTCTTTTTTTCTTTTTATAAAAACCAACTTAATTTATGTGAGAATTTGTGAAAGTTGGTTTATAATCATCATTTTGTAATAAAAATATATGCATGATGATAATATCAAAATTCAAACTCATACATTTGGACATAAGGCACTATATATAATTATAAATATATCATTTTGTAATATATATGACAATTACAATACTTGAATTTATGGCATTATACATTTACCATTAGGTTATGAACATGCTATATTTTTTTATCTTTTGTGATATACTGATTCATGTATAAGCCAACTACACTTAAGTAATTTTTCTTTCTTTCTAATCATTAGCTTTATTTTAATTATTTAAATCAAGTAGAAAAATGAAAAATAATAATATTTAAAAAAATTATAATCTTTATATAGTTTAGTGATTTAATTTTGTTAATAGTGTCATATATGTTTTTATTTCTTTCAAAGAATTATACACTAAAATATATGCACAAATATTTTATACATAGAATTAAAAATAATTTATATTATAAGAAAATTTATTATATTATTTTAAATTTTAAATTTATATTAATTTTATATTTTTATTTATTAAGTAATTATTTAAAAATATAAATTAATTTTAAAGATCAAGAACGTGAGAAGCATGTATCCACAAACCTAGAATTAGGTTAGAACGATTGGTTAATCTTTTTTATTTGAAAGAGAGTACCAACAAGTACAACTCTACAAGGAAAAAAAAAGTGTCTAAATAGTATTATGTATGAAATTTTTTTATGAATTCGCTAGTGTTAATGTTTTCATTTATAAACTACAGGGTTATGTTTTGAGAGTGTTGTCTTTGTTCTCTTATAAATATTTTTTATTCTATTATGGCCAATTATGTTTCGCTCTTTTTAATATTTAAAATTTAGAGTTTTGTTTTAATTTTTCGTAATGTTTCTTCTCATTTATCATAACTAAGATATAAGCAATGTTATCCTTGACAAATGTTTTGAATCACTTAATTTTTTTTATGTTTTCACATTATTTGCTATTGTAGGAGTGTATGTTGGATTACATAGTCTTATCTCCATTTTATTCTTTCTATGTCAAATTTATTGTTATTCCACTAACATTAATAATATTAAGTTAGTTAGTTACATTTTTTTATGTTCACACTTGTATACATTAACTAGTTATTTTATCTTACTACTTAAGTTTTCTTAAACCTGTATCAGAGGTTATGTAATGTATGTGTAAATATTTATCTATTTAATAACATTCAATTCCATTATTAAACATAGTTTCACTCCTCTCACCCACAATATTATTTATCCTATATGTTAATTAGTCTATACCATTACATTAATTTAACCCATAACTAACCATAATATTTTATTATTATAAGTTTGTGATTCGATTGAATATAATTAAACTTACAAAATTAAGAAATTGTATTTATTAAATAAAAAAAGTATCATGTAATTTGTAATGAATACAAATTATAGGATGAATTTGTATCTTTGACTATTTACTGAGTAGATATCATTGTGTAAATGTTGTTCAATTTTTGAACAGGGATTTATATTCTATATTATAAGTTTTTGGTTTTAATTATGGGATGAAGATTTAAATTAAGAAACTTAAGAATGTCAAGTATTTATCACTTTATGTTTAAAAGGTGATTGTGAGTAAGGATTAGAACTAAATTTTACTGAAATTATTCTATATGTTTATCACTTTTTTAATTCGATCGTGAAAATTTATGTATTTATTTTCGTCAAAATGATAAGTACTCCTTTTAACCATCAGGTGAGAAAATTAAGATTTCAACCTTAAAATTTTTGGTCAAAGATATCTTAATATTATCGATTAAATTATTAAGGTGTGAAACTTTTGTATGGTTGATTAATTTTCATGAAAATTAACTTTAAAAAAAACAAATATTATATATTTAAAAATTTTAATTATAAAAATAATATTTTTTATATCTATTTTATAAATTTTTAAGATGTAAAAATTTAACATATTATTTTATTTTAAACGTTATCTAATTAAATAAATTTTATTTAAATTAAACTATAATTAATCATTTATATTTATTTAATAATAAATATGATTGAATTATAATATTATAAATAAGTTATTTTTATTATTATAAATTTTTACGTTTTTATTTTTATTTTTTTATTTTTTTATTATACTTTCCCAATTAACTCTTATCTTTATTGCTACGATGGGCATGATCCAAGTCTAAATTCGTGCAAAATATGAAGAATTGTTTTTTTAAAATAATGATGAATGCAGATGGAATATTCTTCTAGATGAATGGTACTCATTCTCCTTATCAAGTTCTGATGATCCTTAACTTTTAGGTCAACATGATTACATTCACTTTCTACTAGTTTGCGGTTCCAAGGGGTCATTGACTAGAAAACGTTATATATTTTGACCCCTATATTTTTTTATTTAATTTAACAAATATTATTATTAACTTTTATTTATTATAAAAATGATATTTTTATAATAATATAATCTTATAAACTTTTTTATTTTTTATTAATTATATTAGATAAAAATTGTTTTAATCTGAATAAGTTATAATTAAAAAAAATTACATGGTGCATCACTCTTTAACAATAATATGATTAAAATATTAAAAAATATATATATAAAATTTAATTAATATTTTTAAAAATAATTACACTAATTTACACAATTATAATTGATATTAAAAATCTACATTTTTTTACATATTTAAATAAAACTTATGCAATAACTATCACGTTTAATTTCATGTGAGCCTAAACAAACTATATAAATTAAATATCGATCATTTAATTTCATGTGAGCCTATTTACTACAAAGTAAAATATTAACGTCAATCACGGCAAAATAGACATATAATAAATTTCGGCACTTGACGCCGTAAATATAGAAAAAAGTACGACTATTATAACAAATTTGCACGGTTGAAATTGATCCCCTAAATAAAGGTTTAGAATATTGTCTTAAACACATTTTAATATTTTAAAAAATTAATTACTTAAATCAAAGAAAATATTTTAAATAAATTTCATGATCTTGAGAATAAAATATAATTTAAGATAGAAGTTTCAAAACAAGTTTTATTTTTTAATCATCGCACACGGTGAATATATTCTTTATAACATAAAAAATATATTTTTATTATATATTCAAAAATATTGTACATATATTTTTTTATTACTTAAAAAGCATATATTTTTAAAAGATAAAAAAATAATTAAATAATTCAATTATATAAAATGGAGTGACAAAATTTTAATATCCATTACAAGTTTTGTATTTATTTGTAAAGCTCTTTGGTACCCAAAATTTATTATTGTGTATATTGAAATAAACTTATTTAAATAAATAGAATAATACAATTGGTTTTAAACTTTCAATAGATTTACATATATATACATAAATTTTTAAAAATTCATAAACGAGTTCTTAATTTTTAAACTATATAAATCGATATTCAAATTTTTAAAACTTTAAATATAAGTCTTAACATTTTAATTTATATATTTATATGTTAGTTGTAAGTGATGACTTATATATAAGTTTTAAAATTTTAATTATTAAATCGATTTAAAAGTTTAAAATATATTTGTAAAATTTTAAAATTTAAAGACTAAACTATATGTGTTTTAATTAAATGTGAAGTTGCTTCAGATTGGAGATTAATAAAATCCTTTAACCAAATCTAAATAATTGTTTTATTCCCTTAAATAGAGAAAAAAGGAAAAAAAAAATTGTGAATGAAATTTGTCTTATTAAAATTTGGAATAAAATTATTAACAAAATGTCTCTTACAAAAAGTTTCTAGTATAAACGCATCTCTACCCTTAGTGTGTTTTTCTTCTTTTTTTTTTTTTTTTTTTTTGCTATAGGATTACACATATTCTTATAAATTTTATCAAATATTCAGATGACTTTTTTTTTGATAAAATACTTTTTTAAAAATAAATATATTACTCACACATTTATAACAAAGACACAATATTTGATTTTTCACATGTCAAATAAACTATTATCGTTGAGTCTTAAGCTCGATAAAATACTATTTTTGTCTTTTTTTTTTTTTTACTAAAAATTACACTAATTCCATTTTTTTTTTCTAAAAGGACACTTCAGTACCATTTTAATAACAATTTGGTATTTTTTTTGTTTTTTTCACAATATAGTTAATGTAGCGTTAATGTTTCTCTTGCCTTCTCACAAGGGTGGTTTTGAAAGTCAAAATTAATAAAAAAAAATTATTTTACAATAAAGAAAGGAAATATACCAGTAAAACTTCTCAAGCCCTCCCTTATTTTCTTATTAAAATATATATATGGAGTCCAATAAATTATCAAATCAAAATACCCATCTTTCTCCTCCCTCCACATCATATAAAATCAAATACTTAAAAAATAAACTAATTTATGTGATCTTTTGTAAATCAGTTAGAAAAACAAGAAGAAACCTTGAAGAAATTGTTCTATATACTTGACCTGGTTTTAGACTGTGCATATGAAAAGTGTTTGGATTTTTTCTTGTTGCACATGGGTGAATTTCCTCCTTGCATCACGCTTATCGGGTCTCAACAAAAAATAGAGGAAACATATATAAAAAAGTATTGGTGAGATAGAAAATAATGTAGCTCTAGAAACTAGAAAAAGAGAAAAGAAAGGACAAGTGAAAGGAAGGGAGAGATATAGAGAGAGAGGAGAAAATAGAAAAGGGTAAAATAAAAAAATAGGAGTCCGTTAATTATAGGATTTATTACATTTTTTTCTATATATAGTAATGCAGAATAGAAATATTCTAATTATTTAATTTAATTAATTTAATCTCGTAATTATTAGATTAAGTATTAAGGATCACATAATTTTTTTAAATGAGAATTTTAGGTTTATAATTTTTGAAATAGACACCTATAGTTTAGTAATTTATGAAAGTTATGTATCATATGTCTTCATTATTTTATATATTTAATGGATTAAAAGGTTTCATTTTAATAAATTATAATACTAAAAATACTTAATTTTTTTAATCAGGATAAGCTTTTTTTCTTTTCTTTGTTGAACCCTCTGTAGGCTATCCTATTTTTCAATATCCTAATTCTAGTATTCACTGTTTCATAATAATAGAATTAGTAGTGCCTAATTTTTTATTTTTTTCAAAAAAAAAAATGTATTAAAATATCTTTTTTATTAATAAGTTAAAATTACATGAATACAATTTAAACTTTTGTTTAAAGTGGTGGGAGTTCAAACCAATCATAAAATATATCTATTAAATAATATTACTATTTTTATTCATTTATTAAGACATTGAAGAAAGGATAAGTAACTATATTATGATAAAAGATATTAAAGTATCTTAAAAAAAATGGACTAAAGCATAGCTTTTTGTTAAAAGATGGGACTTTATATGTTTTATCTCTAAAATTTATATGGTATGATATTGTATTAATATTAATTTTTTGGTATTTATATATTAATTTTTACATTTTTAAATGATATCCTATAAATATATTTGTTATATAATATTAAAGAACTTAATTATATAATTTTTATAACTTATGTTTTTGACTATGAAATCAAATCATACCATAGATATAAAAATAGTACACTTATGTAAAAATTTAATACGATCAGAGATTGAGTTTAAATTGTATTTAAACACATAACTTAGTCTGTCTAAATTTTTAATTATAAAATTATGTATCTTGATTTTCATCTCAAATTAAAATAATATTTTTAAAATTTTAAAATATAATAATTATATAAAAATAATTTAAATGTTGATTTAAATAAATTTTATAAAAAAATTATTTTAAATACAAACTATTTTATTAAAATATTTATTATCAATTTTTTCTGACTGTATTATAAAACTTGTCACCAAATATTGCATAGACCAAATACAATATAATTTGATATAATTTAATCCAATACAATTATACTTAAGCAATCAAATACGTCATGATAAAATTAGGAAGATGGGAAAACGAAGAAAGTAGCAAGAAATGAAGAAATTTTTCACATAAAATCATAGAATGAAATGTATACAAGGTGTCCTATTTATAACCAAACCATATTGGCTTTGATCCATGCAACAAAATGTCTAACAACCTTGATCACACAAGGCATGAAAATAAAATCATAACAAAGATATAAAGCAATGAAGGAAGGTTTTTTTACAAGTCATGAACCAATACAATATTCTAATACTCTCACATAAACTTATGGCCTATAAAGAACACACAACTTTATTGCAATCTCAATAAATCGATGGCTTGATAAGGTCTTAGAAAAGATATCAATAACCTGTTTTGACTTTGAGTGTATTCGACTTGTAATAAACCATCAATAACTTTCTCCCTCATAAATTAGTTATTAACCGACATAAAAGAGATTTTATTGGAGGAAGCATAGAATTGTCAATGACAAATTGCAATCCATAAAAAGTGAGAACATGTTTCAATTGTTCCATTCAAATGAGATAATTAGTCTCATCTAACTTCACAAAAAAATTGGATTGATTGAGAATACAAAAATAGAAGAAGATGAAAAAGGAAAATGTGTGGATGGAATGGTACCTGTGAGTGGAGGTTGAACTAGTATATCAACTGAAGAGTTATCTTTCATGGTGGAAGATGAAAATGGCACATATAATGAAAACGCAAAGATAAATTGCTCTCATACCAAGATAGAATTAAGAAGAAATGAAGATGAAGAAAGTAGTAAGTAATGAAGACTAAAATCATGGAATGGGATGTATACATGGTTTCGTGATTATGGCCAAACCACATTGGGTTTCAACCATGTGATCAGTTAACTTAGTGCTAATAGAATGTCTAATAACCATGATCATGCAAGGCTCGATATAAAAAAATCATAACATAAACATAAAAGAATGAAGGAAGGTTCTTACAAGTCATAAACCAATATAATATTCTAACATGGTACAACAAACATGCCGTAAAAGTATCTAAATTATCAAAGGTACCAATTTGATCAAAACATATATATGTGCATAAAAATTGACGGATATTTTAATCTTTTAAAAAATTATTATTATTTTTACTTTTTTCTTATTCTTTTATTTTATTTTTTTGCCTTTACCATTCTCTCTCCTTGTATTTAGTGTTGGTGTTTAATATTTAGATTTAAGAATTAGGCATTAGTGTTTAAAATTTAAGATTAAGAGTTTATGTTTTGTGATTTGTGGTATAGGATTTAGTGGAAAAAATGAGAGATATTTATGCAAACTAATAGGTGTGTGAGTATGGAAAAAGAGAAAAGGAAAAAAAATAAGAGAAGAAATAGAGAAAAATATAAAAAAGATGAAAGAAAAATAATGAAAAGACTAAATGCTACCATGTCATTTTGAGAATTTAAATGCTTTTAAGTAATAATTAAACAACTTCAATAATAATAAATATCAAAATAATAATATAGGCAATAAAAAAATACTGATCTCAATTTATGCTACCATGTCATTTTGTACAACGTTAGAAACATACATTATTACTATTATAACATGTTTTCAAATTTCAATTTTATTAGGCTTGTTTGTACGTCTAATTTATGTTTTGTAAGGACTCTTGTGCGTATTATTAAAAAAATTAATATGTGTATTCATATAAATTACAAATATTTTGTAAATTAAATCATTCCATTTGAGATATTAAAATCTATATATATATAATAATTTGATATCATTTAATACTCGAGGACCATAAACCAAATATATCAAGTTACATGATCAAGCATATATCAATTTTCATTTTATTCAATAATAAATGTAAAACAAAACTTAAGTATAATGCATGCCCTCATTATCACCACATAAATTGGAGTCATGATCATACGAGGGTTTTCACCAACACATAACTTCACTGTATCTCCACCACTCATTTCGCCAGAGCCTCAGGCTATATTCTCCACATAAGGTCCTCCAGAGTACCCCATATTACAATCATTGTTTCTTTTATAGGCATAATTTTGAGCATATTCTAACAGTGTTATTCCGTGACATTGGTTCGAATCCTACCTTAGCTCTTGCTTTACTATGTACATCCATAAATTGTATTTTTCTATATCGATCAATTTCTAAAGAGACATATTTAGGGCACTATTGTAACTAATAATATAGAGATAGTGTTAGTGATAAAACATTGATTGATGGAAGAGGTTGTGAGGTGATATTTCCTTTAACATATTTATAGAGTGGAACTATAAAAAAAATAAAGAAGAAATTAGGTTTTAACATGAGGTAGGTTTGATTATTTTAACGTATTTAACTAATTTTAAATTTAAGCATGTGATGTAGGATTTGAATAACCTTAAACTTTAACCAATAACATCATATGCTTACCAACGTGATTGGAGTTTAAAATGTGAGTGGAGTAGCTAAGAAGAATTAAAGTTAGGAGCGATCAAAATAATGAAAAATACTAAAAACACATTAATTTGTGATGTATCTTATCATATATCATGCTGTAGTTATAATTTTAAAATTTATAATGTTTTATATTCGGTTTTTAAGATAATGTTGTTAATTGTAACATTAGCTTTAAGATGTATTTGAAACTTTTGAAAGAATGAAATAAGAAGTTAGGAAAAGAATTAGGGATTAGGTTGTAGTCTAGGTGATATGATTCATATTCCTACCATCAAGTATCCAAATTTAAATCACATCGTATAATTGTTTCATTTAATTAAAAAAATACTTTAGTGCATTTAAAAAAACAAAGAACTAGGGAACAAAACAATAATTATTCATTTATATATATTCTTAAATTTTATAATAGTAGCATATAATTAAAGTAATTTTTTTTATAAAGTTGGGATGTATATTGGAGCTATTTAGGTATAATGAATCAATAGGGACGTTCATCCCTATAATTTCCAGGGGGATAGTAGCTACAAATCACAAAAGTCCACCCATTTTGGCACTTGGCTTTAGCACATCCAATTTGTTTTGTATTTCTCCAAACCAATTGAGTATAGTGTCCACATTCATCATGCACACATTTGTTAGATTCATAATCATAATAAGGCTTCTCAGTCGCCCAAAATCTTACTGAATCTCCACCGTTTGTTTCACCATAACCCCCAGCTAAGTTCTCCCCATAAGGCCCATTAGAGTGCTCCATCTCGCAATCTTGAATCCTAGAATTTGCATAATTTTGGGCATAGGCTGCTAAGGTGTGGTTCCATGTGACTGGACCAACACCAACCTGAGATCGTACCTCATTGTGTGCATCAAGAAAGTCTTGTTTTGAGCTTCTAGTTTTTGTTGGGGAAGCATTGGCTATTGTTATTGAAAAGGACATCAAGGTTAGGAATATAATTAGATGGAAGTACTTCATCTTTTTCTTCTTTTTCTCTCTCTATTTGTTAAGAGAATGTGGTGGGTTGATGAGAAAAAAAGAGCTTTGGTTTAGCATATTTATAGACTACAAAAGTGTTAATATTAGATTAAATATTAAATTGAAAATATGCGGTAATTCTATTCATATTCAATGGGATGCATCCCCACCACCGTTTTTCAATGGTTGTCATATATGAGTCCCAATATTAAAATCAAATGTGACACTTAATAATTAGTACAACACTAAGTTATTTTTGGGTAGAGATATAATAGGGATAAAAAAAGTAGTGGAATATAAAGAGTTTTCCATGAATATGAGATTTTTAAGAAAAACATGTTAAGACTTATTCAGATCGAAGAACAAGTTGAATTCAATTAATATCATAATAACTTTAGTTTCAATTCTTGATTTTTGATGTTTTTAATTTTATTTTGAATGTCAGAATGATAAATGTATGAATTAAAGTATTCAATTATATTATTGCATGAATATATTTTTATTTAGTCTAAGATATCAGTATGTAATTTATAATATTCTTATTTGAAGTTGTATCGTGTGACTGCTATAAGATTAAATATATTTCCTTAAGGTTAAACGATTGTTCTAATCTTATCTAATTTAGTTATTATCTTTTTAGATATTAATGCAATGAATGAATTAAATCTAGTAAGCGTATTTTTTAGTTGTTATGGAATTGGGTTTGTTAATAAGTAGATCTTTAATAAATTGCATGGTAAGAAAAGATGAGAATTCTGAAACGAATCTAGATTTCTAAAACTAATGTTAAAAATTAAAGATAATTTTAAATTTTTAAAGTGATTTAGAACTTAAAAAGCTAATTTACATTCATCACAAGAGTAATAATATTATAGGTTATGTGTATGGATAGCTCAATGATCACATATCTCTTAATATTCTTATGCAACTGATTTTGTTATTTTATATAATTTTCTTCAAAAAGAACAAAAATCACTTTTTTTCTAATTTGAACTAACTTATTAACAAATTAGTAACTTGGAAAATATTTTTTTACTAATACTCGTGAGTATGATAACCTTGTTGTTAAATTACTTATCACTTTTATATTATCGCATATACTTATGTGTTATCAATCATGTCATTTATTGTTTAGGTTTAAGATTTAAGGTCTTGATTTAGTTTTTAAACTTAGGATATTTAAGATTTGAGATTTAGGTTTAAGAGTTTAGAATTTAATAAAAGCATAAAGAATTTTATGCAAATAGATAGAAGTATAAGTACTAGAAGAGAGTGAAAGAAAAAAAAATGAAGATGAAAGAAAAATTAAAATAACTAAATTTCATTTTTTTCTTACAAATATTTTTTATCAAATTCATACTTTTTTGGGAATTTTAATGCTATTAAACAACCACTAAAACACTTTAACAATAATATAGAGAAAAAATTTTATTTTTGTTGAAAAAAACCAATCAAATTAGTTTATGAATGTTGTAGTTAAAACTGTTAACCATTAATGAATTACTTATAGAGAAAATAAAAATAAAATAAAAAATAGGAAAAAAATTAGGATAGTGGGAATGAAAATTGGATGGATAATTTCTTTTTTAAGTTTTTGGTATGTCCTTTTCGATAATTTCATAAAAAAATATCTATTAAATAATATCTCTATTTCTATTCATTTATTAATAAATTGAAGAAAGGACAAGTATCTATATTATGAAAAAAGATACTAAAGTATCTTTAAAAAATATTGACTAAAGCATAACTTTTTGTTAAAAATTGGGAATCAATAGGTTTTATCTCCAAAATTTATATGGAATGATATTTTATTAGTATTACCATTGATTTTTGGACACTTATATAGTCCACATTTTTAAATGATATAATATGAATATATTTGTTACATAGAATTAAATACCTTAACTATATAATTTTTATAATTGATGCATTTGGTTAGGAAATCAAATAATATCATACATATAAAAATATGTACAATTATATAAAAATTTAATATGATGAGGGAGTATGAATTTAAATTATATTGAACACATACTTTGTGTGTATGGATTTTTAATTATAAAATTATGTATCTTGATTTTCATCTCAAATTAAAATAATATTTTTAAAATATAATAATTATATAAAAATAAGTTGAATGTTGATTTAAATAGATTTTATAATAAAGAGTTATTTTAAATACATATTATTTTTATTAAAATATTTATAATCAATTTTGTCTGATTATATTAGAAAGCTTGTCAACAAATATTGTACATACTAAATATAATACAATTTGATATAATTTAGTCCAATATAATTATACTTAAGCTATCCAATACAACATGATAAAATTAGAAAGAAATGAAAAGAAAGAAAGCAACAAGAAATGAAGAAAGTTTTCACATAAAATCATAAAATAAAATGTATACAAGGTGTCTTATTTATAGCCAAACCACATTGGCTTTGATCCATGCAACAAAATGTCTAACTACCTTACTCACACAAGGCTTGGCAAAAAATAATCATAACAGAAACATAAAGGAACGGGGAAAGATTGTTACAAGTCATGAACCAATACAATTCTAATACTTTCTCGTAAACTTATGGCCTATAAAGAACATACAACTTTATTCTAAACTCAACAAATTTATGGCTTGATAATGGCTTAGTGAAGATGTCAACAACATGTTCTTGACTTGGAGTGTATTCGACTTGCAATGAACCATCAATAACATTCTCTCTCATAAATTGGAAAGCGATTTCCACAGGTTTTGTAGGAAAGTGTAGAATGGGGTGTTTTGCTGGACGTATAGTGCTAATATTGTCACAAAGGATCAAAGGAGGATTAGCTAATTCAATTTTTAACTCAACATATAATTTTTTGATCCACATAACCTCGATAACAATATGGATTAAAACACATAACTCAGCTTCAGTGGAAGTTCGAGACATAATATTTTACTTCTTGGAGGTCCATGAAACTAGATAATTGCATATATACGCACAGAATCCCTTAGTAGACCTTCGATAATCTAGGCATGTAGCCCAATGAGCATCAACATAGCTTGTTAAGTCAAAAGTAGCAATTTTGTAAAGCATGAGTCCATAATCAATTGTGCCATTGAGATACCTAGCCAATCTTTTTACTATTATCCAATAAGAAGCGGTAGAAGCATGAAGAAACTGACAAGGCAAAGCTTGTTGATAGAAAAATTTATGTAATGTATGGGTTAATGTGCAGTATTGTAAAGCACCTAATCATTGTCATGTATTGGGTGCCATTATCCAATTCACAACCATCATGATTGGAAAGCATTTTTCTAGTAGCCATAGTGGTAGAGACATGTTTATATTCATGTAGTTTTGTTTTATCAAGAAGATTATGGATGTACTTTGACTGGCATAGATGAAAACCATCATTGGTATGAATGAATTCAACACCCAAAAAGGAACTAATATCACCAAGCTCCGTTAAAAAGAAGACAACATTAAGTTACTGCACAATTGTTTTAATGAAATATGCATCATTTTTAGTAATAAGAATGTCATATACATAGATGAAAAGATCACTATAGTACCATTGTTATTGTACAACATTATAGAGGCATCTTCATTGGACCCTTGAAAACCAAGTTGTTGAAGAAAGACACTGAGTTTAAGGTACCGAGACTTAAAGCTTGCTTGAGACAACAAATGGCCTTCTAAAGTTTGCAAACATGTGTTGGAAAATGCTCATCAACAAAGCCTTCAGGTTGGGCCATATAATCCTCTTCTTGAATAGCTCCATTAAAGAAGATTGAATTAACATCAAGTTAATGCACCAACTAGCCTTTGGATAAGGTTAGGGTCAAGACAACACATATAGTTATATGTTTCACCATTGGAAATAATGTCTTAGTGTAGTCAATGCCTGCTATTTGTTGAAAACATTTTTTTCTATAACATGAGACTTATATATATCCAAAGATCTGTTAGTCTTTAGTATAGTTCAAAAACCCCACTTATTCCAAATAACATTGCCATATGTACGATGAGGTACAAGCTCCTATGTGCCATTAGAAATCATTGAGTTAAACTTTGATTACATTTCCAATTTTCATTTAGGAATGGACAATACTTTTTTAGTTATTGAGGGTTCAGGTAAGATTAGTGCAAAAAGATATGATTTTGGCTTTAAAATTCCTTGCATGGATCAAGTAGACGTTGAAAATGTATTAGAGAAAGAAGGTAGGTGATGAATATTTAAAGGTGGGAAATGAGGTAAATCAACTTTTAAGTAAATACTATCAGCCTTGAATAAAGAAGTGACAAGTAAAAAGGACAGTGAATTTTGAGAAGTTGGTGAAAATGAGTTAACATTAGGTGAATTGGAAGGTAAATAGGATGATGATATTAAGAAGCCAAAAAAGAATAGATGAAGAAGGTGAATATAGAGGTAAAACATGCAAAGATGGAGCAAACTTATCAAAGTATTGTAAAATGGATTGATCAGAAATGATGTGGATAATGTGTCAAGGGTGTCAAAATGGACAAGAGCATCAGAAGTAGCTAAAGTCTATGAGTTAGATACTAGAACTAAACTTGTCAAGATTGAGAAGAACTAATAGGGATAGATTGATCATGAGGTGTATTATTGGATGTAAGATTATTGTTTGGTCTCAGAGACACAACTGGTAATGGATCAACATAAACTAGTACAAACATAGGTAAAATGACTCGGTACCAATAGAAGGTGAGGTGGTGAGAAAAAAAATTTATTCATTAAAAACAACATAAGGTGAAATAAACATTTTTTGTGTGATAGGTTCTAAACACCAAAATCCTTTGTGATGAGTTGCATAATCAAGAAAAATGTGGGGATTAGAATGAGGTTCAAGCTTATTAGAGAAATAAGGTGAAGATAGGGATAGTACAAGTGCCCATACAATATAAGGTGACTATAATCAAGTTTTCTGTGATATAGCATTTCAAAAGGGCTAATATTATTTAAGACTTTTGTTGACATGTGATTGATAAGATAAATAACACTCTTGAAACCATAATCTCCAAATTTCATTGGAACACCAACTCTTAGTATAATGGCTAAATCAGTTTCAAAAATAACACCATTTTTAGAAGGACTGTATGGATAGGAAATCCTACATTGGTATCCACCTCGATACAAATAAGGTTCAGGACTCTTGCACTCAGTAACACTATTGTTGTGGAGCTTTTTTATGTGAGCATTAAATTTTTGAAGGACTAAGGCATCAAAATGAAAGGATTTGAGCAACTTGTGATTTTTGACTCGAAGGTATCGTGTGAAATCATCAACAAACAAAATAAAATATTTCATTCTAAGAGTAGAAACTACAAGTGAGACACCCCAAAATTCCATATGTATTAATTCAAAAGGAATCTAAGAATGAATATGTACATGTTTTAGAGGCAAAAGATGAGACTTATCAAGCTGAAAAGCATTGCATTAATCAATATCACTAGCTGATTTCAAGGTTTTATTCATGGTATTAACAACTAACTATACAATGATAGAGTAAGCATGGCCAAGCCTCCTATGAAGCAAGGAATCACTTATCTCAATGTGATGGCATGCAGTAAGAAGTGCTTCATCATGTGGTGTTGAAACCGAATCTTGTGGATGACAAATTGTAGAGACTATGATCAATAGCCCTGGTTAAAACTATATTCCTAGCCACAAAATCCTTTACAAGAAAATGGTTAGGAAAGAACTCTATATTAACTGCATTATCTTCATAAAGTTTCCTTGCAGAGATGAGATTCTTCTCATGATGTGGTCCATATGGTAATTGTATTAGATGTAATGATTATGAACAAGTTTTTAAAGAATTAGATCTATGATGAGTAACAGGTGTAATGGTATCATTTCTTAACATAACTGAAGTTGTATCAGTATAATCACTGGCAACATGTAATTGATCCATTGAAGAAGTTAGATGGTGTGTGGCACTTATATCCATATACCATAGATTTGCAATAGATGAAGAATTTACAACTAACAAGAAATGCATGTGGTGAAAGGGATTGATCATGAGGAAAGACAACAACATTAAAATCATCTTGAGCATTAAATGTAAATGCATCTTGCACTTGAATAATATGTACTAGATGATCTGAATTGGAGCCACTAGTTTTTTATGAGTATTGTTATAATCGAGAGGTATTGCTATGGTTTTATGAGTATCCAAAATAATAATGAGTTGCACTCTAGTTAGTCTTTTTACATATCTAACATTACACATGTGAGTAATTAGTAGTAGCAGATGGAGATGGAGGTTTATTTTTAACTTGATTAGAAGATGCAGACTAGGTATGACAGAGGAAGGAAACTATTGTTGAGGAACTCAAGGTGATTGATGAGCATATCCAAATGGACATGTTTGTGTATAGGTTTCTTGAACAAGTTGAGTATCAGGTATATTCATTCTTTGAATCTTTCTATCATGTGTTTTCATTTGAGTGAATAATTCATCTAACCCAAGAACTCATTTCTTGTTGGTGATATATGTAATAAAAAAGGTGTAAGTCATATATAATCCTCCAAGAACATATAAAACTTTTCCTCTGTCATTTGGTATTTCACCAACAACAAAAAGTAGGTCAATAAGATCCTTACACTTCCTAATGTACTGATCCATGGTAAGAGATCATTTGTGCAGAGATTGTATCAATTATCACAACTCCATAAGTCGTGCTTGAGATTCATCATTGAAAGCCTTATCGAGAGAATTCCAATAATCTGGAACAATTTCCTTGTGAATAAGAAATTTCAAATGTCTAGGTGATACCGAAGAGTAGATCTAGTTTTTGACAACTAAACTTGCTTTTCCCAAGAAAGATACCTAGGATTGGTAACAAAAATCTAATGATTTAAGAGTATGACCAAATGAAGACACTACTACAAAGAAGGGCTTTTAAGTCGGTTAATAACCGACTTAAAAGAGATTTTATTGGAGAAAGCACAGAACTTTCAATGACAGATTAGAATCCATAAAAAGTGAGAACATGTTTCAATTGTTGCATCCAAATGAGATAATTAGTTTCATCTAACTTCATAAAAAAAATTGGATTGATTGGGAATACAAATATTTGGATGGAATGGTACATGTGAGGAGGTTGAACTATTATATCAACTGATGAGTTATCTTTCATGGTGGAAGATGAAAATGACACAGAAGAAAATGAAAATGCAAAGATAAATTGCTCTGATACCATGATAGAATTAAGAAAAAATGAAGATTAAAATCATGGAATAAGATATATACATGGTGTCCTAATTATGGTTAAACCACATTGGGCTTCAACCATGTGATCTGTTAACTTAGTGCTACCAAAGTGTCTAACAACCATGCTCATGCAAAGCTTGATATAAAACAATCATAATGTAAACATAAAAGAATGGAGGAAGGTTGTTACAAGCCATAAACCAATATAATACTTTGAAGTGGTACAATAAACATGCCTTAAAAGTATCCAAATTATCAAAGGTACTAATTTGATCAAAACATATATATGTACATAAAAAATTGACATATATTTTAATCCTTTAAAAAAATTTAGTCCTTTAAAATTTTTATTATTACTTTTACTTTTTTCCCATTCTTTTATTTTATTTTTCTTTCTTTACCATTCTCTCTCCTTCTATTTAGTGTTTATGGCTAGAATATAGTATTTGCATTTAAGATTTAAGCATTACTCTTTCAAATTTAAGATTCAAAGTTTATGGTTTGTGATTTGTGGTATAGGATTTAGAGGGAAAAATGAGAGAGAAATTTATGCAAACGAATAGATGTGTGAGTATGGCAAGAGAGAGAAGGGAAAAAATAAGAGAAGAAATAGAGAAAATAGAAAAAAAAATATGAAAAGAATAAAAAGGATTAAATTATCTTTTATTTTTTTCATAAAACAAATATTTTTTACCAAAATAATAAATGTAGAGAATTTAAATACTTTTAATTAATTATTAAAAAACAATAATAATAAATATCAAAATAATAGTATAGGTAATAAACAAATACCGATCTAAATTTATGCTACCATGTCATTTTGTACAACGTTGGAAACATACATTATTACTATAATAACCCATTTTCAAATTTCAATATTGTTAGGCTAGTTTATACCTCTAATTAACTTCGTATAATTAGTTCTTTCTTTTACTCGAAACTTCTATAATTAAATGTAAATACTACTCTTTTTCATGATTATTCTTTTTCGATTTGTGTTTTGTGAGAATTTTTTTGCATACTAAGTATATCCATATATTCTATTTTGCTATATCGGTCAATTTCTAAGGTAACATATACAGAGCACTATTGTAACTAATAATATACTAATAATATAGAGATAGTGTCAGTGATAATACATTGATTGATGGAAGAGGTTGTAAGGTGATATTTTTTTTAACATATTTATAAAGTGGAACTATAAAAAAATAATGAAGAAATTAGGATTAAACATAACGTATGTTTGATCATTTTAAAATATTTAACATAATTTCGTTTAACTAATTTTAAATTGAAGCATGTGATGTAGGATTTGAATAACCTTAAACTTTAGCTAGTAACATCATATGATTACCAACCTGATTGGAGTTTAAAATGTGAGCAAATTAACTAAGAAGAATTAAAGTTGAGAGCAATCCAAATAATAAAAAATACTAAAAACACATATTAATTTGTGATGTATGCTTATCATGTATTATGTTGTAATTATAATGTAAAAATTTATAATGTTATATATTAGGTTTTTTTAAGATAATGTTATTAATTGTAACATTAGCTTTAAGATTTGTTTGAAATTTTTGAAAGAATCAAAGAAGAAGTTACTGAACGAGTAAGGGATTAGGTTGTATTTTAGGTTATATGACTCACGTTCCTACCATCAAGTACCCTAATTTAAATTACATTGTATAATTGTTTCATTTAATTAAAAAAATACTTTAGTGCATTTTAAAAACAAAGAACTAGGGAACAAAACAATAATTATTCATTTATATATATTCTTAAATTTTACAATAATAGCATATAATTAAAGTAATTTTTTTATAAAGTTGGGATGTATGTTGGGGCTATTTAGGTATAATGAATCAATAGGGACGTTCATCCCTATAATTTCCAGGGGGATAGTAGCTACAAATCACAAAAGTCCACCCATTTTGGCACTTGGCTTTAGCACATCCAATTTGTTTTGTATTTCTCCAAACCAATTGAGTATAGTGTCCACATTCATCATGCACACATTTGTTAGATTGATAATCATAATAAGGCTTCTCAGTCGCCCAAAATCTTACTGAATCTCCACCATTCGTTTCACCATAACCCCCAGCTAAGTTCTCCCCATAAGGCCCATTAGAGTGCTCCATCTCGCAATCTTGAATCCTAGAATTTGCATAATTTTGGGCATAGGCTGCTAAGGTGTGGTTCCATGTGACTGGACCAACCCCAACCTGAGATCGTACCTCATTGTGTGCATCAAGAAAGTCTTGTTTGGAGCTTCTAGTTTTTGTTGGGGAAGCATTGGCTATTGTTATTGAAAAGGACATCAAGGTTAGGAATAGAATTAGATGGAAGTGCTTCATCTTCTCCTTATTTTTCTCTCTCTATTTGTTAAGAGAATGTGGTGGGTTGATGAGAAAAAAAGAGATTTGGTTTTGCATATTTATAGACTACAAAAGTGTTAATATTAGATTAAATATTAAATTGAGAATGTGTGGTAATTCTATTTATTGTAATTCTATTCATATTCAATGGGATGCATCCCCACCACCGTTTTTCAATGGTTGTCATATATGAGTCCCAATATTAAAATCAAATGTGACACACAATAATTAGTACAACATTTAGTTATTTTTGGGTAGAGATATAATAGGGATAAACAAAGTAGTGGAATATAAAGAGTTTTCCATGAATGTGAGATTTTTACGAAAACATGTTAAGACTTATTCAGATCGAAGAACAAGTTGAATTCAATTAATATTATAATAACTTTCGTTTTAATTCTTGATTTTTTATGTGTTTAATTATATTTTGAATGTAAAAACGATAAATGTATGAATTAAAGTATTTAATTATATTATTGCATGAATATATTTATATCTATTCTTATTTGAAGTTATATCTTGTGACTGCTATAAGATTAAATATATTCGCTTAAGGTTAAACGATCGTTCTAATCTTATCTAATTTAGTTATCATTTTTATAGATCTTAATGCAATGAATGAATTGAATCTAATAAAAGTACTTTTTAGTTGTTATAGAATTGGGTTGGTTAATAAGTAGATCTTTAATAAATTACATGGTAAGAAAAGATTAGAATTCTTAAACAAATCTAGATTTCTAAAATTAATGTTAAAAATCTAAAGATAATTTTAAATTTTTAAAGTGATTTAAAACTTAAAAAACTAATTTACATTCATCGCATGATTAATAATATTATAGGTGAGGGGTATGGATAGCTAAATGATCACATATCTCTTAATATTCTTATGCAATTGATTTTGTTATTTTATATAATTTTCTTCAAAAAGAACAAAAATCACTTTTTTTTCTAATTTGAACTAACTCATTAACAAATTAATAACTAGGAAAATATATTTTTACTAATACTCGTGAGTATGATAACCTTGTTGTTAAATTACTTATCACTTTTAGATTATCGCATATACTTATGTGTTATCAATCGTGTCATTTAGTGTTTAGGTTTAAGATTTAAGGTCTTGATTTAGTTTTTAGACTTAAGATATTTAAGATTTAGTATTTAGGTTTAAGAGTTTAGAATTTAATAGAAAAAATGATAAAGAATTTCATGCAAATAGACATAAGTGTAAGGACGAGAAGAGAGTGATGAGAAAAAAATCGATAAAGATGAAGAATATTAAATATATATAAATTTCATTTTTTTTCTTTTAAATTATTTTTTATTAAACTTATATTTTTTGATAATGTTAATGCTGGTAAGCAATCACTAAAACACTTTAACAATAATATAGGATATCATTTTTTCAATACTTTATAAATTAATTCTACTAATAAATAAAGAAATGATTATATATTTAATGTTTTACGTAATTAAAATCCCAATATAATCAGTAAAAAAATTATAATATCAAAATAGATTAGAAATAATTAATTTCACCATCTAAAAACTTGTTTCTTGTTTGGTTCTTAATTCGATAGAAACGAAAATTAATCTATATAACTTTTTTTAAACGGTTTTTATCTCTCTAACTTATGTCTTTTTTATATATCTCTTTTTTATATATAACAATATCTTTTATAAATACAAAAGGCGTAAACTGTTTTTTTTCTTTTAATTATTATCTAAATATTATCATTTTTTAAAATTATAATATTTGAATAATATTTAATGAATTAGATTAGATATACAAATTTACGACCCATTTAGATCCAAGTATAATATACAATAGAGTCGTAAGCATAGCGATGGTTTTCACCATCTCTAGCACTCATTCCGCTTGAGCTTGCGACTATGTTCTTCAAATAATGTTGATACAAGTTCGTTAAAACAGTGTTGGAACAATAAGGTTGATACAAGTATGTTCTTCAAATAATGTTGAGTCGTGGACTATGTCATTTTTTTAAGACGTTTTGCGGCTTTATCCAAATTTGTGCAAGCAAACACAACCTTATCATCCCTAGGATAAAACAACTCGGAATCTTTTTTTTCTGTTTCAAAACTTCACTGCACTGATGAAAACCGGAATACTATACTTGTAAATTTTTGTTGCTCGGAAAACTCAAAAGTAATTTAGGATCTTCTTCTTTTTCTTTCTAAGAGAATTTTTTCTTAGTGAGATGAGTTTACAGATTGTGATAATAATGGTAATATCTAGGGATGGAAAGCGTAACTGTCATTTTTCTGAGTAAAGAAAAATAATAGTAATTTTCTGAGTAAAGAAGAGTAACGACCATTTTCTGAATAAAGAAGAGTAACGACCATTTAACGGTCATATTCTGAGTAAAAGAAAACAACATGAGTTTTGAGTGGAAAAGTATTTTAATAAAAAAAATCCAAAAAAATGCCACCTCACGGACTCGGCTATGCTAGATAGATGGTGGCGGTGTGCGTGTGGTATCACATTTGCCTAGGTTCTCTCCCCTTCCACAAAAGTGGGTATCCTTTGAGACCCAATCCCAATAGCCAACTCTTTACTATTTATAAATCTTCTAAGTAATGTTAAAAAGCAATATGAGACAAGGCTAAAAATTAGTTTCACAAGTTTTTTATAAACATTCACTTTTTTTCAACAAATAAGACACTCCAAAGTTCCCCATGTTACAATCATTTCTTCTTATATTGGAATAATTTTGAGCATATTCTATCACGGTGTCGTTTCATGACATTGGTTCTATACCCACCCCAGTTCTTTCTTTATTGTGTGCATCCACAAATTCTTTTTTGCAATACGGATCAATTTATGAAGAAACATATATAGGGTAGTATTATAAATAATGATATTGAGAATATGTTTAGTGATAAAACATCAATTGATAAAATAGTTATCAAGTGTATAAAGGGAATCTATCAAAGAAAATAAAGAAAGTTGTGGTGTATATATATATAATTAATTATTTTTAATTAACTAATAACTGTTATTTCTGTTAGATTGTTACATACTTACAAAAATAATTAAAATATATAATACCATACGGGGCTTGTTCATTTTCCATAATTGGCCTCACAAAATACAACTGATCTATTTTATTTTATTTTTGGTAATGCATATATGTTTCAGAGAATCCACAAGTCATATTTAGTGTCCAAGATTTGTTTTAATTCAAATTATAGTAACTAATTTTAAATTTAAGCAAGTGATTTAAGATTTAAATAACCTTAAACTTTAACCAACAAGTCATATGCATACCAACCGGATTGGAGTTTAAGATATGAGTACAATCACTACTAAAAAAACAGACATATGGTCTCAGACTTATGGCCTCGATTTTTATAAAAATCGAGGCCATAGGGTTTTGATCACGGTTTAATAAAAACTGAAGCTATAGGATATGTTTATGGGGTCAGTTTTTATTAATAATCGTGGCCATAAGTTATATTAATTTTTTCATGTTTTTTTTCTTTCCTTCTTTCTCTCTCTTTTTCTTTTTTTTTTCCTTCTCCCAAGCCCACCTTCTCTCTTTCTTTCTTTTTTTTCTTTCTTCCTTCTTCTCCCAGATCTAAAATTTCATTTTTCCAGATCTGATTCTTCCTCATCTTCCTGTATCTTCTTTCTCTTCCTCCTCTTCCCAACTCACTGGTTTGGGGGTCGTTGTTCGTTGGTTCGTTGGCCACTGGGTCATTGTTCACTGGTCATTGGACACTAGACGCTGGTTGTTGGTTGTTGGATGCTGGATGCTGGTTGCTAGTGCTGGTGCGCTGCGCTGGTACTGGTGCTCTACGTTGGTATTGGTACGCTACGTTGCGCTGGTGCTGGTGCGCTATGCTGGGGTGCTGTGTTGGGGCTGGGGCTGGTGCGCTGCATTGGTGCTGGTGTGCTGTGCAAGTGCTGGTGCTTATTACTTCTTGTGCACCTCTACTAATTGTACTCATGTCTTTTATTTTATAACAAAAGGGTTATGTTTTTCTTCTTGCTAGGTTTCAGCTTCTGTTATATATTCTAATATTTTAGTCTTCATTTGAGGTTTTCATTATAACTGCATTTGTGATGCCAAAATTAGAGCACCTATTGGAAAATTTGAACCATTCAGAGACTCGTTGCTTTTAAGGAAAGGGGTCCTCCAGCATATAGATATCAAGCGACAAATTTTACTTAATATGATCTACAATTTAAAATATTAAAGATTGAGGTCTGTTAGTGTAAGCAAAGAGTAGCCAAGATGATCAACAAACCACTTGTTTTGACTTATTTCTACCTATTGATCTACATTATACTTTCATCCGAAGTAATATTGTACAATAAGGTATGTTCTTTGGGGTTGTGAAATGTTTATACACTGTTATTCAATTTCTGAATGATCTGCGTATGGATAACTTTGTTAGTGATCAATTGTTCAATATTGGACTATGTATTAATATATTTAAACATTAGTCTTCCAGTTTGTTTATTGAGTAAGAGTGAAGTATATCTGGCTAAATTTTCCTTGCAATGGGTTCTCTCTCCCAAATACTTCAACTTTCCTTTACCTATTACGCTTACTATGATTCATATGGGATTTTCTGGAGCCGTGGAATTTTTCCTTGTTTGTGTTTTCAAGGTATGTTTGGCATCTTTATTTTCATGTGTGCCATGTTCTATTTATTGGTTAATTTTTCAGCATGTTGAGACATATGTTATCCAACTAGTTTAAAACGGACACGTTCAAATTATTGTCCTATTATAAATTAAGATCTACCAAATTAGCAAGAACATAGACGATCAGATTTGTGAAAGGGATTGAGTCCTTGGATCGAGGAACGTATTGATTCTTTGCCCTAGTTATTGCGAGTAAGATAACATTCACGGCCAGTTATAATTTACTTGTAATAAGCTCCAAGAACCAATACTCCAAAGGTTTTTGAAGCACTTGAGTACTCATTGTTTCATTTTGAGTGATTAATTGTCTTAAACCATTCAAAATAGTATTTCTATGGTGTTTCCTATGTTACATACAAGTTAGTGTTATATTGTTGACTTGTCTTAAGATGAAATGTTTGTTTTTCATTTTTTGTTTTCAACCTACAGGTTGTAACACCAATCAAAATGACTTTTGAAATGTGAGTGATAGCTTTTTTCTCTTGTTATGACCTTCCCCTGGCTTTAAAATTTGTCATCTTTTCATGTATGGCTACGTTCTTTTTTTTTTTACTTATTCCTCTTTTGATTGTTGTTAAATTGATTGTTTTTGGTACTATTGTTGTTAAATTGATTTAAATCTCCCTACTACTAGTACTGCGTTGTTGGTTTTGCTGCTGCTAGTGCTGCAACGCGACGCTGGTGCTGGTGCTGCGCTGTTGGTGCTGAGCTGGTGTTGCTGATGGTGTTGTGTTGGTGTTGCGTTGTGTTGGTGCTGCTGGTGCACTGTGCTGTTGGTATTGTGCCCGGGTGTTGCTGATGGCGATGTGCTGGTGCGCTGCGCTGGTGCATTGGCGCTGCTGCGCCACTGCTGGTGTTGGTAATTAATACTAAAAAGTAAGTTTGTAATACTAAGTTTTTTTTGTGTATAATAAACTCTCAAATGTAATTATACTTTTAATTTTAATATAATATGATTTTTAATATTATAATTAATAAATTTATTGTAATTTATATTGATTTTTAATATTGTAATTACTAATTGTATTTTTTTTAATTTATGTATACTCTATGACCTCGGTTATTAGAAAACTGAGACCATAATAGGTACACCCTATGACCTCGGTTATTAGAAAACTGAGACCATAATAGGTACACCCTATAACCTCGGTTAAAAACCAAGGTCATAGGTCATTATTTATGGTCTCTCTCACTTAGGCCTCAGTTCTTAAAAATCGAGGTCGTATGTATGTTTTATAGTAGTGAATAGCTAAGAACTAAGATGAATTAAACTTGTTACTTATCAAAATAACAAAAAATACAAAATGATATATTAGTTATGAAGAACTGTTATCTTTGAATTATTGTTATCTTTGAATTATTATTATTTTGATATCTTTTTCATCTTATTTAAATTACTGGTTCATATTTTATCAATTTCAATAATAATCTCAGATAATTCATAGTTATTATTACTGTTGAAATTAACTAAAATATATACTAAAAACTTAAATATAGGGATATTTTATCAATTGAGAATATGTGTATAAAAAAGTACCAAAATAAGAATAAAAGTAATCTAAAGATACAAACTCTTAGTTATGGTGTATGTTTATAGTGTGTGATGTTGTAAAATAACTTTAAATTTTATAATGTTATGTATCAATTTTAAGAAAATTTTATTACGTGTAACATTAGTTTTAAGACTAGATTGAATTTTTTTATAGAATGAGTGACTAAGTTTGGGAGCGAATTAGTGATTTGGTTGTAGTCTAGTTGATATAACTTTAACTCTTAGATTCAAATTCAAATCATATCCATAAAATGTTTTTTTTATATAATAAAAAAAAGATACTTTAGTGCATTAAAAAAACTAGGGAACATAAAAATAATTATTCTTTTATATATATTCTTAAATTTTATATTAGAAGTAATTTTTTTTAATAAAGTTGGGATGTATGTCGAGGACATATAGGTATACCCTTATCCCAACAACAACAACAAAAAAAGCATACATAATGATAATATAACGTAATAAATCAAAATGGACGTTCATCCTTATAATTTCCAGGAGGATAATAACTACAAATCACAAAAACCCACCCATTTAGGCACTTGGCTTTACCACATCCAATTTGTTTTGTATTTCTCCAAACTAATTGAGTATAGTGTCCACACTCATCATGCACACATGTGTTAGATTTATAATCATAATAAGGTTTCTCAGTTGCCCAAAACCTCACCGCATCTCCACCTTTCATTTTTCCGTAACCTCCGGCTAAGTTCTCTCCATAAGGCCCATTAGAGTGCTCCATCTCGCAATCTTGAATCCTAGAATTTGCATAATTTTTGGCATAGGCTGCTAAGGTGTAGTTCCATGTAACAGGACCAACACCAACTTGCGATCGTACCACATTGTGTGCATTAACAAAATCTTGTTTTGAGTTTCTAGTTTTCTTTGGGGTAGCATTGGCTATTGTTATTGAAAAGGAGATAAAGGCTAGGAATAGAATTAGCCCGAGGTACTTCATCTTCTCTTTTTCTCTCTCTCTATTTGTTAAGAGAATGTATGTGGTGGGATGTTGAGAAAAAAAGAATTTGGTTTGACATATTTATAGACTAAAAAAATTGTTAATATTAACTTAAATATTAAATTGAGAATATGTGGTAATTCTATTTTTACTCAATAGGATGCATCCCCACCACCATTTTTCAATGGTTGTCATATATGAGTTCCTATATTGAAACCAGGTGGAATTAACATACAATAATTAGTAGAGCATTTAGGTATTTTTGGGTAAGGATATAATAGGGATGAAAAAGTAGTGGAATATATAAAAGGAAAAAAAATCATGAATATGGGGGTGTTCAAGCAATTGTGATATACCACTTATTAATATAAATTAATTACAATGTCATATATAAATTGATACATGTATTAAGTTATAAAAATAATTATTTTCTTTTTAGAAAATGTAATAACAACATTGATAGTAATTTTTAATTAAATATAATATCTGTTAATTACAATCCGTTGGATTATTTGACTTTTATTTAGTGGCTGTGCTTAGTCAACCTAGACTTTTTCCGACTGAAATTTTCCTTTTTTTTATCAACTGAATTTGTCCATTATTATTATTATTATTATTTGCTTCTAACATTCAGTAACTTATTTTCCAAAGATTCGATGTTAAGGACGCTTTGTCTTTATTTGTAAAAATTTAAGGATTTGAAAAGAAAAAAAATTGTACACTTAATATAAGGACCCAATTAACTCATGCTATTAAACTACCTCAAAAAACAAACACAAATAGCTAGCTCTCTAATAAAGCATTAAGTATTTGGTATTACTCCATGAAATACACTGATCAATGAAATACACTGATCAAATATATGTCAAGTTCTCAATATATACAATTGTTTTTTTTTTCTAATAGAGTTTTAAGAATATATAATTTAAATATAAATAAAATGTTTAAATGATGTTTAAGAAGTATAAATAAATTATAAATCTTATATTTCCACAAAGAAGAATTAGTAAATATAACTTTTACATTATATCATAACAATTAAGTTCTATAACAACTCTTAATATTGTCAATTAAAATTCTCAAATTTAATAAGTCTTGTAAAAAGATAAATAAATTCACACTTAATAAAAGTTCAAATATTTCACCTTTGAAAATATTAAGTAACTTACAATTAAAGAAGAATATTAAAAAATATAAATGAGTTATAAAGGAAAAGAGTAGAGAGATATTGATCAAGAAGCTATGGCCAGGGGTCACATGTGTTGAAACAGTATTATTGTCATGTGAATACATATGTCACTATCTTGTTGCGTCCAAGCCTTTAAGCAAGAAGCTAGCTATATATATAATTAAACTATATAACGAAATACATACACGAACACGTACTCTTAGGAGGAAAAGTATTTTTAAATCCATAAAATTAACTTGAAATTCAACAATTAATACTATAAAAAAATTTGAAAAGTGTTTTTAATGTTTTAAAGAATAAAAGTTATGGTATGTTTGTTTTTCCTTCTGATCGAATTCATGTAAAACGCATCATGAAAGCAAAAGAAAAGGGACAAAAATGAAACAATTAAATTTATTAGGAGTGTTTTTAGAGTTCATAAATCACATTTTATGATTACTGCTTATTTGAGAAAACAGTTTTATTTATTATTCTGTCTAAAATCATTTTTCAACAAACATATCATAATATTTATTTTAAGAGAAATAATAATTTTAAATTCATACTCTTATTCTTAAATAATTATTAAATTATCACTCAAAACACATAAACACCTAAATGTTTTTTTTTAATCATGCACTATTCATCAAACTGTTGAAGATTATCATAAAGCTCCTTAAATTAAGGAGCAAAACATGGAGTAAAACATGTAGCAAAACAAGGAGCAATTCATGGAGCAAAACAAGGAGCTTAATTCAAGGAGCAATTTAAGGAACCATTAATTTAATGAGTAATTCAAGGAGTGAATTTTTCTATAAATAGATGTGTAATTGTAATGAATTAATCATCCAAAGTGTTCATTCCAATTGAGAGAAAAGCTTAGAGAGAAAAGCTTTTGTGAGAGAAAATTGAGAGTAATTTTCTTGGGTGTAATTGGGTTGTGAGTTGTGAGTGTTGTAAACACCTTGTGTAATTTCTCCCCTTTCAGTAAAAAGATCTGCAGCAGGTCCAGAGACGTAAGCAAGATTGGCCGAACTCCGTTATCAAATTTGTGTGTTATTTTTCTATTCTTGCTTTCTCATAAATCTGGCTTATTGGAAATTTGCGTAATTTCCCAACAACTGATATCAGAGCTATTGGTGGTGATTTCTGTCAATTTTCTGCAAGGTTACTATTTACGTGAATAGTGAATTACGTGAATAGTGACATTTTGTCGACGATATTTGTTCGTTGACGTAGGTGTTCTAATACACGGTGGTTTACAGAAATAGTCAGAAACGATCCAGAGGAAGTCAGATTTTAGTGGGAGCAATGGCCGCAGATGAAGGAAGGGTGAAACTCGAGAAATTCGATGGCACAGATTTTGGGTTTTGGAAAATGCAGATAGAGGATTATCTGTATCAAAGAAATCTATATCAACCTCTCTCAGGGAAGAAACCAGAAGCTATGAAGGAAGAAGATTGGAATCTTCTAGACAGACAAGCCCTCGGAGTTATTCGATTGACGTTATCCCGTAATGTTGCCTTCAACATAGCAAAGGAAAAGACCACGGCGGGTCTTATGGCAGCTCTCTCCAATATGTATGAGAAGCCATCAGCCTCAAACAAAGTGCACTTGATGAGGCGTTTGTTCAATTTGCGGATGAATGAAGGCGCATCAGTAGCTCAACATCTCAATGAACTCAACACAGTCACAACCCAGTTGAGTTCAGTGGAAATTGAATTCGATGAAGAAGTACGAGCATTGATACTTTTGTCTTCTTTACCAGAAAGTTGGAATGCTACTGTCACGGCTGTGAGTAGCTCGTCAGGAAGCAATAAGTTAAAATTTGACGATGTTCGTGATTTGGTTCTCAGTGAAGAGATCCGACGTAGAGAGGTAGGTGAATCGTCAACTTCTTCAGTTTTGCATACAGAGTCAAGAGGAAGAAATTCAACCAAAGGGAATGGACGTGGCAGAACAGACTACCGAGGTAGATCAAAGGACAGGAGGTCCAAATCCAGGAATCCTAATAATTCCCATAGCTCGAAGACCATCGAGTGTTGGAATTGTGGAAGAACCGGGCACTACAAAAATCAGTGCAAAAGTGCACCGAAGGACAAACAAGTGAAGGCAGAGGCAAATGTTACTTCCACCTCAGGAGGAGACGATGCATTGATATGCTCTTTGGAGAGCAAGGAAGAATCTTGGGTGTTAGACTCTGGAGCATCGTTCCATGCTACTTCACAAAAAGAATTCTTCGAGAAATGTCCCCGGAAACCTTGGAAAGGTATATCTTGGTGATGATCAACCATGTGCTATTATTGGCAAAAGTGTAGTGAAGATTAAGTTGAACGGATCTGTTTGGGAGCTGAAGGATGTCAGGCATATTCCCGATCTCAGAAGGAACTTAATCTCAGTCGGGCAGTTGGCCAGTGAAGGCTACACTACGATCTTCCATGGTGATGATTGGAAGATTTCAAAGGGTGCAATGACAGTTGCTCGAGGCAAGAAAAGTGGCACTCTTTACATGACAACAGAGGCACGTTGTTCAATTACAGTTGCAGCAGGCAATGAAATACCAAACCTGTGGCACCAGAGACTAGGCCATATGAGTGAAAAAGGGATGAAGATTATGCATTCAAAGGGAAAACTTCCAGGTCTACAGTCTACGGAGATAGACATGTGCGAAGATTGCATACTTGGAAAGCAAAAGAGAGTCAGCTTTCAGACAAGTTGCAGAATCCCAAAGAAGGAAAGGCTAGAGCTTATTCACTCTGATGTTTGGGGACCAACGACCATCTCATCTATTGGTGGGAAATGCTACTTCGTGACTTTCATCGATGATCACTCTCGGAAGGTATGGGTTTACTTTCTAAAGCATAAGTCTGAAATATTTGAGGCTTTCAGAAGATGGAAAGCTATGGTGGAAAATGAGACAGGTTTAAAGATCAAAAAGCTCAGAACCGA